>LT934114.1:761223580-761245391 GCA_900231445.1 Triticum turgidum subsp. durum
CCCCCCCTCCTAGTCCAATTCGGACCAGAGGGAGAGGGGGCGCGCGGCCCACCCTGGCCGCCCCTCTCTCTTCCCACCTAGGCCCATGTGGCCCATTAACTCTCCCGGGGGGTTCCGGTAACCCCCCCGGCACTCCGGTTTTCTCCGAAATCACCCGGAACCTTTCCGGTGTCCGAATATAGTCGTCCAATATATCAATCTTTATGCCTCAACCATTTCGAGACTCCTCGTCATGTTCGTGATCACATCCGGGACTCCGAACAAACTTCGGTACATCAAAACTTATAAACTCATAATAAAACGGTCATCGAAACGTTAAGCGTGCGGACCCTACGGGTTCGAGAACTATGTAGACATGACCTAAAACCATTCTCGGTCAATAACCAATAGCGGGACCTGGATGCCCATATTGGTTCCTACATATTCTACGAAGATCTTTATCGGTCAAACCGCATAACAACATACGTTGTTCCCTTTGTCATCGGTATGTTACTTGCCCGAGATTTGATCGTCGGTATCCAATACCTAGTTCAATCTCGTTACCGTCAAGTCTCTTTAATCGTTCCGTAATACATCATCTCACAACTAACTCATTAGTTACATGCTTGCAAGGCTTAGGTGATGAGTATTACCGAGAGGGCCCAGAGATACCTCTCCGACAATCGGAGTGACAAATCCTAATCTCGAATTATGCCAACCCAACATGTACCTTCGGAAACACCTGTAGAGAACCTTTATAATCACCCAGTTACGTTGTGACGTTTGGTAGCACACAAAGTGTTCTTCCGGTAAACGGGAGTTGCACAATCTTATAGTTGTAGGAACTTTGTATAAGTCATGAAGAAAGCAATAGCAGTATACTAAACGATCAAGTGCTAGGCTAACGGAATGGGTCATGTCAATCACATCATTCTTCTAATGATGTGATCCCACTAATCAAATGACAACACATGTCTATGGTTAGGAAACATAACCATCTTTGATTAATGAGCTAGTCAAGTAGAGGCATACTAGTGACTATAGTTTTGTCTATGTATTCACACATGTATCATGTTTCCGGTTAATACAATTCTAGCATGAATAATAAACATTTATCATGATATGAGGAAATAAATAATAACTTTATTATTGCCTCTAGGGCATATTTCCTTCACAGGTAACTTGGGCCCCGCCCCCAGAATGCCATCGGAGACCTCTGATGCGGTTGGAGACGACGCTTTCGTAGTATCCTGCCGCTTGTGCATCTGAACAACATGACTCTGGTTCTGCTGCACCTGCCCCAACGTATCACAGGAGAGATTGACCTTGACTTGTACCTGGTCCAGCCACGCTGTTTGCTCCGATAGCTTGGCGTCGAGAGCCTCCAGCTGAGCGCGGATCCCATCGACCGCGTCCAGCTTGTTCTGCGTGGCCCGCAACGCGGCGAACTCCTGCAGCATCCGCTCTTGGAACGCTTCCATCTCGTCCGCCAAAAAGCGCGACTGCGGGTTGGGCTTGAATGTCGTCGTGGTCGCTGGTTTTCCTCCGAATCAACCCACCTCAGGTCGGAAATTACGCAGATCGTACCCTAGGGTGATCCGCTACCGTCGCCTCGGATTTGCCGGGTACGACTCAGGGAAAAAAATTGCAGCGCGGCGGCGCGGCGAGACGCTGCCCCCACAGGCCCGCCGGAGCGATGGCTCTGATACCAACTGTCACGGCCCTACGGTGGTCGGAGTCGACGGCGATGAGCAGAGAGAGAGAGACAGCAGGGAAGGACAGAGCTTAGAGACGAGCGGTGGACAGGAAGAGATAAGATAGAATAGATTCAGAATATTCTCATTTCAAACTTGTCTTTGCCCAACGCACACGCCCGCTTATATACTGCGGACTCGTTACAAGGCCCATGGCCCAACTCACGCGCTCACTCTTGCCCAGCCCAACACACAGCGGTTTAACTCTGCTTTGTCCCACCCGAAGACTTTGTTCTCCCGATCGCCTGCTCTGTACTGCTTACAAGGCAGGCGTACAGGTCGTAGTCCGTCGCCCACAACCACCTCGCGCGGCCACCGCCACTAGATCTCTGGTAGTAGGAGGAACCGTTCCCGCTGCTGGAGGAAGCAGCTGCTTGGCATCTGAAGCGGTGGCCGGAGGGGTGGGAGAAGCTTGAGCGACTCGGTCACTACACGTCGTGTGAGCGAGATTTTTTTCTCGCTGCTGCGTTGGAACTTTTTTGCTTTTGCATTTTAACCCGTGTGCCAACAGACAAGGCAGGTGATTAGGATCAGGATCACGGTGCAAGGAGCGTTCTCCCTTAATTTTGCCAGGTGTATTTGGGTCCGCATGCTCATGCTCAGTCAGTACAAGTTACCTACTCCCTCCGTTCCTAATATAAGCCATTTTAGAGACTTCAATAGACTACATATAGATGTATAGAGACGTGTTTTAGAGTGTAGATTCACTAATTTTGCTTCCTATGTAGTCCATATTAGAATCTCTAATCTCAGAACGGAGTGGGTAATCAGGAAGCACTAACTAATTGTGGGCTGTGGCCAGGCAAGAAGCAGACATAATCCAGATTGGATACGCAGAACCCTAATCAGCAAGCAGTAGCCTTGCCCTGTCTGTAGCTACTACTGTACAAAACAAGTGGGCATTGATATTTTGGACCAGCGTGGCTAGGCTCCAGAAATAAGGCATAGGAGGACTTTTCTGTAGCCAGGGTTATTTCGTCAGCAAGAAAACGATGTTTCCATGAGTTGGTTGGAAGTTCAGATCAAACGCTTTCAGCAGCTAGACAACGAAACGAGTCTGAAAGAAACCTGAAAATGTTAGGCACCGCGCAGCCATATTTCTACGAGCTTTCGGTCAGCTCCGGTATGAATTTTCACATAAGGCTGACGACTACCATACCGTGTCGTGGTCGCATCGCACCAGTCTAAACTAAACTAGAATGCGCTGTGCCTATACTGTACAGGGGCTAGACTGCTACTGGAGTTTATATTTACACACGCTCGTCGAGCAAAGAATGCGAGATCTGAAGAAAGTCGAGCAGGTGCCCCTCGGTGTCTTCATGGCCTGAATATCTTCATCATTTTGGATACCTGGGTCCGGCAAAACGGGCATCGCGACACCGAGCTCGAGCACCTGTTGCACAGGACGTGGCCGCACGGTACGATGGTCATGTTGACCTCGGAGTTCAGGCAGACGCGGCACGACCATGCCGCCTTGGCAATGTCGGCTTCTTTCACCGCCGACTCGGCTTTTTCCTACATTAGTAGTGTAAACAACTTTCAGTGTCATATAGGCAAGCATGTTTTCAGAAGCGCTTTAAGTTAGAATTCAGAAGAGTGGTGATTCTGTGATGCTAACTAGGTACTCCCTCCGTCCCGTAATGTAAGACGTTTTCTGACACTAGTGTAGTGTTAAAAAACGTCTTACATTATGGGACGGAGGGAGTAGCTTACAGTATGCTATGTGATGCAACTACGAAGTGGTTTCCCTAGGACATTACATTGTGCAACTAACTACGTAATTTCTCCGGTCAGTGCGTCGAAACCCCTATGAAAACATCTATAGAAGTACCAGATCCTGGTGAAAATTGCCTAAAAGACATGATATACGAGTGCATAGCCTGTGTCTTAGTCGACAAGTGACTGGACAGATAGTACTCCCTCCGTAAAGAAATATAAGAGTGTTTAGATCACTACTTTAGCCATCTATGGAGTAAACACTATTATATTTCCTTACAGAGGGAGTACCAAATAGGAAATAGATTGAAGGCAACATAAAAGACACTGAAGTGAACAAACCTGCTCCACCAAGAGAGCCACTTGAGATTCTTTAAGCTGGTCTTGCAAGGAAAGAGTAGTCTGTAGCAGTGTTTCCTTCTCAGCATCCATCCTTACCCCTGCAGCTGAAAGCATATCATGGACTGCTTGTACCAGCTCCGTGGAAGATACTTTGCCGTATTCAAGCCCAGCAGCCTGTAAAACAGTAAAACTATTTTATGGCAAACAATCCAGATCCCAAAGAGTAGAGACTGCACCCAAAAAAAAAATGAAAACTAACCGTATCATCTGCGCCTTCAGTTCTAGCGCTGACGGACGAGTGGCCCGGTTGTCCAACTTCTGCCACTCTACCAACATCCAGTTGGGAAGGTGCAGAAGAGAGGTCAGCCGTTGAAACACTCTTAAATGAGTAAACCTGACTGGAGAGTAGCATGCGAGTCTCGCCAGGGGCTGTCTCCACCGGAAACCTGTAAAGTGCTTGGCCGGCTGATGGCCTTGCGTCTTCAGGAACCCTACCATACCTGAGCTTTTCCCCCTCTTTTCCTGTCTTCCATGCCACAATCTCTCCGCTGTAGAATGGTCTCAACGGAAGGAATTGGACCTGGCGAGCATCTTGTGACAATAACTCTCCTCCCAGGGAACAGTCATACCTTCCTTCGCGTTTCGAAACTCCAACGTCAGTGCCAAGATGGAGTATTTGAAGCACTTCTTTCTCTGAACCATCTGGGCATGCAAATACCGAAGCGATTGGCAAGATTACCGGTGCCCCTAATCTGTGACTGACGACAATTGCAATAACATCATGTACTGTCAAAAAACTCGGGGGCTCTGCGATTAGAATATGACCCATGGATTTATCAGCAAAATAAATGCTTCGGTGCTTTCCGTTGCTTGACCATTCAGCAAGAGAAGGATGCTGAGCTGTTCTCGTAACATCTTGGAGATTGGGAAGCAATAGGAAGCGAGTATGGACATGTTTAACAAACTGCAGATTCTGTGATATATCCTTTAGTATACTTTCTATTTGCACTATACTGAGGGCTTCAAAAGAAGGGAAATGATTGGTTATACCGATCATCACAATCCTTAATGCAGCATGCAAAGATTTAGTAAGCATCTTCTCTTTTATTCTATCCAGAGTAACTGAGCAAATGTTGTCCAGAACCTCAATCTCTTCTTTCCCATCAAGTTCCTGACAAGGCAAAATTTAAGTTAATTTGAAATAGAAACCAATTAAGATTGCTTCCACAAAATCATTTATTTGGCAAAGAAATGTCAGATCATGTTAGAGAAGTATACCTCTACAATGACATCGGAGAGTCTTTTTATGCCCAAGGCCTTGCAAATGTTCTGAGGAAGATCTGGGTGAGCAAATCTTATCCTGGATGTATTAATATTACTCAGCAAATGAGAACCATATGGGTCAATATACACACATGATGTAGCTGAGACAAGCCTGCAGCCATCATCTGGTATTACAGAATCAAAAAGCCCTTCTGATCCGTCTGAGATAGGCTGGCTGACTCCTGAACACATGTAGTCCAAGATTTCCATCACTGCGCGGAGTTCGTTTGGGTTCAGGCGTTGGTAACCACATGCTTTTTGGATATCTAAAAGAAGCTCCTTTGCATAAGAGTTTGTAAGGCTTTCCTGCATCCCAATTTCTCTAAGAATGGCAACAAATGGAAGATACAGACTTGGAAGTTCAAAAGCAAAAGGTGACATGTTGATAGTCAGGCGAGCAAAAAGTGATTTCGCTTCTATTAAGCGAGTACCATTTGCAACTGGTATAAATGCCAGTTCCATCAATTCTGTTTTTCCTGAAAAGAAAATGAAGCAATAAAAACAATCAGCTTAGAGTAATAGCGGATTTCTTTTCAAAAAGCAACAAAAACTCACTGCACCTTCCCTTCTGTGGTTATCTATATACCATAGCAAAGAAAAACGTGTACACATGTATAAATACAACCTCAAGGGCATGTCTTAGCAAGTTCATTAGTAGCTGTATTGGCTTTATGGTTTATCAGTTATGACTTCTCACTACCTCAATCAAGCAACATGGATAAGCACACTGGAAAAATGTCAAAATCACACATGACCATGGTAATAACTGTTCATTTCTTTACAATATCAGCAAGAAGTAAATCTCACTCAAGCAAGCAAATGATTCCCGGCTGAAATAACTGAAGACATTGAGTTGATGCAGAGAACAAGCGATTATGAATAGTTCGCCACAGGTTTTACCGTTTTTGAAATATGGAGCATCTACAGAGCTGGCCTCAAAAAGTTTTACGTGAAAAAGGAAATTTATTAGATCAAATCTAGATATTTAGGGGACTCGCATGACCATTTCAGGTGCAATTTAATCTGGATATATTGTCTTCACTTTTCAGGGCTTCATCCGCCTTACAGGCCACACGAAAATTTGTATGATTGCACTCAAATATGAAACCTCACCGAATAGAATTGGGACTGGTTGCAACACCAAGTGTATCATTAGGTGTCTTGTAGTAAAAAAAATGAGAGAACAAACTTCACCACAAGTAATTGGAACTGAAGAGAGTGCAAAGGTGAGGAACTAACGATATTACTACAAATGGCAAAATTTTATGGCATATACAGTAAGGTAAAAGCTTAGTTGCGTATTTGTGCTACCTGAAGACGATATTGTTCCCCATACTTTCTCCAAGTACCGCAAGATCCTGAGAAAGGCATCCTCTACTGTCATTATGCCTGATGAAGATGGCCAGTGTGCCAGTGTGTCCTCACCATTGCCTCTCCCAACAGTCTGTTTAATTTCACAAAAAAGTAAGGGAAGAAATCATTTCGATATTAAACTGCAAGTATTTTACAACATTGACCTGCAAGTGCTTTAGAACTGTAGAGAAGGCAGGGGGACTCCGAAGCTGAAATGCTCCCCAAGAAAAATCAGGTGGAATAATTGATTGTTTGGCAAGAATTGGAGCAGAGCTCCATGCCAATGGCCAGTCCTTTAATAAGATAGCCTCACTATAAGATGCAAATACCCTTCTACCCCCTTTCTTGCCACCAATACTTGGAAAGCCTTTTTCTGCAGGTACAAATACAATTTTTCCGATCTTTTGGCAAAAACTGCTATCGTACAAAGTAGCAAAATTTGCCAAAATCACATTTACAACAGATTCTGCCAATGACCATAACTCAAAAGGAATTTCATTTTTTCTGTCTGACAAGTCTGCATCAAAGTCATCATGTTTCTCTAAAGATGACATCACATCATTTCCCATTGTTTCTATTTTCGTAGCACACTGTACTATCATATCAGCCTCTGTAGATATCCGAAGACCCACTTTTCTGAGTATACCAAGCCAACCATCTGACATGAACCTTTCGCCAGGGAACTTATTTCTCTCCCCAGAAAATACTGAAGCCAGCAAAGCATCTGAAGGGTCAAGTAGTTCCTTTGGTTTGAACAGCTCTGTACAAAACTCATTTGCATTTGTCACAAAATTAGTCTCCCTCAAGGTATTTACTACAGCTGAATTAAGTTGCAGATCTTTCCAGTTAGCATACAAGTAGGCTAAAATGTCTTCCTGCTCTTGAACTGTTTTGTTCCCAAAGCCAGGCAAAGCAAACCTCACTAGTATTTCTTGATCATTTAATTGTTCAACCCCCAAAGCCTGAAGAAACAAATTTGCATTATCTGAGCTAGAAAAACACTGGGAATCACTGGGGTGAAAGAATGCTGTGGGAGAAATAATGCAATGATCAGACCCTGACAGACTAGTGTATGCTCCTGTAACTGTTTTATACATCGGAAGCTCTCTCAAGGCATCCAATTCTTCTCTCTGATAAAGGTGGCTGCTAGATAATCTGAAGTCTGAGACAAATAGCATGAACAGTCTATCACAATCTTCACTTGATAGACTAAGTGATGAAGGTAAATGAGCATCATTTTTTATTGAAACTAACTTGGAAGCAATCGTCTGTCCAAGAGTTCGATCACGTGAAGGAAACAAATTGCATATGACACCACACTCTGGGAAAGACAAATCAAGAATTGGTATGTTCAACTGATTAAGCAGAGCAGATAACCACGGAAACTTTGAGTTCATTGACTCGAATGCAGTATCAAGTGGACTCTTCTGTTCAGCTTCACCAGTGTCATCTCCGTTTAGACCAGATGTATCAACCTCACTAGCTACATCATCAACAACCGCACTAACATGTACCATCTGAGTGTTTGAATCATCCACTGGAGGTACAAATATTAGATGGCGTTCTTTCACACAGCAGAGAATTGGCCTGTTGAGAAAAGCAGGAATCAAGGGCCAATCAGACACAAGTGAAAGGTCACCATTCAAGGAGCTAAATATTTTCCAGAAGCTTCTAATCCATTTGGGAGTTGGCCCAGTGGTTGATGAATCAGAACTACTGTCCCAAGGAACCCATTGTGGCTTCCTCTCAACTGCACGTACCCAACGCTCATCAAATATGTGCTTCAAATGGCCTGATAATAAGTGAGGAGAAAAACTCCTCAATTTCAGAGGCACATGAATAACCTGAGTTGAGAGCAGCAGTGCCAAGAAAGGCTTTTCTAAACACTGATGATGGATAAAGCGATCTAGCAAGGGGCGCATCAATATTTGCTGCTCCTCATTGGCAATCCAAAGTTCGGTAGCTCCCAGCCTTGTTAGACATTTTGTTGACGTTGGAAATGGGACACCTTTGAGTTCAGATATGATAGATGACAACACATTATTCTCAGCAGCTTGGGCCCTATGGGATGCTGGGCCACTGGTCTTGCTGATATCCTCGACAACCCCCCGACCGAAGTCATATAGGGCCTTCCCGAAGTATGTCATAATTTCAAGTGCGTCGCCCCCAGAAGTACCCGGCCTCTGTGTACTTGTATGGTAAGATGAAGAACTGCTTGAAGATGGCATAAATTGTGATGTGGAAGCATTCACTGGTTGAACAAGTTGACTGTTAAGTTGTGACTGATCAGGTATATGTAGATCTGTAAACCGGTATGGGTCCATATCGGAGAAGCAATATTCAAGAACATCTATATATGTTTCAACAGATCGAAGTAAAATGGATGAAGACTCTTTTAGTAGATTTCTAACCATCTTGGGCCTGATCTCTCTTACAGTAACTCCAACTGCTTGGATTTCACTAACCAACTCCCATGGAACAGAAAAAACAGGATAGTGCTCTTTAATGAAACTACAGACAGTAGCAGATGGTAGGTTATCATCGTCTCCGCTCCCTGAGTGGGATAAGAACATACCCTCGCCCACTTTAACAAGATTTCCCCGGTAAAGTTGCCAAACGGGAAGATCAGCCAACCGTAAATAGAATGGTCTTATCACTTGCTCTATCAAGGACTGCCAATCTGCTTTAGATGTTCTTGGTGAATTCAAATTGTCTACGGCAGAACCTTGCCCAGTGAGTGAAGCTGTAGGTTGTTTCGATCTTGGCCAAAAAGAGTATACCCTATCACCATAAGCCTGTAAAATAATACTCACAGAGTGTGCACAGCGTGATTCAATAGCAGAAGATAGAGGGTCTTTCCTAAGCTTTTGAAATTCTAGGACCATCTCAACATATGAATCACGCACACATAGCATAAGTTCCTCATTCCATGCTTCAACCAATTTGTTTCTGTCCATTTCCCGTAAAGATTTATCATGTGTGCTGCCAAAAATGTAGCGTCCACCATCATGCCTCACAAGGAAATGACCTATAGTCGTGACTGGCATGCTTATTGACCCAGATAGCGGCAAAGGAGATAATATACAACTGGATGCATTTATATTGGTTGGTACTCCGTTTCGAGCTATGTGAGCTGCTACTCCAGCAACAGGAGTTAAGTTGTAGGGAAGATACCGTCTGAAACAGAAATAAATCAATGTATGCCAAAGACGTTTACATTAGCATAGACATTTAACAACATCCATAGAAGAATCTTGGGAATTAGTCAGTAGGTAAAGTGAGTGGCATTTAATGTACAAAAGGTTCTCAACTACAGTATGATCTGAAAGAGACAAACCTGTCAAGAGCCATATTCCTTGTTTGCCCTGACCCAAGGCAGAGGGCAACAAACCATTTGTCAATATAACTGCAGCCACTCTCAATCACATGCACATCTATAGCTTGCATTTTGATTGCTGCACTTGTACTTGCAAATATTCTGGATATTTGAAACTTTCTCCATTTCTTTTCTGAAAATGGGTTCCTCAAAGTAGCTACTGATGGGTCAACAAGCACGGAATAGTTCAGGGTTGGCTGAGAGGCTGCATCCTCCCATGTTGATAAAGATACCTGATTCAAAACACATTGACATCACTTAATAAATGCAGATCATGTTTTAATTTTATAAATCATGCTGTCAAATCATCCACTAGGGCTTTATCATTACTATGTCTGAATAGATGGCATGCTATTGTAACTATGGTTTAGCACTGCCAGCACTCGATATTGAAATCACTATCGAGTAGGTGCAGCAAAACTGTTTCAGTTTTGAGTACTATCGATTAAAAGACAGTACAGGATGGCTATAAAATAATTACTGTCTTCATACAAACTACAAAGTTATACAAAAAGTAACTATGTGTCAAATACTATTTGATCAATAGTCTACATCCAACAGGTAAAAAAAAGTCTACATCCAAAAGATCAACAAAGATTGGAAGTTCTCTGGCATTCTGCCATAATATATACACTTGGTGTTTTCATAAGAAATATCACCCTCTGATACAGTTCCATAACATGTTCACATTAAACACTGAACACATCTACTAAACTAAAAAGCAATTGCGCATACTGAATATCTTTTAAGAAAACTAAGCACTTAGGCAAGTCAAAGGAAATCGTATTGCTAAGCTAATGTGGTCAGTTTCATTTTTCGGCATATTATTATCCTTCTACAACTAAAGATATGCAACAAAAGAAAGAATTACTCAGTAATATCCAGTTTCTCTTCAATACATGCTCAACCAGTTAAATTAAAATAGAATTGTGGTCCTGGATAAATCAAGAAACATTAAAAATAATAGAAGAAGAATACTACAAAAGAACAATAGCGTAAGATAAGATAAAGGGAGTGCTAACATGTTCAGTTTGAAATATAATCTAGGGGCGTACTTGAGCTAAATACCTTGTTTGCAGTTTAAAGTACATCAATGTGATCACTGGAAATGAAATTCAGATGCAAATGAAAGTGTCTTCTTTGCAGTTTAAAGTACATCAATGTGATCACAGGATATGAAATTCAGTAGCAGAGTAACAAATTATGAGTGAAGAAACACACAAGCCGTAACACTTTGCAGCAGAAAGACTAAACTGAATGTACAGAAAGTATTATGATTTACGACTTCAGTGTGAAAGCATCCACAAATAACTCTTACCTGAATGACTGACTTCAGGGACAGGAGAGTACTGGATGGATTCTGCATAAATCTTTCAAAAATCTGCTTTACTCTGTCGCAACCTGCTTCAAGTTCTTTCAGACATTTTGAAGATAAAGGCATCCGAATAACCGTAGAGTTTGCAGAAGACAATGAAGCCTCCTGTGTAACGCGCATTGGGAGGAACTGATCACGAAATCTCTCAACCAAGTCATTTCCTGAAAAGCCAGTAGCGTTAAGGGCTTCATTCAAAGTATAAAAAACATGAGCTGATACTAGAACAATAAACTAATACTGGAATCACATATGCATATGGCAGAACAGTGACGCAGTAGTTCAATTAATGAACCATAGCATAAATAGAATGTCCAATTCCTCATTAAAAAATCTAAATACTCATAAAAAATCCAGCATACATGGAATAGTACATGCTTCAACGTGGGTCCTCAACAGGCCTGTCTGCCCGAAAGAAACTGGTGTAGACGCTGAAACATATTTCTTTCAGCCCTTGGCTCAGAGCCTACTTTGGCATTTGAGTATGCTCTAACAAGTCATAACCAACTAGAACATGAAAATTTATTCTATAAATGAATTCAGCAAGTGTAACTGAAGTAACAACTGTACCTATCAAAGAGAAGAATCTGGCAGACGAGGTTGCAGTGGAAGTTGCACCACCAGTCAAGCCCAATGGATCAAAAACGTAGAAATAGCCAGCAGAAAGAATAGTCAAGGCATCACATACAAAATAGCTGCTAAGAAGTCCCAGCCCGTAGTTAAGGATGTTTCCCCTTAGTTTCCAAGGAGGAGGAAGTTGGAGGCTGCAAACTTCTTCTCGGCTTATCATGGTTCCTTCAAAGACCACTGTCAATGAAGAACCCTGGAGGTCACCTAAAGATATTTTTTGGAACAAAAAATTCATCACATTAAATGGGTCAAATATTTAGGTATCAATTTTGCAGTCATAGGATAAAGGAGACAAACAGAATAATAACTACTGATAGCAGACTGTTTATAGGAATAAAGAAGAGTGTGACTGAAATAATTGTACAGAGAGACGGTTTGTAGCATACCTAGATTTTGCTGCAATAGAGACTGCTTCGGATGATCTCTTTTATCATAGATCAGGTGCACTTTCTTTGCATTGCAAGAGTCAGCTAGCTCTATGAGGTCAAACAGAAGGAAGTCACTCTCACCATACAGAGCTAGCAACTCACTTATCTTAGCATATTCCATGCATGGCAAATCCCTCATTAGCTCATCATCCAATAACGAAGATCCACGAAGAGATCGTACCCCTAGTCTATTGGCCAGATCATTACCAATACTATGATGCACAAAATGCTTTGAAGTGGAATCAGTATCCATCCAGGGTGCATCATTATAGAGAAGGTTTCTCGAAGGTGTCAGGACACCAAATGAATCTGGAATCACCAATGAATTCAGTAAAGCATCAGCTGCTTGACTGTCAGGATAACAATCCACAAATGCTTCCAAAACACAATGAACAAAACTCAGTTGTTCTGCAGACAATTGCTCTCCTTTGGCATCACCTTGTAAGCGACTAAGTACATTGAGATAATCTGTTGCATCAAATGTCTGCCTCACACCCAACTTGAAGAGTAACTTTTTAAATTCTGACAGTTCAGACGGAACTGCATAAAGATAAGGATGATACTTTACAGGCGATTCAAATGCAAGTGCATGTGGAGGCACAAACCTGTCCCCTATATAGACCCATGAAATCCCATCCAGATTCTCTTTCAGAATGTGGGCATCACCACTGTCAACGATATCTTGCAATTCCGAGTAGATTAGTTTGATCTCCTTTTGTAGGACAGCATCGATGGATGTGTCTTCAGAAAACATCTTGAGTTCATCATAAGACTTGGAAAGCTCAACTAACTGGGACAATAAAACATTCACATTTGGTGGGTCTAACCAACCGAGTTTTCTTTGCAGATACATGGAACAAGAATCGGAATTCAGTATCCGCATTTTTGATGAAGCAAGCCACATTTGTGATCTCGGCCTTGTAATGACTGGAGGTGCTACATGATCTTCTGATTCGAGCCATGGAAGACCTTTAATAAGTGGTGCAACATGGACGGGACACCAAGAAATATTTTTCAGCTCTGACCAAAACTCAGGCTCTGGTAGGTCAAGATCAAAGTTTGAGAATAAAGACATAATAGTTGGGTCTGGGTCACAACTACCCACTTCATTTACTGCTTCCAAATTTTCATCAGTTTTAGAAGCTTCGAGATCGACATCCTCATGGAAAGTGTCCTTGTCCTCCATGTTTGACGTCTTTGATTCAAGAACATTTAGACAGGTAAGTAGTATTTGCCCATGCGCACATGCATCATCATCTTGTCCCGAATTGTGCACCAGTGAAACTGACCTTGCAATGTCAAGCAAAGCACTAAAACCCATTTTTCTTTTCAGTCCAAAACTTGCCAACAGTTCAATTATTTCAGTTGCCATGAACTTTTCTGAAGGAAAGAAGGTTTCTTTGTGCAGCAACTTACGAAACTCTGGCACACGAGGATCATAAAGCCTGAAGAAAAATAGGTGTTATTCATACTGAAGTCTAGAGAGCAAAGGACAAAAGAAAAGATGAACATCAATATTTAAGTCATTGAAACCTCATCCTAGTGCAAATGCTAATAAAAGCTGCTGGAGCATACAAGTAAAGAAGATAAGGTTAACCAACCCAAATACACATTCTCAAATATCAGAGAGAGAGAGAGAGAGAGAGAGAGAGAGAGAGAGAGACCTAGAAGGATGTAGCCATGCTCCACTAGCTGCTAAGACAAAAGGGGTTTCAGACAACGCAGCTCTCACAGAACTATTGTCTTCTATCAACAGCTTCACATCACGAACAATTGCTGAAACAACAGCTGGCTGTGACAGAAACTCTGACATCCGAGGAAGCACATGATCCTTGTAAAATTCAGCCTTTTCAGGTTCCCTGATATCAAAGTATGATACTAAAATCGACTTTTCCTTTTCAGATTCAGTTCTTATAAAGCTTCCATTCAACAGATTCTCATGTACACCGTCGGGTTTAAGCCATTTTCTAGGATTTGCCAAACTAACAAGCTCCCTAGATTTATAAGATTCAAATATGGGGAGGTTCCTGATTGTATTCATATGTGAAATGTTTATCTGATTCCCTGAAAACCACTTTGACTGGAAAATATAACTACGGAGCTCATGTGTTTCTGCCAATGAAGTACTCTCGAAAAGTTCCTTAATATCCTGGACATTAGAAGCAACGGAATGCACAGCATTCAGAACACCAGCTGCAGTGGATTCCTGAACAAAATTAGCTAACTGGGGGTGCTCTATCTGCAGATCAGGTCTCAGAAAGAAACAGCCCAGTTTCTGAAGCAATGAGTGCATATTTTCACTCCAACCATCATCTCTTATTACATTTGAAGCACTGCCAAGTTGCATAAGCTTGCCATCTACAAGTGGTAGTATAGGCCATTTTGCAAATATTGAAAGATCTTCACATGAATGACGCAAGAAATTCCAAAGTGATATCATCCATTCCACGCTTGGCTGGCCTTGCTGTTCAGGAAACCAAGATAACTGCTTAGCATGCTGCCATTCAGGCGGCAAAATCCCGGGCAACAGCTCAAGAAGGAAATTGCACGTAAATAAGTACATGTTTGACCGTGCAGAAGAAGCTATGTCAAACAACTTCTTCAAAACGCTATCTGGTAAAGAGTTATCAATAACAAGATGTGGTACTGAATCCTTAAGAAAGTCAAATTCCATTTCTGAAGCAAAGAATACTCTTTCACCCTCCCCTCGGTTATTGAATGTTGTGAATGATCCATTTGCCAAAGGAAGAAGAGCCAATCCGTGCAATTTATCAGAAAGGGAAGGATCATCCATATCACTCAAGCAATACTCCAGAACAAGTATGGCCTCTTCTCTGCTTTTGAACCCGCGCTTCCGTCGGATCAACAAGTTCCTTAGCAAATGAGGATTCAGGAGATGAACTGATGGATATGCATTTATGAAACTGTCTACTATCAGCTTGGATACAGATACCAAAGGTAAACCAGCTTGTGAGAGAACTTCTGCCAGCTCGGCTGCCTTTGAGAAACTGAAATCAGGAAAAATAGCTTGCCTCGTTGACACCCAATGGCCACCTCGAGCTTTCGTATACAAAACATTAAGTCCAAGTTCCGCGATTGATACATAAAGCTTCCTCACCATGGAAGACCATGGCTCTGCACCTACAGCAGTAGGCCAAAATGAGAGAAACAGATCAGAGGGACCAAGTTCTTCTGCCATGGCTGCAAGGAGGTGGCCATAAGCAGGAGCAGCCACATCTTCAAGCAGTGCAAGATTCCATTCTGATCGCACTCTTCCTCCCCCGGCCATGTCATTTCCAATCCAGATATCCCTTCGATTTGAAGATAGTTCAAAATAAGCATTTACGTGCACTGGTATGCTAGTGTTGATTGGTAGAGGAAGAAAACAAAAGGCCCGACCCTCAAACAAATTCCTGCTCTGAGAAGATTGGAGAGCTAGATGCTTAGGAACAGAATCATCACAGTTAACTTCAGCTTCACCAGACAGTTCTTTGGTATCATCCACACTCGCAGAATGCAGATATGCAGCTACTGATGCCCAGGGAACAAAGAAATGAGATTTACTATCAGAAGCAGTTGACAACTTTCTAGCATGACCCCCGCCTATACACTCGGTTAAGATCCATGAATGCACCAAGTGGACAGTAGGGCTTTGCTCAAGAATAGCAACTTTTTGACAACTCCAGGGTAAATCACTGTCTTTTGTCTTATTCAACCTATTGAAAAAAGTATTCCTATCCATTCCTGATGATTGATTTCCATGTACAAATGCAAGCATCGTATTAAGTGCATGTGGTTCTTTGGAGACCTCGGAACTGTTCTGCTTCAAAGCACGATGAACAAGTTGCATCTCCTGGGAGTCATGCTCCTTGACATACAGAGTTATCTTTTTAACGTTGCGGAGAAAAAGTAGAGCCTCAGATACAACTTCAGAGAATGAAGAGAAAAGCATCTCCACATCTTGGGTTGCATATTGTTCGCGCTTTATTTGACTTCTAGAAGCGGCAGCTTCATTCCTAAGAGGAAACCGGAAAAGTGTACCTGGAAATGGCTGTTGCAGGTTGCAACCAAAGTGTAAGAATGGTGTGAACTGATCAGGGAACTGTTCTAAGATCTTCCGTCCTACAAACTTTATCCTTAAACCTGGATGAGAAGGAGATATTCCTGGTAAATAACGGGCATGTGGATCAAACATGACAATATTCTCACCAGAAACAAATCCAGGCATGTCTGTGAAGTGATAGACACAATTGAAGCCAAGACCAAACCTTCCTATTGCAAAAGGTTTCTCAAGTTTGCTGTCTTGACCAATTCGTGAGATGGAATAAAGGTCTTGTGGACTAAAAACTGAGTCATTAAAGCAGTAGAGAGCAGGCCCCTGCCATTCAGCCATTTCAGGTGAAAGGATGGATGAAGTACCATACTGGGTCTTATCCAAAAGAAACACAACCTCAGAAGCTTTAGCATCTTCTGCATTCTGTACCAACTCAAAGAGAATCCCAGGACCATCTGCATACATCTCAACAATATGCTTGAGCCTTGTAGTCAAATCTTCATGTTGTCCAAAAGCCTCAGCAACCCCTGATAAACTCAAATTCATCGAATCAGAACTCTCAGCAAGCAAGAGACGGCGAAGGGAGCGAACACCTAGCCTTTCTGCCACGTCATTGGAAATATTACCATGCACAAAATTGTGAACATACTTCTTTGGGCTGAAAGCAATGCTGGATGCATCACCAAAGATGTCTTGACCAGAGTCAAGAAGCCAAGGAGCATCATTAAATACAAGTTCCGAAGATAGGCAGAGCCTAGCTGAAGAATCAGGTAAATATATCTGTGTTTGCTGATCCTGAAACCGGAACTCAGCTAGATGCTGCACCACTAACACAGCTGTCCTTAGTTCTTCAGCTTCAAGCGAAGCCGTGGCTTTCCTCATGGCCATTCTGGTCAGAATACTAGCGTAATCCACAGGGTCGAGGTGCTCCTTTATGCCAAGATCCAAGAACAAGTCCTTGAAAACTGCTAAATCAATTGGAATGACACGAATGTAAGGCGCAAGGTGAAGGTGGCCACTTAGAACAACTTCATCAACTTTTGCAAATCCGTCGCCCACCCAAATCCATCTGCAGCCCTCTAGAACCACTTTGACAATATCCATTTCATCAGAACCAATCAAATTAGTCAGTAACGAATAAATCTTAGGCATCACCAACGCTAACTCTTGCCGAAGGACTTGATCAGTCACAATTTCATTGTTCTTACCCAGCTCAAGCAACTGAGCAGCGATTACACTTCCAGAAGGAGGAGATGACCAACCTAAGCTATAAGACAAAGCTGAGGAAGTACATTCGCCATCAAGTATACGTGAGCTAGCAGAAACAATCCACATATCTTCCTGCAGCCTTACTTGCTTAGGTGGAGCGACCATCGATGAAACTGAAGGCCACGGCAGGGCTGGGCTTGGTGCAGTGACCAACACAGGACACCAACAAATCATTCTCAAATCACTCCAGAACTTCTCGAGATCAAATTCCCAAGACGTATCACGAGGCCTCAATGCAGTAGTGACTTTCGCAAACATATTATTCACCTTCTTCCGGGCATCAAATGCCTTATTTACATGCCATTTGTGAGCATGAATTTCAAGATATGAAAGAAGCAATTTACCCCTTGAATGAGCCTTCTCTTGATCCTTGCGCACGAATGAATCAATTTGCCGAGCACTTTCTATTATAGTATCAGTAGAAACAGAAGTTCTCAGCCCCAAGCAGAGTAACATATCAAGAACGTCTGGGTTTTGAAATAAGCCATTGGGGAAGCAGTCTGATTCCTGGAGAAGATCATAGAGTTCTTCCACTCGAGGATCATAAAGAGACTGAGGACTTTTCAAGGTCCCATTAATGGTTGGCACAAATCTAAGGACTTTCAAGCCTTCCTTGAACCTTGGATCTTCCAAGGACAGCTGGGGCAGATCTTGCAAGATGGCTAGTATAACTGAATCACGAACCTCTGCTTGCAACTCATCTAACTTGTTCAAAACATACCTCTGGTAGAAGACTGATTTTGGCATACGTTCAACACCATAATACCTCATTATGATATCTTCGTTGCTTGGGGATATACAGAACACAAAATCAGACTTGAGTAGGTGCTCAGGAACACCAAGAGGTGGCAGATACTTTTTTGAACCGGACAAATCCGAGAAGCCATAAGAACTGTGAGATCCTCCATCAAATACTCTGAAGATGGGCAACTTTTTGCATAGCTTTATGTTCATGTCAGAAAGGCAGACTCCTATGTACCATTTCGGATCTAGAAGAAACTGGTATAGTTCAATTTTCTCACCAGGCTTGATGCGTTGAAACAGTGCATGCACATCGACTCCCTCCAGCGAGGCAATCCCAAAGATTGAATTAAGAACTCCAGTTGCATCACCATCATATACATAATGAAAAAGCTGTTGATACACACTTAAATACTTGGTGTCTAATATCTTGCAACCTAACTTGGCCAATAGTTCCTTCATCAAACTAGATAGTGACTCTGTTTCAATTAACTTTGATGCTGTAGATGCTCTGTAAAGGTGTCCAGAAGTACAAGGCAGTATAGGCCAGTCACTAAACAAATCAAGGTCATAAGAACGTTCCCCAATATAGTGCCAAAAAAGTTTAAACCAATCTGCCGTAGGAGATGACACACCTGATGATGGATCCCAAGGAACTTGGTTTTTACACTTCCATCCAGGGGGAAATAGCCTGGGGAAGAACTGAAGAAAGATTGGACCATCAATGGGTGAAATATTCACCTGAGACTGAGAGTTATTGGCTATCTGATACAGCTTGTCTAGTAGTACAGGGGGGATGCTTCGGTCAATTATTCTGTCACCAACTGCAGAAAGGAGGTCATATTCTGTCTTATCACAGACATAGTAGGTGCTCTCTTGTGAAATCTCAGAAAAAATCCCATACTGCTTATTTGCTAGTGGAATCAGTGGGAGGCCATTCATGCATTTACCAATATCAGCACTGTCCAGATCACTAAGGCAATATTCCAGTAATATTAGCTTATGAGATTTTCCTAATGTACCAAGCTTTACAAAATCTTGGAGAAAATGTCTCACTGCAGCAGGAGCAACCCGTTTTATCTTTGACTTCATATAGAATTTTGAAAACATATCAACAATTGCACTTGGTACACGAACAACAGGCATGCCTAACAATACAAGAGCTTCACTAAGATCATTACTTCTTGAAAAGCCCTCATCATGAAGCAAAGCCTCAGCCGGTGATACCCATGTCCCACCTTTGATCTCTGAATGCAAAACTGGAGATGTATAGATAACTTTGTAAATTTGTTCCACAAGAATGCTCCAGGGTTCCTCATATAAACCAGTTGGCCATAAAGAATAATACAGTATTGTGGAGTCTGTAAGTGTCCGCAACGCCAGCAACAGTTCTCTGAACAATGGAGCAACAGCATCTTCCAGCAGTAGCCTGTTCCAATCAGAACGGAGCTTACCACCCCTGTCCATGTCAGCTCCATACCAAATGTCACGTCGATTGGACGAAACTTCAAAATAACCATTCACATGCACAGATAG
Source organism: Triticum turgidum subsp. durum (assembly GCA_900231445.1). Taxonomy (NCBI): domain Eukaryota; kingdom Viridiplantae; phylum Streptophyta; class Magnoliopsida; order Poales; family Poaceae; genus Triticum; species Triticum turgidum. The sequence goes on from LT934114.1 coordinate 761,243,454, forward strand.
TCCAGTCCTTACTGGCAAAGGAAGAAAACAGAATGCATGACCTTGTCTGAGATTAATATCCTGTAAAATTAGTAATTACCATAAAGCGTAAAAACAGGGAACACTATGAAGCAAAAACCAAAATACTGGAATGATGCGCCAAGCATTGGGGAAATGTGCTACAGTGACAGAACATGACGTTCATTTTGCAACATAAATCAAGCAAATTATTTGCAGTTCTAGAAACTATGAAGTGTATAGGTGCAGACTTCACTGAACATAAAACAAAAAGAACTGCAGATTATACAGAACCACTCTTTTACATAAGGGCATTGTTGTTGATGGTTTTTTTTTTTTTGCAATGAAGCAACAGCAGTTAACAACAGTTTGGGCCCAGCTGTTGCCACCGAACTACCGAAGAGCATACCCATGAAAGAAATGGTCACTACATTAGCCACAGCTAATAGGCCAAAAATTACCTGCAATTCTATGAGTTGTGGTCACGCATCCATCTTGCTAGTTTAAGTGCAAAATCAGATGGAAACTAACAAGCTTTACAGTTCACACAATCACATTCACAAGTTCCATTCCATTAACAAGGCATGCATCGGTAACAACTATTATGGTCACGAGTCAATCAAAAGCAGGAACCATGTCAAAGGGAAAAAAAATATGTCCATGGTTTGTAAACTGACCAAAAAGCAATTTCTACATAGCTACAGGGGCATAGCTAGTCTAGGCTAGTAAACTGAAAATGAATCGAGCATTACCTCAGGTTCCACTTTGGAGATGCAAGCAGCAACAGAAGCCCAGGGCAGTAGGTGAAGATCATATTCCTTGGCAGCACCAGTTGCAAAAATACCTATTTTACTTAATGCAGATGCCATTCCCTGTACAATAAAATAGGTATGGCTCTTTTTCTCAAACTTGTTCCGCAGGAATGCCTCCGATACAAAATCCATAGAAAAGGAATCTATCTTCTGCTCAACAGATTCAGCAGAAGTGCCAGAGAACCTGATTAGAGCTTGGCGATGCCATGATAATTTGTCATCCTGTGATCGTAAGGCGCAAGAGTATACTATTTTTGGCTCAGCCATATCAGGTTCCCACACATACATTTCAAGTGCGAGGACATTTTTAAGAAAAAGCAAGTTGTATACAGCTTCTTCGTACAATTGAGCGAAAAGAGATAAGATATCATCCTCCGTGTACACTTGTCTTGATAACCGGCTAGAGGATGCTTGCTCAGCATTCCTCAAAGGGAAACGGAACAAGGTTCCTTGAAATGGCGCTTTCATGTCGCAGCCAAATGCATGATAGGGCGAGAGCTGGTCACTGTACAATGTAAGTGCCGTAGAACTGACATAGTCTATGCGCTTTCCAGGATTTGCCGCGGACACATTTGGAAGGTAAGCGCCCTGAGGATCAAACATGACAACATACTTGCCGCTCACGAATGATGGCAAGTCGGTCAAGTGGTACACCGAGTTGAAACCAATGCTGCAGAAACATCATAAACCATGGGTTACTACGGGGGTACATGAGCATCAATAAAACAGTTTGAATAACATGCTTCAGAAGCTTTATAGAGATAACAACTTACTAAACGCATGGCCCTGGTTTCTAGAACTACTATATATAATAAAACATTTGCATCCCTCTGTGCTTCAGTTCAGATAGAAAGGCAAACATAAACAAAATGAGTAGCAAGGGCAGCAATCAAACTGAACTTAATCACACAGCAAAGGAACTTCTGCAAGGGCATCGACACTATCCATACTAAGCATTTCGAAGCATTCACCTACAATCATCAGTGATCACGAGCATGGAGCACATTGAGACGGTCATGGCGTCAGAACACGAAACAGCAGCAGCATTCATAGGCGACAGCACCACTAGAAAATGAACACGCGCTGGTTCAATTCCAGTGGTCGGGAAGCTCAGATTGCAATTGGCAGC
>LT934114.1:761245841-761314536 GCA_900231445.1 Triticum turgidum subsp. durum
GGGGCCGGGGTGGGGGCTGGGGGGATTTGGTCGCTGCCGATTTGGGCTGCGGCGGGAGGGGGGAGGGAGGTGGTTGGTGCCGCGGAGAGAGATTTGACTCTTGACTCGCTCGTCGCCGGCTTTGTTGTTCTTCTTGGAGGGGAAGCGAGAAACGGGATTGCGGGGACGGGATTCCGCTGCTGGCTGATGAGTGGGACCCGCGTGCCGGCGAAATGGGTAGGCAGCGAGCAGTTGGCCCGGTTAATGTGGCCCATTAACAAGCGTTGTCTGTTTTCTTTTTTACCTAAATGATAAGTGTTACTAAAAAAAACTAAATGATAAGTTTCACTCAAAAAGAACCTGAATGATAAGGGCTTTACCTCAAAAAATGATAAGTGCCACATGTGTGGCACGAAGCACTTCGGCCCTGGCGGTATTTACAACTAAAATTTATATCCGAGAAGAAAAAACAAACCCTGATTTTTTTTAAAAAAAAATGTCATCTGAAAAGGAAGTTGTCATCCTCGCGTCACTAAATTTGCCATCAAAAAGGTTCGGAGTTACCATGTGTCCGTGCCACACGTGTGACACTTGTCAGGGTCTTTTTTTTAATTATGAGGAGATTAAAAAATACATGAAGACAATACTTTGATGAGTTGTTCAATGGGAGGAATGAGAACACCATATTTAAGCTAAATTAAAAATAGCAAAAGTCAGCTACCTATGAGCCTCCGCAATGATTACGACACTCTCCACCATCCGATTAGCTCACTCAACGGTCGTTTTGTCGTCCTACCTTGTTCGGCGGCCTTTTCTAGCGCTCCCACCTCGAGCATTTTGGCCGGCCCAAACATTAATGTAATGCTGCTCCGAAGATCGATTTAGGCGTCCTCCTGTTCACTGATGCGGTATAAATGTTGTGATCGGCGTGGTGCTAGGGGAGCATAAGAGGCGCACGAGTGTGGCTCGTCATTGATTTGATCAACTCATCCTACGTGTGGCGACCTCCCTAAGCCCTACAACAGGCAGCGACCTCATCCTCCACCAGTGGCAGATCTAGTGGGGGTGCCCTGGCACCCCATCCAAAAATGCAAAAAAAATTATCTAGTAGTGGCTAGTCTAATCCTATGCGTATTATATTGTTAAAATGATAAACTAACATTTTTATGGTTGCATGTCATTTCTATTGTGAGTATAAGGTTGGCATCCCCACACCCATGGTCATGGCTCTAGGTCTTCCATTGTCCTTCACCCTCGTCCGCACTACGGCAACACTCCTAGTGGCGCGCAACAGTAGCCTCATGGTTTGGCGATGGCTTCTTTTGTTGCTAGGGTACTCGATCTTGGGGAAGAAAGGGGCAAGATCAGACGGGTCTACCAGTGGAGAGGAGCGCTGCCCGACGACACGGTGGAGCCGGGGTGGCGGCGGGGTGGCAACGGTGGGTAGGGTTAATAGGTGAGGGAGAGATGTCGAGGGAGAGAGCCTCATGTACGAATTCGGGGATGCCTTTCATTCGATGGGAGAGGTTCCTCACATTGATGAATCGTATTTCTCAATGACTGTACTTCGGTTGTATTATTGCAAACTCTTAATTTTCATTTCGGTGGAGCTAGGCTTTCTAGACTCCTCGTTTTTACACTTCAAGCCGCCTCAGCTTCACGAGTTCAGCTTCTTGTAGCTCAGACATACGGGCCAACTCCGGTCACGGAGTTTGTGGAGCTAGGAGCTAGAGAGGATTTGAGTATGCCCTAAGCTATTCAACTATAATTTTTTATCAAACAAAATGCTCAAAGAGTGGAATAAGAGACATAATACACTAGTACCTATCTTCAAGAATAAAGGATATATCCAAAGCTACACTAATGACCGAGAAATAAAGTTTGCGTTTGGATTAGCTTGAACTACCAACTTATGGGTCCAAAAGCTGTTATAAGTTGAACCAAAGGGGGGTCTCCAACAAACCAACTTTTGGGTCCAAAAGTTACAAAGCTTATAAGCCACAATATGAAGCCTTGGGGGAGGGCAACTGAGCATCGATCGGGAAAAGAGATGAAGGTCACAATAAATCAAATTGATATTATACCCGGGGGATAGACTATAGGGGAGAATTTTCTACTACATCAGTTTATGTAAAGTTATAGGAAGTAGAAGACAGGTCTACATATGGTTTTCATCCACTTGGAGAAGACACATGACAAGATACCAACAATGGTTATGTGATGGATGTTAGAGAAACATAAAGTCACAACAAAGTACATTGTCCTCTTCAATGATATATATGATAATATTGTGACAAGTGTTCGAGGCGGTGACAAGACTGGTACCTTCCTAGTTATGATAGGACAACATAAAGGATGAACCTTCAGCTCTTTCTTTGCCTCAGTGGTTTAGGAGGTCATAAATAATATGCAAATGAGATATGCCTTGGTGTTTTGCTCTTTGATGTTGATGTGCTCCTAGTTGACAAGGCCAGATTTGGCGTCAATGGGAAATTAGGGTTGTGGAGATAGACTTTCAAGTCTACTAAGTTTAGACTTAGTAGGACCAAGACCAAGTATATGAGGTATGACTTTAGTGGTGTTATGTACAAGGCAGGAGAGGAATAGGATAGTTTAGAGGGACATATGGTGCCTAAGAAGAGAACCTTCTCATACTTGGGATTAACGATACAAAACGAATGTGGTATCGATGATGATGTTAACCATGGAATCATAGTGGGTGGATGAAGTGGCAGCAAACATCTGGCATCCTTTGTGACAAGAAGGTCCAACAAAGTTGGAATGTAAGATCTATAGAACGATAGTCATACCTAGGATGTTATATGGAGCAGGGGTTGGCACAACACATCCAACAATGGAATGTTACTGAGATACATATGCTAAGGTGGATGTGTGGCCATACAACAAAGGACTGAATTATAAATGAGGGAATACATAAGGCAGAGATGACGCTGATTGAATGAAATTTGTCCAACACCGACAAAGGTGGCATGCAGAAGCACTAGTGAACAACGATATTCTAAAAGAGTAGTGAAAATACTAGGACCGAGGAAAAGGCAGGCCAAAGTTGACACTAGAGGAGGCGATAAAGTGAGACTGAAAAGATAGGAATGTACCTAGGAATTTGGCTATCGATAGGTTTGCATGGGAATCAACAATCCATGTGCCATAACTTTTATTTATGTTCATTCGCTTTTTTGTTTACCTGTGCTTTCTCTGTGTACCATATGTTTCTATTGGGTTTCTATCACTAGCCTACCCAACAAAAGGCTTTGTTGTTGTTGTTGTTGTTGTCTATTTTTTACAATCTTGAACACGCGCGCGCGCACATGCACACACACTAGTTTATGTATTTTATTTAATAGTTATTATTAATTTACTCGAAAAAGGAAGTGGCGTTCACAAAATAATAATGATTTTTATGTATTTTTCTAGAAGATATTCATGTATCTGATAAGAAATATTTACATGTAGCAGAAAATTTGGTTTGTGTTTATATATTACAAAATGTCCTTTTTGCGAGGATTACAAATGTACTTGAAAATGAAAAGAAATGCTCGTGTATATCAACATAAATACTTGTGTCTATTAAAAAAATCTTCATGTGTGTTTTAAAAGATGATTTTTATGTAAAATAAATGTTGTTTTTCGATTAACATTCAAGTTTTTTGACAAGTGTTTGTGTATCTACTACTCCCTCATTTCCGGTTTATAGGGCTTATCTTCAAATTTTAGTTTTTCCATTTTATAAGGCTCAATTTGGTTGTTTCCCATCACATGTTCAAATTTCAAGGTGTATTAAATCATTGCATGCAAGTATTAAGAGAAAATAGACCAATGCATGTACTTTATGCATGCATGCATTGCAATTAATGCATTCATAAACATAATTTTTTTAAGGAAAACAAGAGCATTAATTAGGCATTGCATGCAAGTATTAAGAGAAAATTGACCAATGCATGTACTTTATGCATGCATGCATTGCAACTAATGCATTCATAAACATAATTTTTTAAGGAAAACAAGAGCATTAATTAGGTGCTTTTGCAAACTACAAAAATTATTCCACCACTCACCATCTACCTTGGTTGTTGAGATTTTTAAATTAAGCCCTATAAACCGGAAAGGAGGGAGTATCTACTACCACTGTAAAAGGAAGAGAGGGTGGAGAACCAGATCATCCTATTCATCGAAACCTGCAATCTGATGGTCTACATCCCTCCAACATACTAAATGCGTTTTACGCTTTAATTACCCATCATGCCATTACTTTAATTAATTACCCATCATGCCATTGGGTTAACATCATTTCCCCGAACACATCGCTCCCCTCTGCCCTCTCGCAACCACGCCGTCGGGGCAGTTTTTGGTACCGCCCCACACCTCGCGCCCGCCCTCTTCCTGCAGCAGCGCCAGCCACCACCGCTGGAGAGTCTGCCGCGCTCTCTCCCGCTCTCCCGTCCGCCGCCGCCCCTGTCCCCGCCCGCACCACTGTCAGAGACCGCCGACCTCGTCCCACTGCCAGAGATCGCCGCCTGGTCGTACCGCCCTCTGCCGTACAGCCCCACCGCCCACAGCCATTGTCCTCCGTCCACTGCCCCTGCCCCGCGGCTGAAGAGGATCAGGTGACAGATGTAACAATTTGTTTGAATTAAATATGATATTTCAATGGTAAATATAGTGGATAGTGCCAATGTTTATTCGACCCGCGTACCATCTTCTGTTTATTTTCACACGTCTATTGCACAATATCCAAATTCTGAATGTGATGTCAAGAGTTCACATGTGGTTCATATATTGCAATGCAATAACACTTTACTTCTAAGTTCTGGAGAAAGATTTGTGAGAGGAAACATTTTTGTTGGAGAGACAACAATATTTAGTTTCAGGCTATGTCTTCTTTTGTTTTATAGTTGTTTGAATGGGAAATCTTGGTTTCCACTAATGTCGTTGGAGAAGAAAAGGGGATGGAAGAAGAAAACTGAGATATGGGTTGTGGGGTTGTGGACTTGTGGTCTCTAACTCAATATCCCCTTGTATTCCTCATGCACTCACGAAACACCTTGCCCTGAAATTTCAAAGTGGAAAGCGAGTGGTGGATCAACATTGGAAGGAACCCAAGCTGCTAGCGTAACGGTGTGTAGGGGGAGGCCCGAAGCAAACAGGTGACTGCATCGCCGGGGCTGATATGAGGAACATCTGTAGAGAGCAGACCGTAGGCAAGGGCACAGGAAGATGGTGTCAGTAATGGCAAAGGGGAAGGCAGGGAGTAGTGACATGGAAGATATTTCTTTTTGAGTTTCTGTATTTGTGTACGTTTGTTGGGGGAAACGGTAGTGTGCCACTCTGATTTTTGTTCCTGTCAGATTTCCAGATAGGTACACTAGAGTGATATTAGTGGTCTTTTCATGCTGTAAAATGCAGGTTTGGCAAGACACTTCGGCTTAATTTTATTAATAGTGATCTTAGTAGTATTTTCATGCTGTAAATTTCAGATTTGATGAGATACTTTGACTTAATATTTTCTATGGTTGTATTTTAGAGAATATTGAGGTGTGAAGTTAGTATACGAGATATAGATGATCCACATCATGTGTATTTTTGTGTAAATCTTGGCTCTCCACATCATGAACTTGACGCCATTAGGTTAATATATGTTCATCTTATATACGTGATATGTTCGTATTTCAGAGAAGTATTGAGGTGTGAAGTCAGTATATGAAATATTGATGCTCCACGGCATGTGTATTGCTCTGTAGCCCTTGGCTCTCTGTATCAACCTTCGATAGCATGAAGGCACACCCCTGTGCTTGGTATGTATCTACAATTTTTCTTCATGTTTTAATTCTCTTAATCTGTTGATAGATCATGTTTCATGTGTGCAGTCGCTGTTATTTTCACTAGAGTTTTAATCCGATCCATGTATAAATAAAGTGCAAACTTGCAATCTATATGTATTCTTTTTAAAGTTCTTCATAAATCCCTTGAAACATTCTTGAGGAAAAGCATACGAAGGACATATGAGTCCCCTTTTACTACATAGGCTCAAAATTATTGTATTCTGAATATGTCCAAAAGTTTTTTTTCATGTAAGCAAGCAGTAGTTCAGCCACTGTTGCAGTTTTAGCTATTCTTTATTACCACATCCAACAGTGTTTCTTACTTTATGGTTTAATTGAATTAACAAGATAGTTTTATACTCCCTTCTTCACAGTATACACGGCGCGGTTCCAAAATCATGCATTTTCAGGTCGAGAGGGATTTTAGGCACAATTGTATTAAACTAGTGGCTGGGGCGTGCCATTGGCACGCCTCCTGAGCGTTCATGTGCGCACTTATCTAGCTTATGCACATCCATGGGTATAGATTAATCTTTGATTGCAAACAAGTGAAGGAATTGATGCTTATGTGCTGGGAAAAGCTTAGTCTTATAAAATCCCGAGTCTTGCTATTTTCGGATCAACGCAAGTTCATTTTTCGGATCAACGCAAGTTCATATACAGGCATGTGACCAAAGTCGATTCGATAACACATTCTTTAAGAACAATAGCCATCTTTTGCAACTCTAATGATGAAGTGCCGCACAACGAAGTCTCCTTTGTTTCATACAGCGCTAACAATTGCAACAGACAGTAAAGCTACAGCCAACCAGCCACGTAAGATCTGATCACTAGGTCTAGGATCGACACCATAGAAATAAACAAATGGGCAAGGCTAGTCTTTGCTACAGAATATGCTGAATGCCTATAACTTATAAATTCAGATAGATGTATAGAGTAGAATACGGATAATAAAAATGTACTCTGTACATTGCCATACATGAAATTAAATAATTAATAAGGTCATTTTGTTGATGATTAAATTTGTCTCAAACACAAACACAATAACAGAACCATTTGACACTCTCATATCAGATTTGATCATAAGTTGCTTCCTTGGTTCAGCTAGTACAAGTGTGGTTCAGCTGAGAACAATCATAGTTATACAAAATAACTATTGGTTGCTTCTGTGGTTCAGCTGTATCAAACAACTGAACAAATCTGAGAGAAGTTATTGGTTGCAACGGAGAGGAGACATTATCCTTCACACCTAAATTAAACATACAAGTTAGCATGCCATTTATTTAAAAATAAACACCACAGCAGCCTAACAACAAAATTTCCTTCTTCTCTGTAGTTCTAATTCCGAACATGGCACAATGATTTATTCCCACTAAAATCTAAATTCAGTGCATGGCACGCATGTCTATGCACCTAGCCTAAAATCAGAGAAGAGTGAAAACACAAAATGAAGAAAGTTTCTTTGGTTATTCCAAGTCTCTTGCCAATTGGGAGATACATGAAAAAAGTATGCATTGCTGGAGATAGCATGGATAGATAGAAGCATGAAATCTAGCAAAACCAACTACCATGATCCATGTCGCCATGCCCATCTTAGCCTCTCATACGAAGTCCATACCTGCATGCTCCTCACTGTTGATTACTCGCCATTGTAAGCCCAGAATAAAAGAACACATTCTATCTTGCAAGGACTTGATCGCCTACAGTTCAGTGTTTGCCCACACACCTTGTAACATGAGAACTATCTGCTAAAGAGATAAAAAGGTAATCCATTAATTCAGACCATGAAAAAAAGAGAATAGAAGGTTCCAAACAGAGAATATAGGCAAACAAAGCATACAGGCCAAGACCCAAACATCTGAAAAACAAAATATATAGGGTGTTGACTGTTAAAAATTGCTATTAACCAAAATTTTCTATTATTGATTCTGAAGGAAGTTCATCCTACTGTAAGCCTAAATTCTGTAATTCATGAGCAGCCCCAGTGGACTCAGATAAATCAGGATGGAGAACAAAGACATGAGGAAATGGCCAAGTAGAGAACTTCCTTTGTACTAATTAACAATCAAATTAGAGGTTGCCCCTGAGCCCTGACCCGTCTCCGAGCGACATGGGTCTCAATTGCAATACAAACTACTCCCTCCGTTCCAAAATAGATAGTACAAAATTGAGTCATCTATTTTGGAACGGAGGGAGTAAATCTTTGCACATTAGACGTCCCTGGTAATCCAGCAAGAATCAGGCTCTCAATGGCTAGTAAGAAATATAATGCAGAAATTAAATAACTTGAACGAGCATTCCAATACTCACCTATGCAGCAGATTCTACTTATGCAGATAGATCAAACCATTCAAAATATGTCTCTTTTCCAGCGATCAAGGACATATCTTGACGGGATTTCTGAAGATCAGAGCATAAAAAAAGAAAGAGGATGATGTGAACCAAACCATGGATTAGTCCTGTGTGGTAGTTTGGATTGTTTCCGGTGACCCCAATGCCTACCTCATGCATATTTGCTTTCCTAATAAAAATCACTCCACATTTCCGTAAACGAGCAACTAAGACTGCGTCTTTCTCCACAGAGCGGATTTTGTCGGAAAATGTGGTAGCACCTGAATTCAAAAAGAGAAACATAATATAGAATGTGCTTCTCGGACACAGCAAAAAAATGGCTACTTCAGCTGAGTGAGCTAACTCTTTGATAGATATGGGAAGCAGTCAATGTCATCCTTAATGGCGTAAAAGTTCCCATCCAAAACGGAAATCGGGCTTCCTGTGCACAAGAAGCAACACATATCAAGAAAACAGGATAGAGGTAAATGGAGTTTCCACCTGATGTCCGTTCATTTGAACAATGATGAAATAAAGCAGAAAAGTTGGGTTGGGGCCTTGGGGGTGAACCTTGCTCAAATCTCTTTGTGGAAGCATCAGCTTGCTTCGTCAGGTCATGAGCGTCAAAATAGATCAACCTTGGCATCGGAGGCTTCTTATTGTTCCACTCTTCCATGCCCGCAATGACATGCTCCGCAACCTACCCAACAGTCAAGGTTAACACCACAAATGCAAGGAGAGCAAGCAATGTTCTTTACAATACATTCCAGTGAGCTACTCACAGCTGACGGTGTCGTGATCCCGGACGGCACGCATGTGCAAAGTCGAAGATCTTCCAGTAGAGAAAGGGATTTTTCTCATTGGTCGATGCGAAATGCCGGGACGGGTCATACAGAGCGAGGCACTGCAGTGCTTCCTCCACTCTCTCCACAGGGTCCCTGTCATCCCCCAGGGTCACAACCCCTTGCTCCGGCTCTGGCAAATTAAATTAGGAACAGCAGCAGCAGTTAACAATGATATACCTTTTTTATCTTGTTCAGACGTGCATATAACTTGACTGAATGAAAGGAGTAGAACATGTATCTCAAGTTCTCAACTATACGACCAAAATTCAGTAGAACTTGACTGAATGAAAAGTTTCTCATAGCTGCTTTTGCTTGTACACACACAGACAGAGGGTGTGACTGTCGTACGTACCCTGCCTTGGGTACTCCGGGAAGAACATTGGTCGGTCGGGGATCACCGTGCGCTGCATCATCTGCTCGCTCGTCACCCAACAAGACCAGAACTGTGGTGAGTGCACCTGAAGCAAAATAATCTGAAACAAAACAGAAACTGACAAGGGAAGGGAGGACCTGCGTTATGTTGTTTTGCTTCTTGAGGACGGAGGTGACGAGCGGGCCGAGGAGCGGGGACTCGTAGAGCCAGACGAAGGCCCTGAGCGGGAACCCATTGAGGCGTGGCACGGCGGCGACGTCCACCTCCTCCACCGGCGCCATCGCCCGCGGCATCCCCTTCACCTTGCCGCCCATCTCCGGCTCCCTCTCTCCGGGGCAGAGGCAAGGCATAGTGAATGTGAAAGAAACTGCACACGCGCGGATGCGGCGGAAATTCCCCTCCTCACTTCCAGATGGGCCACTCTCTTCCTCACTTTGGACAGCGGCCGCGACATCGACCTAGGTCTGGCAAATCGAGAGCTCAGACGAGGGTGGTCCCACCGTGCTCGTCGACGGCGTCGCGGCCCTCCTTCCACTGCCGTACTCGGGGAAGAAAGGGAGGGGTGGAGGAGCTGGTGTTCGGACCGCTGCTGGAACTACAGCGAGGAGCCGGTGGTGGAGGCGGCGGAGCTCGGGGCGGGGATAAAAGTGGCGGACTCTGGTGCCGGGCGCCGGAGGAACCGGGATGCGCTGATGGGGCAGTGGCGGCGGCAACCTAGGGAAGGACGAAAGGGAAGGTTGCGTGATGTTAGGAGAGAAAGAAGAGAAGATGGGTCTTGCTTCGTAGGAACTAGGAAGGGAAGGCACCGACGCCCTGCGCTTTTTTACTCATCTTTGTTTTTTTTCTTTGTTCGGCACAGTAAAACCGGGACAGCTGGGTAGCACGAGGAGGCGCCCCTTACGCTACTCTTATTGTGTTGTATGCTAGCTTAATTAGGGCGTGAGTAGCCGCAGTCTCCTCTCCTCCCTATTCCTTTCTCTGGTGTATGTTGCATGCGTAGGTGTGAACACCGTTGGGAATCTGCATGCACCCAATGCATGCACGGGTTATTGGCTGGGAGAGATAAATATTATTTTATTGGGCGTTGGGGGAGATGTGGGGCGTCCGGGCAATGAATTTTACAGCCAATTAGCACTTACTGTTGGAAACTAGTAATTTCAAAAAATTTCCTACGCACACGCAAGATCATGGTGATGCATAGCAACGAGAGGGGAGAGTGTGTCCACGTACCATTGTAGACCGAAAGCGGAAGCGTTAGCACAACGCGGTTGATGTAGTCATACGTCTTCACGACCCGACCGACCAAGCACCGAAACTACGGCACCTCCGAGTTCTTGCACACGTTCAGCTCGATGACGTCCCCCGTACTCCGATCCAGCAGAGTGTCGAGGGAGAGTTCCGTCAGCACGACGGCGTGGTGATGATGATGATGTTCTACCGTCGCAGGGCTTCGCCTAAGCACCGCTACGATATTATCGAGGAGGACTTTGGTGGAGGGGGCACCGCACACGGCTAAGAGATCAATGATTAATTGTTGTGTCTATGGGGTGCCCCCTCCCCCGTATATAAAGGAGTGGAGGAGGGGGCCGGCCAAGGGGGGTGGCGCGCCCTAGGGGGAGTCCAACTCCCACCGGGAGTAGGGCTCCCCCCTTTCCTATTAGGAGAGGGAGAGGGAAGGAAGAGGAAGGAGGGAGGAAGGAAAGGGGGGTCGGCCCCCCTCCCAATTCGGATTGGGCTTGGGGGGCGCGCCCCCTCCCTTGCTCCTTTCCCCTCCTTTCCACTAAGGCCCAATAAGTGTTGGAAATATGCCCTAGAGACAATAATAAATTAGTTATTATTATATTTCCTTGTTCATGATAATCATTTATTATCCATGCTATAATTGTATTGATAGGAAACTCAGATACATGTGTGGATACATAGACAGCACCATGTCCCTAGTAAGCCTCTAACTGACTAACTCGTTGATCAATAGATGGTTACGGTTTCCTGACCATGGACATTGGATGTCGTTGATAATGGGATCACATCATTAGGAGAATGATGTGATGGACAAGACCCAATCCTAAGCCTAGCACAAAGATCATAGTTCGTATGCTAAAGCTTTTCTAATGTCAAGTATCATTTCCTTAGACCATGAGATTGTGCAACTCCCGGATACCGCAGGAATGCTTTGGGTGTACCAAACGTCACAACGTAACTGGGTGGCTATAAAGGTGCACTACAGGTATCTCCGAAAGTGTCTGTTGGGTTGGCACGAATCGAGACTGGGATTTGTCACTCCGGTAAACGGAGAGGTATCTCTGGGCCCACTCGGTAGGACATCATCATAATGTGCACAATGTGACCAAGGGGTTGATCACGGGATGATGTGTTACGGAACGAGTAAAGAGACTTGCCGGTAACGAGATTGAACAAGGTATCGGGATACCGACGATCGAATCTCGGGCAAGTACAATACCGCTAGACAAAGGAAATTGAATACGAGATCGATTGAGTCCTTGACATCGTGGTTCATCCGATGAGATCATCGTGGAACATGTGGGAGCCAACATGGGTATCCAGATCCCGCTGTTGGTTATTGATCGGAGAACGTCTCGGTCATGTCTACATGTCTCCCGAACCCGTAGGGTCTACACACTTAAGGTTCGATGATGCTAGGGTTATAAAGGAAGTTTGTATGTGGTTACCGAATGTTGTTCGGAGTCCCGGATGAGATCCCGGACGTCACGAGGAGTTCCGGAATGGTCCGGAGGTAAAGATTTATATATGGGAAGTCCTATTTTGGCCACCGGAAAATGTTTGGGATTTTTCGGTATTGTACCGGGAATGTTCTAGAAGGTTCCGGAGTGGGGCCCATCTGCATGGGGGACCCACATGAACGTGGGTAGTGGGGTCAAGGCCCCACACCCCTGGTCAAGGCGCACCAAGATCCCCCCTTAGAAGGAATAAGATCATATCCCGAAGGGATAAGATCGAGATCCCTAAAAAAGGGGGATAACAATCGGTGGGGAAGGAAATGATGGGATTTCTTTTCTCCCACCTTTGCCAACGCCCCAATGGACTTGGAGGGCAAGAAATCGGCCCCCTCCACCCCTATATATAGTGGAGAGGCGCATCGGAGCTTCACCCCAAGTTCTGGCGCAGCTCTCCCCCTCTCCCATGGCGAAGCCCTGCAGGATTGCCACGCTCCTCCATCACCACCACGCCGTCGTGCTGCTGCTGGACGGAGTCTTCCCCAACCTCTCCCTCTCACCTTGCTGGATCAAGGCATGGGAGACGTCACCGGGCTGTACGTGTGTTGAACGCGGAGGTGCCGTCCGTTCGGCACTAGGATCTCTAGTGATTTGGATCACGACGAGTACGACTCCTTCAACCCCATTCTCTTGAACGCTTCCGCTTAGCGATCTACAAGGGTATGTAGATGCACTCTCCTTCCCCTTGTTGCTAGTCTCTCCATAGATAGATCTTGGTGTTGCGTAGAAAATTTTGAATTTCTGCTACGTTCCCCAACAGTGGCATCATGAGCTAGGTCTATTGCGTAGATTCTTTGCACAAGTAGAACACAAAGTAGTTGTGGGCGTTGATTTTGTTCAATATGCTTACCGTTACTAGTCTAATCTTGATCGACGGCATTGTGGGATGAAGCGGCCCGGACCGACCTTACACGTACATTTACGTGAGACAGGTTCCACCGACTGACATACACTTGTTGCATAAGGTGGCTAGCGGGTGCCAGTCTCTCCCACTTTAGTCGGAACGGATTCGATGAAAAGGGTCCTTATGAAGGGTAAATAGCAATTGACATATCACGTTGTGGTTTTTGCGTAGGTAAGTAACGTTCTTGCTAGAAATCCATAGCAGCCATGTAAAACATGCAAACAACAATTAGAGGACGTCTAACTTGTTTTTGCAGGGTATGCTATGTGATGTGATATGGCCAAGAAGAATGTGATGAATGTTATGTGATGTATGAGATCGATCATGTTCTTGTAATAGGAATCACGACTTGCATGTCGATGAGTATGACAACCGGCAGGAGCCATAGGAGTTGTCTTTATTTATTGTATGACCTGCGTGTCATTGAAAAACGTCATGTAATTACTTTACTTTAGTGCTAACCGGTAGCTATAGTAGTAGAAGTAATAAGTTGGCGAGACAACTTCATGGAGGCACGATGATGGAGATCATGATAATGGAGATCATGGTGTCATGCCGGTGACGATGATGATCATGGAGCCCCGAAGATGGAGATCAAAAGGAGCAAAATGATATTGGCCATATCATGTCACTATTTGATTGCATGTGATGTTTATCATATTTATGCATCTTATTTGCTTAGAACGACGGTAGTAAATAAGATGATCCCTCATTAAAATTTCAAGAAAGTGTTCCCCCTAACTGTGCACCATTGCGAAAGTTCGTCGTTTCGAAGCACCACGTGATGATCGGGTGTGATAGATTCTTACGTTCACATACAACGGGTGTAAGCCAGATTTACACACGCGAAACACTTAGGTTGACTTGACGAGCCTAGCATGTACAGACATGGCCTCGGAACACAAGAGACCGAAAGGTCGAGCATGAGTCGTATAGTAGATACGATCAACATGAGGATGTTCATCGATGATGACTAGTCCGTTTCACGTGATGATCGGACACGGCCTAGTTGACTCGGATCATGTAATCACTTAGATGACTAGAGGGATGTCTATCCTAGTGGGAGTTCATAAGATGAACTTAATTATCCTGAACATAGTCAAAAGATCTTTGCAAATTATGTCGTAAGCTCGCGCTTTAGTTCCACTGTTTAGATATGTTCCTAGAGAAAATATAGTTGAAACTTGACAGTAGCGATTATGCGGACAGTAGAAAGCTTATGTCCTTAATGCACCGCTCAGTGTGCTGAACCCCAAACGTCGTTTGTGGATGTTGCGAACATCAGACATACACGTTTTGATAACTACGTGATAGTTCAGTTAAACGGTTTAGAGTTGAGGCACCAAAGACGTTTTCGAAACGTTGCGGAACATATGAGATGTTTCGAGGGCTGAAATTGAGATTTCAGGCTCGTGCCCACGTCAAGAGGTATGAGACCTCCGACGATTTTCTTAGCCTGCAAACTAAGGGAGAAAAGCTCAATCGTTGAGCTTGTGCTCAGATTGTCTGAGTGCAACAATCACTTGAATCGAGTGGGAGTTGATCTTCCAGATGAGATAGTGATGTTTCTCCAAAGTCATTGCCACCAAGCTGCTAGAGCTTCGTGGTGAGCTATAACATATCAGGGATAGATATGATGATCCTTGAGGTATTCGCGATGTTTGACACCGCGAAAGTAGAAATCAAGAAGGAGCATCAATTGTTGATGGTTGGTGAAACCACTAGTTTCAAGAAGGGCAAGGGCGAGAAGGGATACTTCATGAAACGGCAAATCAGCTGCTGCTCTGGTGAAGAAACCCAAGGTTGAACCCAAACTCGAGACTAAGTGCTTCTGTAATAAGGGGAACAACCACTGGAGCAGAATTACCCTAGATACTTGGTAGATGAGAAGGCTGGCAAGGTCGATAGAAGTATATTGGATATACATTATGTTAATGTGTACTTTACTAGTACTCCTAGTAGCACCAGGGTATTAAGATACCTGTTTGGTTGCTAAGTGTTAGTAACTTGAAATAAAAGAGCTACGGAATAAACGGAGACTAGCTAAAGGTGAGCTGACGATATGTGTTGGAAGTGTTTCCAAGTTTGATGTGATCAAACATCGCACGCTCCCTCTACCATCAAGATTAGTATTAAACCTGAATAATTGTCATTTGGTGTTTTGCGTTGAGCATAGACATGATTGGATTATGTCTATCGCAATACGGTTATTCATTTAAGGAGAATAATGGTTACTCTATTTATTTGAATAATACCTTCAATGGTCTTGCACCTAAAGGAATGGTTTACTGAATCTCGATCGTAGTGATACACATTTTCATGCCAAAAGATATAAGAAAGTAATGATAGTACCACTTACTTGTGGCACTACCATGTAAGTCATATTGGTGTAAAACGCATGAAGAAGCTCCATGTTGATGGATCTTTGGACTCACTTGAAGGAAATATGCCCTAGAGGCAATAATGAAGTTATTATTTATTTCCTCATATCATGATAAATGTTTATTATTCATGCTAGAATTGTATTAACCGGAAACATGATACATGTGTGAATACATAGACAAAACTATAGTCACTAGTATGCCTCTACTTGACTAGCTCATTAATCAAAGATGGTTATGTTTCCTAACCATAGACATGTGTTGTCATTTGATTAGTGGGATCACATCATTAGGAGAATGATGTGATTGACATGACCCATTCCGTTAGCCTAGCACTTGATCATTTAGTATACTGCTATTGCTTTCTTCATGACTTATACAAAGTTCCTGCAACTATGAGATTGTGCAACTCCCGTTTACCGGAAGAACACTTTGTGTGCTACCAAACGTCACAACGTAACTGGGTGATTATAAAGGTGCTCTACAGGTGTTTCCGAAGGTACATGTTGAGTTGGCATAATTCGAGATTAGGATTTGTCACTCCGATTGTCGGAGAGGTATCTCTGGGCCCTCTCGGTAATACTCATCACCTAAGCCTTGCAAGCATGTGACTAATGAGTTAGTTATGAGATGACGTATTACGGAACGAGTAAAGAGACTTGCCGGTAACGAGATTGAACTAGGTATTGGATACCGGCGATCAAATCTCGGGCAAGTAACATACCGATGACAAAGGGAACAACGTATGTTGTTATGCGGTTTGACCGATAAAGATCTTTGTGGAATATGTAGGAACCAATATGGACATCCAGGTCCCGCTATTGGTTATTGACCGAGATGAAGGAAATATGCCCTAGAGGCAATAATAAAGTTATTATTTATTTCCTTATTTCATGATAAATGTTTATTATTCATGCTAGAATTGTATTAACCGGAAACATAATACATGTGTGAATACATAGACAAACATAGTGTCACTAGTATGCCTCTACTTGACTAGCTCGTTTATCAGAGATGGTTATGTTTCCTAGCCATGGACAAAAGAGTTGTCATTTGATTAACGTGATCACATCATTAGGAGAATGATGTGATTGACTTGACCCATTCCGTTAGCTTAGCACTTGATCGTTTAGTATGTTGCTATTGCTTTCTTCATAACTTATACATGTTCCTGTAACTATGAGATTATGCAACTCCCCTTTACCGGAGGAACACTTTGGGTACTACCAAACGTCACAACGTAACTGGGTGATTATAAAGGAGTACTACAGGTGTCTCCGAAGGTACATGTTGAGTCGGCGTATTTCGAGATTAGGTTTTGTCACTCCGATTGTCGGAGAGGTATCTCTGGGCCCTCTCGGTAATGCACATCATTATAAGCCTTGCAAGCAATGTAACCAATGAGTTGGTTACGGGATGATGCATTACAGAACGAGTAAAGAGACTTGCCGGTGACGAGATTGAACTAGGTATTGGATACCGACGATCGAATCTCGGGCAAGTAACATACCGATGACAAAGGGAACAACGTATGTTGTTATGCGGTTTGACCGATAAAGATCTTCGTAGAATATGTAGGAGCCAATATGGGCATCCAGGTCCCGCTATTGGTTATTGACCGAGAATAGTTCTAGGTCATGTCTACATAGTTCTCGAACCCGTAGGGTCCGCACGCTTAAGGTTTCGATGACAGTTATATTATGAGTTTATGAGTTTTGATGTACCGAAGGAGTTCGGAGTCCCGGATGAAATCGGGGACATGACGAGGAGTCTCGAAATGGTCGAGACGTAAAGATCGATATATTGGACGACTATATTCGGAGTTCGGAAAGGTTCCGAGTGATTCGGGTATTTTTCGGAGTACCGGGGAGTTACGGGAATACGGGGAAGAGTATTGGGCCTTAATGGGCTTTAGTGGGAAGGAGCCAGGAGGAGGCGCGCGCCCCTCCCAAGCCCAGTCCGAATTGGACAAAGGGTTTGGGGCGCGGCCCCCCTCTTCCTTCCTTCTCCACTTCCCTTCTTTCCCCCCTTGACCTAGTTGGACTAGGAAAGAAGGAATCCTACTCCCGGTGGGAGTAGGACTCCCTTGGCGCGCCCTCCTCCTAGGGCCGGCCTCCTCCTCCCTCCCTCCTTTATATACGGGGGCAGGGGGCACCCCATAGACACACAAGTTGATCTACGGATCGTTCCTTAGCCGTGTGCGGTGCCCCCTTCCACCATATTCCACCTCGGTCATATCATCGCGGAGTTTAGGCGAAGCCCTGCGCCGGTAGAACATCAACATCGTCACCACGCCGTCGTGCTGACGGAACTCATCCCCGACAGTTTGCTGGATCGGAGTCCGGGGATCGTCATCGAGCTGAACGTGTGCTGAACTCGGAGGTGCCGTACGTTCGGTACTTGGATCGGTCGGATCGTGAAGACGTACGACTACATCAACCGCGTTGTCATAACGCTTCCGCTTTCGGTCTACGAGGGTACGTAGACAACACTCTCCCCTCTCGTTGCTATGCATCACCATGATCTTGCGTGTGCGTAGGAAATTTTTGAAATTACTACGTTCCCCAACACGAGAATGGTTCTAGGTCATGTCTACATAGTTCTCGAACCCGTAGGGTCCGCACGCTTAACGTTACGATGACAGTTTTATTATGAGTTTATAAGTTTTGATGTACCGAAGTTTGTTCAGAGTCCCGGATGTGATCACGGACGTGACGAGGAGTCTCGGAATGGTCGAGACATAAAGATTGATATATTGAAAGCCTATATTTGGACATCGGAATGGTTCCGGGTGAAATCGGCATTTTACCGGAGTACCGGGAGGTTACCGGAACCCCCCGGGGGTTAATGGGCCTACATGGGCCAAGAGGGAGAAGAGGGAAGGAGCCAGGAGGGGGACGCGCGCCCCTCCCCCTCCTAGTCCGAATAGGACAAGGGAAGGGGGGCGGCGGCCCCCCTTTCCTTCCCCTCTTCCTTCTCTTTCCCCCCTTCTCCTACTCCTACTTGGAAAAGGGGAGTCCTACTCCCGGTGGGAGTAGGACTCCCCCCTTGGCGCGCCCTCTAGGCCGGCCGCCTCCTCCCCCCTTGGCTCCTTTATATACGGGGGCGGGGGGCACCCCATAGACACACAAGTTGATCTACGGATCGTTCCTTAGCCGTGTGCGGTGCCCCCTTCCACCATATTCCACCTCGGTCGTATCGTCGCGGAGTTTAGGCGAAGCCCTGCGCCGGTAGAACATCATCATCGTCACCACGCCGTCGTGCTGACGAACTCATCTCTGGAGCTCGGCTGGATCGGAGGCTGGAGATTGTCATCGAGCTGAACGTGTGCTGAACTCGGAGGCTCCGTACGTTCGGTGCTTGGATCGGTCGGATCGTGAAGACGTACGACTACATCAACCGCGTTGTGCTAACGCTTCCGCTTACGGTCTACGAGGGTACGTGGACGAACACTCTCCCCTCTCGTTGTGTAACACCCTGAGACCGACGCTCCAGAAGACTTCCAGCTATTTCCGAGATTCGTCGTGTGATTTGTTTTGTTCGTTGCATTCATCCTTGCATCATGTGCATTGCATCATGTCGTCATGCAACCTTTTTTTTAAAACTCACCTAAATAAATTGCATGGATCTTTGATCTATTTAAATCGAGGGATATTCACATGGTGATTTCTCTTTATAACATAACCTCCAATATTAGGGAGCTATAATAAAATTATTCCATTTATTTGGAATTGATCATAACACACTTGCAAAATAATTTCGTTCCTTTTCTGCTTCAAGTTTGGTCTCCAACTTGCCCATAAATTATTTCATCATTTTCCGGATCTCCACCAAAAATCCGAACATTTTTGGACCTTCCTTTTATCAAATCCTAGTTCAAACCCATTTGAATTAAATTCAAATGAGTTTGAATTTAAATCTTTCAATCATGCCTCTTTCTATTTTTCTTGGATCAAACTCATTTTTGCGAGTCCGGGAAAATTATCCCCATGCGCAAATTCTTTCCCGAACCCTCTCTCCTTTTTTTTTCTTCTCTAATGATTTTCTGCTAAGGAAAATAAGAGAAGGGAGAGAGTGCGACCCAACATGCCATCTAGGCCCATCCGCAGCCCAGGCCAGCCCATCTAACCACTTGAGCCCAGCAACCCCTCCTAACCCTAGCCGGATCCCCCGATCCAATCTCTCCCTCCCGTTTCCCCTCAGCGTCGTCACCGCCCCTCGCTCAGCCCGATCCCCATCTCCCTCGATCCCCTCCTGCTTCCCTCGCGCCGCCACTCTTCTCGTTCTCCATGCCCAGCTCCATCCCCGCAGCCCTCCTCTGCAAGGTGAAGCCACCGCCACGCCACCAACCGCTGCTGCAGCCTTCCCTCCTCCGCGTCGTCGCCTCCCCATGGCGCCGCGCCCGGCCTCCCGCGTCCGCCATCGGCTCCTCTACGTCGCCCGTCCTTTGCTCCGCCTCCATCGCCGGCGACCACGACCAACCACCGCCCTCCTTGGAGCTCCCATGGCCGCCGTGCCCTGTTCCGGGTCGCCTCCACCTGGATCCGCTCCACCTCGCCTCGCCGCTTCCCTCGGCCTCCCACGGCGGCTCTGTTGCTGCCCGCGTCTCTCCTCTGCTGCACCTCCAACGACGGGCCTCGGGAACGAGCAGCTTGCTCGGCCTTCTCTCGTGTCGGCCTCCTTGCCGCTGCCTAGACCAGGTGCCCCGCCTCCTGCTCCGGCCAAGTTTCCGTCGCCTCCAAGCCGCTGCTCTGCTTCTCGAGTTGCCGCTCGAGGCTGTAACCCTGTGTGTGCGACAATTGTTGGACTCAAGGACCATCAAGACCAAGACCCGTTCGTGGATTTCGTCAAGTTCGAGCACCGCTAAACGAGGGTTTTTGCCTTGCTCATTTTGGATGCGCCAAGTTCCTGTTCGAAAGTACGTCTACATGGACAAGTACCGTGGCACCGGAGACTTTTGATGCGTCAAGTCCCTCTCCGACAATTGTTGCACTACCATCCCGTGCATTGCACCAAGTACCACGACATCGTCGGCCCTACAAGTTCCACTACGGCATGTGTACGACTACTTTCCACGATGACACGTGAACAACTACTTCCTCTACGACCGCTACGAGAACGTCTACTTCCTCTACATCGTACCAAACGCGTTCCGCCCCGATTGCACGCTTCGAAGGTATAACGCCGAAACGACCGCCATGGACCGAATGCATGTGTTGAATGAGATGCCCTTGTTCGCACCATGTCCGAATTGTCTTTGCACGTTCCTCTATAGCCATGCCATCGTCTCGTGGGAACCCGGTAGTCGGGATCACCCCCACCATCTTTTGCATATTCCGCACATCCGCACGCCTCCTTTTGCATCGGTATCTCCATGAGCTACCGGAACCGATATGTTGCCGTGGCATCATTTTCGGATATGTTGCCGTGGCATCATTTTCGGATATGTTGCCGTGGCACCATTTTTGTTTCGCCGCCGTGGCACCCTTTTCGTTTCTCCATGGTGACCAAATGCTCCTTATCATGCTCATGTCAACATTTTCATAAATATTGCATAAAACTTGCATATGTCATCCGCATCATGATAACAACAATTAAAATGTTTAAAACTGTTGCTTGCGTTAAATTGCTAAATAACATATGGGGATTTCCGGAATTGTTGTTTGTTGTTCCGGCCTCATTTAAACTTGCCTAAATTGTTAGTTTAATTATGCTTCACCTCTTGCCATGTTAACCAACATTTAATCTTGTCTTGTTCATAACCGAGAGAGAAACTAAATAATTGATGTGGTGTTCCGTCAACATGCACCTCATTGCATATTGAGCTCCACTTAACTTGTAGTATTGTTTGTTGCATTTTGCCATGCCATGCCTCATTAAACCGGACATGCATCATACTTGTTTTGTTGGGGAACGTAGTAATTTCAAAAAATTTCCTACGCACATGCAAGATCATGGTGATGATATAGCAACGAGGGAAGAGTGTTGTCTACGTACCCTCGTAGACCGAAGCGGAAGCGTTGACGCAACATAGAGGAAGTAGTCGTACGTCCTCCCGGCCGACCGATCCAAGCACCGTTACTCCGGCACCTCCGAGTTCTTGACACACGTACAGCTCGATGACGCACCCTCGATCTCCAATCCAGTAGAGGTTCCGAGGGGGAGTTCCGTAAGCACGACGGCGTGGTGACGATCTTGATGTTCTCCTGTCGCAGGGCTTCGCCTAAGCACCGCTACAATATGATCGAGGTGTAATATCGTGGAGGGGGGCACCGCACACGGCTAAGGAACGATCAATGATCAACTTGTGTGTCTAGGGTGCCCCCTTACCCCCGTATATAAAGGAGGGAGGGGGAGGCCGGCCGGCCCCCTTGGGGCGCGCCAAGGGAGGAGGAATCCTCCTCCTAGTAGGAGTAGGATTCCCCCTTTCCTACTCCTACTAGGAGGGGGAAGGAAGGAGGAGAGGGGGGAAAGGAAAGGGGGGCGCCGCCCCCCTCCTAGTCCAATTCGGACTGGAGGGAGAGGGGGCGCGCGGCCCACCCTGGCCGCCCCTCTCTCTTCCCCTCTTGGCCCATGTGGCCCATTAACTCTCCCAGGGGGTTCCGGTAACCCTCCCGGCACTCTGGTTTTCTCCGGAAACTTCCGGAACCTTTCCGGTGTCCGAATATAGTCGTCCAATATATCAATCTTTATGTCTCGACCATTTCGAGACTCCTCGTCATGTCCGTGATCACATCCGGGACTCCGAACAAACTTCGGTACATCAAAATACATAAACTCATAATATAACTGTCATCGAAACCTTAAGCGTGCGGACCCTACGGTTCGAGAACAATGTAGACATGACCGACACACGTCACCGGTCAATAACCAATAGACCTGGATGCCCATATTGGTTCCTACATATTCTACGAAGATCTTTATCGGTCAAACCGCATAACAACATACTTTGTTCCCTTTGTCATCGGTATGTTACTTGCCCGAGATTTGATCGTCGGTATCCAATACCTAGTTCAATCTCGTTGCCGGCAAGTCTCTTTACTCGTTCTGTAATATGTCATCTCATAACTAACTCATTACTTACATGATTGCAAGGCTTAGGTGATGAGTATTACCGAGAGGGCCCAGAGATACCTCTCCGA
Source organism: Triticum turgidum subsp. durum (assembly GCA_900231445.1). Classification (NCBI taxonomy): domain Eukaryota; kingdom Viridiplantae; phylum Streptophyta; class Magnoliopsida; order Poales; family Poaceae; genus Triticum; species Triticum turgidum. Next base: position 761,268,393 of record LT934114.1, read on the forward strand.
CAATCGGAGTGACAAATCCTAATCTCGAATTATGCCAACTCAACATGTACCTTCGGAAACACTTGTAGAGCACCTTTATAATCACCCAGTTACGTTGTGACGTTTGGTAGCACACAAAGTGTTCTTCCGGTAAACGGGAGTTGCACAATCTCATAGTTGCAGGAACTTTGTATAAGTCATGAAGAAAGCAATAGCAGAATACTAAACGATCAAGTGCTAGGCTAACAGAATGGGTCATGTCAATCACATCATTCTTCTAATGATGTGATCCCACTAATCAAATGACAACACATGTCTATGGTCAGGAAACATGACCATCTTTGATTAATGAGCTAGTTAAGTAGAGGCATACTAGTGACCATAGTTTTGTCTATGTATTCACACATGTATTATGTTTCCGGTTAATACAATTCTAGCATGAATAATAAACATTTATCATGATATGAGGAAATAAATAATAACTTTATTATTGCCTCTAGGGCATATTTCCTTCAGTCTCCCACTTGCACTAGAGTCAATAATCTAGATTACATAGTAATGATTCTAACACCCATGGAGTCTTGGTGCTGATCATGTTTTGCTCGTGAGAGAGGCTTAGTCAACGGGTCTGCAACATTCAGATCCGTATGTATCTTGCAAATCTCTATGTCTCCCACTTGGACTTGGTCCCGAATGGAATTGAAGCGTCTCTTGATGTGCTTGGTCCTCTTGTGAAATCTGGATTCCTTTGCCAGGGCAATTGCACCAGTATTGTCACAGAAGATCTTCATTGGTCCCGATGCACTAGGTATGACACCTAGATCGGAAATGAACTCCTTCATCCAGACTCCTTCATTTGCTACTTCAGAAGCAGCTATGTACTCCGCTTCACATGTAGATCCCGCCACGACGCTTTGTTTAGAACTGCACCAACTTACAGCTCCACCGTTTAATAAAAACACGTATCCGGTTTGCGATTTAGAATCATCCGGATAAGTGTCAAAGCTTGCATCGACGTAACCATTTACGACTAGCTCTTTGTCACCTCCATATACGAGAAACATATCCTTAGTCCTTTTCAGGTATTTCAGGATGTTCTTGACCGCTGTCCAGTGATCCACTCCTGGATTACTTTGGTACATTCATGCTAAGCTTATCGCTAAACATACGTCAGGTCTGGTACACAGCATTGCATACATGAGAGAGCCTATAGCTGAAGCATAGGGAACATTTTTCATTTTCTCTCTATCTTCTGCTGTGGTCGGGCATTGAGCTTGAATCAACTTCACACCTTGTAGCACAGGCAAGAATCCTTTCTTTGCCTGATCCATATTGAACTTTTTCAATATTTTGTCAAGGTATGTGCTTTGTGAAAGTCCTATTAAGCGTCTTGATCTATCTCTATAGATCTTGATGCCTAATATGTAAGCAGCTTCTCCGAGGTCTTTCATCGAACAACTTTTATTCAAGTATCCCTTTATGCTATCCAGAAATTCTATTTCATTTCCAATTAATAATATGTCATCAACATATAAAACTAGAAATGCTACAGAGCTCCCACTCACTTTCTTGTAAATATAGGCTTCTCCAAAAGTCTGTATAAAACCATATGCTTTGATCACACTATCAAAACGTTTATTCCAACTCCGAGATGCTTGCACCAGTCCATAAATGGAACGTTGGAGCTTGCACACTTTGTCAGCACCTTTTGGATCAACAAAACCTTCCGGCTGCATCATATACAACTCTTCTTCTAGAAATCCATTCAAGAATGCAGTCTTGACATCCATTTGCCAAATTTCATAATCATGAAATGCAGCAATAGCCAACATGATTCGGACAGACTTAAGCATCGCTACGGGTGAGAAAGTCTCATCGTAGTCAACCCCTTGAACTTGTCGAAAACCTTTCGCAACAAGTCGAGCTTTATAGACAGTAACATTACCATCAGCGTCAGTCTTCTTTTTAAAGATCCATTTATTCTCAATGGCTTGCCGATCATCGGGAAAGTCAACCAAAGTCCATACTTTGTTTTCATACATGGATCCTATCTCAGATTTCATGGCCTCCAGCCATTTTGCGGAATCTGGGCTCATCATCGCTTCCTCATAGTTCGTAGGTTCATCATGGTCAAGTAACATGACTTCCAGAACAGGATTACCGTACCACTCTGGTGCGGATCTTACTCTGGTAGACCTACGAGGTTCAGCAGAAACTTGATCTGAAGTTTCATGATCAATATCATTAGCTTCCTCACTAGTTGGTGTAGTTGTCACGGGAACCGGTTCTCGTGATGAACTACCTTCCAATAAGGGAGTAGATACAGTTATCTCATCAAGTTCTACTTTCCTCCCACTCACTTCTTTCGAGAGAAATTCTTTCTCTAGAAAGGATCCATTCTTAGCAACAAATGTTTTGCCTTCGGATCTGTAATAGAAGGTGTACCCAACAGTTTCCTTTGGGTATCCTATGAAGACACATTTCTCCGATTTGGGTTCGAGCTTATCTGGTTGAAGTTTCTTCACATAAGCATCGCAGCCCCAAACTTTAAGAAACGACAACTTTGGTTTCTTGCCAAACCACAGTTCATAAGGCGTCGTCTCAACGGATTTTTATGGTGCCCTATTTAACGTGAATGCGGCCGTCTCTAAAGCATAACCCCAAAACCATAGCGGTAAATCGGTAAGAGACATCATAGATCGCACCATATCGAGTAAAGTACGATTACGACGTTCGGACACACCATTTCGTTGTGGTGTTCCAGGTGGCGTGAGTTGCGAAACTATTCCGCATTGTTTCAAATGTAAACCAAACTCGTAACTCAAATATTCTCCTCCACGATCAGATTGTAGAAACTTTATTTTCTTGTTACGATGATTTTCTACTTCACTCTGAAATTCTTTGAACTTTTCAAATGTTTCAGACTTGTGCTTCATTAAGTAGATATACCCATATCTGCTCAAATCATCTGTGAAGGTGAGAAAATAACGATATCCGCCACGAGCCTCAACATTCATCGGGCCACATACATCTGTATGTATGATTTCCAACAAATCTGTTGCTCTCTCCATAGTACCGGAGAACGGCGTTTTAGTCATCTTGCCCATGAGGCACGGTTTGCAAGTACCAAGTGATTCATAATCAAGTGATTCCAGAAGTCCATCAGTATGGAGTTTCTTCATGCGTTTTACACCGATATGACCTAAACGGCAGTGCCACAAATAAGTTGCACTATCATTATCAACTCTGCATCTTTTGGCTTCAACATTATGAATATGTGTATCACTACTATCGAGATTCAATAAAAATAGACCGCTCTTCAAGGGTGCATGACCATAAAAGATACTACTCATATAAATAGAACAACCATTATTCTCTGATTTAAATGAATAACCGTCTCGCATCAAACAAGATCCAGATATAATGTTCATGCTCAACGCAGGCACCAAATAACAATTATTTAGGTCTAAAACTAATCCCGATGGTAGATGTAGAGGTAGCGTGCCGACGGCGATCACATCGACTTTGGAACCGTTTCCCACGCGCATCGTCACCTCGTCCTTGGCCAGTGCTCGCTTATTTCGTAGTCCCTGTTTCGAGTTGCAAATATTAGCAACAGAACCAGTATCAAATACCCAGGTGCTACTACGAGCTCTAGTTAGGTACACATCAATAACATGTATATCACATATACCTTTGTTCACTTTGCCATCCTTCTTATCCGCCAAATACTTGGGGCAGTTCCGCTTCCAGTGACCAGTCTGCTTGCAGTAGAAGCACTCAGTTTCAGGCTTAGGTCCAGACTTGGGTTTCTTCTCTTGAGCAGCAACTTGCTTGCCGTTCTTTTTGAAGTTCCCCTTCTTCTTCCCTTTGCCCTTCTTCTTGAAACTAGTGGTCTTGTTGACCATCAACACTTGATGCTCCTTCTTGATTTCTACCTCCGCGGCTTTCAGCATCGTGAAGAGCTCGGGAATAGTCTTGTTCATCCCTTGCATATTATAGTTCATCACAAAGCTCTTGTAGCTTGGTGGCATTGATTGGAGAATTCTGTCAATGACGCTATCATTCGGAAGATTAACTCCCAGTTGAATCAAGTGATTATTATACCCAGACATTTTGAGTATATGCTCACTGACAGAACTGTTCTCCTCCATCTTGCAGCTGTAGAACTTATTGGAGACTTCATATCTCTCAATCCGGGCATTTGCTTGAAATATCAACTTCAACTCCTGGAACATCTCATATGCTCCATGACGTTCAAAACGTCGTTGAAGACCCGGTTCTAAGCCGTAAAGCATGGCACACTGAACTATAGAGTAGTCATCAGCTTTGCTCTGCCAGACGTTCTTAACGTCGTCAGTTGCATCAGCAGCAGGCCTGGCACCCAGCGGTGCTTCCAGGACGTAACTCTTCTGTGCAGCAATGAGGATAATCCTCAGGTTACGGACCCAGTCCATGTAATTGCTACCATCATCTTTCAACTTTGCTTTCTCAAGGAACGCATTAAAATTCAACGGAACAACAGCACGAGCCATCTATCTACAAACAAACATAGACAAGCAAAATACTATCAGGTACTAAGTTCATGATAAATTTAAGTTCAGTTAATCATATTACTAAAGAACTCCCACTTAGACAGACATCTCTCTAGTCATCTAAGTGATCACGTGATCCAAATCAACTAAACCATAACCGATCATCACGTGAGATGGAGTAGTTTTCAATGGTGAACATCATTATGTTGATCATATCTACTATATGATTCACGCTCGACCTTTCGGTCTCCGTGTTCCGAGGCCATATCTGCATATGCTAGGCTCGTCAAGTTTAACCTGAGTATTCTGCGTGTGCAAAACTGGCTTGCACCCGTTGTAGATGGACGTAGAGCTTATCACACCCGATCATCACGTGGTGTCTCGGCACGACGAACTTTGGCAACGGTGCATACTCAGGGAGAACACTACTTGATAATTTTAGTGAGAGATCATCTTAAAATGCTACCGTCAGTCAAAGCAAGTTAAGATGCATAAAGGATAAACATCACATGCAATCAATATAAGTGATATGATATGGTCATCATCATCTTGTGCTTTGTGATCTCCATCTCCGAAGCACCGTCGTGATCACCATCGTCACCGGCGCGACACCTTGATCTCCATCGTAGCATCGTTGTCGTTTACGCCATCTATTGCTTCTACGACTATCGCTACCGCTTAGTGATAAAGTAAAGCAATTACAGGGCGTTTGCATTTCATACAATAAAGCGACAACCATATGGCTCCTGCCAGTTGCCGATAACTTCGGTTACAAAACATGATCATCTCATACAATAAAATATAGCATCACGTCTTGACCATATCACATCACAACATGCCCTGCAAAAACAAGTTAGACGTCCTCTACTTTGTTGTTGCAAATTTTACGTGGCTGCTACGGGCTTAGCAAGAACCGTTCTTACCTACGCATCAAAACCACAACGATAGTTTGTCAAATAGACTCCGTTTTAACCTTCACAAGGACCGGGCGTAGCCACACTCGGTTCACCTAAAGTGAGAGAGACAGACACCCGCCAGTCACCTTTAAGCACGAGTGCTCGTAACGGTGAAACCAGTCTCGCGTAAGCGTACGCGTAATGTCGGTCCGGGCCGCTTCATCTCACAATACCGCTGAACCAAAATATGACATGCTGGTAGGCAGTATGACTTATATCGTCCACAACTCACTTGTGTTCTACTCGTGCATATAACATCAATGCATAAAACCTAGGCTCGGATACCACTGTTGGGGAACGTAGTAATTTCAAAAAATTTCCTACGCACATGCAAGATCATGGTGATGATATAGCAACGAGGGGAGAGTGTTGTCTACGTACCCTCGTAGACCGAAGCGGAAGCGTTGACGCAACGTAGAGGAAGTAGTCGTACGTCCTCCCGGCCGACCGATCCAAGCACCGTTACTCCGGCACCTCCGAGTTCTTGACACACGTACAGCTCGATGACGCACCCTCGATCTCCAATCCAGTAGAGGTTCCGAGGGGGAGTTCCGTCAGCACGACTGCGTGGTGACGATCTTGATGTTCTCCTGTCGCAGGGCTTCGCCTAAGCACCGCTACAATATGATCGAGGTGTAATATCGTGGAGGGGGCACCGCACACGGCTAAGGAACGATCAATGATCAACTTGTGTGTCTAGGGTGCCCCCTTACCCCCGTATATAAAGGAGGGAGGGGGAGGCCGGCCGGCCCCCTTGGGGCACGCCAAGGGAGGAGGAATCCTCCTCCTAGTAGGAGTAGGATTCCCCCTTTCCTACTCCTACTAGGAGGGGGAAGGAAGGAGGAGAGGGGGGAAAGGAAAGGGGGGCGCCGCCCCCCTCCTAGTCCAATTCGGACTGGAGGGAGAGGGGGCGCGCGGCCCACCCTGGCCGCCCCTCTCTCTTCCCCTCTTGGCCCATGTGGCCCATTAACTCTCCCGGGGGGTTCCGGTAACCCCCCCGGCACTCCGATTTTCTCCGGAAACTTCCGGAACCTTTCCGGTGTCCGAATATAGTCGTCCAATATATCAATCTTTATGTCTCGACCATTTCGAGACTCCTCGTCATGTCCGTGATCACATCCGGGACTCCGAACAAACTTTGGTACATCAAAATACATAAACTCATAATATAACTGTCATCGAAACCTTAAGCGTGCGGACCCTACGGTTCGAGAGCAATGTAGACATGACCGAGACACGTCACCGGTCAATAACCAATAGCGGGACCTGGATGCCCATATTGGTTCCTACATATTCTACGAAGATCTTTATCGGTCAAACCGCATAACAACATACTTTGTTCCCTTTGTCATCGGTATGTTACTTGCCCGAGATTTGATCGTCGGTATCCAATACCTAGTTCAATCTCGTTGCCGGCAAGTCTCTTTACTCATTCTGTAATATGTCATCTCATAACTAACTCATTAGTTACATGATTGCAAGGCTTAGGTGATGAGTATTACCGAGAGGGCCCAGAGATACCTCTCCGACAATCGGAGTGACAAATCCTAATCTCGAATTATGCAACTCAACATGTACCTTCGGAAACACCTGTAGAGCACCTTTATAATCACCCAGTTACGTTGTGACGTTTGGTAGCACACAAAGTGTTCTTCCGGTAAACGGGAGTTGCACAATCTCATAGTTGCAGGAACTTTGTATAAGTCATGAAGAAAGCAATAGCAGAATACTAAACGATCAAGTGCTAGGCTAACAGAATGGGTCATGTCAATCACATCATTCTTCTAATGATGTGATCCCACTAATCAAATGACAACACATGTCTATGGTCATGAAACATGACCATCTTTGATTAATGAGCTAGTTAAGTAGAGGCATACTAGTGACCATAGTTTTGTCTATGTATTCACACATGTATTATGTTTCCGGTTAATACAATTCTAGCATGAATAATAAACATTTATCATGATATGAGGAAATAAATAATAACTTTATTATTGCCTCTGGGCATATTTCCTTCATGTTTGTGCATCATGACATGTTTATGCTTGTGTGTTTACGATATTGTTTGCTTCTTTCCGGTTTGCTTCTCTCGTTAGCTTCGGTTTCGTTCCGGAGTTGTGAGGATTGTTCGACTACGTGCGTTTCTTCTTCATGGTCTCATTCTTCTTCCTTGCGGGATCTCAGGCAAGATGACCATACCCTCGAAATCACTTCTATCTTTGCTATGCTAGTTTGCTCGCTCTTTTGCTATGCCAATGCTACGATGCCTACCTTTTGCTTGTCAGCCTCCCAAAATGCCATGAACCTCTAACCTTTGACACCCTTCCTAGCAAACCGTTGATTGGCTATGTTACCACTTTGCTCCGCCCCTCTTATAGTGTTGTTAGTTGCAGGTGAAGATGAAGTTTGTTCCTTGTTGGAACATGGAGATGTTGTTCCTTGTTGGAACATGTTTACTTGTTGGGATATCACAATATATCTTATTTAATTAATGCATCTATATACTTGGTAAAGGGTGGAAGGCTCGGCCTTATGCCTGGTGTTTTGTTCCACTCTTACCGCCCTAGTTTCCGTCATACCGGTGTTATGTTCCCGGATTTTGCGTTCCTAACGCGGTCGGGTGATTTATGGGACCCCCCTGACAGTTCGCTTTGAATAAAACTTGTCCAGCAAGGCCCAACCTTGGTTTTACCATTTGCCTCACCTAGCCCTTTTTCCCTTGGGTTTCCGGAGCCCGAGGGTCATCTTTATTTTAGCCCCCCCGGGCCAGTGCTCCTTCGAGTGTTGGTCTGAAACGGGCAGACTGCGGGGCCACCTCGGGGCAACTCGAGGTCTGGTTTTACTCGTAGGCTGACCTATCCGGTGTGCCCTGAGAACGAGATATGTGCAGCTCCTATCGGGATTTGTCGGCGCATCGGGCGGCTTTGCTGGTCTTGTTTTACCATTGTCGAAATGTCTTGATGTACCGGGATACTGAGTCTGATCGGAGTGTCTCGGGTGAAGGTCTATTCCTTCGTTGATCGCGAGAGCTTGTCATGGGCTAAGTTGGGACACCCCTGCAGGGTATAAACTTTCGAGAGCCGTGCCCGCGGTTATGTGGTAGATGGGAATTTGTTAATGTCCGGTTGTAGATAACTTGACACCAGATCCGAATTAAAACGCATCAACCGCGTGTGTAGCCGTGATGGTCTCTTCTCGGCGGAGTCCGGGAAGTGAACACGATGTTGGAGTTATGTTTGACGTAAGTAGTTTCAGGATCACTTCTTGATCGCTACTAGCTTCACGACCGTGCTTTGCTTCTCTTCTCGCTCTCTTTTGCGATTGTAGCCACCATATATGCTAGTCGCTTGCTGCAGCTCCACCTCATGCCTTTACCTTACCCATAAGCTTAAATAGTCTTGATCTCGCAGGTGCGAGATTGCTGAGTCCCCGTGGCTCACCAGATACTTCCAAAACCAGTTTGCAGGTGCCTATGTTACCGAGCAGGTGACGCAACCAAGCTCAAGGAGGAGCTCGATGAAGATCTTACCCTTTGTGTTGTTTCGTTACAGTTGATCAATAGTGGAGCCCAGTTGGGGTCGATCGGGGACCTTTGTCGCATTTGGGGTTCTTCTTTTATTTTGGTTCCATAGTCGGACCTTGATTGTATCTGGATGATGTAATGCTTTATTCATGTAATTGTGTGAAGTGGCGATTGTAAGCCAACTATGTATCTCTTTCCCTTATGTATTACATGGGTTGTGTGAAGATTACCTCACTTGCGACATTGCTTTCAATGCGGTTATGCCTCTAAGTCGTGCTTCGACACGTGGGAGATATAGCCGCATCGAGGGCGTTATAAGTTGGTAATCAGAGCCTTCCCCGACCTTAGGAGCCCCACTGCTTGATCGTTTTTAGCGGCCGAGTTGTGTCTAGAAAAATGTTTTGAGTCATTTAGGATTATATATATCGGAGAGTTAGGAATTCTTTTTACTCCCCAGTCTCTTCATCGCTCTGGTAAGGCATCCTGACGTAGAGTTTTGACTCTTCTCTTCTCAAATTTCACTAATTTTTTTTAGGATCACGCGGGTATCTTGGAATTGTTCCGATGGTTTTATGATGAGAACATTGTCTTGGTGCCTCCTGTCAGGGGTTTAGTGGAAGTGTCCCGGGGAGTTGAGCTCTGAGGTGTTGTCGTCATAATTTTATCGTTGCAGTTCTGGAATACCTGAGTTTAGTACGCCGACATCGAAAATCTCTTTTATGCAGTTGTTGGTGAGATAACCCCGTTAACCCAGTACTGAGGTGAGTACGGGAGTATTGCCATGACTCGTATAACGGATGCTTTTTGAAGGTTGAGGTAGACGATTTCCGAAGGTTTCTTGGTTATGTGTTGACGGATGGATACAGCTGGATGTAGGGATTGTTAGTTTGTGTGAGATATTATGCTTCCCCTGTATCCCCAACACCTGATTGCATAACCGGAAAATTTCGGGAGTTTCATAGGTGGGAATTCAAGTAGCTCTTAGGATATCTTTCCGACGGATGTATGATATGAAATTGGGGTTCGACGTCTAGTGGTCCGCCTATTCACGGTTGGTTTTACAGTGGTCTCGTTGTGTCTTAAAGAGTCCTTGGCTATGCCGACTCGGGGACGCTTCGTATGTCATGTGCAGTGCCTTGTACATGATGGTGCTGTACGATCGAGCCCGTGTAGGCCCCACCACGAAAACTTCGGACGAAATCTCTATCATACGTTTGTTCCGGCTTATTCTGCAAGCCAGTCCTTTGTTTTTGTTTTGAGTTGTGGTATTCGAGTTGCTTCAATGTCAAGTGTTGATTCCATACCTTTCCGAAATGGTGTTCTCATTCTCCGATGTGAATACCAATCCTTCTCGACAATCGAGATTGTCATGTCAATCCTTTTCAACCGGCATGTTTCTCTTCAAGTGGATCCGATCACTTCAACATCAGCAAGACCAATTATCATTTCTTCTCAACGGTGTTTGTTTCATCCGTCTCTAAGTTGCCCTTGTTTTTCCCGCCCACCCACCCTTTTTCCTCAAGGACTAAGATTTCTTTACCAAGTATCCTTTTATTTTTGTGAAGTTTCTCCATTCTTTTCCATCAATGTTCTTACCCGGTGGTTCTCAAGAAGATGTTCTACTAGTTCGTCATTCCTCATTCCTTTCTCTTCCCCGGTGGATTCAAGTCAAGTTTTGTTGATCATACCTTTTTCCTCATTTCAATGTCTTCTCATACTGGGGCACCTCATTATCATTCTACTTCTCGCTATTTGTTATTCCGGAGTGCTCAAGATATCTCGAAGATTCGTGTTTCCACTCTGCATTCGTTCAAGCTCTTTCGAGATTGGTATTTCATTCAAGTCATTTAATTCAACCGGTGCAACATCTCTTTTAAATCTTTTCAACGGTGTTTTTTTTTCAGTGGGCCCTAACCCACAGGTCTTTTCCCAGGATCTTACCTGACTCTTCTATTTTCCCAGAGCTATCCTAAATTCTTCTCCAAGTTTGACGTAAGAATGAGTTATCATCAGTCAAATGCTTTTCTCCAAGATCTTTCAAATTCTTCTCATAGTTGGCTCAACCTCTTCGCTTTTTATTCTTCCGGTGTGCCTCAATAATTCTTGGTGGTGTTTCTCGTTGTCATTCTCATCATTTGAAGACCGAAGAAGAGTTTCTCGTTAATCTTGCTCTATTCTCTTCAAGATTCATGGTGCTAGATTGTCGCCATCCTCTCATAATTGTTTTTGATTGTGAGAATCTTTTTCACCCATCCGGAGCATTTTAGGAGTCTTTTCAGTTTCATTCTTTGAAGCCCATCATCTCAGTATTATTCATTCAAGCTTTCAGCTCTCGTTCTCCAAATCATACCGGTGCATCATTCAAGTATTCTCTAATCAGCGCATGATCTATTCGTTCATTTGTATCTAAATACCCTCAAGTATCTTCATTCATTTTGCAATTCTTCCCGGTGATTTGTGCATTTGCTACGTTCAATTTCAATTCTTACGGTGGTTCGTTCAAGAGTTCTCTTTCTTTGTTATCATATCAATTCATTTGTTGTTCCAATCCTACCGATGGTTCGTTGAAGACCTTTTCGGAAGTTTGCGCTATATCTCTCTTTAATCCTTTCTACGAGAATAAGTAGTATGCCAAATCCATTGCTTGTCATCAATTTAATTTGATGAAGGATAAGCATACAATAAATCTTATTCTTATTTCCTCGAGGTGATCCAATTCTTTTTCTTCCGGAGATTATTCATGATGAATAAATTCTTGATTACAAGTGAATCATCTTTCTTTCCGGAGTTGGTCATCATATCACATTTCTCGGTTCGAGATGTTTCATCTTTTCTTTTCCGGAGTTCCAAGTTTTCCGCTTTATCTCGTCGTGAAGCTCTATCTAAATCATCGCAAGGCTTCACCTTGTGTTTTCAACTTCTCTTTCTTTTTATCATCCTTTTATTACCGGAGTGGTGGTTCGTCAAGGATTCTTTTCATTCTTCAATTGTTCTTCAAGATTTCTCTTGAAGTTGAGATCAGCCAAGCTATACTCAAAAATTAAACATGGTGTTCAACACATGTCTTGTTTTGAGGAGTTCAAGCATTCTTCATCTTGCATTCCAAAGTGCAATTCTTTCTACCTTATCTTCTGAGATGGTGTTAGGTCATTCTTGATAATTTCCCTTCGCGTTTCATGATTCACAAGTTTTCAAGAGTGACATATTTAAATCCATCTTTTTCTCTTTGTTCAAGAGATCTTTTCAACCGTCAATCTCTTCATTGGAGTTATCTTGGTATAGATTTTCACCTAAAGCCTTCCCTAAGGAATGTTGCTATTTTGGTGCTTATTAATGACCTAAGTTATCTCTTTTCCATCTTGATGGAACAAGTTTTCATCTCTTCGTTAATCTCAAGAAAGCAATTGTTTCCGTTAGTGGCCGGTTGTCACCTCATAATGTTGAGATGTTTCCAGAAGCCCACTACAAACTTATTCTTTTCGTTGTTGGTCTTCCAACAACTCTATTCTAACCTTCTTGCAAGGATGCCTTCCAAATTCAACTGTGGCAGAAGTTGTCATTTTCTTCTCCGTCCCTTTATCCCAACGATCTAACTTCTATTCTTTCGTTATGGAGGCATTGTGATGTTGTGCTCTTCACCCATCACCTCATTTTGTGAGGATCGTGTTCTTTTCTGGCTTATCCATTTAACCGGAGTGTTGTATCATCTCTTCAATATCTTTTCATCTCATCAAGTTTTCTTCTCTTTTCTATCGGAGTGCTGTCCAAATTCTGTCATTCTTGTTCCTTGGCTATCTCATTATACCGAGGTGGTCATATTCTTTTCGTTCGTGAAACTTTTGATTCATGTCTTTGCAACCTTCAAGTTCCCATAATGTTCCTTGTTCCTTTTTTCTAACGGATTGTTTGCAATCTCGTTCATCTCTGTTGTACTCTTTTTTTTAAATTGCTCAACCTCTCAAGGTTCGTGGTTTCACTCGTTCGTCAAAGAAGCAACTTAGTTTTACCTCTTCTCTTCCTCTTCCGTTTCTCTCCGGTGCCATCCTAGATCTCGGGACGAGATCCTCTTGTAGTGGTGGAGTGTTGTAACGCCCTGAGACCGACGCTCCAGAAGACTTCCAGCTATTTCCGAGATTCGTCGTGTGATTTGTTTTGTTCGTTGCATTCATCCTTGCATCATGTGCATTGCATCATGTCATCATGCAACCTTTTTTTTAAAACTCACCTAAATAAATTGCATGGATCTTTGATCTATTTAAATCGAGGGATATTCACATGGTGATTTCTCTTTATAACATATCCTCCAATATTAGGGAGCTATAATAAAATTATTCCATTTATTTGGAATTGATCATAACACACTTGCAAAATAATTTCGTTCCTTTTCTGCTTCAAGTTTGGTCTCCAACTTGCCCATAAATTATTTCATCATTTTCCGGATCTCCACTAAAAATCCGAACATTTTTGGACCTTCCTTTTATCAAATCCTAGTTCAAACCCATTTGAATTAAATTCAAATGAGTTTGAATTTAAATCTTTCAATCATGCCTCTTTCTATTTTTCTTGGATCAAACTCATTTTTGCGAGTCCGGGAAAATTATCCCCATGTGCAAATTCTTTCCCGAACCCTCTCTCCTTTTTTTTCTTCTCTAATGATTTTCTGCTAAGGAAAATAAGAGAAGGGAGAGAGTGCGACCCAACATGCCATCTAGGCCCATCCGCAGCCCAGGCCAGCCCATCTAACCACTTGAGCCCAGCAACCCCTCCTAACCCTAGCCGGATCCCCCGATCCAATCTCTCCCTCCCGTTTCCCCTCAGCGCCGTCACCGCCCCTCGCTCAGCCCGATCCCCATCTCCCTCGATCCCCTCCTGCTTCCCTCGCGCCGCCACTCTTCTCGTTCTCCATGCCCAGCTCCATCCCTGCAGCCCTCCTCTGCAAGGTGAAGCCACCGCCACGCCACCAACCGCTGCTGCAGCCTTCCCTCCTCCGCGTCGTCGCCTCCCCATGGCGCCGCGCCCGGCCTCCCGCGTCCGCCATCGGCTCCTCTGCGTCGCCCGTCCTTTGCTCCGCCTCCATCGCCGGCGACCACGACCAACCACCGCCCTCCTTGGAGCTCCCATGGCCGCCGTGCCCTGTTCCGGGTCGCCTCCACCTGGATCCGCTCCACCTCGCCTCGCTGCTTTCCTCGGCCTCCCACGGCGGCTCTGTTGCTACCCGCGTCTCTCCTCTGCTGCACCTCCAACGACGGGCCTCGGGAACGAGCAGCTTGCTCGGCCTTCTCTCGTGCCGGCCTCCTTGCCGCTGCCTAGACCAGGTGCCCCGCCTCCTGCTTCGGCCAAGTTTCCGTCGCCTCCAAGCCGCTGCTCTGCTTCTCGAGTTGCCGCTCGAGGCTGTAACCCTGTGTGTGCGACAATTGTTGGACTCAAGGACCATCAAGACCAAGACCCGTTCATGGATTTCGTCAAGTTCGAGCACCGCTAAACGAGGGTTTTTGCCTTGCTCATTTTGGATGCGCCAAGTTCCTGTTCGAAAGTACGTCTACATGGACAAGTACCATGGCACCGAAGACTTTTGATGCGTCAAGTCCCTCTCCGACAATTGTTGGACTACCATCCCGTGCATTGCACCAAGTAGCACGACATCGTCGGCCCTACAAGTTCCACTACGGCATGTGTACGACTACTTCCCACGATGACACGTGAACAACTACTTCCTCTACGACCGCTATGAGAACGTCTACTTCCTCTACATCGTACCAAACGCGTTCCGCCCCGATTGCACGCTTCGAAGGTATAACGCCGAAACGACCGCCGTGGATCGAATGCATGTGTTGAATGAGATGTCCTTGTTTGCAACATGTCTGAATTGTCTTTGCACGTTCCTCTATTGCCATGCCACCGTCCCGTGGGAACCCGGTAGTCAGGATCACCCCCACCATCTTTTGCATATTCCGCACATCCGCACGCCTCCTTTTGCATCGGTATCTCCATGAGCTACCGGAACCGATATGTTGCCGTGGCATCATTTTCGGATATGTTGCCGTGGCATCATTTTCGGATATGTTGCCGTGGCACCATTTTTTTTCGCCGCCGTGGCACCCTTTTCGTTCCTCCATGGTGACCAAATGCTCCTTATCATGCTCATGTCAACATTTTCATAAATATTGCATAAAACTTGCATATGTCATCCGCATCATGATAACAACAATTAAAATGTTTAAAACTGTTGCTTGCGTTAAATTGCTAAATAACATATGGGGATTTCCGGAATTGTTGTTTGTTGTTCCGGCCTCATTTAAACTTGCCTAAATTGTTAGTTTAATTATGCTTCACCTCTTGCCATGTTAACCAACATTTAATCTTGTCTTGTTCATAACCGAGAGAGAAACTAAATAATTGATGTGGTGTTCCGTCAACATGCACCTCGTTGCATATTGAGCTCCACTTAACTTGTAGTATTGTTTGTTGCATTTTGCCATGCCATGCCTCACTAAACCGGACATGCATCATACTTGTTTGTGCATCATGACATGTTTATGCTTGTGTGTTTACCATATTGTTTGCTTCTTTCCGGTTTGCTTCTCTCGTTAGCTTCGGTTTCGTTCCGGAGTTGTGAGGATTGTTCGACTACGTGCGTTTCTTCTTCATGGTCTCATTCTTCTTCCTTGCGGGATCTCAGGCAAGATGACCATACCCTCGAAATCACTTCTATCTTTGCTATGCTAGTTTGCTCGCTCTTTTGCTATGCCAATGCTACGATGCCTACCTTTTGCTTGTCAGCCTCCCAAAATGCCATGAACCTCTAACCTTTGACACCCTTCCTAGCAAACCGTTGATTGGCTATGTTACCGCTTTGCTCCGCCCCTCTTATAGTGTTGTTAGTTGCAGGTGAAGATGAAGTTTGTTCCTTGTTGGAACATAGAGATGTTGTTCCTTGTTGGAACATGTTTACTTGTTGGGATATCACAATATATCTTATTTAATTAATGCATCTATATAATTGGTAAAGGGTGGAAGGCTCGGCCTTATGCCTGGTGTTTTGTTCCACTCTTGCCGCCCTAGTTTCCGTCATACCGGTGTTATGTTCCCGGATTTTGCGTTCCTAACGCGGTCGGGTGATTTATGGGACCCCCATGACAGTTCTCTTTGAATAAAACTTGTCCAGCAAGGCCCAACCTTGGTTTTACCATTTGCCTCACCTAGCCCTTTTTCCCTTGGGTTTCCGGAGCCCGAGGGTCATCTTTATTTTAGCCCCCCCGGGCCAGTGCTCCTTCGAGTGTTGGTCCGAAACGGGCAGACTGCGGGGCCACCTCGGGGCAACTCGAGGTCTGGTTTTACTCGTAGGCTGACCTATCCGGTGTGCCCTGAGAACGAGATATGTGCAGCTCCTATCGGGATTTGTCGGTGCATCGGGCGGCTTTGCTGGTCTTGTTTTACCATTGTCGAAATGTCTTGATGTACCGGGATACCGAGTCTGATCGAAGTGTCTCGGGTGAAGGTCTATTCCTTCGTTGATCGCGAGAGCTTGTCATGGGCTAAGTTGGGACACCCCTGCAGGGTATAAACTTTCGAGAGCCGTGCCCGCGGTTATGTGGCAGATGGGAATTTGTTAATGTCCGGTTGTAGATAACTTGACACCAGATCCGAATTAAAACGCATCAACCGCGTGTGTAGCCGTGATGGTCTCTTCTCGGCGGAGTCCCGGAAGCGAACACGGTGTTGGAGTTATGTTTCACGTAAGTAGTTTCAGGATCACTTCTTGATCGCTACTAGCTTCACGACCGTGCTTTGATTCTCTTCTCGCTCTCTTTTGCGATTGTAGCCACCATATATGCTAGTCGCTTGCTGCAGCTCCACCTCATGCCTTTACCTTACCCATAAGCTTAAATAGTCTTGATCTCGTGGGTGCGAGATTGCTGAGTCCCCGTGGCTCACCAGATACTTCCAAAACCAGTTTGCAGGTGCCTATGTTACCGAGCAGGTGACGCAACCAAGCTCAAGGAGGAGCTCGATGAAGATCTTGCCCTTTGTGTTGTTTCGTTCCAGTTGATCAGTAGTGGAGCCCAGTTGGGGACGATCGGGGACCTTTGTCGCATTTGGGGTTCTTCTTTTATTTTGGTTCCGTAGTCGGACCTTGATTGTATCTGGATGATGTAATGCTTTATTCATGTAATTGTGTGAAGTGGCGATTGTAAGCCAACTATGTATCTCTTTCCCTTATGTATTACATGGGTTGTGTGAATATTACCTCACTTGCGACATTGCTTTCAATGCGGTTATGCCTCTAAGTCGTGCTTCGACACGTGGGAGATATAGCCGCATCGAGGGCGTTATACGTTGCTATGCCATCACCATGATCTTGCTTGTGCGTAGGAATTTTTTTGAAATTACTACGTTCCCCAACAGTGGCATCCGAGCCTAGGTTTTCTGCGTTGATGTTATATGCACGAGTAGAACACAAGTGAGTTGTGGGCGATACAAGTCATACTGCTTACCAGCATGTCATACTTTGGTTCAGCGGTATTGTGAGATGAAGCGGCCCGGACCGACATTAAGCGTACGCTTACGCGAGACTGGTTTCACCGTTACGAGCACTTGTGCTTAAAGGTGGCTGGCGGGTGTTTGTCTCTCTCACTTTAGCTGAATCGAGTGTGGCTACGCCCGATCCTTGCGAAGGTTAAAACAACACCAACTTGACGAACTATCGTTGTGGTTTATGATGCGTAGGTAAGAACGGTTCTTGCTAAGCCCGTAGTAGCCACGTAAAATTTGCAACAACAAAGTAGAGGTCGTCTAACTTTTTTTTGCAGGGCATGTTGTGATGTGATATGGTCAATACGTGATGCTATATTTTATTGTATGAGATAATCATGTTTTGTAACCGAAGTTATCGGCAACTGGCAGGAGCCATATGGTTGTCGCTTTATTGTATGAAATGCAAATGCCCTGTAATTGCTTTACTTTATCACTAAGCGGTAGCGATAGTCGTAGAAGCAATAGATGGCGTAAACAACAACGATGCTACGATGGAGATCAAGGTGTCGCGCTGGTGACGATGGTGATCACGACGGTGCTTCGGAGATGGAGATCACAAGCACAAGATGATGATGGCCATATCATATCACTTATATTGATTGCATGTGATGTTTATCCTTTATGCATCTTATCTTGCTTTGATTGACGGTAGCATTTTAAGATGATCTCTCACTAAAATTATCAAGAAGTGTTCTCCCTGAGTATGCACCATTGCCAAAGTTCGTCGTGCCGAGACACCACGTGATGATCGGGTGTGATAAGCTCTACGTCCATCTACAACGGGTGCAAGCCAGTTTTGCACACGCAGAATACTCAGGTTAAACTTGACGAGCCTAGCATATGCAGATATGGCCTCGGAACACGGAGACCGAAAGGTCGAGCGTGAATCATATAGTAGATATGATCAACATAGTGATGTTCACCATTGAAAACTACTCCATCTCACGTGATGATCGGTTATGGTTTAGTTGATTTGGATCACGTGATCACTTAGATGATTAGAGAGATGTCTGTCTAAGTGGGAGTTCTTAAGTAATATGATTAATTGAACTTAAATTTATCATGAACTTAGTACCTGATAGTATCTTGCTTGTCTTTGTTTGTTTGTAGATAGATGGCTCGTGCTGTTGTTCCGTTGAATTTTAATGCGTTCCTTGAGAAAGCAAAGTTGAAAGATGATGGTAGCAATTACACGGACTGGGTCCGTAACCTGAGGATTATCCTCATTGCTGCACAGAAAAGTTACGTCCTGGAAGCACTGCTGGGTGCCAGGCCTGCTGCTAATGCAACTGACGACGTTAAGAACGTCTGGCAGAGCAAAGCTGATGACTACTCTATAGTTCAGTGTGCCATGCTTTACGGCTTAGAACCGGGTCTTCAACGACGTTTTGAACGTCATGGAGCATATGAGATGTTCCAAGAGTTGAAGTTAATATTTCAAGCAAATGCCCGGATTGAGAGATATGAAGTCTCCAATAAGTTCTATAGCTGTAAGATGGAGGAGAATAGTTCTGTCAGTGAACACATACTCAGAATGTCTGGGTATAATAATCACTTGATTCAACTGGGAGTTAATCTTCCTGATGATAGTGTCATTGAAAGAATTCTCCAATCACTGCCACCAAGCTACAAGAGCTTTGTGATGAACTATAATATGCAAGGGATGAACAAGACTATTCCTAAGCTCTTCGCAATGCTAAAAGCCGCGGAGGTAGAAATCAAGAAGGAGCATCAAGTGTTGATGGTCAACAAGACCACTAGTTTCAAGAAAAAGGGCAAAGAGAAGAAGAAGGGGAACTTCAAAAAGAACGGCAAGCAAGTTGCTGCTCAAGAGAAGAAACCCAAGTCTGGACCTAAGCCTGAAACTGAGTGCTTCTACTGCAAGCAGACTGGTCACTGGAAGCGGAACTGCCCCAAGTATTTGGCGGATAAGAAGGATGGCAAAGTGAACAAAGGTATATGTGATATACATGTTATTGATGTGTACCTAACTAGAGCTCATAGTAGCACCTGGGTATTTGATACTGGTTCTGTTGCTAATATTTGCAACTCAAAATAGGGACTACGGAATAAGCGAGCACTGGCCAAGGACGAGGTGACGATGCGCGTGGGAAACGGTTCCAAAGTCGATGTGATCGCGGTCGGCACGCTACCTCTACATCTACCTTCGGGATTAGTTTTAGACCTGAATAATTGTTATTTGGTGCCAGCGTTGAGCATGAACATTATATCTGCATCTTGTTTAATGCGAGACGGTTATTCATTTAAATCAGAGAATAATGGTTGTTCTATTTATATGAGTAATATCTTTTATGGTCATGCACCCTTGAAGAGTGGTCTATTTTTATTGAATCTCGATAGTAGTGATACACATATTCATAATGTTGAAGCCAAAAGATGCAGAGTTGATAATGATAGTGCAACTTATTTGTGGCACTACCGTTTAGGTCATATCGGTGTAAAACGCATGAAGAAACTCCATACTGATGGACTTCTGGAATCACTTGATTATGAATCACTTGGTACGTGCGAACCGTGCCTCATGGGCAAGATGACTAAAACACCGTTCTCCAGAACTATGGAGAGAGCAACAGATTTGTTGGAAATCATACATACAGATGTATGTGGTCCGATGAATGTTGAGGCTCGTGGCGGATATCGTTATTTTCTCACCTTCACAGATGATTTAAGCAGATATGGGTATATCTACTTAATGAAGCACAAGTCTGAAACATTTGAAAAGTTCAAAGAATTTCAGAGTGAAGTGGAAAATCATCGTAACAAGAAATAAAGTTTCTACGATCTGATCGTGGAGGAGAATATTTGAGTTACGAGTTTGGTTTACATTTGAAACAATGCGGAATAGTTTCGCAACCTACGCCACCCGGAACACCACAACGAAATGGTGTGTCCGAACGTCGTAATCGTACTTTACTTGATATGGTGCGATCTATGATGTCTCTTACCAATTTACCGCTATCGTTTTGGGATTATGCTTTAGAGACGGCCGCATTCACGTTAAATAGGGCACCATCAAAATCCGTTGAGACGACGCCTTATGAACTGTGGTTTGGCAAGAAACCAAAGTTGTCATTTCTTAAAGTTTGGGGCTGCGATGCTTATGTGAAGAAACTTCAACCAGATAAGCTCGAACCCAAATCGGAGAAATGTGTCTTCATAGGATATCCAAAAGAGACTGTTGGATACACCTTCTATCACAGATCCGAAGGCAAGACATTCGTTGCTAAGAATGGATCCTTTCTAGAGAAGGAGTTTCTCTCGAAAGAAGTGAGTGGGAGGAAAGTAGAACTTGATGAGATAACTGTATCTACTCCCTTATTGGAAAGTAGTTCATCACGAGAACCGGTTCCTGTGACGACTACACCAATTAGTGAGGAAGCTAATGATATTGATCATGAAACTTCAGATCAAGTTTCTGCTGAACCTCGTAGGTCTACCAGAGTAAGATCCACACCAGAGTGGTACGGTAATCCTATTCTAGAAGTCATGTTACTTGACCATGATGAACCTACGAACTATGAGGAAGCGATGATGAGCCCAGATTCCGCAAAATGGCTAGAGGCCATGAAATCTGAGATGGGATCCATGTATGAAAAAAAGTACGGACTTTGGTTGACTTGCCCGATGATCGGCAAGCCATTGAGAATAAATGGATCTTTAAGAAGAAGACTGACGCTGATGGAAATGTAACTGTCTATAAAGCTCGACTTGTTGCGAAAGGTTTTCGGCAAGTTCAAGGGGTTGACTACGATGAGACTTTCTCACCCGTAGCGATGCTTAAGTCTGTCTGAATCATGTTAGCTATTGCTGCATTTCATGATTATGAAATTTGGCAAATGGATGTCAAGACTGCATTCTTGAATGGATTTCTAGAAGAAGAGTTGTATATGATGCAGCCGGAAGGTTTTGTTGATCCAAAAGGTGCTAACAAAGTATGCAAGCTCCAGCGTTCCATTTATGGACTGGTGCAAGCATCTCGAAGTTGGAATAAACGCTTTGATAGTGTGATCAAAGCATATGGTTTTATACAGACTTTTGGAGAAGCCTGTATTTACAAGAAAGTGAGTGGGAGCTCTGTAGCATTTTAGTTTTATATGTAGATGACATATTATTAATTGGAAATGATATAGAATTTCTGGATAGCATAAAGGGATACTTGAATAAAAGTTTTTCAATGAAAGACCTCGGTGAAGCTGCTTACATATTGGGCATCAAGATCTATAGAGATAGATCAAGATGCTTAATAGGACTTTCACAAAGCACTTACCTTGACAAAATTTTGAAAAAGTCCAAAATGGATCAGGCAAAGAAAGGATTCTTGCCTGTGCTACAAGGTGTGAAGTTGAGTCAAACTCAATGCCCGACCACAGCAGAAGATAGAGAGAAAATGAAAAATGTTCCCTATGCTTCAGCCATAGGCTCTATCATGTATGCAATGCTGTGTACCAGACCTGACGTATGCTTAGCAATAAGCTTGGCAGGAAGGTACCAAAGTAATCCACGAGTGGATCACTGGACAGCGGTCAAGAACATCCTGAAATACCTGAAAAGGACTAAGGATATGTTTCTCGTATATGGAGGTGACAAAGAGCTAGTCGTAAATGGTTACGTCGATGCAAGCTTTGCCACTGATCCGGACGATTCTAAATCACAAACCAGATACGTGTTTTTATTAAACGGTGGAGCTGTAAGTTGGTGCAGTTCTAAACAAAGCGTCGCGGCGGGATCTACATGTGAAGCGGAGTACATAGCTGCTTCTGAAGCAGCGAATGAAGGAGTCTGGATGAAGGAGTTCATTTCCGATCTAGGTGTCATACCTAGTGCATCGGGACCAATGAAGATCTTCTGTGACAATACTGGTGCAATTGCCTTGGCAAAGGAATCCAGATTTCACAAGAGGACCAAGCACATCAAGAGACGCTTCAATTCCATTTGGGACCAAGTCCAAGTGGGAGACATAGAGATTTGCAAGATGCATACGGATCTGAATGTTGCAGACCCATTGACTAAGCCTCTCTCACGAGCAAAACATGATCAGCACCAAGACTCCATGGGTGTCAGAATCATTACTATGTAATCTAGATTATTGACTCTAGTGCAAGTGGGAGACTGAAGGAAATATGCCCTAGAGGCAATAATAAAGTTATTATTTATTTCCTCATATCATGATAAATGTTTATTATTCATGCTAGAATTGTATTAACCAGAAACATGATACATGTGTGAATACATAGACAAAACTATAGTCACTAGTATGCCTCTACTTGACTAGCTCATTAATCAAAGATGGTTATGTTTCCTAACCATAGACATGTGTTGTCATTTGATTAGTGGGATCACATCATTAGGAGAATGATGTGATTGACATGACCCATTCCGTTAGCCTAGCACTTGATCGTTTAGTATACTGCTATTGCTTTCTTCATGACTTATACAAAGTTCCTGCAACTATGAGATTGTGCAACTCCCGTTTACCGGAAGAACACTTTGTGTGCTACCAAACGTCACAACGTAACTGGGTGATGATAAAGGTGCTCTACAGGTGTTTCCGAAGGTACATGTTGAGTTGGCATAATTCGAGATTAGGATTTGTCACTCCGATTGTCGGAGAGGTATCTCTGGGCCCTCTCGGTAATACTCATCACCTAAGCCTTGCAAGCATGTAACTAATGAGTTAGTTATGAGATGACGTATTACGGAACGAGTAAAGAGACTTGCCGGTAACGAGATTGAACTAGGTATTGGATACCGACGATCAAATCTCGGGCAAGTAACATACCGATGACAAAGGGAACAACGTATGTTGTTATGCGGTTTGACCGATAAAGATCTTCGTGGAATATGTAGGAACCAATATGGACATCCAGGTCCCGCTATTGGTTATTGACCGAGAATGGTTCTAGGTCATGTCTACATAGTTCTCAAACCCGTAGGGTCCGCACGCTTAACGTTACGATGATAGTTTTATTATGAGTTTATAAGTTTTGATGTACCGAAGTTTGTTCGGAGTCCCGGATGTGATCACGGACATGACGAGGAGTCTCGGAACGGTCGAGACATAAGGATTGATATATTGGAAGCCTATATTTGGACATCGGAATGGTTCCGGGTGAAATCGGCATTTTACGGGAGTACCGGGAGGTTACCGGAACCCCCCGGGGGGTTAATGGGCCTACATGGGCCAAGAGGGAGAAGAGGGAAGGAGCCAGGAGGGGGCCGCGCGCCCCTCCCCCTCCTAGTCTGAATAGGACAAGGGAAGGGGGGCGGCACCCCCCCCTTTCCTTCCCCTCTTCCTCCTCTTTCCCCCCTTCTCCTACTCCTACTTGGAAAAGGGGAGTCCTACTCCCGATGGGAGTAGGACTCCCCCCCTTGGCGCGTCCTCTAGGCCGGCTGCCTCCTCCCCCCTTGGCTCCTTTATATACGGGGGCGGGGGGCAGCCCATAGACACACAAGTTGATCTACGGATCGTTCCTTAGCCGTGTGCGGTGCCCCCTTCCACCATATTCCACCTCGGTCGTATCGTCGCGGAGTTTAGGCGAAGCCCTGCGCCGGTAGAACATCATCATCGTCACCACGCCGTCGTGTTGACGGAACTCATCTCCGGAGCTCGGCTGGATTGGAGGCCGGAGATCGTCATCGAGCTGAATGTGTGCTGAACTCGGAGGCTCCGTACGTTCGGTGCTTGGATCGGTCGGATCGTGAAGACGTACGACTACATCAACCGCGTTGTGCTAACGCTTCCGCTTACGGTCTACGAGGGTACGTGGACGAACACTCTCCCCTCTCGTTGCTATGCCATCACCATGATCTTGCGTGTGCGTAGGAATTTTTTTGAAATTACTACGTTCCCCAACATCACTCATTTTTGAAAAGTTTGAGACATGCGAACCATGTCTATTGGTGTATACGCATGAAGAAACTCCATGCAGATGGATCGTTTGGACTCACTTGATTTTGAATCACTTGAGATATGAAAATAATACCACATGGGCAAGATGACTAAAAAGCCTCGTTTTTCAGTAAAATGGAACAAGATAGCAACTTGTTGGAAGTAAACACGTTTTGATGTGTGCAGTCCAATGAGTGCTGAGGCATGCAGTGAATATCGTTATGTTCTTACTTCACAGATGATTCGAGTAGATGTTGAGTATATTTACTTGATGAAACACAAGTCTGAATTATTGAATGGTTCAAATAATTTCAGAGTGAAGTTGAAGATCATCGTGACAAGAGGATAAAATGTCTATGATATGATCATAGAGATGAGTATCTGAGTTACGAGCTTTGGCACGCAATTAAGACATTGTGGAAATTGTTTCACAATTAATACCGCCTGGAACACCATAGTGTGATGGTGTGTCCGAACATCATAGTTGCACCCTATTGGATATGGTGCGTACCATGGTGTCTCTTATCAAATCACCACTATCATTCATGGGTTAGGCATTAGAGACAACCGCACTCACTTTAATAGGGCACCACGTAATTCCGTCGAGATGACACCGTATGAACTATGGTTTAGAGAAACCTAAGCTGTTATTTCTTAAAGGTTTGGGGCTGCGACGAAAAAAGTTTCAGGTTGATAAGTTCGAACCCAAAGCGGATAAAATGCATCTTCATAGGACACCCAAAAACAGTTGGGTATACCTCCTAATTCAGATCCGAAAGCAATAGGGATTGTTTCTTGAATCGGGTACTTTCTCGAGGAAAAGTTTGTCTCAAAAAGTTGAGTGGGAGGATGGTGGAGACTTGATATGGTTATTGAATCGTCATTACAACTAGTGTGTAGCAGGGCACAGGAAGTTGTTCCTGTGGCACCTACACCAATTGAAGTAGAAGCTTATGATAGTGATCATGAAACTTCGGATCAAGTCACTAAGGTACCTCGTAGGGTGACAAGGATGCGTACTGCTTCAGAGTGGTACAGTAATCCTGTCTTGAAGGTCATGTTGCTAGACAACAATGAACCTACGAGCTATGGAGAAGCAATGGTGGGCCCAAATTCCGACAAATGGTTAGAAGCCATGAAATCCGAGATAGGATCCATGTATCAGAACAAAGCATGGACTTTGGTGGACTTGCCTGATGATCGGCAAGCCATTGAGATAAATGGATCTTTAAGAACAAGACGGACGTGGACGGTGATGTCACCGTCTATGAAGCTCGACTTGTGGCGAAGAGTTTTTCACAAGTTCAAGGAGTTGACTACAATGAGATTTTCTCATCCGTAGCGATCCTTAAGTCCGTCGGAATCATGTTAGCATTAGCTGCATTTATGAAATCTGGCAGATGGATGTCAAAATGAGTTTCATTACCAGTCTTCGTAAGGAAAGGTTGTATGTGATACAATCAGAAAGGTTTTGTCGATCCTAAGGATGCTAAAAGGTATGCTGGCTCCAGCGATCCTTCTAAGGACTGGAGTAAGCATCTCGGAGTTGGAATGTGCGCTTTGATGATCAAAGATTTTGGGTTTATACAAAGTTTATGATAAACTTGTATTTCCAAAGAAGTGAGTGGGAGCACTATAGAATTTCTGATGAGTATATGTTATTGACATATTGTTGATCAGAAATGATGTAGAATTTCTGGAAAGCATATAGGGTTATTTGAAAAGTGTTTTTCAATGGAAAACCTAGATTAAGCTACTTGAACATTGAGCATCAAGATCTATAATGATAGATCAAAAATGCTTAATAGTACTTTCAAAATGAGCACATACCTTGACATGATCTTGAAGGTGTTCAAGATGGATCAGTCAAAGAAGGAGTTCTTGCCTGAGTTGTAAGGTATGAAGTTAAGACTTAAAGCTCGACCACGGCAGAAAAGAGAGAAAGGACGAAGGTCGTCCCCTATGCTTTAGACGTAGGCTCTACAGTATGCTATGCTTTGTACCGCACCGGAAGTGTGCCTTGCCATGAGTCAGTCAAGGGGTACAAGAATGATCCAGGAATGGATCATTGGACATCGGTCAAAAATTGTCCTTGGAGTAAATAAGGACATGTTTCTCGATTATGGAGGTGATAAAGAGTTCGGCGTAAAGGGTTCCGTTGATGCAAGATTTAACACCTATCCGAGTGACTCTGAGTAGCAAACCGGATACGTATAGTGGAGCGACCATTTGGAATAGCTCCAAGTGGAGCGTGGAAGCAGCATTTACAGAATGACCTAGAGATTTGCGAAGTACAGACCCGTTGACTAAAACCTCTCTCACAAGCAAAACATAATCAAACCCCAGAACTCATTGAGTCTTAATCACATGATGATGTGAACTAGTTTAATGACACTAGTAAACTCTTTGGATGTTGGTCACATGGCGATGTGACGTGTGAATGTTAGTCACATGACGATGTGAACTAGATTATTGACTCTAGTGCAAGTGGGAGACTGTTGGAAATATGCCCTAGAGACAATAATAAATTAGTTATTATTATATTTCCTTGTTCATGATAATCGTTTATTATCCATGCTATAATTGTATTGATAGGAAACTCAGATACATGTGTGGATACATAGACAACACCATGTCCCTATTAAGCCTCTAACTGACTAGCTCGTTGATCAATAGATGGTTACGGTTTCCTGACCATGGACATTGGATGTCATTGATAACAGGATCACATCATTAGGAGAATGATGTGATGGACAAGACCCAATCCTAAGCCTAGCACAAAGATCGTAGTTCATATGCTAAAGCTTTTCTAATGTCAAGTATCATTTCCTTAGACCATGAGATTGTGCAACTCCCGGATACCGTAGGAATGCTTTGGGTGTACCAAACGTCACAACGTAACTGGGTGGCTATAAAGGTGCACTACAAGTATCTCCGAAAGTGTCTGTTGGGTTGGCACGAATCGAGACTGGGATTTGTCACTCCGGTAAACGGAGAGGTATCTCTGGGCCCACTCTGTAGGACATCATCATAATGTGCACAATGTGACCAAGGGGTTGATCACGGGATGATGTGTTACGGAACGAGTAAAGAGACTTGCTGGTAACGAGATTGAACAAGGTATCGGGATACCGACGATCGAATCTCGGGCAAGTACAATACCCCTAGACAAAGGAAATTGAATACGGGATCGATTGAGTCCTTGACATCGTGGTTCATCCGATGAGATCATCGTGGAACATGTGGGAGCCAACATGGGTATCCAGATCCCGCTGTTGGTTATTGACCGGAGAACGTCTTGGTCATGTCTACATGTCTCCCGAACCCGTAGGGTCTACACACTTAAGGTTCGATGATGCTAGGGTTATAAAGGAAGTTTGTATGTGGTTACCGAATGTTGTTCCGAGTCCCGGATGAGATCCCGGGTGTCACAAGGAGTTCCAGAATGGTCCGGAGGTAAAGATTTATATATGGGAAGTCCTATTTTGGCCACCGGAAAATGTTCGGGATTTTTCGGTATTGTACCGGGAAGGTTCTAGAAGGTTCCGGAGTGGGGCCCACCTGCATGAGGGACCCACATGAACGTGGGTAGTGGGGTCAAGGCCCCACACCCCTGGTCAAGGCGCACCAAGATCCCCCCTTAGAAGGAATAAGATCATATCCCGAAGGGATAAGATCGAGATCCCTAAAAAAGGGGGATAACAATCGGTGGGGAAGGAAATGATGGGATTTTTTTCCTCCCACCTTTGCCAACGCCCCAATGGACTTGGAAGGCAAGAAATCAGCCCCCTACACCCCTATATATAGTGGAGAGGCGCATGGGAGCTTCACCCCAAGTTCTGGCGCAGCTCTCCCCCTCTCCCAAGTACTCCTCCTCTCCCGCGGTGCTTGGCGAAGCCCTGCAGGATTGCCACGCTCCTCCATCACCACCACGCCATCGTGCTGCTGCTGGACGGAGTCTTCCCCAACCTATCCCTCTCACCTTGCTGGATCAAGGCATGGGAGACGTCACCGGGTTGTACGTGTGTTGAACGCGGAGGTGCCGTCCGTTCGGCACTAGGATCTCCAGTGATTTGGATCACGACGAGTACGACTCCTTCAACCCCGTTCTCTTGAACGCTTCCGCTTAGCGATCTACAAGGGTATGTAGATGCACTCTCCTTCCCCTTGTTGCTAGTCTCTCCATAGATAGATCTTGGTGTTGCATAGAAATTTTTTAATTTCTGCTACGTTCCCCAACAATAAGGCCCATATACCTCCCGGGGGTTCCGATAACCTGCCGGAGCTCCGGTATTGTCCCAATCTCATCCGGAACCTTTTCGGTGTCCAAATATAGTCGTCCAATATATCGATCTTCATGTCTCGACCATTTCGAGACTCCTCGTCATGTCCGTGATCACATCCGGGACTCCGAACAACCTTCGGTACATCAAAACACATAAACTCATAATATAACTGTCATCTTACTTTAAGCGTGCGGACCCTACGGGTTCGAGAACAATGTAGACATGACCGAGACACATCTCCGGTCAATAACCAATAGCGGAACCTGGATGCTCATATTGGTTCCTACATATTCTACGAAGATCTTTATCGGTCAAACCGCATAACAACATACGTTGTTCCCTTTGTCATCGGTATGTTACTTGCCCGAGATTCGATCGTCGGTATCTCAATACCTAGTTCAATCTCGTTACCGGCAAGTCTCTTTACTCATTACGTAATGCATCATCTCGTAACTAACTCATTAGCTACATTGCTTGCAAGTGTTATAGTGATGTGCATTACCGAGAGGGCCCAGAGATACCTCTCCGACAATCGGAGTGACAAATCCTAATCTTGAATTACGTCAACTCAACAAGTACCTTTGAAGACACCTGTAGAGCACCTTTATAATCACCCAGTTACGTTGTGATGTTTGGTAGCACACAAAGTGTTCCTCCGGTAAGCGGGAGTTACATAATCTCATAGTCATAGGAACATGTATAAGTCATGAAGAAAGCAATAGCAACATACTAAACGATCAAGTGCTAAGCTAACGGAATGGGTCAAGTCAATCACATCATTCTCCTAATGATGTGATCCTGTTAATCAAATGACAACTCATGTCTATGGTTAGGAAACTTAACCATCTTTGATTTACGAGCTAGTTAAGTAGAGGCATACTAGTGACACTATGTTTGTCTATGTATTCACACATGTATTATGTTTCCGGGTAATACAATTCTAGCATGAATAATAAAAATTTATCATGATATGAGGAAATAAATAATAACTTTATTATTGCCTCTAGGGCATATTTCCTTCAGTCTCCCACTTGCACTAGAGTCAATAATCTAGATTACACAGTAATGATTCTAACACCCATGGAGCCTTAGTGTTGATCATGTTTTGCTCATGGAAGAGGCTTAGTCAACGGGTCTGCAACATTCAGATCCATATGTATCTTGCAAATCTCTATGTCTCCCACCTGGACTTGGTCCCGGATGGAATTGAAGCGTCTCTTGATGTGCTTGGTTCTCTTGTGAAATCTGGATTCCTTTGCCAAGGCAATTGCACCAGTATTGTCACAAAAGATTTTCATTGGACCCGATGCACTAGGTATGACACCTAGATCGGATATGAACTCCTTCATCCAGACTCCTTCATTTGCTGCTTCCGAAGCAGATATGTATTCCGCTTCACATGTAGATGTCGCTACGACACTTTGTTTAGAACTGCACCAACTGACAGCTCCATCGTTCAATATAAACACGTATCCGGTTTGCGATTTAGAATCATCCGGATCAGTGTCAAAGCTTGCATCGACGTAACCATTTACGACTAGCTCTTTGTCACCTCCATAAACGAGAAACATATCCTTAGTCCTTTTCAGGTATTTCAGGATGTTCTTGACCGCTGTCCAGTGATCCACTCCTGGATTACTTTGGTACCTCCCTGCTAAACTAATAGCAAGGCACACATCAGGTCTGGTACACAACATTGCATACATGATAGAGCCTATGGCTGAAGCATAGGGAACTTCTTTCATTTTCTCTCTATCTTCTGCAGTGGTCGGGCATTGAGTCTGACTCAGTTTCACACCTTGTATTACAGGTAAGAACCCTTTCTTTGCTTGATCCATTTTGAACTTTTTCAAAACCTTATCAAGGTATGTACTTTGTGAAAGTCCAATTAAGCGTCTTGATCTATCTCTATAGATCTTGATGCCTAATATGTAAGCAGCTTCACCGAGGTCTTTCATTGAAAAACTTTTATTCAAGTATCCTTTTATGCTATCCAGAAATTTTATATCATTTCCAATCAATAATATGTTGTCCACATATAATATTAGAAATGCTACAGAGCTCCCACTCACTTTCTTGTAAATACAGGCTTCTCCAAAAGTCTGTATAAAATCATATGCTTTGATCACACTATCAAAGCGTTTATTCCAACTCCGAGAGGCTTGCACCAGTCCATAAATGGATCACTGGAGCTTGCACACTTTGTTAGCATCCTTTGGATTGACAAAACCTTTTGGTTGCATCATATACAACTCTTCTTCCAGAAATCCATTCAGGAATGCAGTTTTGACATCCATTTGCCAAATTTCATAATCATAAAATGCGGCAATTGCTAACATGATTCAGACAGACTTAAGCATCGCTACGGGTGAGAAAGTCTCATCGTAGTCAACCCCTTGAACTTGTCGAAAACCTTTCACAACAAGTCGAGCTTTGTAGACAATAACATTACCATCAGCGTCAGTCTTCTTCTTAAAGATCCATTTATTCTCGATGGCTTGCCGATCATCGGGCAAGTCAACCAAAGTCCACACTTTGTTCTCATACATGGATTCCATCTCAGATTTCATGGCTTCAAGCCATTTTGCGGAATCTGGGCTCATCATCGCTTCCTCATAGTTCGTAGGTTCGCCATGGTCAAGTAACATAACCTCCAAAATAGGATTACCGTACCACTCTGGTGCGGATCTTACTCTGGTTGACCTACGAGGTTCTGTAGTTAACTTGATCTGAAGTTTCATGATCATCATCATGAGCTTCCTCACTTATTGGTGTAGTCGTCACAGGAACTGGTTTCTGTGATGAACTATTTTCCAATAAAGGAGCAGGTACAGTTACCTCATCAAGTTCTACTTTCTACCCACTCACTTCTTTCTTGAAGCTTTGTCTGGATTTTGGTCCTATTGTAATCAGTCTGACCAACTGCTTTGTTTTGTACCTTTGCAGAACAAGCCAAAATGTAAATGTTGGAGATGCTATGAGCACTCCAGGTCCAACACCAGTATTATTTTTAAATAGAAGAAAACAAAAAATGGTTAAGCCATCTACAATTTCTGGAGAAGTCCGCTAAAAGAACATCATGAGCACATTCTAACAGATTCTTCGTTAAGTCAACTTCAGCACCATGATTTAAAAAATAGAGGATGCCATTTTTATGGAAGATGGTGAATATTTTCAAGAAAAAAAATGACTTCCCTTTTCTTTCTTTTGCATGTTGAAAGTCTGGTATGTTTTCGACTACATGTATTGCTTAAAGAAACTAAGTTATTTGAAGAATGCTGCCGTGCTATTTGGAATTTCACAAACATGCTTCATTATTGTACATTATAGAAATGAATAAACTATTGATTTATCCATTTGCAGATCTTGCTTTAACACAATTAACAATTCTTAGATAAATATGATTGTATTGCAAAATGTGATATGCGTGAAGCTATGGAGATGTGATGTTAGGATGTTGAAAAAAGATGGCCTCTAAGTTCTTCAACCGCTTTCAGAAGTTGGGCTCCAATCAAAAGAAGAATTGGTTCTTCAAGATGTAATTTATTCCGCTTCAAAGTAGATGGCATTTCTTCATTTTTGACCACCTTTTGCTTTTGTCTGTATATTAGATTGATACGAGATGTGGTATTAATTTATGAAGTAATAATGAATCCAATTCAAAGTTCTACCCCTGCGCGTGAGCATGCGGAATTAAACAGATTATAGTTTGCGATGACCCAGTCAGAAAGAAATGGCTCTGCTGATAGGTGGCACTGCTATCCCCACTACCCTTGCTCTTGGATCATAACTCAAGCATATTTTTTTTGCATGATATCTTTGCGTGCATGATCGTTGGTGCAGGTGTTGCAGCTTCTTCGGTGCAGTATACACTGACAAATAGTGAGCTAAGCAATCATATAGATGACATTGATCGATGATATTTCCATTATCATTTGTTTATTTAATGAAAAATATTTAGACGATTCAATATTTTTAATGATACTTACTTTTTTATTGGCAA
The DNA here is from genome assembly GCA_900231445.1 of Triticum turgidum subsp. durum. Lineage (NCBI taxonomy): Eukaryota > Viridiplantae > Streptophyta > Magnoliopsida > Poales > Poaceae > Triticum > Triticum turgidum. The sequence continues at coordinate 761,301,123 of LT934114.1, forward strand.
CATGAGTTGCAACGAATGTTTGGTGCCGTATGAATATAATGTTGGTGTTGAGATCTTGGTGCCATTATATATTCTATGTGAGGCTGCTTTTCGGTGAATAACAAGATTAATCTTTTTTCACAACAAATCTGAACACCTAATGGATGAAACAACATATATTATTATATGTATGCAACAAGATGACCAGAAATATGTCAATTTTGAAATTCAACTTGAGCGAAATTAAAACATTGTGTGCCCATTTAACTTAATACTTTTTGGAACATTTCTTTAGTATTTGTGTAAAAACCAACTTTGATCAACGTTCGAGACATGTATTTGTGTAAAAACCAACTATAGTGTCATAAAATACATTCATGTATTTACCAAAAAATCAAAAAATATGGAAATAAAAAAAGTATTAAATTGTAATACAAACTAGAAAATGGAAAATAAAATAAAATTTGAAAACAAATATAAACAAAAAAATAGAAAAATATCTCACTTATTGGATCGATCCATGCAGGGTGTAAAAACATAAACGAATTGCTGGCAAGAAGCGAGATATAGCGCCTATGAGGCTTTGCTTAGTAAAAGAGGTGAGCGTCATTAAGTATGCACTTGCGAGGTTGAACCCGTACGTACATGCTAGTCTTCTATAGCCCATGTGGGTTTTCTCTTGGTCGTCTCTTCTATATTTATCTTCTTATCCAATTGTTTGAAATGAAGCGGAGATTTAGAACTTGTCTTAAAGGAGGGTTTCTTTTAGCAATTTTGAAGTAAGTTTTTGATTGTCCATGTTTCGTGTTTATGATTTATTCATAGAAGAAAATAGATGAAGACCAAGGTCCGAATGAAGAAACTCGAGACAACACCAAGGTCGGTGGGGTTCATATAACCTAGCCTTTTAGTGTGTTCAGAATCTTGTCTCCTGGGGCTTGTTTCAACGTGATTTGATTTGTTGTACCATCTCTACTCTACCAATATGCATCTCCTTCGAATCTTCGAGGTTATTTATATCATCTTTTGAAGTTTTTTTCAAAGATATTAAAACATCAATGCAAGAATGTCAACTTTGATAAAAGATTATGTTTCTACAAGTCGTCGCCTTTGTTAAAACAATGTGACATAATTCTATGTCTTAGGTTATCAAAGAAAACATAAACAAAAGGTACATCATTAGTGAATTTCATTGTATCTGGAGGGAGGAGGGTGTTGGAGGGGTGTTGGGGGCATCCTAAATCTTATAACCATATCTTAATCTTAATTCTGCTAATTCAAATGATTTAAAGATCGATCACCACAACTACCGCGCTTAATTGTACCAATTGAGACTAATAGGATAATTGATCCACTATGCCAACCATCATGATAAGATTAGCAGAACACACAAGCTAATTTGTGGCGTAAATACTTCCTCTAGAAAAGACACGTACTAGTTGACCAACCATAGGCCGACAAAATAAAGCCAGAAGAAAGCATTATGTGAGTCAATCTATCTAAGTCCACAAAACTCACGACGTGATCACACATCTTGAGCGACTTTTGTGTACGGGCAGAACTACATGATCAGCATCTGAAGATTTAATTAATATTCATGTTGTGTAATTATTATCGAAACAAGAAGAATTTATAATGGTCGACGGTGTCGAAATGTGTAATGTCGAAAGACGATCGGCGACCCCACGATCGATCCCATTGTGCGTGCGACCATTTCTGGCTGCAAGACGTGCATGGCGCAAACAGCCTAGTTCGTCTCCCCTCTACCCCCTACGTGCCGGGCACCCCGCAGCGCCCCATGTCGGTCACGGCCGGCCGCCCCGCGATCCGCACGCCCCGTATAAATCCCCGCCCGCCGCGCCGGACACTCCCAGCACCACGACCACGGCGACCTTGCCCACTTAATTACCTGCAGAGAAGAACGAGGCAACCATGGCGCGGTTGACGATCGCATCGGCGGCGGCGGCGGCGCTGCTCGTGCTCCTCGCGGTGGCGGCCGCGGAGGCCTCGCCGGCGTGGTCGGACTACGCCGGCGCGTTCGACAAGTCCCTCCAGTTCTTCGAGGCGCAGCGGTCCGGCAAGCTCCCCGCCGACCGCACCGTGCACTGGCGCGGCGACTCCGCCCTCACCGACGGCTTCTCCCAGGGGGTACGCGCGCCGATCCGACGTACTACTCCGATCGGAGACTAGCAGGATCCGCATTTGCATTTGCTTATCGATCGAGAATGGATGGACGTGTACGTGCAGGTGGATCTGGTCGGCGGGTACTACGACGCCGGCGACCACGTCAAGTTCGGGTTCCCGGCGGCGTACGCGGTGACCATGCTGTCGTGGGGCGTGCTCGAGTTCGAGAAGGAGATGGTCGCCGCCAACTCCCTCAACCGCGCCCTCGACGCCATCCGCTGGGGCACCAACTACTTCATCAAGGCCCACACCGAGCCCAACACCCTCTGGGTCCAGGTACACACCACTCCCGCCCATCCCCCCCTAAGCCCAGCCCTGTCCAGCTCCAGCCCGACCCGGCCCGGCCTGACTCGGCGTCTTGAGCTTTGATGAAGGTGGGCGACGGGGACAGCGACCACCTGTGCTGGGAGCGCGCGGAGGACATGTCGACGCCGAGGACGGCGTCCAAGATCGACGCCAGCCGCCCGGGCTCGGAGGTGGCCGCCGAGACGGCCGCGGCTCTCGCCGCGGCCGCCAAGGTGTTCCGGCACTACGACTCCATGTACGCCGACCTGCTGCTCATGCACGCCAAGCAGATCTTCACCTTCGCCGACACCTTCCGGGGCCGCTACGACGACTCCCTGCAGTGCGCCAAGAAGTTCTACCCCTCCGCCTCCGGCTACCAGGACGAGCTGCTCTGGGGCGCCGCCTGGCTCTACGAGGCCACCGGCGACGAGGACTACCTCGACTACGTCGCCCGTAACGCGAACGGCTTCGGCGGGACCGGCTGGGCCGTGCGCGAGTTCTCCTGGGACAACAAGTACGCCGGCGTCCAGGTGCTGCTCTCCAAGGTGCTCCTCGCCGGGGGCGGCGACGGCGACTACGCCGACACGCTCAAGCAGTTCCGGGCCAAGGCCGAGTTCTTCATGTGCGCCTGCATACAGAAGAACGGCGGCAACAACGTCAGGACCACCCCGGGCGGCCTTCTTTACGTCGCCGACTGGAACAATATGCAGTACGTCAGCTCCTCCGTCTTCCTCCTCACCGTCTACGCCGACTACCTCGCCGAGTCCGGCGACAAGCTCAGGTGCCCCGACGGCGAGGTTGCGCCCGCCGAGATCGTCGCCTTCGCCAGGTCACAGGTGGACTACGTCCTGGGCAAGAACCCGCTCTCCATGAGCTACATGGTGGGCCACGGCGACAAGTTCCCCACGCACGTGCACCACCGCGGCGCCTCCATCCCCTCCGTCTACGCCGTCAACGACACCGTCGGGTGCATGGACGGCTTCGACGCCTACTACAACAGCAAGGGCGCCGACCCCAACGTCCTCGTCGGCGCGCTCGTCGGCGGGCCAGACGGCCACGACGGCTTCGTCGACGACCGCTGCAACTACCAGCGCGCCGAGCCCACCCTCGCCGCCGCCGCGCCCATGTGCGGCGTCTTCGCTCGCCTCGCCGCCGAGCCCGCGGCCGCCGGTAACAGCCCGGGCTACCAGCCTCCGCAGGACACCCTGCACGTCGGAGGCGCGCCGCTGGAGTTCGTGCACGCGGTGACCAACTCGTGGGAGCACAACGGCGTGGACCACTACCGGCACACCGTGACGGCGAAGAACACGTGCGGCCACCCCATCACGTACCTGAAGCTGCGCATCGAGGGGCTGACCGGCCCCATCTACGGCGTCTCGGCCACGCACGACAAGGAGATGTACGGGTTCCCCTCGTGGGTCACCAGACTTGACGCCGGCGAGAAGCTCACCATCGTGTACATCCAGGAGGGCGGCCCTGCGGCCAAGATCGCCGTCGCCGAGTACAAGACGGGCTGAGAACCACACCAAACACTATTGACACGCTGTTTTTTTTCTGCGTCTATATTGCTACGATTTTTGCCCTGCTTTTTTAGTTTCTCTCTTTGTATGTGGTATCCGAGGTCCCAATTCAGAACAACATCGTTGAATTGTTTGCTTTTGTTGTTTGGTTTATTAAGAGAATATTACTCCTTCCTTCCCAAAATAAGTGGCTCAACTTTATACTAGCTTTAGTATAAATTTAGTACAAAGTTGAGCCACTTATTTTTGGAGGGAGGGAGTACATTCTGAAATGTAGAGCAAAGTCTAACATTTTGAGCCGGATCTTGATGCTTCGAAAAGGAGATCCAATGAAATTGAGGCGATGTGATTGGTCGGGACCTCCTAATCCACTTTATTTTTGAAAAAAGCTAATCCACGCCTGGTCAGAGGATACACCCTGCTCGATATGGGCCCGCCCATTACGGGGCGTGTGTGCCATTTTTAACGTTTCTTTCAGTTTTTCAATATCAGTTTTATTTTTAATATTTAATTTTACATAAAAATAAAAAAAATATTTAAAGATAAATTTTTTTTCATGAATTCAAAAAAGTTTCAAATTTCAAAAAAGCATACAAATTCAAAAGGTTCATGAATTTCAGAAGAATATTCCCAAGTTCTAAATTTTGAAAAATGTTCAGGGGTTTTAAAAAAGTTTGCAAAGGTGAAAAAATATTGTCGAAAGATGTTCCAAATTATATGAAAAATAGAAATCTAAAAACAAATTCACATTTTTAAAAAATATTAGCGGATTTAGAAAAATCACAAATTTTTAAATGTTCCAGATTTTAAAAAAATCATGAATTTAAAAACTGTGTATGAATTTTATTTCTTTTTCAAATTCGAAAATTTGTTGCCAAATTCAAAAAATGTTTGCATAATGTTTGCTTTTGTGGTTTGGTTCAAGACAAAGATTACATTCTGGAATGCAACTCACTCGATCATTTTGTGGTTTGATTTTAAAAAAGATTAGATTTTTGCTTCAAGAAGGAGACGCAATGAAATCCAGGCAATATGGTTTGTCGGAGAAAGTTTGCAAGTGAGGAGGTCAACAGCGACCCCTCTGTGTTCGCACACGAACACGTCACCGTGTACCTCCAACGCCGATGGTGATGCACCGCAGCTCACGTCGAAGGAGATCTGTCCGGAAGCGCGGTACGCAAGCAATCCGGCGGGTGCTTTTCAGGACCCGAAACCCCAAGCGCCCGGGAGGGACCCCGTCTAGACGCGCGGCGGCTATGGGCTGCCCTAGGTCGATTCGCTCGCCCCTAGAGCCTCGAGGATCGCTGCCCTTCAACACGAAGAACGAACGAAGAACGAGCGAGAAAGAACAAGGGAGAGATGTAAAAACTAGGATAAAAAGTAGTATATTGATTTGTTGATTGTGTGTTGTTCATCGGCCGTCACCTCTCATCTATTTATGAGGCGGCTGGACTTCCCGTACAAGAAAAGGACTAAAAAGTCCATTCAAAACGTCAAAAACCCTAACCTAACTCGGACAGGAATCTTTGGCAATTTTCCGGATCAACTCGGTCTAACCGATTGGTCTGCTTCGGTACTGATGAAGTCATGTACCTAGGGTAGGGTCATAGACCTGTCTTAAATACCCTACCCAAGGACACCATCAGAAGAAACTGCCTTCCAGTCGACCAAGGGAGACTTCACTCGACGGACTCGAAGGACTTGACCATGAAGACTCACTCGACCACCAGGAGATCAAGAGTCACTCTGCATCCAAACGGTCTGTAATTAAGTAATCTTTATGGCATTTAGGACACTTTATGTAAGACGTTACCAGTGACGCCTAGCCTTAATGTACTTTAAACCCTGCATTACTGAGGGCCGGAGGGGTCTGGCAGACACTATATAAGCCACCCCCCTCCTCAGTGTAAAGGATTCGCACCCCTGTAATCTATACACTCATAATCGAGTCGACCGCCTCCGGGCTCCGAGACGTAGGGCTGTTACTTCCTCCGAGAAGGGCCTGAACTCGTACATTCCTTGTCCTTACAACTGCTCCATAGCTAGGATCTTGCCTCTCCGTACCTACCCCCCATTCTACTGTCAGACTTAGAACCACGCCAGTTGGCACCCACCGTGGGGCAGGTGTCTTAGCGATTTTTGGAGAAGTTGCAATTGTTCCGATTGCCTTCATCATGATTTCTGGTGGAGTTTTGGTCGAGGGCCGCGAGATCCGTCTCGGCGCGCTCACCTTCATCGCCGACGACTCCGCTTGGCTTCAGGAGGCTCCACTCGACATCGACGCGCTCCCCGTCAGTGGGGCGACGCATTTTCGGGCGTGTGTCCGCGGTGTTCTGCTGCGGCAACCGTCGGCTCCTTATCGGTCGACTCCCCTATCGTCCACCCTCCCTGTCTCCCGCCAGTGCAAGCGCTCTGGTCGGTCGAGGCTCCAGCGGTGGGTGAGGCACGCGGTGGCCCGCCAGTCGGCTACCACCCAAGTCGCGGCAATCGAGCCCGACGAATCTCTCTACGGCCCGTTCGATCTGTCGACTGGCTCCGTAGAGACCGCATCCGAGTGCGACAGCAGCGATCCGACGGCGGAGGTCTTGATGGTCAACGGGCCTCGAAGCCCTCCCGGCTTCCCCCACGACGACGGGGTGGACGGTGGAGGCGACCCCGCTCAAGTCCATGAGGAATATCAACCCGAGCCATTTAACTCCCTGCAAAGGGAAGAACTTCGCCACAGGAACATGGATGCCCTGCATACTCCCATCGCAGGAGAAACCCCCGAGGCTCGTGCCTTGGAGGAGGCGCGTTTGGACAACTTGGCTGAACACACTCGTCTGGAGAATCTCCAGCGAGCACTCGACGAGCGCGCGCGGCAACGAGTACCCGACTCCAATCAACGTCAACTCTTCCCGCAGCCGACTCAGGTATATCGAACCCCGATTCAGAATTTAGCAGCTGCAACCCGTATAGCAGAGTCAATTCAGCCCTCTCAGTCGGAGGCTGGCAGAGGCTTGATGCAGATTAGGGATTTGCTCCGGGCAGCAGGAGATCAAAATTCAGCCGTGTCACAGTCACGCAACAGGATTCACAGTCGATCCGTTGCTGTGAATACGGTTCAGTCAGCTCACAGCCCTAGATCGCCTCCGCGGCGTGAAGGACGTGAGAATCGGCGAGACCAATATGGTGACCGATACGATCGTGATGATAGGCGTCAAGTGCCCACTCCTCCCCCGAGGGGTGGGTCTTACGCTCATCGGCAGCAAGATGACAGGCGTCAACTCAGTGTGGGGAGCTCCGATCGACCCCAGGGAACCAGGCTTTGACGCGCGATCCATCATCGTGCAAGGCTTGGTCGATCGGAACAGGGCCCATCGAGGTGGCCACGACAGAGATGCGCCCACTAGCTGCCGATTGCACGTTTCAGGTCCAGAATGTTTCAGCAGGGCTATCAGAGCCGCGGTGATTCCCCCCAACTTCAGGTTGGCGACTGGAGTAAGCAAGTTCACCGGTGAGTCTAAGCCTGAAACCTGGCTTGAGGACTACCGAGTGGCGGTACGGATCGGCGGCGAGAATGACGAGGTGGCCATGAAGCATTTACCACTCATGTTGGAAGGTTCGGCCAGGGCGTGGTTGAATCAGTTAACTCCAAGTAGCATTTACACTTGGGAAGATCTTTCCCGAGTGTTCGTCAGGACATTTGAGGGAACCTGCAAGCGACCAGCTGGGTTGACAGAGCTGCAAGTCTGCGTGCAGAAGTCGAATGAAACCTTAAGAGAGTACATTCAGAGATGGATTACTTTGCATCATACCATGGAGAACGTGTCTGATCATCAGGCAGTCTGCGCCTTCAAGGATGGTGTTAAGAACAGAGAATTGAGTTTGAAGTTTGGGCGAACCGGAGATATGACCCTGAGTCGAATGATGGAAATTGCTAGCAAGTACGCCAACGGCGAAGAGGAGGACCGACTCCGGAGCGGCAAGTACAAACCGAGTCAGTCGGAGAAAGGAACCTCCAGTCGGAAGCAGAAGCGGAAGGCCGAACCAGCGGCTCCTGGGGAGGCTCTGGCCGTGACTCAGGGCAAGTTCAAGGGAAAACCCAAAGGATCCTGGAACCTCAAGAAGGTGAAGGATAAAGAAGGAAATGACGTGATGGATCTGCCATGTCACATCCACACGAAGAAAGACGAAGAGGGTAATTTCATTTACCCAAAGCATACCACTCGCTAGTGCCGGCTCCTGATCCAGCAGTTCCAAGGTAAACAGCCCAAGGACAAGGAAAAGGAGTCGGACAAAGCCGAAGACAAGGAGGACAGTGATATAGGATATCCTCATGTTAACTCCACTCTGATGATCTTCGCCGGATGTGGAAAGCAAGAGCCGACTGAAGGTTATCAACCATGAGGTGAATATGGTCGCCCCAGCGACACCCAGTTATCTGAGATGGTCCCAAACTCCCATTACATTCGACCAATCTGATCACCCGACTCACATAGCCACCCCTGGGAGGCAAGCTTTGGTGGTCGACCCAGTCGTCGAAGGCACTTGACTGATGAAGGTGCTAATGGATGGTGGTAGTGGACTGAACATATTATATGCGGAGACGCTGAAAGGAATGGGCATTCCAATGTCCCGACTGAGCACCAGCAACATGAGTTTTCATGGAGTTATACCTGGCAAGAAGTCTGAGTCACTCGGCCAAATAGCTTTGGACGTGGTGTTCGGTGACTCGAAGCATTTCCGCAAAGAGAAGCTGACATTTGAAGTCGTAGATTTTCAGAGCGCTTACCACGCTATTTTGGGGAGACCAGCTTACGCACGGTTCATGGCTCGACCATGTTACGTGTACCTCAAACTGAAAATGCACGGCCCCAAAGGCGTGATCACTATCACTGGTAATCGGAAGAAGGCAGAAGAGTGTTTCCAGAAAGGCTCGAAAATTGCTGATTCCCAGATAACAATGGTCGAGCTGGAGGGGTACAAGAAAAATGCAGATCCGAGTGATTTGTTGCGGGCCAAGAAGCCTGCCACAGAGTCAGCATTTCAGTCGTCCGGTGACACAAGGCCTGTTCATATTCACCCGACCGACCCCAATGCAGGTCCGACCCATATTTCAACAACACTCGACCCTAAATAGGAAGAAGCGCTCATCCAGTTCCTCCGTGAGAATTGGGACATCTTTGCATGGAAGCCTGCTGACATGCCGGGTGTTCCTAGGGGACTGGCTGAGCATCGCCTTAGAGTCGACTCAACAGCAAAACCAGTCAAAGAACATCTTCGGCGGTCCGCCGTCCAGAAGAGAAAAGCCATTGGTGAGGAGGTGGCTCGACTATTGGCGGAAGGATTTATCCGAGAGATATACCACTCCGAGTGGCTCGCCAATGTCGTCATGGTTCCCAAGAAGGACAAGTCACTCCGCATGTGCATTGATTTCAAACACATCAATCGGGCCTGCCCAAAAGATCATTTTCCTCTCCCTCGCATCGATCAAATTGTTGACTCGACTGCGGGATGCGAGAGATTGTCTTTTCTAGACGCCTATTCCGGGTACCATCAGATCCGTCTGTACGGACCCGATGAGATAAAAACAGCTTTCATCACACCATTCGGGTGCTTCTGCTATATCACCATGCCATTCGGCCTCAAGAATGCCGGAGCCACGTTCATGTGGATGATTCAGAAGTGTTTACTCACTCAAATCAGTCGGAACGTTGAAGCGTACATGGATGATATTGTGGTCAAATCATGAAAGGGTTCCGACCTGTTGACTGACCTCGCTGAAACATTTGCCAATCTTAGGAGGTATGATATCAAGCTCAATCCGTCAAAGTGCACATTCGGAGTCCCTGGTGGAAAGTTACTTGGTTTTCTTGTTTCTGAACGAGGGATCGATGCTAACCCAGAAAAAGTTGGTGCTATACTCTGAATGAAACGCCCTGTGCGGGTGCACGATGTCCAGAAGCTTACTGGATGTTTGGCCGCGTTAAGTCGATTCATCTCTCGACTCGGTGAAAAGGCATTACCCCTTTACCGACTGATGAAGAAGGCTGACAAGTTCGAGTGGACTCCAGAAGCTGATGCAGTGTTTGCCGAGCTAAAAGCTCTGCTCTCCACCCAGCCGGTGCTTGCTGCTCCAGTCAGCAAAGAGCCTCTGTTGCTTTATATTGCAGCCACAGGACAAGTCGTCGGTACAGTACTTACGGTTGAACGGGAAGAAGAAGGGAAAGCCTTCAAAGTTCAGCACCCAGTGTATTATCTGTCTGAAGTTTTGACCCCATCAAAGCAAAGATATCCTCATTATCAGAAGCTTGTGTATGGGATCTACATGACCACGAAGAAGGTTGATCATTATTTCTCTGATCATTCCATTACAGTCGTCAGCGACGCTCCACTTTCAGAGATTCTGCACAACAGAGACGCAACTGGTCGAGTGGCGAAATGGGCGATTGAACTCCTTCCCCTTGATATCAAGTTTGAGGCAAAGAAAGCTATTAAGTCCCAAGCAATAGCAGATTTCCTTGCCGAGTGGATCGAACAGCAGCAACCGACTCAAGTTCACTCGGAGCATTGGACCATGTTTTTTGATGGCTCTAAGATGTTAAATGGTTCCGGTGCTGGGGTAGTCTTGGTTTCCCAAAGAGGAGATAAGCTCAGATATGTGCTCCAGATTCACTTTGATTCCTCCAACAATGAGGTAGAATACGAGGCCCTTTTGTATGGGTTGCGCATGGCCATTTCACTCGGCGTCCGTCGCCTTATGGTTTATGGCGACTCAGATTTGGTGGTCAACCAAGTGATGAAGGAGTGGGACGTTAGAAGCCCAACCATGACTGGATACTGTAATGCAGTGAGGAAGCTTGAAAAGAAGTTTGAGGGGTTAGAGCTCCATCATATACCCCGACTGAAAAACCAAGCGGCTGATGATTTGGCAAAGGTAGGTTCCAAGAGAGAAGCCATTCCCAGTGGTGTGTTCTTGGAGCATATCCATACTCCATCAGTCAAATAAGATCCTTTTACTGAAGAAGCTCCGCAGCCCAAGAGTGCCTCAGATCCGACTGAGGTTGAAGTTCCAGCAGTGGTCGACTTGGTCATGGAGGCTTTAGTGATCACTCCCGATTGGACAGTTCCATATATCGCGTATATCCTGAGAAAAGAGCTCCCGGAGGACGAAGAAGAGGCTCGACATATCGTCCACCGATCAAAAGCCTTTACTATGATCAAAGGGCAGCTGTACAGAGAGAGCGCGACTGGAGTTGGCCAGAAGTGCATAACGCCAGAAGAAGGTCGAATAATCCTTGATGACATCCACTCGGGGACCTGTGGCCATCATGCGTCCTCTCGGACCATCGTGGCCAAAGCATACCGAGCCGGATTTTATTGGCCAAGGGCGAATGAAATGGCAAAGGAGATAGTCGACAAGTGCGAAGGGTGCCAATTTTACTCCAACATGTCACACAAGCCTGCGTCAGCTCTGAAGACCATTCCACTCGTCTGGCCCTTCGCAGTATGGGGTTTGGATATGGTTGGTCCCTTGAGAACAGGACGAAGCGGTTTCACACATGTACTGGTAGTAGTCGACAAGTTCACCAAGTGTATTGAGGCTAAGCCCATCAAGAACCTTGACGCCGATACTGCTGTCAACTTCATCAGAGAACTGATATTCAGATATGGAGTCCCACACAACATCATCACTGACAATGGATCAAACTTCGATTCGGAGGAATTCAGGGCGTTCTGCTCATCTCAGGGCACACGAGTCGACTACGCTTCAGTCGCCCATCCCCAGTCGAATGGACAAGCGGAGCGGGCCAACGGCTTGATCCTCAAAGGGTTGAAACCCCGACTGATGCGTGACCTCAAGCATGCGGCTGGAGCATGGGTCGATGAACTCCCCTCGGTGCTGTGGGGTCTAAGGACCATGCCTAACCGGTCAACCGGAAGAACTCCATTCTTCTTGGTCTATGGAGCGAAGGCGGTCTTACCAAGTGATCTGCTCCACAACGCTCCTCGGGTTGAGCTCTACACCGAAGCTGAAGCAGAACAAGCGCGGCAGGATGCAGTCGACCTCCTAGAGGAAGAAAGGGAGATGGCTCTGATCCGATCGACCATCTACCAACAAGACTTGCATCGTTTCCACGCCAAAAACGTGAAGAGTCGAGCCTTCCAGGAAGGAGATTTGGTTCTCCGAGTGGATCAGCAGAAACCACACAAGCTTGCTCCTTCTTGGGAAGGACCCTTCATCGTCACCAAGGTTCTCCACAACGGAGCGTACCGTCTCTACAACGTCGAGCACAATATCGACGAGCCTCGAGCTTGGAACGCGGAGTTACTCCGCCCATTTTACACTTAAAGTTTTCACTCGGATGAGTTGTAATAAAAATACTTCTGTAGTTCATGTTTTGCAAGATAATAGTGTCATAATTTCCCCAATAATTTTTGTCACTTTTATTTGTTCAGTAAAAATCCCCCTCAGTGGGTGGCTTAGCTGCGAATCCGTTTCGCCTAAGTTCGTAAAAAAAAATCCTTACCGAGTGGCGAGCCAGCCTCCCACTCGGTGGCTTAGCTGCGAATCCGTTTCGCCTAAGTTTGTAAAAAAAAAATCCTTACCGAGAGGCGAGCCAGCCTCCCACTCGGGGGCTTAGCTGCGAATCCGTTTCGCCTAAGTTTTATTAAAATCCTACTGAGTGGTGAGCCAGACTCCCACTCGGGGGCTTAGCTGCAGTCCAAGTACTCACCTAAGTTTCAATAAAATCCTACCGAGTGGTGAGCCAGACTCCCACTCGGGGGCTTAGCTGCAGTCCAAGTACTCACCTAAGTTTCAACAAAATCCTACCAAGTGGTGAGCCAGCCTCCCACTCGGGGGGCTTAGCTGCAGTCTAAATACTCGCCTAAGTTCAAATTCAACGTGCGCTCCGCAAGGAAGACGAGGTGCAGGTCGACTGCTGTCCTCTCCTCCGAGCTACGCCACAAGTACAACGTGCGCTCCGCAAGGAGGACGAGGTGCAGGTCAACTGCTACCTTCTCCTCCGAGCTACGCCATAAGTACAACGTGCGCTCTGCAAGGAAGACGAGGTGCAGGTCGACTGCTATCCTCTCCTCCGAGCTACGCCACAAGTACAATGTGCTCTCCGCAAGGAGGACGAGGTGCAAGTCGACTGCTACCCTCTCCTTCGAGCTACGCCACAAGCACAACATGAAAACCCTACCGAGTGGAGAGCAAACCTCCCCGCTCGGGGGCTTAGCTGCAGCCCAGTGCTCGCCTAAGTTTTGAAAATCCTACCGAGTGGAGAGCAAACCTCCCCACTCGGGGGCTTAGCTGCAGCCCAGTGCTCGCCTAAGTTGTGAAAATCCTACCGAGTGGAGAGCAAACCTCCCCACTCGGGGGCTTAGCTGCAGCCCAGTGCTCGCCTAAGTTTTGAAAATCCTACCGAGTGGAGAGAAAACCTCCCCACTTGGGGGCT
>LT934114.1:761314770-761334047 GCA_900231445.1 Triticum turgidum subsp. durum
TCCCCACTCGGGGTCTTAGCTGCAGCCCAGTGCTCGCCTAAGTTTTGAAAATCCTACCGAGTGGAGAGCAAACGTCCCCACTCGAGGGCTTAGCTGTAGCCCAGTGCTCACCTAAGTTGTGAAAATCCTACCGAGTGGAGAGCAAACCTCCCCACTCGGAGGCTTAGCTGCAGCCCAGTGCTCGCCTAAGTTTTGAAAATCCTACCGAGTGGAGAGCAAACCTCCCACTCGGAGGCTTAGCTGCAGCCCAGTGCCTGCCTAAGTGAATTGAGGAACAAGTCGATTGCAATAAGTACCTCGCTTTAACCTGCAAAAGACATCTCAAATCAAATGCAAGCATATTCAAACGTCGAATCCAAGTTCGGATAAATACCTAACGGGACCGAAAGTGCTCAGGCGCTAAGCCTGTTAAGATTTGTCGGTTACAAAAATCACTCGGCATACCGAGGCAGATTTAAAGTGTCGGGTGAGGGAGTCCTGGACTAGGGGGTGTCCGAACAGCCGGACTATCATTATCCGCCGGACTCCAAGACTACGAAGATACAAGATTGAAGACTCCGTCCCATGTCCGGATGGGACTTTCCTTGGCGTGGAAGGCAAGCTTGGCAATACGGATATGTAGATCTCCTACCATTGTAACCGACTCTGTGTAACCCTAGCCTCCTCTGGTGTCTATATAAACCGGAGGGGTTTAGTCCATAGGACGACATACATTACAACAATCATACCGTAGGCTAGCTTCTAGGGTTTAGCCTCCTTGATCTCGTGGTAGATCCACTCTTGTACTACCCATATCATCAATATTAATCAAGCAGGACGTAGGGTTTTACCTCCATCGAGAGGGCCCGAACCTGGGTAAAAACATCGTGTCCCTCGTCTCCTGTTACCATCCGCCTAGACGCACAGTTCGGGCCCCCCTACCCGAGATCCGCCGGTTTTGACACCGACATTGGTGCTTTCATTGAGAGTTCCTCCGTGTCGTCAGGCATCTTCAACCAACAACGCTGTCCAGGGTGAGATTTTTCTCCCCGGACAGATCGTCGTATTCGGCGGCTTCGCACTGCGGGCCAATTCACTTGGCCATCTGGAGCAGATCGAGAGCTACGCCCCTGGCCGTCAGGTCAGATTCGGAAGCTTAAACTTCACGGCCGATGTCCGCGGAGACTTGATCTTCGACGGACTCGAGCCACAGCCAAGCGTGCCGCACTGTAACGATGGGCATGATCTAGCTCTGCCGCCGAACAGTGCCTTGGTGGCCGCACACGGATCCGCTTCGGTCATTAGCCCGGAGCCGATCGCCCAGATCAAGGGATGGTGGATAGACGCCGCCCCGGGGGCTTCAACATCCACGGCGATGGAGCCGAACACTGATCTTGTCCCCTGCAAAACTCGTGATTCCGAGGCGTCGGACTCCTCGCCGGACTCCGAACCTCCCGCGCCCCTACCAATTGATCCGGATTGGGCGCCGGTTATGGACTTCACCGCCGCGGACATCTTTCAATACTCGCCTTGTGGCAACATCTTGAATTCACTAAAGCATCTCTCGTTATCAGGAGAGTCCTGGCCGGACTATGGCCAGGATGGTTGGGGTACGGACGACGAAGAAATTCAGAACCCACCCACCACCCACTTTGTAGCCACTGTCGACAACCTAACCGACATGCTAGATTATGACTCCGAAGACATCGACGGAATGGACGACGATGCCGGAGACGAACAAAGAACAGAGCATATGAAGCACGGGAGGACCACCTCGTCACATGACATATATATGGTGGACACCCCAAAGGAGAGCGATAACGAGGACCAACGGGCCGCGGCAGAAGATGACCCCGCCGATAAACGACCAAAACGGCGGCGCAGACGTCGCCCTAAATCCCGCCTCGACGACAACAACGCTCCCAAGGAGCCCGCAATACGGCAAGGCTCACAAGTGGACGACGAACATGCAAATAAGCAACCGTCCGAACATGACGAGTCAGATAATCAGTCCAGGCCCGGTGAAAATAACAGTCCGGATGACCTCATGCCGGACACGCCGCCGGAGAACAAGAACCTTCGGAAAAGACTCGTCAGTACTGCAAGAAGCCCGAAGAAGGAAAAACAGAGGCTCAAAACAGCGGAAGACACACTCAGAATGAGATGGAGCAAAGTGCTCAAAACCGCAGATAAGTACGACAATGGCCACCAATCAAAGAGCTACCCAAAGCGCAAGCTGCTACTGGAATTCGACGAGGAGGCCATAGAGCCTCCACCGTCCAAAAATAAAGGGGCCGCCTGGCTGGATAGACGGCCAGATGACAGGCCAAATTATGATAGCGGCGCCACACATAAATCCACCAACAAACTCGGAAGGATAGATGGCCCAGCCAGGTCCATTTACGGGCCAAAGGAGAAGGCCCCAAGAAGCAAGACAACACGTCAAGTGTCCGATGACAGCGGCACACACAAATACAGGGGCGCCGCACACCCACTATGTTTCACCGATGAGGTGCTGGACCATGAATTCTCAGCAGGATTTAAACCCATGAACATAGAGGCCTACGATGGAACAACAGACCCTGGAGTCTGGATAGAAGATTATATACTACATATGGCTAGAGGAGACGATCTCCACGCCATAAAATACCTACCCCTCAAGCTCAAAGGGCCAGCCCATCATTGGCTTAAAAGCCTCCCAGAAAACACTGTTGGAAGTTGGGAAGAGCTCGAGGACGCGTTTAGAGCAAATTTTCAAGGGACTTATGTCCGTCCTCCGAATGCAGATGATCTCAGTCATATAACTCAACAGCCCAGAGAGTCAGCGCGGAAATTCTGGAACAGGTTCCTTACGAAAGAGAACCAAATAGTCGACTGTCCGGACGCCGAAGCCTTAGCAGCTTTCAAGCACAATGTCTGAGACGAATGGCTCGCCAGGCACCTCGGTCAAGAGAAACCGAGGACAATGTCCGCACTAACAAGCCTCATGACCCGCTTCTGTGCGGGAGAGGATAGCTGGTTAGCAAGATGCAGCACCAGCGACCCAAGTACATCTGAGATAAGAGATGGAAACGGAAAATGACGGCGCAGAAAAGAGCAGCGCCAGAATAAAGAGAAAAGCCCAAAAAGCGCGGCAGTCAACGCCGGATTCAAAAGCTCGCGGCCCAATAATAAAACACAGCCTCTTAAGGATGACAGTGACGAATTGTCCAACTTAAACAAGATTTTGGGTCGGATATGTCAAATCCACAGTACCCCCGGAAGGCCTGCAAATCACACCCACAGGGATTGTTGGGTTTTTAAACAGTCCAGCCGACTAAATGCCGAACACAAGGGGCTCGACGCGTCAAGCGAAGAAGATAAACCCCACCAGCAGAGCACCGGAAAACAAAAGACTTTCCCACAAGGGGTCAAAGCAGTAAACTCACTTCATGTGATAATACGGAAAAATAGTGCGGCACTTTCTAAAAAGAGCTTTGTGCGGTCCAACCCAGCAGACCGTAGAGATTGGATATCAAAACCAATCACTTTCGACCACCTGGACTATTCCAGAAGCATTCGAAATGCGGGACGGACTCCCCTGATATTAAATCCCATAATAGACGGATTACAATTTACTCATGTCCTAATGTACGGAGGCAGCGACTTAAACCTGCTGTATTCAAAAACAATCCGTAGGATGGGGATAAACCCTGCTAAAATCCGACATAGCCGCACTCCCTTCAAAGGAGTGACGCCAGGCCCTTACGCCAAGTGCACAGGCTCCATATTACTAGAAGTCGTGTTCGGATCGCCGAACAATTTTCGACGAGAAAAATTAACTTTTCATATCGTCCCATTTAAAAGTGCATATCAAGCACTCTTGGGACGAAAGGCTTTTGTCCGCCTCAATGCCATACCGCATTACGCGTCTCTAACACTCAAGATGCCCGGTCCGCGTGGCGTCATTTTAGTGCGAGGGTCACTTAAAGACCCCGGACTCGGATAGACGAATCCGACTTCATTAGGCTAGGGGCTCCCTAGCCGCATACCCCTTCACAGGGGGCTGCGCGCACAAACAATCGCGGGTTCATACAAACCCCGCTTTAATTATTTATATTTCTTATTTTTCACATATTTTTCGCACGAATTGTTTCTAAAACTAAACGTTCCTCTCTTTCTACAGATGAACAACGTGCATACCCGTCCAGGATAACGGCGCAACAGAGACACAGGCGCAGACGTGCAGTAGGGACCCGTTGAGAGGATTCTTTTCAGATTAAGACCCTGCGTAAACCTTTTTTACTGTCTCTTGTTGTTATTCTCCCTTGGTTTCTTCCTATAGCCAAAGCGGAGCCTGATGCTTTGGCATCGGCCGCGTCAGAAGACCATGCCCGTACCTGGACACGAAGGGCTTAGGGCATCGTTCTGCCCATTATTATAAAGACCGAACACCTTAGGGAGTGTTCGGCGTCTCGAGTTAGGCATTATATGCATCAGCTCCGAATCATGTCTTTGGTCAAATGTTGGGTTTGCCCGGCTCCTGTGTTTTGCTGCCTTACATTCCGTATCATCGGCTAACGCGGCACCAGGAGAACTACTGCGATTGTGCCCCAGTTCGGCTGGGCGAGCACCTCAGTAGAGAAAGCCGAAAACTGACTGTCATGATACAGCGAGAGACTGGTCAACCACTCGATCGACTATCGGAATGTTTAGAATTCCCTGCTTTGACGAAGGACCGTTTTCTGGTCAGGCACACACGCGCTCCGAATTCAGAGAAGGGCGATGCCACCAGGGGCTATATCGTAGCCCCACCCTCGAGCTCCACTGGCTAAGTGAAAGTGATAAAGCATTATTGTCCGGATTGCCTCGTTCGCTACGCTACCACCTCCTTATAACAGGACCGAGACGTCGGATTAAAGTGTGAAAACGCGCTATTTTTGCGAACACCCCCGCACCCTGTGCGTGGGGGATGAAGCCGAAGACTGCCATCTTTCAAGTTATACAAAAGTATACGTAAACGGCCGCACAGGAGAAGTTTTACTACTTGGGACGCACAAGTATAAAAAGTAGTTGTCACATAATCATCGATTTACAAGCTAATACGTTCATTTGAACGTGATATTTTTCGAGCACCGCGACTCTATTACACGAGCGCCACACATAACTTCCCCGAAGTAGTGCTCGGCAGGGAGCCGGCTTTCATCCGAACCCTGGGAGGCAACAGCGGTGGCATCCATCTCCGGACAATGCGCCTTCACACGGGCAAGAGCCATCCGCGCGCCCTCGATGCAGGCCAACCGCTTCATCTCCTTTATATGCGGCACCGCTCCAAGGAATTGCTGTAGTAAGCCGAAGTAGCTCGTCGCCTTGGACCTCTCTGGCCAGACATGGGCCACGATGTCAGTCATGGCGAGTCCAGACAATCTATTTAGCTCGGCCCATTCGGCCAACCGGTCCGTCAACGGAAGTGAGCGATCCGGACTGTGGAATTGAGACCAATATAGCTCTTCCGTCTCGTGATCCTCATGGCTCCGGAAGTGCTTAACGGCATCGGCCGCACTTGCAGCTAAGTCCATATACGGATCCTCCGGACTCCATAGCCGCTCAAATTGAGCATACTTTCCATCCATAAACCGGCGACGCAGCAGAAAAGGCTTGCCAGCTACGATCTCTCCAGCCTGCCGCAGTTCCTCCTTCATAGCCCACATTGCAGAGCGGGCATCCTTGGCTTTGGCGGTGGCCTTCTTCAGGTCTTCCCGCTCTGATAAGCGCTCCTTTTCAAGAGCCTCATTACGGTCGGTAGCATCCTTTACTTTCATGGCCAATTCGGCCACCTCCGCCCTGCTTTGGCAGTGCGCAGCCTTTTCGGCTTTCAACTCTTCGGCCGCCCTCGAGGCAGCCGCGTCACTCCTTCGGGCTTGCTCCTTAGCTCGAGCAAGTTCGTCCCAAAGGCTCTCCACAGCAGCAGCACCGTCTGTACAACAGCATAAAATTTATCAGAGGAGGGCTTCGACCCCCTTAAATAAAGCGACTGCGGAGAATTTATTTACCTTGCGACTCGTCAAGTCACCGGTTGACAAGTGCGATATCCGCATCCGCCATGTCAAGTTGCCGACTTAATTCGGCAAACTCATTAGTCCGGCTGGCCCTCGGGCTATCCGCCACCTGCATAGGGACAGCGGTATTCATTACTTGAGATTTTGATCCTCGGCACGCTGTCGTTTCCGACAACCTACCGAGTCCCAGGGGCTACTATCTATACATGGCGCATTTTTATGTGCGAAACTGTTAAAAGACAAATGGGTGCGTCGTTCTCGCATACCTCAAATCCCGCCAGCAAACTCATGGCGGCATTGTTCAATCCGCTCTCGGCGGACGAAATCCTTCCAATCACCATATGCATCAACGCACGGTGATCTTCTGAAATGGACGCCCTCTCAAGCAGATTCTTTAGTTCTCCCGGCCGGATACTAGTGGGTGCCGAACTCTCTGGCCCCTCTGGACTCGGGGATACCCTCCGTGACGATACTTCAGGCTCGCCCGCCTTATCTGACGGCGCTGCAGACGGAGGCGTATCACTCTCCATCATCTCCGGAAGAAGGTCTCCCGAAGACGAACTCATCTGAGAAGGCTGCAGATCCGAACTGCAATATAAATATTTCGGTCACAGAAGCACAAATGAAGGCATTTCCTTACTAATTAATTCCCTTTTTCATACTCACGGCTCGCTGGAGGGCCGATCCTTTGGTGATGATTGTGCGTCCGGATTCTCTCCGGACGCCGGACCACCCGGTGAAGATCTCTTCCCGCGCTTAGGGGCTTGGGCCTCCAGATCTTCGGAGGCGGTCCTCTTCTCCCCTTGAAGGGAGAGGTTCTTGATTCCACCCTCTTCAGGCGCCCCTTTGGGCGAAATATTAGCTCCTCTGTTTTCCCCTTCGCCCCCTTCTGTGGGTGCGACCTCCAACATTCTGACCAGCACGGGCTCCAGTGCGGTCTCTGGGAGGGGGGTCGGACACCTTACCAGCCTTGATCGCGCCACCCATTCCTGTAAAGAACAAGGGTTCAGGAGGCGAACTCTAGAAAGGCATATAACAGAATGTCCGCTCTCTGAGCTATTTACCTGAGTATCCGGGCGATCGCGGCTTAGGCCTGCGTCCTCGGCTAAATCCGGACACGCCACCTGCGGTCCGAAGAACAACTTGTACATCTCCACGGGTGTTGCACCCATGAAGTGTTGGAGAATCCGAGGTCCCTCCGGATTGAACTCCCATAAACGGAGAGGACGGCATTTGCAGGGCAGAAGATGCCTGATTAACATAACCTGCATCACCCCGATCAGGTTGATCTCCCTTGATTGGAGGTCTCGAATCCGGCCCTGAAGTGAGGGCACGTCTTCGGACGGCCCCCAATTGAGCCCTTGGTTGACCCACGACATCAGCTGGCGTGGAGGTCCCGGGCGGAATAAAGGTGGCGGCTTTTGCCTGCTACCCTTCAGAGCGGTGATATAGAACCACTCCTGCTGCCACAATCCGAGCTCCTCTTGGAAGGAACCCTCGGGCCACGGGGCATCGGCCTTTTTACTTATGGCCGCCCCGCCGCACTCCGCTTGACGCCCCCCGATCATCTTCGGCTCCACCTTGAAGGTCTTCAACCACAGGCCGAAGTGGGGAGTGACGCGGAGGAAGGCTTCGCAGACGATAATGAATGCGGAGATGTGGAGGATGGACTCCGGAGCCAAGTCGTGAAAATCCAGCCCATAGTAGAACAGGAGCCCTCTCACGAAGGGGTCCGTCGGGAAGCCTAAACCCCGACGGAGGTGGGATACGAAGACGACGTATTCACCGGGCTTGGGGGCGGGCACGGCCTGCACTTGGGCAGGCAACCTGTGCGAAACCTCATAGGCCAGGTACTTGGCCTCACGCAATTTCAATATGTCCTCCTCCGTGACGGAGGAGGGCATCCACCGGCCCTGGAGGTCGGAGCCGGACATGGTTGAGGATCCGAAGCGCTCGAATCTGAGGCTCTGGGTGTTGGAACTGGGAGCGGGGAAGAGATTCGATGTGAGATTGAAGAACAAGGACGAGCCTTGGTCCTCTTATAAAGGGGACGAAATACCAAGGGCCGTCTCCGTGACCGTTTGGGGTTCGCCTTCGATAGAGGAGGCGTGGCGACGGGAACGGTTGGGTTACCCACGCACGTATTGATGAGAATCCCGGAATAAGGGGAACACAATCTCTGCTTCGACAAGACGTGCCAAGGAAACCGCTTCGCTAAACGTGCTGAGATGGTATAGTAAAAAACGATTCAAACAAAGGCTTGGTAGCGGTGTGGTGTCACGCCGCATAATACGTCAGCAGATTGAACTAAGTGTACATTTTATTCTCTCTACGGTGGAATGTGGAATTTATTTTGCAGAGCCGGACACTATTCTGGTGTTCATGATCTTCTCTGGATTATTCAAGGGAGGAACCCGCCTTGCAATGCCGAACATTATGCGCGCCAGACTTATCGTCATTGAAGCCTGGTTCAGGGGCTACTGAGGGAGTCCTGGACTAGGGGGTGTCCGGACAGCCGGACTATCATTATCCGTCGGACTCCAAGACTACGAAGATACAAGATTGAAGACTCCATCCCGTGTCCGGATGGGACTTTCCTTGGCGTGGAAGGCAAGCTTGGCAATACGGATATGTAGATCTCCTACCATTGTAACCGACTCTGTGTAACCCTAGCCTCCTCCGGTGTCTATATAAACCGGAGGGGTTTAGTCCATAGGACGACATACATTACAACAATCATACCATAGGCTAGCTTCTAGGGTTTAGCCTCCTTGATCTCGTGGTAGATCCACTCTTGTACTACACATATCATCAATATTAATCAAGCAGGACGTAGGGTTTTACCTCCATCGAGAGGGCCCGAACCTGGGTAAAAACATCGTGTCCCTCGTCTCCTGTTACCATCCGCCTAGACGCACAGTTCGGGACCCCTACCCGAAATCCGCCGGTTTTGACACCGACATCGGGCTTAAGAAGTTTTTTACCCCTCCTATGGAGGGCTGGAAGGTGCAACAAACTCGTCAAGGTCGATTCCATCAGCAATCCGAGTGGCAGCGGCGATGAAGGTTTCCATGAAAGACCCGAAATCGTGCTTCTTGGTGTTAGCCACCCGAAGAGCCGCCAGCTTGTCTTCTCGTGCATCCTTGCAATGGACTCGGGCTAGAGATAGAGAGACATCTGCACCACACCTGGCAGAAGATTTCTTCCATTCTTGCACTCGACCTGGGACTGTGTTCAGTCGAGTCATCAGAGACTCAAGGTCATTCTGGAGCGTCTCTCTGGGCCAGAGTGTAGCGTCAATGCGGGAAGTGGCGACCTTCAGCCTTGCGAGATAATCAATGACGGCAGCAACACGAGATTCGAGTCGGAGCACGTTCATGGCGACTTCGTCATTCACGGGAGAGTTGATGGGGTCCAGGTTTGGCTCCAGTCGACCAGTTTCCTCCTCAAAGTTCTGGCAAAATTCTGCAAGCACAACCACCGAGTCAAGACAACAGTCGAATGGAAAGACAACAGTTAAAATACTGGTTTGGTGCGAAAGGATTACCTTCGAGCATGAGGAATAGCTTCTTGGCGAGTCCGCCCAGATAAGCCTCAAGATCGTTCTTCTTCCCCACCAGCTCACTAGCCTTGTCACTCAGGGCAATCTTATCACTTTTCAGTCGACTGACCTCTTTGTTGGCAGCATCAAGAGCAGCTTTCAGATTGGTGTTTTCTTCTTCAAGCTTAGTGACCGAAGCCAACTTCTCGTCTGCGAGCTTGGTCTTCTCTAAAGCTGTTTTCTGCATTTCAGCCAACTCAAGGTCTTTCTTCCTCTGGGCATCCTTCACTTTGCTTGCAAAGTTACAGCAAGGTCAGAATTTGAAACAAATGAGTGGCAAAGGCAGTCATCGAAGGCCTCACCAAACATACCTTTAGTTTCTTCCTTCGCCTTCGTTAAATTCTCCTGGACCAGCTTCAGATCAAGCTCGAGCTGGATGTGTTTGTTCTCCAACTCAGTGTAGCGAGCCGCAAGGTCGCAGGATTTCTACGAAGAAGCAATCGACAAAATGTCAAAGACAATTCACTTCCGAGTGACTAAGGAAAAATCATACGTTTCTAAGACTATAGCCGAATACAAACATTCGACTATAGTCTCGGGGACTACACCCAGTGGGTGCACTCAGCGTGCCCCCACTAGTTCTATCAAGTCAGAGTCGACCAGTCGACCAACACACAAAAAAAGGGAGATGCTCTTCAGACTGTAGTCCACTGCCAACAGTCGACCACAGTCTCGGGGACTACACCCAGTGGGTGCACTCAGCGTGCCCCCACCGGTCTGGAAATCCATTCGACATAGTCGAATGAAGGAAAAACTTAAACTATAAAGACTATGGTCGACTGCCAGTAGTCCACCATAGCCATGGGGACTACACCCAGTGGGTGCACTCAGCGTGCCCCCACTAACCCGGAATTCCAATCGACACACCCAGAGGGTGTAGAACAATCACTATGGATTTCAGAAAGAAGAATTTTCAGATATCATATCCTAACAGAACAGGTGATAACCGACTGACCTGAATGTTACTTTGAAGAGCGGAACTGGCGTCATAGGCTGCCTGGCTGGCTTCTCGGATGGCCTTCACTTGCTCCATCATGACTCCTGCCTGGCGTATTGCTTCTTTCGCAGCACTGGCTTGATCCTCTGGGACGTAGTGGGTCGAGAAAAGTGAAGGCTGTGCAGCACTCGACGATGTGGGGTGAGCACTCGTCAACGGCACCGCAAAAGATACGGTAGGCCGAGTGGTGTTCTCTCCTTCCGTGACCAGTGTCTCGGGCGCCGGCATGTTCTGAGTCGCCTTGCCAGCAGACGCTTTCCTGCTCCTCCTTTGCTTCAGTGGTTCCTCATCGTCGTCGTCAGGAAGGGTAATAACGACATTAGATGGAGCTACAGAAAAGAATCAAAAATTGGAGACAAAAAGTCAATCGACTGAAGACAGAACTATGAAAGTCGTACCAGGTTTTGAAGTGGCAGCGTCTTCCATCTCATGATCGTCAGCCCTTGCCGAGGTATCAGAAGTAGCAGCGCTGCAGTTCCAGAAGTCAGTCGGATGATTCATGAGTCGACCAAGAATAAGTTCATGGGGAACAGAAAAACTCAAGTAGCATCATTACCCTGAGATAGTGGGGATCACCATCTTCATATTCGGCAAGACCTTGGCCGGCTTCGACGGTGCCACCCTGGATTGCTTCGGAGCTTTTGCGGTCGGCACCGGAGAAGTGGTTCGAGGGCGCTTGGTCGACTGAACGATAGTTGCGACCCCCTTACCACGCTCGGTTGCAGGGTCATGGACGAGCTTCGAGCGTCTTTCCGAGCGAGGCGGTGCAACTTCCTCTTCCTCCTCCTCTTCTTCCTCCCCATCAGAGTCATCACCTTCATCAT
Organism: Triticum turgidum subsp. durum; assembly: GCA_900231445.1. Classification (NCBI taxonomy): domain Eukaryota; kingdom Viridiplantae; phylum Streptophyta; class Magnoliopsida; order Poales; family Poaceae; genus Triticum; species Triticum turgidum. The sequence continues at coordinate 761,326,210 of LT934114.1, forward strand.
CATCAGCAGCATCCGAATCCCAGTCCTCTAGGCTTTCGCCTCCACTTCCTTCCTCCTCCTCAGTCGGCGTCTGTGCTCCATTAGGCATCGAGTATAATTCAATTGTGGCCTGATAGACAACAAAACAAAGATCAATCGACCAATTTGCAGCAAAAGCAGAGTATGTATAGCAAGATTGCAATTGAAGATAAAACAGGCATACCGGGTCCGGAGTGTAGGAATGGTTGAGTGGCGGAATCCTCCTAGCTCCTCGAGGGTTGTCCTTATTCCCTGTGATCGCGGCCATCCACCTCTCCAGTGTGGCGTCGTCGAATGCTTCCGGATGGACCCGAGTTTCATCCTCGGTTCCACAGTACAGCCACATCGAGTGGCCTCGGTACTGAAGTGGTTGGATGCTCCGCCTAAGGAAGACCTCCAGAAGGTCCATGCCCGTCACTCCTTCCCGAACTAGCTGGACTACACGCTCCATCAACATTTTTACTTGGGCTTTCTCCTCAGGGAACACCTTCAGAGAAGAGGGCTTGTTCACTCGGTCCATGGAAAACGGAGGGAGACCAGTCGACTGCCCCGGCGTCGACTCGTCTTGGCAATAGAACCAAGTCGACTGCCACCCCCTGATCGACTCAGGAAGGGTCATGGCCGGAAAAGTGCTCTTGCTCCTCATCTGAATCCCAATACCCCCGCACATCTGAATAACCTTAGTCCTATCGTCATCCGGACTCGCCTTTTTCACTGTCTGTGAGCGACAAGTGAATATGTGCTTAAATAGACCCCAGTGCGGTTGACAGCCCAGAAAGTTCTCGCACATGGACACGAAGGCGGCAAGGTAGGCAATGGAATTTGGATTGAAATGATGGAGTTGCGCCCCAAAGAAATTCAAGAAACCACGGAAGAAAACACTCGGAGGCAGGGAGAACCCACAGTCGACGTGAGTAGCTAGAAGAACGCACTCACCCTCCTGCGGCTATGGTTGCCACTCGTTCCCCGGGAGCCTCGCTGCCCCGTGAGGGATCAAGCCCTCGTTGGCCATCTCAGTGAGATCTGTCTCGGTGATGGTCGAGCGGATCCAATCCCCTTGTACCCAGCCTTGCGGCAGGCCGGACCTGGATGAGGATCCACCCCGACTGGGCGCTCTCCCTTTCGCCTTCCCCGTCGCCGTCGCCTTCTTGGCGCGCTCCAAAGCAGCCGTCTTCTCCTTCACCATTGTCACCGGCGAAGCACACGAGGAGTGGATGGGCGGGGGCGAGAACAGGCACGGCGGGCGGAGAGGGAGAGGGCAGATGGAGGAATGGGGAGATACTGTTCAAAAACCCTCACCTGGCGCCTTTTATAAGGACACTTCCGAGTGGCTGATGAGTGGGCCCGGACGATCCCATCATATCCTGAAACAGTCGCGTGCACACGATACGTGGCGAAAAAGGCAGCGCGGAAATCGAGGCGTCTATGCCCTATCCCATCCGAGCGCCGCGGTCCGCCCCGCTTCGCATGCTTCCCAAAATTCGGATCCCACAAAATCCACTGACAGAAAATCAATCTGTCAGACGGAAGATTTCCCGCGACCCGTCGCTCGGAAGTTTACTAGGTTCAAAAGTTCACTCGACATAAGAAAAGAATGGATCAAGGCGACTGAAAGAAAAGTTGCTGCATCAACAAAAAGATTATTGGTCCAAGATGAGACATGTTCAGAACACAAAAACAGGTCGGAAATATTAACAACTCCTTCCTCACTCAAACCTCGATACATTCAGGGGCTAATGATGAAGTCATGTACCTAGGGTAGGGTCATAGACCTGTCTTAAATACCCTACCCAAGGACACCATCAGAAGAAACTGCCTTCCAGTCGACCAAGGGAGACTTCACTCGACGGACTCGAAGGACTCGACCATGAAGACTCACTCGACCACCAGGAGATCAAGAGTCACTCTGCATCCAAACGATCTGTAATTAAGTAATCTTTATGGCATTTAGGACACTTTATGTAAGGCATTACCAGTAACGCCTAGCCTTAATGTACTTTAAACCCTGCATTACTGAGGGCCGGAGGGGTCTGGCAGACACTATATAAGCCACCCCCCTCCTCAGTGTAAAGGGTTCGCACCCCTGTAATCTATACACTCATAATCCAGTCGACCGCCTCCGGGCTCCGAGACGTAGGGCTGTTACTTCCTCCGAGAAGGGCCTGAACTCGTACATTGCTTGTCCTTACAACTGCTCCATAGCTAGGATCTTGCCTCTCCGTACCTACCCCCCATTCTACTGTCAGACTTAGAACCACGACAGGTACCACCGAGTGAACGTAGCCAACTCTCTGTAAATTTCTGTAATTTCCCGGATCAACTCGGTCTCATCGATTAGTTTGCTTCGGTCCCACCGAGTGAGAGCTGCCAACTTTCTGTAACTTTCTGTAATTTCTCGGATCAACTCGGTCTCACTGAGTCAACCAACTCGGTCCGTCCGAAATGACTCTGCAGCTTCTGTTTCTGTCCTTGTTTTGCCTCCACAGGTTGCATACAACCTCGGATTAAGACGATTTTAATATCAAAATTGACCGTTTTGACGAGACAAAGACAACTTATGTAGAAAGTTTTTCCATTTGAAGTCGTCTTGGGGTCTTAATCCGCCAAACCGTACTCTGAATATAAGATCTTAGTACTTTGAGCATAGGTTCGGCCATCGAGATGAAATTGGACGATGATGGCCCAAACTTCAAAGACGTTCATATCAACAATACAGAACTCTCTCATGTAGATCTTCTCCATTTGATGTCATTTTAAATAAGGTCTTGACCGTGCCAAAATTTGGTGTCAACACATGCCCCCCTGTTTTTCGGCAAACTTGTGAGCCGAAAAATAACTTGCACAATGCTTTTTCTAAGGACGATGTCAACACTCCATCGGCCATTTATTTTTCTCAAGATGATAATTATGTATCGGCTATGTTTATGCTTAGGGCGATAATTTTATATCGGCCATTGATTTTAACTTCTGGTTCACATCATACCTTGTAACCGATTACCACCAATCGGCTTTAAAGAGATGGGAATGAAGCCGTTCCTTGTAGCACTAAGGAAATCAAACTCCGAGAGGTCACGCCCTGTTAAGCAAGTAACATCGGGATGATTCCAATCCACCGAGGCATTGGCCAAAGCAACACAAGCCGAATTATCCGCGTGAATGATTTCTACCTCATCATCGATCCATTGTATTAAAAATTGATGCATGGTAGATGGCACACATTGGTTAGCATGAACCCAATCACGACCTAATATAACATTATAGTTACCTTGCATCTCGACGATGAAGAATGTGGTGGCCAAAGTTTTGCTTCCCACGGTGAGTTCCATGCACATCACACCTTTGGCCTCAGTCTTTTCTTTACCCTCGAATCCATTAAGTACCATATTGGTCTTCATCAATGCATCATCATCTAACCCCAACTTTTTGAAGACCGAGTAGGGCATAGGATTTACCACAGCACCACCATCAACGAGCATCCTAGAAACCGGCGATCCGTTAATATGACCTTTGAGGTACAATGGCTTCAAGTGTTTCACCGGTTATCTTGGCTTCTCGAAAATAGCATTCTTAGGACCAAAATCCAGCTGGGCTACCTCCCCTTCTTCACCTTTAGCACGAAACTCGGCAGATAAGTAATATACCATATTAATATCCATACCTTCCTGAACCGGCGTAGATTCATAATCCACCATCTCATCTTCATCTCCCAATGTGTATATTGGGCTTAAAGTTTCCTCAATTGAAGGGGATGTTTCAGGTGGTATGGACGATGTAATAGAGGTCGCATCATCCTCTTTCGGTGGTGAAGGTATTGCTGCAGCTAATGTAGAAGCATCTGTGTTTTGTTTTTGTTTAGGCCTCCACACTTGTTTTGTGAGTGCCATGGGCCGAATTTTACTGAAAAATTCGTCCCTTTGCCTCTCCTCATTATGCTCTACCTTCTCGTGGTTCCTCATGCGTTGTAATCTCCTTTTCATGGTCTTAGTTAAACCGGGAGGACACCACTTAGGTTGAGTATATTTGGAATCCCTTGGTTTGGTCTTGCTTGTGCTCGCCTCATGATCATTAACCATCGAACCCTGCTGAACAATAACAAATCACCATTAGAAGTAGCCAGATTACCAACAACCTGCTTTTTGATCTCCTTTTGCTTGTCACATCCTGCAATTTCTGCATTAGGTGACTTAACACGCCACACTTTTTTGTTGGCCTTACTTGGAGAAATTTTTGTTGACCGATTAGCACCATAGCTCAAATGGCCTTGTGTGGGATAATAAAGCCTCTCGCGAGCAGGCCTTCTAGGTGCTGCCCGCCCCTTATGAAAAGCATAAGGAGCCATTGGGGGCTGCCCCCATCCTCCACTGAAGTCTCCCATGTAATATGGCGCAGAGCAGGGTTGTGACATCCATGGTGTCGGTGCCCCTGACCCATATGGCCTTGCATAGTGTCGAAACTCTTGCTCCAGAGGCAATCTTGAACGCTTTGAATGTGATGTCCGATTAGAGCTAGAACCGGCCGCTTGACTTGCATATTTGGATAGCAACATATCAAAAGTTGGCTTGATTTTCTTGTACTTAGTTTCATTCTTTTTCCACTTGCCAACTTCTGAATTCTTAGGCTTGATCAATTTAACATGAGTATCCTCTTGCACTTGTGGTTGCCCCCCGAGTGTAGCATTTTTTATAGTGATCTTCAGCGCTTCCTTGCCATCGGGTTGCTTCTCAAGCACAATCTTTCTTCCCAAGACCTTGTCGCCCTCCATGCTATTCCTAGGTTCACCAATAGCAACATTATCTTTATTAGCGGATTCGGCTATGTTAGGCCGAATTAACATTTTCTTCCCTTCCAAGTCGATGGTGTTTATCGGGAAGGGTTGTTTATCAACTTGCATCTCAGCAAAATTCAATCGTCCGTCATTAATGGCCGATTGTATCTGTCGTCGAAAAACATTGCAATCATTAGTAGCATGAGAAAATGAATTATGGTACTTGCAATAAGCACGCTGTTTTAGCTCCTCAAACGGCGGTATGGTGTGTGATATTCTAATCATCTTGTCTTGCAAGAGAGCATCAAATATTTTATCACACTTTGATATATCAAAAGTAAACCTCATATCCTCATCACGATTCTTGCGAATCGGCTTAATAGCACTGCACATATAGGGTTTGCCCTTTGAGGACCAAACGAATTCAGTAGTATAGACATCAACCTCATCGTCCGAATTATCATCATTGTGTTCAATCATATGCATTCTAGGACGATCGGTTGTAGACCTATGAACCTCTTTACTTCGACTCTCTTGAGCCAACGCCTTTTGCAAGACTTGGTTAATATTCAAAAACTCATAACTTTCCAACCTCTCTTTAATGTGAGTTTTTAAACCATTAAGAACAAGATCCGCCAAGTCTCTCTCAGTTATCACTAAGCTATAACATCGGTTCTTTATATCTCTAAATCTCTTGACGTAATCGGTGACCCATTCATCATGTTTCTGCCTAACCGATGTAAGATGTGACAACTTTAGCTCATTATCGCCGCTATAAAAGTGATCATGAAACTTTTGCTCTAATTGCGAACATAAGAGAATTGAGCCATGTGGTAAAGCAGCAAACCATGAAAATGCGGTACCAGTTAAAGACAAGGGAAATAAACGCACTTTCAACTCTTCTATGGAACCTGCTTCACCCAACTGTGCTAGATACTAACTCACATGCTCCCAGGTTGTTTTCGTACCCTCACCACTAAATTTAACAAAATCAGGAACCTTATAACCTTGAGGGTAAGAAATTGCATCGAAGTGTTCAGGATAAGGCTTTTGATACACACGACTCTTTACTTTCGGCTCGTTTCCGAAAGTTTCTAGAAACATCTTATGCAAATCCTCCCTTAATTTAGCTAAAATTGGATCCGAGGTAGATGAAGATGTTTGTGGCAATGACATAGGAGCAAACTGAGTACTAGCTATTGGTGCAACTTGTGGGATGGGCGCCGAACCATAATTCGGCGTATGACCAAACATACTTGCGCCTATGGGTGGTGTGACAAAATGATTCGGCGTTGTGACGCCCCCGATTCAATCGTACACTAATCATGCACGCAAACGTGTACGATCAAGATCAGGGACTCACGGGAAGATATCACAACACAACTCTAAAAACATAAATAAGTCATACAAGCATCATAATACAAGCCAGGGGCCTCGAGGGCTCGAATACAAGTGCTCGATCATAGACGAGTCAGCGGAAGCAACAATATCTGAGTACAGACATAAGTTATACAAGTCTGCCTTAAGAAGGCTAGCACAAACTGGGATACAGATCGAAAGAGGCACAAGCCTCCTGCCTGGGATCCTCCTAAACTACTCCTGGTCGTCGTCAGCAGCCTGCACGTAGTAGTAGGCACCTCCAGTGTAGTAGTCGTCGTCGACGGTGGCGTCTGGCTCATGGGCTCCAGCATCTGGTTGCGACAACCAAAAAGAAAGGAAAGGGGGAAAAGGGGGGGAGAAGGCAACCGTGAGTACTCATTCAACGTACTCGCAAGCAAGGAGCTACACTACATATGCATGGGTATATGTGTAAAGGGCCATATCAGTGGACTGAACTGCAGAATGCCAGAATAAGAGGAGGATAGCTAATCCTGTCGAAGACTACGCTTCTGGAAGCCTCCGTCTTGCAGCATGTAGGAGAGAGTAGATTGAAGTCCTCCAAGTAGCATCTCCAAGTAGCATCTCCAAGTAGCATCTCCAGTAGCATCGCATAGCATAATCCTACCCGGCGACCCTCCCCTTGTTGCCCTGTGGAAAAGCGATCACCGGGTTGTCTGTGGAACTTGTCTGGGTGTGTTTTATTAAGTATCCGGTTCTAGTTATCATAAGGTCAAGGTACAACTCCGGGTCGTCCTTTTACCGAGGGACACGGCTATTCGAATAGATTAACTTCCCTGCAGGGGTGCACCACATAACCCAACACGCTCGATCCCATTTGGCCGGACACACTTTCCTGGGTCATGCCCGGCCTTGGAAGATCAACACGTCGCAGCCCCACCTAGGCACAACAAAGAGGTCAGCACGCCGGTCTAAATCCTATGCGCTGGGGTCTGGGCCCATCGCCCATTGCACACCTGCACGTTGCGTACGCGGCCGGTGAGCACACCTAGCAACCTCCATTACAAAGGAAGTTGCGTTAACGCAGTCCAACCCGGCGCGCGCCGCTCAGTCGCTGACGTCACGAAGGCTTTGGCTGATACCACGATGCCGGGATACCCATAACTACTCCCGCGTAGATGGTTAGTGCGTATAGACCAAATGGCCAGACTCAGATCAAATACCCAGATCTCGTTAAGCGTGTTAAGTATCCGCGAACGCCGAACAGGGCCAGGCCCACCTGTCTCCTAGGTGGTCTCAACCTGCCCTGTCGCTCCGCCACAAAGTAACAATCGGGGGCCGTCGGGAACCCAGGCCCACCTCTACCGGGATGGAGCCACCTGTCCTTTCAGCCCCCTCATCAGAATCACTTGCGGGTACTCATCGAGCTGACCCAACTTTAGTCACCATCTGTACAGTATGTATGTATGTATAGTATATACCCGTGATCACCTCCCGAGTGATCACGGCCCAATAGTATAGCAAGGCAGACTGACAAGAATGTAGGGCCAATGATGATAAACTAGCATCCTATACTAAGCATTTAGGATTGCGGGTAGGGTATCAATGACTGTAGCAACAATGACAGGTTATGCAACAGAATAGGAGTAACCGAACAATAACATGCTACACTACTCTAATGCAAGCAGTATAGAGAAGAATAGGCGATATCTGGTGA
>LT934114.1:761352123-761367383 GCA_900231445.1 Triticum turgidum subsp. durum
ATCATTCCTTAGCCGTGTGCGGTGCCCCCTTCACCATATTCCACCTCGGTCATATCGTCGCGGAGTTTAGGTGAAGCCCTACGCTGGTAGAACATCATCATCGTCACCACGCCATCGTGCTGACGAAACTCATCTCCTGAGCTTTGCTGGATCGAAGCCCGGAGATCGTCATCGAGCTGAACGTGTGCTGAACTCGGAGGTGCCGTACGTTCGGTGCTTGGATCGGTCGGATCATGAAGACGTACGACTACATCAACCGCGTTGTGCTAACGCTTCCGCTTACAGTCTACGAGGGTACGTGGACAACACTCTCCCCTCTCGTTGCTATATCATCTCCATGATCTTGCGTGTGCGTAGGAATTTTTTTGAAATTACTACGTTCCCCAACAGTGGTATCAGAGCCTGGTTTTATGCGTTGATGTTATATGCACGAGTAGAACACAGGTCAGTTATGGGCGATACAAGTCATACTGCTTACCAGCATGTCATACTTTGGTTTGGCGGTATTGTGAGATGAAGCGGCCCGGACCGACATTACGCGTACGCTTACGCGAGACTGGTTTCACCGTTACGAGCACTCGTGCTTAAAGGTGGCTAGCGGGTGTCTGTCTCTCTCACTTTAGCTGAATTGAGTATGGCTACGCCCGGTCCTTGCGAAGGTTAAAACAGCACTAACTTGACGAACTATCGTTGTGGTTTTTGATGCGTAGGTAAGAACGGTTCTTGCTAAGCCCGTAGCAGCCACGTAAAATTTGCAACAACAAAGTAGAGGACGTCTAACTTGTTTTTGCAAGGCATGTTGTGATGTGATATGGTCAAGACGTGATGCTATATTTTATTGTATGAGATGATCATGTTTTGTAACCAAAGTTATCGGCAACTGGCAGGAGCCATATGGTTGTCACTTTATTGTATGAAATGCAAACGCCCTGTAATTGCTTTACTTTATCACTAAGCGGTAGCGATAGTCGTAGAAGCAATAGATGGCGTAACGACAACGATGCTACGATGGAGATCAAGGTGTCGCGCCGGTGACGATGGTGATCATGAAGGTGCTTCGAAGATGGAGATCACAAGCACAAGATGATGATGGCCATATCATATCACTTATATTGATTGCATGTGATGTTTATCCTTTATGCATCTTATCTTGCTTTGATTGACGGTATCATTTTAAGATGATCTCTCACTAATAATCAAGAAGTGTTCTCCCTGAGTATGCACCATTGCGAAAGTTCTTCGTGCTGAGACACCACGTGATGATCGGGTGTGATAGGCTCTACGTTCAAATACAATGGGTGCAAAACAGTTGCACAGGTGGAATACTCAGGTCATACTTGACGAGCCTAGCATATACAGATATGGCCTCGGAACACGGAGACCGAAAGGTCGAACGTGAATCATATAGTAGATATGATCAACATAGTGATGTTCACCATTGAAACTACTCCATCTCACGTGATGATCGGACATGGTTTAGTTGATTTGGATCACGTGATCACTTAGATGACTAGAGAGATGTCTGTCTAAGTGGGAGTTCTTAAGTAATATGATTAATTGAACTTAAATTTATCATGAACTTAGTACCTGATAGTATTTTGCTTGTCTATGTTTTGTCTGTAGATGGATGGCTCGTGCTGTTGTTCTGTTGAATTTTAATGCGTTCCTTGAGAAAGCAAAGTTGAAAGATGATGGTAGCAATTACACGGACTGGGTCCGTAACCTGAGGATTATCCTCATTGCTGCACAGAAAAGTTACGTCCTGGAAGCACCGCTTGGTGCCAGGCCTGCTGCTGATGCAACTGACGACGTTAAGAAAGTCTGGCAAAGCAAAGCTGACGACTACTCGATAGTTCAGTGTGCCATGCTTTACGGCTTAGAACCGGGTCTTGAACGACGTTTTGGACGTCATGGAGCATATGAGATGTTCCAGGAGTTGAAGTTAATATTTCAAGCAAATGCCCGGATTGAGAGATATGAAGTCTCCAATAAGTTCTACAGCTGCAAGATGGAGGAGAATAGTTCTGTCAGTGAACACATACTCAAAATGTCTGGACCTAAGCCTGAAACTGAGTGCTTCTACTGCAAGCAGACTAGACACTGGAAGCGGAACTGCCCCAAGTATTTGGCGGATAAGAAGGATGGCAAAGTGAACAAAGGTATATGTGATATACATGTTATTGATGTGTACCTTACTAATGCTCGCAGTAGCACCTGGGTATTTGATACTGGTTCTGTTGCTAATATTTGCAACTCGAAACAGGGACTACAGATTAAGCGAAGATTGGCTAAGGACGAGGTGACGATGCGCGTGGGAAATGGTTCCAAAGTCGATGTGATCGCGGTTGGCACGCTACCTCTACATCTACCATCGGGATTAGTTTTAGACCTAAATAATTGTTATTTGGTGCCAGTGTTGAGCATGAACATTATATTTGGATCTTGTTTGATGCGAAACGGTTATTCATTTAAATTAGAGAATAATGGTTGTTCTATTTATATGAGTAATATCTTTTATGGTCATGCACCCTTGAAGAGTGGTCTATTTTTATTGAATCTCGATAGTAGTGATACACATATTCATAGTGTTGAAACCAAAAGATGCAGAGTTGATAACGATAGTGCAACTTATTTGTGGCACTGCCGTTTAGGTCTTATCGGTGTAAAACGCATGAAGAAAATCCATACTGATGGGCTTTTGGAATCACTTGATTATGAATCACTTGGTACTTGCGAACCATGCCTCATGGGCAAGATGACTAAAACGCCGTTCTCCGGAACTATGGAGCGAGCAACTGATTTGTTGGAAATCATACATACTGATGTTTATGGTCCAATGAATGTTGAGGCTCGCGGCGGGTATCGTTATTTTCTCACCTTCACAGATGATTTGAGCAGATATGGGTATATCTACTTAATGAAACACAAGTCTGAAACATTTGAAAAGTTGAAAGAATTTCAGAGTGAAGTGGAAAATCATCGTAACAAGAAAATAAAGTTTCTACGATCTGATCGTGGAGGAGAATATTTGAGTTACGAGTTTGGTCTACACTTGAAACAATGCGGAATAGTTTCACAACTCACGCCACCCGGAACACCACAACGAAATGGTGTGTCCGAACGTCGTAATCGCACTTTACTAGATATGGTGCGATCTATGATGTCTCTTACTGATTTACCGCTATCGTTTTGGGGTTATGCTTTAGAGACGGCCGCATTCACGTTAAATAGGGCACCATCAAAATCCATTGAGACGATGCCTTATGAACTTTGGTTTGGCAAGAAACCAAAGTTGTCGTTTCTTAAAGTTTGGGGCTGCGATGCTTATGTGAAGAAACTTCAACCAGGTAAGCTCGAACCCAAATTGAAGAGACTATTGGGTACACCTTCTATCACAGATCTGAGGGCAAGATTTTCATTGCTAAAATCGGATCCTTTCTAGAGAAGGAGTTTCTCTCAAAAGAAGTGAGTGGGAGGAAAGTAGAACTTGATGAGATAACTGTATCTACTCCCTTATTGGAAAGTAGTTCATCACAAGAACCGGTTCCTATGACAACTACACTAATTAGTGAGGAAGCTAATGATATTGATCATGAAACTTCAGATCAAGTTTCTACTGAACCTCGTAGGTCTACCATAGTAAGATCCGCACCAGAGTGGTACGGTAATCCTATTCTGGAAGTCATGTTACTTGACCATGATGACCCTACGAACTATGAGGAAGCGATGATGAGCCCAGATTCCGCAAAATGGCTAGAGGCCATGAAATCTGAGATGTGATCCATGTATGAAAACAAAGTATGGACTTTGGTTGACTTGCCCGATGATCGGCAAGCCATTGAGAATAAATGGATCTTTAAGAAGAAGACTGACGCTGATGGTAATGTAACTGTCTATAAAGCTCGACTTATTGCGAAAGGTTTTCGACAAGTTCAAGGAGTTGACTACGATGAGACTTTCTCACCCGTAGCGATGCTTAAGTCTGTCCGAATCATGTTAGCTATTGCTGCATTTCATGATTATGAAATTTAGCAAATGGATGTCAAAACTGCATTCTTGAATGGATTTCTGGAAGAAGAGTTGTATATGATGCAGCCAGAAGGTTTTGTTGATCCAAAAGGTGCTAACAAAGTATGCAAGCTCCAGCGATCCATTTATGGACTGGTGCAAGCATCTCGGAGTTGGAATAAACGTTTTGATAGTGTGATCAAAGCATATGGTTTTATACAGACTTTTGGAGAAGCCTGTATTTACAAGAAAGTGAGTGGGAGCTCTGTAGCATTTATGATATTATATGTAGATGACATATTATTAATTGGAAATGATATAGAATTTCTGGATGGCATAAAGGGATACTTGAATAAAAGTTTTTCAATGAAAGACCTCGGTGAAGCTGCTTACATATTGGGCATCAAGATCTATAGAGATAGATCAAGACGCTTAATATGACTTTCACAAAGCACATACCTTGATAAAATTTTGAAAAAGTTCAAAATGGATCAGGCAAAGAAAGGGTTCTTGCCCGTGCTACAAGGTGTGAAGTCGAGTCAAGCTCAATGCCCGACCACAGCAGAAGATAGAGAGAAAATGAAAGATGTTCCCTATGCTTCAGCCATAGGCTCTATCATGTATGCAATGCTGTGTACCAGACCTGACGTATGCTTAGCAATAAGCTTGGCAGGAAGGTACCAAAGTAATCCAGGAGTGGATCACTGGACAGCGGTCAAGAACATTCTGAAATACCTGAAAAGGACTAAGGATATGTTTCTCGTATATGGAGGTGACAAAGAGCTAGTCGTAAATGGTTACGTCGATGCAAGCTTTGACACTGATCCGGACGATTCTAAATTGCAAACCGGATACGTGTTTTTATTAAACGGTGGAGCTGTAAGTTGGTGCAGTTCTAAACAAAGCGTCGTGGCAGGATCTAGATTTGAAGCGAAGTACATAGCTGCTTCTGAAGCAGCAAATGAAGGAGTCTGGATGAAGGAGTTCATTTCCGATCTAGGTGTCATACCTAGTGCATCGGGACCAATGAAGATCTTCTGTGACAATACTGGTGCAATTGCCTTGGCAAAGGAATCCAGATTTCACAAGAGGACCAAGCACATCAAGAGACGCTTCAATTCCATTCGGGACCAAGTCCAAGTGGGAGACATAGAGATTTTAAAGATACAAACGGATTTGAATGTTGCAGACCCGTTGACTAAGCCTCTCTCACGAGCAAAACATGATCAGCACCAAGACTCCATGGGTGTTAGAATCATTACTATGTAATCTAGATTATTGACTCTAGTTCAAGTGGGAGACTGAAGGAAATATGCCCTAGAGGCAATAATAAAGTTATTATTTATTTCCTCATATCATGATAAATGTTTATTATTCATGCTAGAATTGTATTAACCGGAAACATGATACATGTGTGAATACATAGACAAACATATAGTCACTAGTATGCCTCTACTTGACTAGCTCATTAATCAAAGATGGTTATGTTTCCTAACCATAGACATGTGTTGTCATTTGATTAGTGGTATCACATCATTAGGAGAATGATGTGATTGACATGACCCATTCCGTTAGCCTAGCACTTGATCGTTTAGTATATTGCTATTGCTTTCTTCATGACTTATACATGTTCCTGTAACTATGAGAATTATGCAACTCCCGTTTACTGGAGGAACACTTTGGGTGCTACCAAACGTCACAACGTAACTGGGTGATTATAAAGGAGTACTACAGGTGTCTCCGAAGGTACATGTTGAGTTGGCGTATTTCGAGATTAGGTATTGTCACTCCGATTGTCGGAGAGGTATCTCTGGGCCCTCTCGGTAATGCACATCACTATATGTTGGAAATATGCCCTAGAGGCAATAATAAATTGATTATTATTATATTTCCTTGTTCACGATAATCGTTTATTATCCATGCTATAATTGTATTGATAGGAAACTTAGATACATGTGTGGATACATAGACAACACCAAGTCCCTAGTAAGCCTCTAGTTGACTAGCTCGTTGATCAATAGATGGTTACGGTTTCCTGACCATGGACATTGGATGTCATTGATAACGGGATCGCATCATTAGGAGAATGATGTGATGGACAAGACCCAATCCTAAGCATAGCACTAGATCGTGTAGTTCGTATGCTAAAGCTTTTCTAATGTCAAGTATGTTTTCCTTAGACCATGAGATTGTGCAACTCCCGGATACCGTAGGAATGCTTTGGGTGTACCAAACATCACAACGTAACTGGGTGGCTATAAAGGTGCATTACAGGTATCTCCGAAAGTGTCTGTTGGGTTGGCACGAATCGAGACTGGGATTTGTCACTCCGTGTAAACGGAGAGGTATCTCTGGGCCCACTCGGTAGGACATCATCATAATGTGCACAATGTGATCAAGGAGTTGATCACGGGATGATGTGTTACGGAACAAGTAAAGAGACTTGCCGGTAACGAGATTGAACAAGGTATCGGTATACCGACGATCAAATCTCGGGCAAGTAAAATACCGCTAGACAAAGGGAATTGTATACGGGATTGATTAAGTCCTTGACATCGTGGTTCATCCGATGAGATCATCGTGGAACATGTGGGAGCCAACATGGGTATCCAGATCCCGCTGTTGGTTATTGACCAGAGAGTCATCTCGGTCATGTCTGCATGTCTCCCGAACCCGTAGGGTCTACACACTTAAGGTTCGGTGATGCTAGGGTTATAGAGATATTAGTATGTGGTAACCCGAAAGTTGTTTGGAGTCCCGGATGAGATCCTGGACGTCACGAGGAGTTCCGGAATGGTCCGGAGGTAAAGAATTATATATAGGAAGTGCTATTTCGGCCATCGGGACAAGTTTCGGGGTCATCGGTATTGTACTGGGACCACCGGAAGGGTCCCGGGGGTCCACCGGGTGGGGCCACTTGCTCCGGGGGTCCACATGGGCTGTAGGGGGTGCGCCTTGGCCTACATGGGCCAAGGGAACCAGCCCCAAGAGGCCCATGCGCCAAGAGAAGAGAAAAAGGGGAGAGTCCTAAAGGGGGAAGGCACCTCCGAGGTGCCTTGGGGAGGATGGACTCCTCCCCACCCTTGGCCGCACCCTTCCTTGGAGGAAGGGGCAAGGCTGCGCCCTCCCCCTCTCCCTTGGCCCTATATATAGTGGGGAAAAGGAGGAGCAATAATACCTAAGTCCTGGCGCCTCCCTCTCCCTCCCGTGACACATCTCTCTCCTCCCGCAGCGCTTAGCGAAGCCCTGTTTGAATCCCGCTACTTCCACCACGCCGTCGTGCTGCTGGATCTCCATCAACCTCTCCCTCCTCCTTGCTGGATCAAGGCATGGGAGACGTCTCCGTTCTGTACGTGTGTTGAACGCGGAGGTGCCGTCCGTTCGGCGCTAGGATCATCGGTGATTTGAATCACGACGAGTACGACTCCTTCAACCCCGTTCTCTTGAACGCTTCCGCTTAGCGATCTACAAGGGTATGTAGATGCACTCTCCTTCCCCTCGTTTCTAGTTTCTCCATAGATAGATCTTGGTGACACGTAGGAAAATTTTGAATTTCTGCTACGTTCCCCAACAGTGGCATCATGAGCTAGGTTTATGGTAGTTACTATGCACGAGTAGAACACAAAGTAGTTGTGGGCGTTGATTTTGTTCAATATGCTTGACGTTACTAGTCTTATCTTGATTCGGCAGCATCGTGGGATGAAGCGGCCCGGACCAGCCTTACACGTACTCTTACGTGAGACCGGTTCCACTAACAAACATGCACTAGTTGCATAAGGTGGCTGGCGGGTGTCTATCTTTCCCACTTTAGTCGGATCGGATTCGATGAAAAGGGTCCTTATGAAGGGTAAATAGCAATTGGCATATCACGTTGTGGTTCTTGCGTAGGTAAGAAACGTTCTTGCTAGAAACCCATAGCAGCCACGTAAAACATGCAAACAACAATTAGAGGACGTCTAACTTGTTTTTGCAGGGTATGCTATGTGATGTGATATGGCCAAAAAGGATGTGATGAATGATATATGTGATGTATGAGATTGATCATGTTCTTGTAATAGGATTCACGACTTGCATGTCGATGAGTATGACAACCGGCAGGAGCCATAGGAGTTGTCTTTATTTATTGTATGACCTGCGTGTCATTGAACAACGCCATGTAATTACTTTACTTTATTGCTAACCGGTAGCCATAGTAGGAGAAGTAATAGTTGGCGAGACAACTTCATGAAGACACGATGATGGAGATCATGATGATGGAGATCATGGTGTCATGCCGGTGACAATGATGATCATGGATCCCCGAAGACGGAGATCAAAAGGAGCAAAATGATATTGGCCATATCATGTCACTATTTGATTGCATGTGATGTTTATCATGTTTATGCATCTTATTTGCTTAGAACGAGGGTAGTAAATAAGATGATCCCTCATTAAAATTTCAAGAAGTGTTCTCCCCTAACTGTGCACCGTTGCTACAGTTCGTCGTTTCGAAGCACCACGTGATGATCGGGTGTGATAGATCCTTACGTTCACATACAACGGGTGTAAGACAGATTTACACATGCATTACACTTAGGGTTAACTTGACGAGCCTAGCATGTACAGACATGGCCTCGGAACACGGAGACCGAAAGGTCGAGCATGAGTCGTATAGAAGATACGATCAACATGAAGATGTTCACCGACGTTGGCTAGTCCGTCTCACGTGATGATCGGACACGGCCTAGTTAACTCGGATCATGTAATCACTTAGATGACTAGAGGGATGTCTATCTGAGTGGGAGTTCATAAGATGAACTTAATTATCCTGAACATAGTCAAAAGGTTTTTGCAAATTATGTCGTAGCTCACGCTATAGTTCTACTGTTTAGATATGTTCCTACAGAAAATTTAGTTGAAAGTTGATAGTAGCGATTATGCGGACTAGGTCCGTAAACTGAGGATTGTCCTCATTGCTTCATAGAAGGCTTATGTCCTTAATGCACCGCTCAGTGTGCTGAACCTCGAACGTTGTATGTGGATGTTGCGAACATCTGACATACACATTTTGATAACTACGTGATAGTTCAGTTAAACGGTTTGGAATTGAGGCACCAAAGACGTTTTTGAAACATCGCGAAACATATGAGATGTTTTGAGGGCTGAAATTGGGATTTCTGGCTCGTGCCCACGTCAAGAGGTATAAGACCTCCGACGATTTTCTTAGCCTGCAAACTAAGGGAGAAAAGCTCAATTGTTGAACTTGTGCTCAGATTGTCTGAGTACAACAATCACTTGAATCGAGTGGGAGTTGATCTTCCATATGAGATAGTGATGTTTCTCCAAAGTCATTGCCACCAAGCTACTAGAGCTTTGTGATGAACTATGATATATCAGGGACATATATGATGATCCTTGAGATATTCGCGATGTTTGACACCACAAAAGTAGAAATCAAGAAGGAGCATCAATTGTTGATGGTTGGTGAAACCACTAGTTTCAAGAAGGGCAAGGGCAAGAAGGGATACTTCATGAAATGGCAAATCAGCTGCTGCTCTAGTGAAGAAACCCAAGGTTAAACCCAAACCCGAGACTAAGTGCTTCTGTAATAAGGGGAACAACCACTGGAGCAGAATTACCCTAGATACTTGGTAGATGAGAAGGCTGGCAAGGTCGATAGAAGTATATTGGATATACATTGTGTTAATGTGTACTTTACTAGTACTCCTAGTAGCACCAGGGTATTAGATACCGGTTCGGTTGCTAAGTGTTAGTAACTCGAAACAAAAGGCTACGGAATAAACGGAGACTAGCTAAAGGTGAGCTGACGATATGTGTTGGAAGTTTTTCCAAGCTTGATATGATCAAGCATCGCACGCTCCCTCTACCAAAGAGATTGGTGTTAAACCTAAATAATTGTTATTTGGTGTTTGCGTTGAACATAGACATGATTGGATTATGTCTATCGCAATACGGTTATTCATTTAAGGAGAATAATGGTTACTCTGTTTATTTGAATAATATCTTCAAATGGTCTTACACCTGAAATGAATGGTTTATTGAATCTCGATCGTAGTGATACACATGTTCATGCCAAAAGATAGTAATGATAGTACCACCTACTTGTGGCACTGCCACGTAAGTCATATCGGTATAAAACACATGAAGAAGCTCCATGTTGATGGATCTTTGGACTCACTCGTTTTTGAAAGGATTGAGACATGCGGACCATGTTTGTTGGTAGATATGCATGAAGAAACTCTATACAGATGGATCGTTTGGACTCACTTGATTTTGAATCACTTGAGACATGCAAATCATACCACATGGGCAAGATGACTGAAAAGCCTCGTTTTCAGTAAGATGGAACAAGATAGCAACTTGTTGGAAGTAACACATTTTGATGTGTGCAGTTCAATGAGTGCTGAGGCATGCAGTGAATATCGTTATGTTCTTACTTCACAAATGATTCGAGTAGATGTTGAGAATATTTACTTGATGAAACACAAGTCTGAATTATTGAATGGTTCAAGTAATTTCAGAGTGAAGTAGAAGATCATTGTGACAAGAGGATAAAATGTCTATGATATAATCATAGAGATGAATATCTGAGTTACGAGTTTTGGCACACAATTAAGACATTGTGGAAATTGTTTCGCAATTAATACCGCCTGGAACACCATAGTGTGATGGTGTGTCCGAACATCATAGTTGCACCCTATTGGATATGGTGCATACCATGATGTCTCTTATCGAATTACCACAATAGTTTATGGGTTAGGCATTAGAGACAACCACATTCACTTTAAATAGGGCACCACGTAATTCCGATGATATGACACCGTATGAACTATGGTTTAGAGAAACCTAAGATGTCATTTCTTAGAAGTTTGGGGCTGCGACGCTTACGTGGAAAAGTTTCAGACTGATAAGCTCGAACCCAAAGCGGATAAATACATCTTCATAGGACACCCAAAACAGTTGGGTATACCTCCTGTCTCAGATCCGAAAGCAATAAGGGATTGTTTCTAGAATCGGGTCCTTTCTCGAGGAAAATTTTCTCTCGAAAGAATTGAGTGGGAGGATGGTGGAGGCTTGATGAGGTTATTGAACCGTCTCTTCAACTAGTGTATGGCAGGGCACAGGGAGTTGTTCCTGTGGCACCTACACCAATTGAAGTGGAAGCTTATGATATTGATCATGAGACTTCGGATCAAGTCACTACCAAACCTCGTGGGATGACAAGGATGCATACTACTTCAAAGTGGTACGTGATCCTGTCTTGGAAGTCATGTTGCTAGACAACAATGAACCTATGAGCTATGGAGAAGTGATGGTGGGCCCGGATTCCGATGAATGGCTCGAGGCCATAAAATCCGAGAGAGGATCCATGTATGAAAACAAAGTGTAGACTTTGGCGGAACAGCTCAATGGTCGTAAGGCTATTGAGTGCAGATGGATTTTAAAAGGAAGACGGACAATGATGGTAAGTATCACCATTAAGAAAGCTCGACTTGTCATTAAGATATTTTTCGACAAGTTCAAGGAGTTGACTACGATGAGACTTTCTCACTCGTAGCGATGCTAAGAGTCTGTTGGAATTATATTAGCGATTACTGCATTATTTATGAAATCTTGCAGATAGGATGTCAAAACATTGTTTCCTCGACGATTTTCTTGAGGAAAGGTTGTATGTGATACAACCGGAAGGTTTTGTCAATCCTGAAAGATGCTAATAAGTATGCAAAGCTCTAGCAATCCTTCTAAGGACTGGATTAAGCATCTCGGAGTTGGAACGTATGCTTTGATGATGATCAAAGATTTTGGGTTTATACAAAGTTTATGAGAAACTTGTATTTCCAAAGAAGTGAGTGGGAGCACTATAGAATTTCTGATGAGTATATGTTGTTGCATATTAATGATCAGAAATGATGTAGAATTTCTAGAAAGCATATAGGGTTATTTGAAAGGTGTTTTTCAATAGAAAGCCTGGATTAAGCTACTTGAGCATTGAGCATCAAGATCTATAAGGATAGATCAAAACGCTTAATAGTACTTTCAAATGAGCACATACCTTGACATGATCTTGAAGGTGTTCAAGATGGATCAGTCAAAGAAGGAGTTCTTGCCTGAGTTGTAAGGTATGAAGTTAAGACTTAAAGCTCGACCACGGCAGAATAGAGAGAAAGGACGAAGGTCATCCCCTATGCTTAAGACATAGGCTCTACAGTATGCTATGCTGTGTACCGCACCTGAAATGTGCCTTGCCATGAGTTAGTCAAGGGGTACAAGAGTGATCCGAGAATGGATCACAGGACAGCGGTCAAAGTTATCCTTAGTAACTAGTGGACTAAGGAATTTTCTCGATTATGGAGGTGGTAAAAGAGTTCGTCGTAAAGGGTTACGTCGATACAAGCTTAACACCTATCCGGATAGCTCTGAGTAGAGATACCGGATACGTATAATGGAGCAACAATTTAGAATAGCTCCAAGTAGAACAGTTATTTGGAATAGCTCCAAATAGAACGTGGTAGCTGCATCTAGGAGATGACATAGAGATTTGTAAAGCACACACAGATCTGAAAAGGTTCAGACCCGTTGACTATAACCTCTCTCACAAGCATAACATGATCAAACCTAGAACTCATCGAGTGTTAATCACATGGTAATGTGAACTAGATTATTGACTCTAGTAAACTCTTTGGTTGTTAGTCACATAGGGATGTGACCTTGAGTGTTAATCACATATCGATGTGAACTAGATTATTGACTCTAGTGCAAGTGGGAGACTATTGGAAATATGCCCTAGAGGCAATAATAAATTGATTATTATTATATTTCCTTGTTCATGATAATCGTTTATTATCCATGCTATAATTGTATTGATAGGAAACTTAGATACATGTGTGGATACATAGACAACACCAAGTCCCTAGTAAGCCTCTAGTTGACTAGCTCGTTGATCAATACATGGTTACGGTTTCCTGACCATGGACATTGGATGTCATTGATAACGGGATCGCATCATTAGGAGAATGATGTGATGGACAAGACCCAATCCTAAGCATAGCACTAGATCATGTAGTTCGTATGCTAAAGCTTTTCTAATGTCAAGTATGTTTTCCTTAGACCATGAGATTGTGCAACTCCCGGATACCGTAGGAATGCTTTGGGTGTACCAAACGTCACAACGTAACTGGGTGGCTATAAAGGTGCATTACAGGTATCTCCGAAAGTGTCTGTTGGGTTGGCACGAATCGAGACTGGGATTTGTCACTCCGTGTAAACGGAGAGGTATCTCTGGGCCCACTCGGTAGGACATCATCATAATGTGCACAATGTGATCAAGGAGTTGATCACGGGATGATGTGTTACGGAACAAGTAAAGAGACTTGCCGGTAACGAGATTGAACAAGGTATCGGTATACGGACGATCGAATCTCGGGCAAGTAAAATACCGCTAGACAAAGGGAATTGTATACGGGATTGATTAAGTCCTTGACATCGTGGTTCATCCGATGAGATCATCGTGGAACATGTGGGAGCCAACATGGGTATCCAGATCCCGCTGTTGGTTATTGACCAGAGAGTCATCTCGGTCATGTCTGCATGTCTCCCGAACCCGTAGGGTCTACACACTTAAGGTTCAGTGACGCTAGGGTTATAGAGATATTAGTATGCGGTAACCCGAAAGTTGTTTGGAGTCCCGGATGAGATCCTGGACGTCACGAGGAGTTCCGGAATGGTCCGGAGGTAAAGAATTATATAAAGGAAGTGCTATTTCGGCCATCGGGACAAGTTTCGGGGTCATCGGTATTGTACCGGGACCACCGGAAGGGTCCCGGGGGTCCACCGGGTGGGGCCACTTGCTCCGGGGGTCCACATGGGCTGTAGGGAGTGCGCCTTGGCCTACATGGGCCAAGGGAACCAGCCCCAAGAGGCCCATGCTCCAAGAGAAGAGAAAAAGGGGAGAGTCCTAAAGGGGGAAGGCACCTCCGAGGTGCCTTGGGGAGGATGGACTCCTCCCCACCCTTGGCCGCACCCTTCCTTGGAGGAAGGGGCAAGGCTGCGCCCTCCCCCTCTCCCTTGGCCCTATATATAGTGGGGAAAAGGAGGAGCAATAATACCTAAGGCCTGGCGCCTCCCTCTCCCTCCCGTGACACATCTCCCTCCTCCCGCAGCGCTTAGCGAAGCCCTGTTTGAATCCCGCTACTTCCACCACGCCGTCGTGCTGCTGGATCTCCATCAACCTCTCCCTCCTCCTTGCTGGATCAAGGCATGGGAGACGTCTCCGTTCTGTACGTGTGTTGAACGCGGAGGTGCCGTCCGTTCGGCGCTAGGATCATCGGTGATTTGAATCACGACGAGTATGACTCCTTCAACCCCGTTCTCTTGAACGCTTCCGCTTAGCGATCTACAAGGGTATGTAGATGCACTCTCCTTCCCCTCGTTGCTAGTTTCTCCATAGATAGATCTTGGTGACACGTAGGAAAATTTTGAATTTCTGCTACGTTCCCCAACACTATAAGCCTTGCAAGCAATGTGACCAATGAGTTGGTTACGGGATGATGCATTACATAACGAGTAAAGAGACTTGCCGGTAACGAGATTGAACTAGGTATTGGATACCGACGATCAAATCTCGGGCAAGTAACATACCGATGACAAAGGGAACAACGTATGTTGTTATGCGGTTTGACCGATAAAGATCTTCGTATAATATGTAGGAACCAATATGGGCATCCAGGTTCCGCTATTGGTTATTGACCGAGAATAGTTCTAGGTCATGTCTACATAGTTCTCGAACCCGTAGGGTCCGCACGCTTAACGTTACGATGACAGTTTTATTATGAGTTTATAAGTTTTGATGTACCGAAGTTTGTTCGGAGTCCCGGATGTGATCACGGACGTGACGAGGAGTCTCGAAATGGTTGAGACATATAGATTGATATATTGGACGACTATATTCGGACACCGGAATTGTTCCGGGTGATTTCGGAGAAAACCGGAGTGCCGGAGGGGTTACCGGAACCCCCCGGGAGAGTTAATGGGCCACATGGGCCTTGGTGGGAAGAGAGAGGGGCGGCCAGGGTGGGCCGCGTGCCCCCTCTCTCTCTGGTCCGAATTGGACTAGGAGGGGGGGGCACCCCCCTTTCCTTCCCCCCTCTCCCCCTTCCTTCCCCCTCCCAGTAGGAGTAGGAAAGGAGGAATCCTACTCCTACTAGGAGGAGGATTCCTCCTCCTTGGCGCGCCCCAAGGGGCCGGCCGGCCTC
>LT934114.1:761379889-761469766 GCA_900231445.1 Triticum turgidum subsp. durum
TGTGAGGCAAGGCGAAGCGGACGATGGGGTGGGTCGCCGCTGCTGCAAAGCGAGGCGAAGCGCCAGAGGCATGGAGTACAAGAGGAGGCATGTGACTTTTTTCCCAATGGCGAACCGTTTTTCACTTACGGACGTGATCGCGGGTTGAATATCAAATAACAGAGAGACCTTTTCACAAATTGTCACGACAGTGAACCAGAGACTCAATCCGTACTTTATTATTAGGGAGAGATGTGTGTGACTATTTTCTCACAATAAGTACATATTTTAAGAGTAAATAAGTATTTTAAGAAAAACAATTATGTGAATTTTTCCCGCATGGAGAACATTTTTAAATGATAAAAATATAAATAAAATCACCTGAACATTTTTTTACGTATGTATGAATAATCCTTTTTAACACACTAGCAACATTTTCACTTTTTGTAAGCAATCTATCTAAAATCAATGAAACAAAGTGAAAAACCTAATATGGGCAGCATTGATAAGGCCCAATTAAATAACCGTTTCCGTTGGCTTGGGCTCTTTAGGGTTTACACAATGAAGCCGTTTAGCCACACCGCGCTCCTGAGACAGATGAGGAACGCGTGGTCGTCAGCACAAGGTGTAACTTTCAACATCAAAGGCCCGAATCTTTTCTTGGTGCAGTGCCACTGCCTCGGAGATTGGAAGAGAATCATGGAGGGAGGCCCGTGGCTTTTCCGCAACTCGGCGCCAATTATCATACAGGAGTATGATGGTTTCACTGATGTGAATGAGTACAAGTTGAATAAGATCCCACTATGGGCAAGAGTTAAGGGCTTACCGGACGGGCTAACGGCGAAAAAGGAACTTGCAGAGAAGGTGGCAGCAAAGGTGGGGGAACCACCGTTCACTGTCATCGTGAACGAGGGCAAAATTAATCCGGCAAGCACTTTAAGGGTCAGAGTTTTTGTGGATGTCAACAAGCCACTGGTGCGTTTTGTGCCTATTACAATCAAGAAGAGCAAGAGATAGCCTGTGTTTTACGATAAACTGCCAGTGTTCTGCTATTTTTGTGGCCTGATTGGGCATACCGTGGAAGAATGTGGTGATGGCATCCACGAACCGGACTCATGTGAATGGGGGGAATGGTTGCTGTAGAGCAATGAAGGCTTTGGGGCTGGCATGGAGGGGAGGGCAGGTAGGGAAGGAGGTTTAGGTGGCAGAACGGGGGGTAGAGGAGCCAGGGGGGTCGTCAAGGGAGAGGAGGAGGTGGGGCTGTAGGAAGGGAGGCTAGTGTGGATGCCTTTTATGCAGAAGAAGTAGTGCATCATGATCAAATCCCGCCGGAGAGTCAAAAGACTGCTCGCAAGAGGCTCGTCGCAGCTGATGGCACAGTCAGTGTACAAGGACAGGAGCTACCCAACCTGGTGGGTAAAGTGGCCGATACAGTTCTACTGTTGGAGAACACTGCAGGAAGCACAAGTGGAGGGGTGGTCTCTACCCCGGAAAAAGTCCCTATGGTGAAAAGGTGGAAGCAGGATGGAGAGATGGTGGAAGAGATGGATAGCTCTAGTCAGGCGGCCTCCCTCGTGGAGGACCGCCGAGCCCAATGAGGACTCTATGTTGGAACTGTCGTGGGATTGGTGACCCCGCGACAGTCCGTGAGCTCCGCGATCTCGTGGAGGCTTGTGCGCCGACGGTGCTTTGTATGGTGGAAACTCAAATTGCGAAGTACTGGGTGGAAGGTTTGGTTGGTAGTTTAGGTTTTGATAGTAGTTTTGTAGTAGGTAGTAGTGGGCGTAGTGGAGGCTTATGCTTGTATTGGAAGAATTCTATAAATCTTGAAATAAAGACTTTTTCACAATATCATATAGACTAAGTGGTTACCGAACCAGGAAAGGATCCATGGAGGCTGTCATGCTTCTACGGGGCAGCCAGTAGGAGCATGAGATACAAAACTTGGGATACAATGAAGATCTTGAAGGGAGAAAACAATTTGCCTTGGGTGTGCATCGGTGATTTTAATGAGATTCTGCGGCCCGAGGAGCAAATGGGTCCGAATGAGCGTGATAGCGCTCAAATAGCTGGATTTCGGGAAGCAGTTGATGTGTGTGAATTGGCGGATATTGTCTACAAGGGCCTGGACTGGATGTTTGAGAAGTGGATAGTGGGGGGGGGGACTACTGCAGGGTTCATTTGGACCGGGCTCTAGCTTCCCCAAGATGGTCATCGATGTTTCCTTTTGCGTCTTTGGAACACCTCAATGCAGCAAAATCAGATCATAGTCCCATCTTTCTTCTTAATGAGTTGGAAGCGGGAAGCATGAGATTAGCTGTGAACAAGCCATTTTGTTATGAATGCATGTGGGAGTAGGAAGATTCGTTCAGAGACACGGTTGAGCAGGTGTGGCAGAAGGGCCAGCTGGCAACTACGGCGGCCGAACTTGTGGCAAAACTAACCACAGTGGCCGCGGCGCTGAAACGATGGGGTCGCACAACTTTCGGCTCGGTCCGAAAGGAGCTTCGGGAGCTGCGCCAGCAATTAACTGAACTTAGAGCGCATCTTTTGAGAGTTGCACCGGGGGCAGAAGAGAAGAGGGTTCATGACATGATTTTGTTGAGCTATCCTATATAGAAGAGATTATGATGAGGCAACATTCTCGGGTCAAGTGGCTTGCTGAGGGGGATAATAACACCCAATATTTCCAGAAAAAAGCTAGTGCAAGGAGAGCTAAAAATACAATTACTGAATTGCAGCGGCAAGATGGTACAGTTTGCAATGAATCCACAGAGATGGCTAGTATGGCCAGCGATTTCTATGAAAATCCGTACACATCTCAGGGGTCATTGGTATGAAAGAGGTTCTTTCACACATACCGGCTCGGGTTGATGCGGGTATGATGCACGCCTTAATGATCCTTATACTAATGAGGAAGTAAAAGTTGCCTTGTTTCAAATGTTTCCAACCAAAGCACCAGGGCCGGATGGCTTTCCCGCGCACTTTTTTCAGAGGCATTGGGAGCTTTGCAGAGAGGAGGTTACAGGTATGATCATTCGAGTGCTCAATGGAGATGACTCGCCGGAGGAAATAAATCGCACGTTCATCATTCTTATTCCCAAGATAGCAAGTCCAAAAATTTTAGGACAGTTTCGGCATATAAGCCTATGTAATGTGGTCTACAAGATTGCATCAAAGGTTTTAGCAAACAGGCTGAAATCTGTTCTCCCCGAGATAATTTCTGAAGAGCAATCGGCGTTTGTTCCTGGACGTCTAATCACTGATAACTTCATATCGGCGTATGAATGTTTGCACTATATGAAAACAAGGAGAGTTAAAGGCAACAGATACTGTGCTCTTAAGCTAGATATGATGAAGGCATATGACAGACTAGAGTGGTCTTATTTGAAGGAAGTGATGCTCAAACTGGGAATCAGCCCCCGGTTCACTGACACTGTTATGAGGTGCGTCTCGTCCGTTTCTTTTTCAGTCCTCTTTAATGGTGGCAGTATGGATGAGTTCAGACCATCTAGAGGACTACGACAGGGAGATGCGATTTCCCCCTATTTTTTTGCTTGCAGCAGAAGGGTTATCTTGTTTGCTCAAAACACATTACTTTTGGAGAAGAGTTGTATATGATTTCTGGAAGGGTTATCTTGTCTGCATTCCTGAATGGATTCTGGAAGAAGAGTTGTATATGATGCAACCAGAAGGTTTTCTCGATCCAAAAGGTGCTAACAAAGTGTGCAAGCTCCAGCGATCCATTTATGGACTGGTGCAAGCCTCTCGGAGTTGGAATAAACGCTTTGATAGTGTGATCAAAGCATATGGTTTTATACAGACTTTTGGAGAAGCCTGTATTTACAAGAAAGTGAGTGGGAGCTCTGTAGCATTTCTGATATTATATGTAGATGACATATTGTTAATTGGAAATGATATAGAATTTCTGGATAGCATAAAGGGATACTTGAATAAAAGTTTTTCGATGAAAGACATCGGTGAAGCTGATTACATATTGGGCATCAAGATCTATAGAGATAGATCAAGGCGCTTAATTGGACTTTCACAAAGAACATACCTTGATAAAGTTTTGAAAAATTACAAAATGGATCAAGCAAAGAAAGGGTTCTTGCCTGTATTACAAGGTGTGAAGTTGAGTCATACTCAATGCCCGACCACAGCAGAAGATAGAGAGAAAATGAAAAATGTTCCCTATGAAGGAAATATGCCCTAGAGGGAATAATAAAGTTATTATTTATTTCCTTATATCATGATAAATGTTTATTATTCATGCTAGAATTGTATTAACCGGAAACATGATACATGTGTGAATACATAGACAAACATAGTGTCACTAGTATGCCTCTACTTGACTAGCTCGTTAATCCAAGATGGATAAGTTTCCTAACCATAGACATGAGTTGTCATTTGATTAACGGGATCACATCATTAGGAGAATGATGTGATTGACTTGACCCATTCCGTTAGCTTAGCACTTGATCGTTTAGTATGTTGCTATTGCTTTCTTCATGACTTATACACGTTCCTATAACTATGAGATTATGCAACTCCCGTTTACCAGAGGAACACTTTGTGTGCTACCAAATGTCACAATGTAACTGGGTGATTATAAAGGTGCTCTACAGGTGTCTCCGAAGGTACTTGTTGGGTTGGCGTATTTCGAGATTAGGATTTGTCACTCCAATTGTCGGAGAGGTATCTCTGGGCCCACTCGGTAATGCACATCACTATAAGCCTTGCAAGCATTGTAACTAATGAGTTAGTTACAGGATGATGTATTATGGAACGAGTAAAGAGACTTGCCGGTAACGAGATTGAGCTAGGTATTGAGATACTGACGATCGAATCTCGGGCAAGTAACATACCGATGACAAAAGGAACAACGTATGTTGTTATGCGGTTTGACCGATAAAGATCTTCGTAGAATATGTAGGAGCCAATATGAGCATCCCGGTTCCGCTATTGGTTATTGACCGGAAATGTGTCTCGGTCATGTCTACATAGTTCTCGAACCCGTAGGGTCCCTACGCTTAAGGTTTCGATGACAGTTATATTATGAGTTTATGAGTTTTGATATACCAAAGGAGTTCGGAGTCCCAGATGAGATCGGGGACATGACGAGGAGTCTCTAAATGGTCGAGATGTAAAGATCGATATATTGGATGACTATATTCGGACATCGGAAAGGTTCCGAGAGATTCGGGTATTTTTCGGAGTACCGGAGAGTTACGGGAATTCGTATTGGGCCTTAATGGGCCATACAGAAAAGGAGAGAAAGGCCCCCAAGGGTGGCCGCACCCCTCCCCATGGACTAGTCCAAATTGGACTAGGGAGGGGGGGGGCGCCCCCTTCCTGTCTTCTCCTTCTCCCTTCTCTTTCTTTCTCTCCTACTCCTTATACTTGGAAGGGCTCCTAGTTCTACTAGGAAAGGGGGAATCCTACTCTAGGTGGGAGTAGGACTCCCCTAGGGCGCGCCATAGAGAGAGGGCCGGCCCTCCCCTCCTCCACTCCTTTATATACGGGGAGGGGGGCACCCCTTGGAGATACTGTTGGGGAACGTAGCAATAATTCAAAATTTTCCTATGTGTCACCAAGATCAATCTAGGAGATACTAGCAACGAGAGAGAGGGAGTGCATCTTCATACCCTTGAAGATCACTAAGCAGAAGCGTTACAAGAACGCGGTTGATGGAGTCGTACTTGCGGCGATTCAAATCGCGGAAGATCCGATCTAGCACCGAACATACGGCGCCTCCGCGTTCAACACACATACAGCCCGGGGACGTCTCCTCCTTCTTGATCTAGAAAGGGGAGAGGAGAAGTTGAGGGAGAGCTCCGGCAGCACGACGGCGTGGTGGTGGAGCTTGTGGTATTTATGCAGGGCTTCGCCAAGCCCTACGAAGGAGGAGGAGGTGTTGGAGATGGAGAGGGCTGTGCCAGGGAAGGGGTGCCTCTCCCATGCGCCTCCCCACTATATATAGGGGTGGAGGGGGTTGGTTTCTTGCCCTCCAAGTCCATTGGGGCGTTGGCAAAGGTGGGGGAAAGAAATCCCATCAATTTCCTTCCCCACCGATTGTTATCCCCCCTTTTTAGGGATCTTGATCTTATCCCTTCGGGATATGATCTTATTCCTTCTAAGGGGGGATCTTGGTGCGCCTTGACCTGGGGTGTGGGGCCTTGCCCCCACTACCCATGTTCATGTGGGTCCCCCATGTAGGTGGGCCCCACTTTGGAACCTTCTAGAACCTTCCCGGTACAATACCGAAAAATCCCGAACTTTTTCCGGTGGCCAAAATAGGACTTCCCATATATAAATCTTTACCTCCAGACCATTCTGAAACTCCTTGTGACATCCGGGATCTCATCCTGGACTCCGAACAAATTTCGGTAACCACATACTATTTCCCATAACAACTCTAGCGTCACTGAACCTTAAGTGTGTAGACCCTACGGGTTCGGGAACCATGCAGACATGACCGAGACATCTCTCCGGCCAATAACCAATGGCGGGATCTGGATACCCATATTGGCTCCCACATGTTCCACAATGGTCTCATCGGATGAACCACGATGTCGGGGATTCAATCAATCCCGTATTCAATTCCCTTTGTCTAGCGGTATAGTACTTGCCCGAGATTCGATCGTCGGTATCCCGATACCTTGTTAAATCTCGTTACCGGCAAGTCTCTTTACTCGTTCTGTAACACATCATCCCATGATCAACCCTGTCGGTGTCAAAACCGGCGGATCTCGGGTAGGGGTCCCAAGCAATGCGTCTTAGGATCAACGATAACAGGAGACAAGGGACACGATGTTTTTACCCAGGTTCGGGCCCTCTCGATGGAGGTAAAACCCTACTCCTGCTTGATTAATATTGATGATATGGGTAGTACAAGAGTTGATCTACCACGAGATCAAGGAGTCTAAACCCTAGAAGCTAGCCTATGGTATGATTGTTGTATATCTCTATCGACTAGCCTGGCCCCAGTTTATATAATGCACTAGAGGCCTAGGATAACAAGAGTCCTAGCCGAATACGCCGGTGGGGGGAGGAGTCCTTGTCTTGATTGCCAAGTCTTGTTGATTCTTCCTTGTATGCGGCAGCTGTTCGAACTGGCCCATGAGTATACGGCCATGGGGGTCCTCGGCCCAATCCAACTGATCGGGAGACGACGCATTGAGTACCCCCTAGCCTAGGACACCGTCAGTAGCCCCCTGAACCGGTCTTCAAGTTAGGGACGCTCCTCGATTCTTCCGAACTGTTCTTCATCTTCGGTTGCCGGTCTTGAAAACTGGTTCAACAAATCTTCTCATCTTCTATCTTGAGGATCACCGAAATGCATTCGACGAGTTTATACATCGGGAATCTGAGGAGCCCCTTTAAGTTTCCGGCCTTTATCAATGCCTTATTATTTTTATGCCACACCTCGGGTTCGAAATTGTTCCCGGGAGGCAGTGTCCTCTTGCGTCCGAGCTCTAACGCCGGACTGCATTCAAGGTATCTCTTGCAGCCGAGCATCAATGCCGGACTGCTTTCGAGCTCCAACACCGAAATGTATCCGAACTCCAACGCCGGACTGTGTCCAAGCTCCAACGCCGGACTATATCCAAGATGTCATAGATCATCTTGGTCCGAAAAAGTTGAAGGAGTTTAGCCGAGCTTAATGACGGAAATGCCCTCTAAGGAGCCAGCCACTTGCATCCGAGCTATATGCCGAACTGCTTCCGAGGTGGTTCAACACCTCGGTCATGGGCTGATTTTTGGTCAATATTTTTTATTGATGCAATTTATTCTCTGACGAGATATATAGCCAGTAGCCCTCAAGGTGTGTATCGGTCTAAAACCCGAGATGCACCTGAAGGATGACATAAGACTGATGATCCCAGTAACCGCTGAGACTCAGGTTGATTTGCAAAATCCGCCTGAGGATCAAGTCCTAGCTCGGCAGAATACTTTGGGACAAAAAGCGGCGTGCTCAGTCCTCGAGACTCAGGTTGGGTGCGGCCGACCAACCTGAGGATCAAAATCTCCTCGGAAACTATATTGCACTTAAAATTTTCTGCATAGAACAGGCAATGCAGTAGCCCCCGAGACACTAGTCGGGTGGCAACACCAGATCAGGGGATCGATGTGCCCCTTTAATATTTGTAAATAATAAGCCCGAAGCCCAGTAGCCCCAGAGCCTTAATGCGGGCACGGTAGGCCGAATTAAGGATCGATATCCATAGTAAAATCACAAATTATGTGTAATGACTCTATGTATCCAAGTACTTTACGTCATTAATGCTCGGATCCGCATTGTACAAAACTTTGTTGACCGACCATCGGCTTCCACCACCTCGGCCAATAGCCGAGGAGTGTTTGTCCTACTTTATAAAGCCTTTATGAGGGCAAAGATTTACAACAAAGAAGGCAATCTGGCCATACGGTTTTTATAAACAAAGGTACGCGGAGAGACATGTTATATTACTATTTAAGAGAAGAAATGTCTTCCAAAGAAAATAGTCCCACTATCGGTTCCTTTCTTTGGGTTGTCATGCTAAGCATGATCATGAAACCTCGGCTCCAATATAAGAGCAAAATATCAAGGATTTAGTTTGGGAGGCCAGTTAATAGCCCCCGGTAGTGTTCGGCGACAGTCGAGGTCAAGCCGGAAACACTTCGGCCAATATTATGAATGGCCCGTCATTTAATATAGTCATCGGATCGCTGACCAGTTTACACCTATTGTGACAGTCAGTTTTCGGCTTTCTCCACTGAGGTGCTTGACCATGCGAGCTGGAAGCACAATCGCAGTGGTTCTCCCTTTGCACACCTAGCCGAACAAAGCGGAATGTAGGAGGCAAGCGCGGGAGCCGGGCAACCCAACTATTGACCGAAGACACAATTCGAAACTGATGCATATATAGCAATATCCGAGAATGTTTTTGCCGAATCTCTAAAGGTGTCCGGCGTTGCACTGCGAGACTTGTGCTGAAAACACACAAAAAGTGCCAAAAGCTTGGAAAACCAAAAAACGTCAGTAAAAACATGACGTACGAACAAGATCAAGTGTTCGGTGCCGATCCGAAAATTGGACCTTTAGAAAAAAATGCTTCTGTCGTGCTTTAACTTGACACATCCTATCTCAAGACTTCAAGCGGGTCAGCCTACGGCTTCAGTCTCCCATCCCAAAGGCGGAGTACTCCTCATTAGGCCAGTATAGAAAACTAAACTCTAGCGGTTTTGAGAGAAAAATTAGGCTCCCCGGCTAGTGACCGCACACTCGTGTCGAGAAAAGGAGTGATAAATAATAATAATAACTCTGCAATGACTAAGAATAAAAACACTTATTATAAAACGGCTCAAATAAACATAAGAGCCCCCAAGTGACTTGGTAAAATAATGATTGTATGTACCGAAGTACTTATATCATATCTATGTTCAACCGAACTTTAAACGCGTCTTAACCGACCGTCGGCTTCTCCCTCTTCGGTCAAGGACCAAAAAGTGTTATGTACTCCATCTGTCGAGAATATCAACGGTGTTTCCAATAACTAGGCAATCAGGTCATAAGGCTGTAACAAACAAAGTGCGCTCAGGGAACTTATGCTATATTACCGATAAAGTGTAAGAAGCATCTTCGAAGAAAATAGTACCCCCACTGATACCTTTCTTTGGTGCTCATTGTTAATATGAGACTTGTGCAATAGATTTTTTGTACTCATTAGTTCCGTTGTGTGCCGACCATTATTGAAAACAGTAAGAGCGCTAGCTTTCGGCTTCACCCAGTCTGAGGTCCGGCTCGGGTGACCCGATCGTGACAATCGCAGAGGTGCTCCCTTTACTCCCTACCGAACAATCGGGAACGGGGGGGTAAACACAGGAGCAAGGCAACCCAGCTTGCAAATCGCTTAAGTCAATATGGTGCATATTGTGGCGTAATACACGAACAAGGAATGAAGCCGTACAAGTATAATCATATGCAAGAGAAAAAAGCTTCATGAAGGAAGCCCCCAAGTAAACAGGGTATTTGAATTTGCGCGTCACAAACAAAGTTTTTTGGACAAGGAAATTTTTACAAGCAACTTTTTTCCAAAAAAGTATAATGCTTGGTCGAGCCGAACACAAGTTAAAGATTTAAAACTTTGAGCATGAAGGCAACTTAGCTGGTTAATGTGTTCGATATTGATGACGCGGTCCGAGCTTGATGCGGGACAAGGTTCCATCCCCCAAGCCGGTCCTGAGGTGGCGGAGCAAAGAGCTCGGCACTCCGAAGTGATGACATAGCATGGTTAATGCAGGACGGCAGGGTGATGCCGAAGTCGCAGGCATGGGGTAATGAAGTGTTGACGAAACCCCCGTCCAGCCGAGGTGACGCCAAAGGATATAGTCCGGTTGGATCATTTTCCTGTGCACAAAAAATAGTGCAAACCGGAGATAATAGTAATAATAATAAAAAAAATTCATTGCATAACAAGTAGTTTATGCAAAGTGAGTAATAAAAGAAATATGGCCTGACGCCGAAGTCAATGTCGATGCAGGGCGGCGGCGTGATGCGGTAAAGGCATGGCAAGGCCTGAATTCGCAGGTCGGTTCGAGTGCCGGATGCGGCGTTCGCCGGACTATGTACGGAAACTGACCGGACCACCATGCAACCATCATTAATGCGGCCACCATTTGATAGACCTGCGTACATATGATGGACAAATCATAGTAATAATTCGTTGGGAAAAATGAACCCAAACAAGCAAAAAATACTAGGATTAATAGCACCTGGCTTATTTGTTGTAGCAATCCGAAGAAAGGTGATTCCCAAAATTGGGACTCGATCCGCACACCTATCGCCTGATGGGCGATAAAGCAACGGCACGGCGATGCTGGCAAGGGTTGGCTCGCCGAGGCAAAGCCCTTGGTCCAGCTAACATGACGGAGCTGGTCGGCCAGCGACGCCGAAGTCTCCGGAGTAGGTTGATGAAGAGATGATGAAGCCCCCGGTCCAGCTAACGTGATGAAGCCTCGGTGTCAGCCGATGAGTCAAAGTAGGTCGGCGTGGTGGACACCAGCTTGAGAAAGCAACAGTGCGGCCCTGCCAATGCAGGTCGTGACGTGGTCGATGCCGGTTGATGAAGTGACCGTGCGATGATGTAGGCGTGCCCGCTCCGTGTAATCCGTGGGGCGGCGATATTGGTGACGATTTATCCTTCGCGATGCCGAACTATTGTTCGGCTGGCCGAGATGATGATCCGAAGAAATTGAGCTCGGCTCAACAAAGCGACGACGTGTCTAACGCAGGTCGGCCGCCGTGAAGTGATGTTGTCGGGCTGGTTTGACACCGGCGCGACGGTGAAGTTCGTATTGCAAGAATACTTTTAATACTACTGGGATGTGTTTGAGAATAAAACTCAACACCCCGTACGAAAACTTCCTTCAAAAAGGTTGTCCGAGATCCCGTTCATAAAGAAGATGAATTCGGGTCGGATTCGTTGTCGCGCAGAAAGTAGATCCAAAAAGTGACGCACTAATCGGAAGTTTCCCGTAGTTTGGACGGTCGGATCGAGCTGAATTTGGCAGGTGGTAGATATGGTAATTCCGCAGCAAATCAACGGTTGGATCTTCTAAAGGACATCCGAGCTAGATGCTGGATACCACGCCCTAAACGTCCGGATTCTCGTCCAGATTCAACAGGGCTCCGGTATATCGGAGATTGCCGGAGATTCCTCCATCGGAACTCGACGAAATTTTTGCAGGGTTGTTGTAGAATTAATTCCGCATAATTCCACCGAAGTAATCGTTTAGGCGACACTCGAGGAGGCGGTGGCGGCGGATACAAATTTGCTGTCTAGAAAAACAGCACGGTCGCCTGAGGGCAATGTTGACGTTGAGCCCCCGAGCTCCATGGATGACTCCTCCATGATCTTGATAGAGATCGGAGTTGGTGATGATGAAGGCCCTCATCCGAACATGACGATCGGAGGTAGGGCGCAGTTCTCGGTCAAGCCAAGGTGACCAGTCGAGCTGGTGACGAAGAAGCCGACGTCACAGTTGACCTGCAGTCGAGCCATTGATCCTTTCGCCGATCACACAGCGGAACTCTCAATGAAAGCACCAATGTCGGTGTCAAAACCGGCGGATCTCGGGTAGGGGGTCCCAAGCAGTGCGTCTTAGGATCAATGATAACAGGAGACAAGGGACACGATGTTTTTACCCAGGTTCGGGCCCTCTCGATGGAGGTAAAACCCTACTCCTGCTTGATTAATATTGATGATATGGGTAGTACAAGAGTTGATCTACCACGAGATCAAGGAGGCTAAACCCTAGAAGCTAGCCTATGGTATGATTGTTGTATATCTCTATCGACTAGCCTGGCCCCGGTTTATATAATGCACCAGAGGCCTAGGATAACAAGAGTCCTAGCCGAATACGCCGGTGGGGGGAGGAGTCCTTGTCTTGATCGCCAAGTCTTGTTGATTCTTCCTTGTATGCGGCAGCTGTCCGGACTGGCCCATGAGTATACGGCCATGGGGGTCTTCGGCCCAATCCAACTGATCGGGAGACGACGCATTGAGTACCCCCTAGTCTAGGACACCGTCAAACTCCTTGGTCACATTGTGCACATTATGATGATGTCCTACCGAGTGGGCCCAGCAATACCTCTCCGTCACACGGAGTGACAAATCCCAGTCTCGATTCGTGCCAACCCAACAGACACTTTCGGAGATACTCGTAGTGCACCTTTATAGCCACCAAGTTACGTTGTGACGTTTGGTACACCCAAAGCATTCCTACGGTATCCGGGAGTTGTACAATCTCATGGTCTAAGGAAATGATACTTGACATTAGAAAAGCTTTAGCATACGAACTACACGATCTTTGTGCTAGGCTTAGGATTGGGTCTTGTCCATCACATCATTCTCCTAATGATGTGATCCCGTTATCAACGACATCCAATGTCCATGGTCAGGAAATCGTAAGCATCTATTGATCAACGAGCTAGTCAACTAGAGGCTTACTAGGGACATGGGCGTTATCTATGTATCCACACATGTATCTGAGTTTTCTATCAATACAATTATAGCATGGATAATAAACGATTATCATGAACAAGGAAATATAGTAATAATAACTAATTTATTATTGCCTCTAGGGCATATTTCCAACAGTCTCCCACTTGCACTAGAGTCAATAATCTAGTTCACATCGCCATGTGATTAACACTCACAGGTCACATCGCCATGTGACCAACATCCAAAGAGTTTACTAGTGTCTAAACTAGTTCACATCATCATGTGATTAAGACTCAATGAGTTCTGGGGTTTGATCATGTTTTGCTTGTGAGAGAGGTTTTAGTCAACGGGTCTGCAACATTTAGATCGTATGTACTTTGCAAATCTCTAGGTAATATATTGTAAATTCTACTTCCACGCTCCACTTGGAGCTATTCCAAATGGTTGCTCCACTATACGTATCCGTTTTGCTACTCAGAGTCATTCAGATAGGTGTTAAAGCTTGCATCAATGTAACCCTTTACGCCGAACTCTTTATCACCTCCATAATCGAGAAAGATGTCCTTATTCCTCCAAGGACAATTTTGATCGCTATCTAGTGATCCACTCCTTGATCACCTTTGTACCCTCTTGCCAGACATGTGGAAAGGCACACATCTGCTGCGGTACACAACATAGCATACTATGGAGCCTACATCTAAGCATAGGGGACGAACTTCGTCCTTTCTCTCTATTCTTCCGTGGTCGAGCTTTAAGTTTTAACTTCATACCTTACAACTCAGGCAAGAACTCCTTCTTTGACTGATCCATCTTGAACACCTTCAAGATCATGTCAAGGTATGTGCTCATTTGAAAGTACCATTAAGCATTTTTTGATCTATCCTAATAGATCTTGATGCTCAATGTTCAAGCAGCTTAATCCAGGTTTTCTAATGAAAAACACTTTTCAAACAACCCTATATGCTTTCCAGAAACTCTACAACATTTCTGATCAACAAAATGTTAGCAACATATACTCATCAGAAATTCTATAGTGCTCCCACTCACTTCTTTGGAAACACAAGTTTCTCATAAACTTTGTATAAACCCAAAACCTTTGATCATCTCATCAAAGCGTACATTCCAACTCCGAGATGCTTACTCCAGTCCTTAGAAGGATTGCTGGAGCTTTGCATACTTGTTAGCATCTTTTAGGATCGACAAAACCTTTCTGATTGTATCACATACAACCTTTCCTTCCGAAAACTGGTAAGGAAACTCATTTTGACATCCATCTGCCAGATTTCATAAATGCAGCTAATGCTAAGATGATTCCGACGGACTTAAGCATCGCTACGGATGAGAAAATCTCATCGTAGTTAGCTCCTTGAACTTGTGAAAAACTCTTCGCCACAAGTCAAGCTTCATAGACGGTGACATTACCGTCCACGTCCGTCTTCTTCTTAAAGATCCATTTGTCTCAATGGCTTGCCGATCATCGGGCAAGTCCACCAAAGTCCATGCTTTGTTCTGATACATGGATCCTATCTCGGATTTCATGGCTTCTAACCATTTGTCGGAATATGGGCCCACCATCGCTTTTCCATAGCTCGTAGGTTCATTGTTGTCTAGCAACATGACCTTCAAGACAGGATTACTGTACCACTCTGAAGTAGTACGCATCATTGTCACCCTACGAGGTACGGTAGTGACTTGATCCGAAACTTCATGATCACAATCATAAGCTTCTACTTCAATTGGTGTGGGCGCCACAGGAACAACTTCCTGTGCCCTGCTACACACTAGTTGAAGTGACGGTTCAATAACCTCATCAAGTCTCCACCATGCTCCCACTCAACTTTCCGAGACAAACTTTTCCTTGAGAAAGGATCCGATTCAAGAAACAATCCCTATTGCTTTCGGATCTGAATTAGGAGGTATACCCAACTGTTTTGGGTGTCTTATGAAGATGCATTTTATCCGCTTTGGGTTCGAGCTTATCAACCTGAAACTTTTTCACATAAGCGTCGTAGCCCCAAACTTTTAAGAAACGACAACTTAGGTTTCTCCAAACCATAGTTCAAACGGTGTCATCTCAACGGAATTACGTGGTGCCCTATTAAAGTGAGTGCGGTTGTCTCTAATGTCTAACCCATGAACGATAGTGGTAATTCAATAAGAGACATCATGGTACGCACCATATCCAATAGGGAGCAACTATGATGTTCGGACACACCATCTCACTATGGTGTTCTAGGCGGTATTAATTGTGAAACAATTTCCACAATGTCTTAATTGCGTGCCAAAGCTCGTAACTCAGATACTC
Source organism: Triticum turgidum subsp. durum (assembly GCA_900231445.1). Lineage (NCBI taxonomy): Eukaryota > Viridiplantae > Streptophyta > Magnoliopsida > Poales > Poaceae > Triticum > Triticum turgidum. The sequence continues at coordinate 761,395,163 of LT934114.1, forward strand.
ATCTCTATGATCATATCATAGACATTTTATCCTCTTGTCACGATGATCTTCAACTTCACTCTGAAATTACTTGAACCATTCAATAATTCAGACTTGTGTTTCATCAAGTAAATATACTCAGTATCTACTCAAATCATCCGTGAAGTAAGAACATAACGATATCCACTGCGTGCCTCAGCACTCATTGGACTGCACACATCAAAATGTATTACTTCCAACAAGTCGCCTTCTTGTTCCATTTTACTGAAAACGAGGCTTTCAGTCATCTTGCCCATGTGGTATGATTTACATGTCTCAAGTGATTCAAAATCAAGTGAGTCCAAACGGTCCATTTGCATGGAGTTTCTTCATGCATATACACCAATAGACACGGTTCGCATGTCTCAAACTTTTCAAAAACGAGTGAGTCCAAAGATCCATCAACATGGAGCTTCTTCATGTGTTTTATACCAATATGACCTACATGGCAGTGCCACAAGTAGGTGGTACTATCATTACTATCTTATATCTTTTGGCATGAACATGTGTATCACTACGATCGAGATTCAATAAACCATTCATTTTAGGTGCAAGACCATTGAAGGTATTACTCAAATAAACAGAGTAACCATTATTCTCCTTAAATGAATAACCGTGTTGCCATAGACATAATCCAATCATGTCTATGCTCAACGCAAACACCAAATAACAATTATTTAGGTTTAACACCAATCTTGATGGTAGAGGGAGCGTGCGATGCTTGATCACATCAAGATTGGATAACACTTCCAACACATATCGCTAGCTCACCTTTAGCTAGTCTCCGTTTACTCCACAGCATTTTATTTCGAGTTACTAACACTTAGCAACCGAACCGGTATCTAATACCCTGGTGCTACTAGGAGTACTAGTAAAGTACACATGTATATCCAATATACTTCTATCGACCTTGCCAGCCTTCTCATCTACCAAGTATCTTGGGTAATTCTGCTCCAATGGCTGTTCCCCTTATTACAAAAGCACTTAGTCTCTGGTTTGGGTTTAGCCTTGGGTTTCTTCACTAGAGCAGCAACTGATTTGCCGTTTCATGAAGTATCCCTTCTTGCCCTTGCCCTTCTTAAAACTAGTGGTTTCACCAACCATCAACAATTGATGCTCCTTCTTGATTTCTACTTTCACGGTGTCAAACATCGCGAATATTTCAAGGATTATCATATCTATCCCTTTATAGCTCATCACGAAGCTCTTAGCGGCTTGGTGGCAATGACTTTGGAAAAACATCACTATCTCATCTGGAAGATTAACTCCCACTCGATTCAAGTGATTGTGGTACTCAGACAATCTAGGCACAAGCTCAACGATTGAGCTTTTCTCCCTTAGTATGCAGGCTAAGAGACTCGTCACAGGTCTTATACCTCTTGACATGGGCACGAGCCTGAAATCCCAATTTCAGCCCTTGAAACATCTCATATGTTTCGCGACATTTCGAAATCGTCTTTGGTGCCTCAACTCTAAACCGTTTAACATCACTGAACTATCACGTAGTTATCAAAATGTGCATGTCAGATGTTCACAACATCCACAGACGACGTTCGAGGTTCAGCACACTGAGCGGTGCATTAAGGACATAAGCCTTCTTTGAAGCAACGAGGACACTCCTCAGTTTACGGACCTAGTCCACATAATCTCTACTATCAACTTTCAACTGAATTTTCTCTAGGAACATATCTAAATAGTAGAACTAAAGCGCGAGCTTACGACATAATTTGCAAAGATCTTTTGACTATGTTCAGGATAATTAAGTTCCTCTTATGAACTCCCACTTAGATAGACATCCCTCTAGTCATCTAAGTGATTACATGATCCGAGTCAACTAGGCCGTGTCCGATCATCACGTGAGACGGACTAGTCAACGCCGGTGAACATCTTCATGTTGATCGTATCTTCTATATGACTCATGCTCGACCTTTCGGCCTTCTGTGTTCCGAGGCCATGTCTGTACATGCTAGGCTCGTCAAGTAAACCTAAGTGTATTGCGTGTGTAAATCTGGCTTACACCCGTTGTATTCGAACGTTAGAATCTATCACACCCGATCATCACGTGGTGCTTCGAAACAACGAACCTTCACAACGGTGCACAGTTAGGGGGAACAATTTTCTTGAAATTATTGCGAGGGATCATCTTATTTAAGCTACCGTCGTTCTAAGAAAATAAGATGCATAAACATGATAAACATCACATGCAATCAAAAAGTGACATGATATGGCCAATATCATTTTGCTCCTTTTGATCTCCATCTTCGAGGCTCCATGATCATCATCGTCACCGGCATGACACCATGATCTCCATCATCATGATCTCCCTCATCGTGTCTCCATGAAGTTGTCACGCCAACGACTACTTCTACTTCTATGGCTAATAAAAACGCGTTTAGCAATAAAGTAAAGTAATTTACATGGCGTTCCTCAATGACACGCAGGTCCTACAATAAATTAAGACAACTCCTATGGCTCCTGCCAGTTGTCATACTCATCGACATGCAAGTCGTGATTCCTATTACAAGAACATGATCAATCTCATACATCACATATATCATTCATCACATCCTTTGGCCATATCACATCACAAAACACTTGCTGCAAAAACAAGTTAGACGTCCTCTAATTGTTGTTGCAAGTTTTTATGTGGCTTCTATAGGTTTCTAGCAAGAATGTTTCTTACCTACGTAAAACCACAACGTGATATGCCAATTTCTATTTACCCTTCATAAGGATCCTTTTCATCGAATCCGCTCCAACTAAAGTGGGAGAGACAGACACCCGCTAGCCACCTTATGCAACTAGTGCATGTCAGTCAGTGGAACCTGTCTCACGTAAGCGTACGTGTAAGGTCGGTCCGGGCTGCTTCATCCCACGATGCCACTGAAGCAAGATAAGACTAGTAGTGGCAAGAAAATTGACAACATCTACGCCCACAACAAGTTTGTGTTCTACTCGTGCATAGTAACTACGCATAGACCTAGCTCATGATGCCACTGTTGGGGAACGTAGCAATAATTCAAAATTTTCCTACGTGTCACCAAGATCAATCTAGGAGATACTAGCAACGAGAGAGAGAGAGGGAGTGCATCTTCATACCCTTGAAGATCACTAAGCGGAAGCGTTAAAAGAACGCGGTTGATGGAGTCGTACTCGCGGCGATTCAAATCACGGAAGATCCGATCTAGCACCGAACGGACGGCGCCTCCGCATCCAACACACATACAGCCCGGGGACGTCTCCTCCTTATTGATCCAGCAAGGGGAGAGGAGAAGTTGAGGGAGAGCTCCGGCAGCACGACGGCATGGTGGTGGAGCTTGTGGTATTTCTGCAGGGCTTCGCCAAGCTCTACGGAGGAGGAGGAGGTGTTGGAGAGGGAGAGGGCTATGCCAGGGAAGGGGTGCCTCTCCCATGCACCTCCGCACTATATATAGGGGTGGAGAGGGCTGGTTTCTTGCCCTCCAAGTCCATTGGGGCGTTGGAAAAGGTGGGGGAAAGAAATCCCATCATTTCCCTTCCCCACCGATTGTTATCCCCCCTTTTTAGGGATCTTGATCTTATCCCTTCGGGATATGATCTTATTCCTTCTAAGGGGGGATCTTGGTGCGTCTTGACCAGGGGTGTGGGGCCTTGCCCCCACTACCCACGTTCATGTGGGTCCCCCATGCAGGTGGGCCCCACTCCGGAACCTTCTAGAACATTCCCGGTACAATACCGAAAAATCCCGAACTTTTTCCGGTGGCCAAAATAGGACTTCCCATATATAAATCTTTACCTCGGACCATTCTGAAACTCCTCGTGACATCCGGGATCTCATCCTGGACTCCGAACAACATTCGGTAACCACATACTATTTCCCATAACAACTCTAACGTCACTGAACCTTAAGTGTGTAGACCCTACGGGTTCGGGAACCATGCAGACATGACCGAGACATCTCTCCGGCCAATAACCAATAGCGGGATCTGGATACCCATATTGGCTCCCACATGTTAAATGATGATCTCATTGGATGAACCACGATGTCGGGGATTCAATCAATCCCGTATTCAATTCCCTTTGTCTAGCGATATAGTACTTGCCCGAGATTCGATCGTCGGTATCCCGATACCTTGTTCAATCTCGTTACCGGCAAGTGTCTTTACTCGTTCCGTAACACATCATCCCATGATCAACCCCTTGGTCACATTGTGCACATTATGATGATGTCCTACAGAGTGGGCCTAGCAATACCTCTCCGTCACACGGAGTGACAAATCCCAGTCTCGATCCGTGCCAACCCAACAGACACTTTCGGAGATACCCGTAGTGCAGCTTTATAGCCACCCAGTTACGTTGTGACGTTTGGTACACCCAAAGCATTCCTACGGTATCCGGGAGTTGTACAATCTCATGGTCTAAGGAAATGATACTTGACATTAGAAAAGCTTTAGCATACGAACTACATGATCTTTGTGCTAGGCTTAGGATTGGGTCTTGTCCATCACATCATTCTCCTAATGATGTGATCCCGTTATCAATGACATCCAATGTCCATGGTCAGGAAACCGTAACCATCTATTGATCAACGAGCTAGTCAACTAGAGGCTTACTAGGGACATAGTGTTGTCTATGTATGCACACATGTATCTGAGTTTCCTATCAATACAATTATAGCATGGATAATAAATGATTATCATGAACAAGGAAATATAGTAATAATAACTAATTTATTATTGCCTCTAGGGCATATTTCCAACAAATACAACAATTGATCTCATGATCTCTTAGCCGTGTGCGGTGCCCCCCTCCACCAAAGTCCTCGATAATATTGTAGCGGTGCTTAGGCGAAGCCCTGCGATGGTAGAACATCAAGATCGTCACCACGCCGTCGTGCTGACCGAACTCTTTCGCGATGATACGTCTCCAACGTATCTATAATTTTTGATTACTTCATGCTACTTTATCTACTGTTTTAGGCAATATTGGGCTTTATTTACCACTTTTATATTATTTCTGGGACTAACCTATTAACCGGAGGCCCGGCCCAGATTTGCTATTATATGCCTATTTCAGTGTTTCGAGGAAAAGGAATATCAGACGGAGTCAAAACGGAACGAAATCAACTGGAGAAGTTATTTTTGGAAGGAAAGCAACCCGGGAGACTTGGAGTCCACGTCAACAAAGAAACGAGGAAGGCACGAGGTAGGGGGGCGCGCCCACCCCCTGGGCGCGCCCTCCACCCTCGTGGGGCCCTCGTGGCTCTCCTGACGTATTTCTTCTTCCTATATATACCAATATACCCTAAAATTTCCAGAACAGTAGATCGGGAGTTCCGCCGCCGCAAGCCTCTATAGCCAACAAAAACCAATTGGGACCCTGTTCCGGCACCCTGCTGGAGGGGGATCCCATCACTGGAGGCCATCTTCATCATCCCGGCGCTATCCATGACGAGGAGGGAGTAGTTCACCCTCGGGGCTGAGGGTATGTACCAGTAGCTATGTGTTTGATCTCTCTCTCTCTCTCGTGTTCTCTCTCGTGTTCCATATATGGCACGATCTTGATGTATCCCGAGCTTTTCTATTGTAGTTGGATCTTATGATGTTTCTCCCCCTCTACTCTCTTGTGATGAATTGAGTTTCCCCTTTGAAGTTATCTTATCGGATTGAGTCTTTTATGAGAACACTTGATGTATGTCTTGCCGTGATTATCTGTGGTGACAATGGGATATCATGTGCCACTTGATGTATGTTTTGGTGATCAATTTGCGGGTTTCGTGATATTGGGAACCTATGCATAGGGGTTGTCACACGTTCTTGACTCTCTGGTAGAAAATTTGGGGCACTCTTTGAAGTACTTTTATGTTGGTTGGATGAATCTGAGATTGTGTGATGCATATTGTATAATCATGCCCACGGATACTTGAGGAGACAATGGAGTATCTAGGTGACATTAGGGTTTTGGTTGATTTGTGTCTTAATGTGTTATTCTAGTACGAACTCTTTCATAGATCGATCCGAAAGAATAACTTTGAGGTGGTTTCGTACCCTACCATAATCTCTACGTTTGTTCTCCACTATTAGTGGCTTTGGAGTGACTCTTTGTTGCATGTTGAGGGCTTGTTATATGATCTATCTATGTTATTATTGTTGAGGGAACTTGCACTAGTGAAAGTATGAACCCTAGGCCTTGTTTCCTATCATTGCAATACCGTTTACGCTCACTTTTACCACTTGTTACCTTGCTGTTTTTATATTTTCAGATTACAAAAACCTTTATCTACTATCTATTTTGCACTTGTATCACCATTTCTTCGCCGAACTAGTGCACCTATACAATTTACCATTGTATTGGGTGTGCTGGGGACACAAGAGACTTTTTGTTATTTGGTTGCAGGGTTGTTTGAGAGAGACCATCTTCATCCTACGCCTCCTACAGATTGATAAACCTTAGGTCATCCACTTGAGGTTAATTTGCTACTGTCCTACATACCTATGCACTTGCAGGCCCAACAACGTCTACAAGAAGAAGGTTGTGTAGTAGACATCACCCGATACCCTGCTGGATCGGAGTCCGGGGATCGTCATCGAGCTGAACGTGTGCTAGAACTTGGAGGTGCCGTAGTTTCGGTGCTTGATCGGTCGGGCCGTGAAGACGTACGACTATATCAACCGCATTGTTCTAACGCTTCCGCTTTTGGTCTACGAGGGTACGTGGACACTCTCTCCCCTCTCGTTGCTATACATCACCATGATCTTGTGTGTGCGTAGGATAATTTTGAAATTACTACGTTCCCCAACAGTGGCATCCGAGCCTGGTTTTATGCGTAGATGTTATATGCACGAGTAGAACACAACTGAGTTGTGGGTGATACAAGTCATACTGCTTACCAGCATGTCATACTTTGGTTCGGCGGTATTGTTGGATGAAGCAGCCTGGACCGACATTACGCGTACGCTTACGCGAGACAGGTTTTACCGCCGTGCTTTGCACACAGGTAACTAGCGGGTGTCTGTTCCTCCAACTTTAGTTGAACCGAGTGTGGCTACGCCCGGTCCATGCGAAGGTTAAAACAGCACTAACTTGATGAACTATCATTGTGGTTTTGATGCGTAGGTAAGAACGGTTCTTGCTCAGCCCGTAGCAGCCACGTAAAACTTGCAACAACAAAGTAGAGGACATCTAACTTGTTTTTGCAGGGCATGTTGTGATGTGATATGGTCAAGACATGTTGTTGTATGAGATGATCATGTTTTGTTGAAGTTATCGGCAACTGGTAGAAGCCTTATGGTTGTCTCTTTACTGCATAAGATGCAACCGCCAAATAATTGCTTTACTTTATCGCTATGTGTAAGTGCATCTAGTGCCTCCCCTAGTTGGTTTTGGAGTATTGACGACAAAGTTGGTTGAGGGACTGATGCGTTTGTGAGAATTACAGGATAACGCAGGTAGTGTCCCTCATTGATTCGGTTTACCTACCGGAGATGACCCCTAAAAATGTATGAAGACATTGAAGACAATGGTGGTATGAGAAGATATTCATATTGAAGACTATGACATGAGAAGACATTACGTGAAGACAATGGAGCGCGAAGACTGTGTGGTTTCGTTGTTTCCTTTTCTTCTTTGTTGAGTCATAGGAACCACCATACTGTTAAGTGGGGTCCAAGTGAACTAAGTCAGAGTGACTGATGTGATGCTCAACCCAAATCCTATGTCTTCGAGCAAAGACAATGAGAGCAAATCTTATCCAGAGCTGGATGAGTCAGCTTTGCTTGTAGCCCAAGTAAAGTTACCGCGTATGTTTGAAATCTGACCGTTGGAACACGTGTCAGTTCCTTAGTGACACTGGGTCATTTTGGACAAATCAGGTCGGGTTGCCTAGTGGCTATAAATAGCCCACCCCCTACACCATAAATTGGCTGGCTGCTTAGAGTTTGTGCACGGCTTTTGTCGTTTGAGAGCAACCCACCTCGAAGCATTTGAGAAAGAGAAATCCTTGCGAGGACAAAGCCCAAACACCTAGAGCCAAAGAGTGTTAGGCATCACTGAAGTCTTTCTGTCTGTGTGACCTGAAGACTTATTACACTTGAGGACTGTGAATCCTCCAGCCGGTTAGGCGTCGCGTTCTGAGCATCCAAGAGTCATTGTGGATTGCCGGTGAACGAAGTCTGTGAAGGTTTGGAAGTCTCCCTTGAAGACTTACCAGAGTGATTGGGCAAGGACTGGGTGTCCTTAGCTCAAGGGGAATAAGGCGAAGACACGGTCTTCTGAGTTAAATCTCAGCCTCCCTAACCAGACGTACAGTTGTCACAGCAACTGGAACTGGTCCAACAAATCCTGTGTCTTCAACAAGCAACTGGTTCTATCCCTTCCAACCTTACTTAAGTTTGTCTTCGCGAAGTCATTGCTTATCTGTATATCTGTTTGACTTCATTGCTTGACTACTATTGTTGATTGGCTTCACACTATCTTTCATCTTGATCCTTACTACCTAACTGCTATTAGTCCTGTATTTTCACATCATTACATACTTGACTATGGCTTGTTTAGGGTAGTTTATCTTCCGCTGCATATCAATTAGGTTGTTTCTGTTGTTTGTCTTCGAAACTTCCAAGTTTTGAAGACTTTCATAAAAATCGCCTATTCACCCCCCTCTAGTCGATACTAGCACTTTCAATTGGTATCAGAGAAAGGTACTCCCTTGTTCTGTGTGATTCGGTTTAACCACCTGGAGTTTTAGCTATGTCGACTGCAGGGATAATCAAGGTCTCCGCTGCTTGCCCCGTGTTTGATGGAACTGAATATCCCTACTGGAATAATAAGATGCGCATGCATCTTGAAGCCATTGATGTCGACCTTTGGTATGTCATCAAGAATGGCGTTCCCAAAACTGGTGAAGGTGTCACCCCTACTGATGTCAAGAAGTTCATTCAACTGGACTCTACTGCAAAGAACATCATCTGTGGTCATCTGACCAAAGGATAGTATGGCCGTGTGAGTGCTCTGGAAACGTCGAAGCTAGTCTAGGACTGGCTATCCAAGGTCAATGAAGGCATTTCAACCCAGAGAGATCAAAGAATCAGTGTTCTTCGCAACCTTTTCAACCACTTCAAGAGAAACGACAACGAAAATGTCAAGCTCACGTTTGATCGCCTCACTGATATCACAAATGAACTTCAAGCTCTTGGCGCAACTTAGATTACCAAGCATGAAATCGTCAAGACACTGCTGAGATCACTTGACAGCTCTTTTGACACCCTTGCCCTCATGATACAAGAACGTCCTGACATCAAGACACTCGATCCGTCTGATATACTTGAGAGGCTCAACACACATGAGTTCCAGCTATCTGAGAAAAGAGATATCTATGGCCCAAGCTATGGCCGAACTCGTTCTTCGAAGGCAAAAGTTGCTTCCTCATCTGAAGAAGAATCTGACTGCAGTTCTGAAGATCCTGAAGACATTGGAAGGGAACTTTCTATGCTTGTGAAGAAGTTCCAGAAATTCACAAAGAAGAAAGGCTTCAGAAAGTCTTCACGATCTGGCTCAAGGAATGATGAAGCTTCCACACATGATCACAAGAAGAGAACCTGCCACAAGTGCAAGAAACCTGGTCACTACATATCTGAGTGTCCACAGTGGGACAATGAGAATAAGAAGAAGAAGAAAAGCAAGGAATATGATTCTGATGACAAGGAGAAGAAGAAATCCTCAAAGTCTTCTAAGTCTTCTTACAAGTCTTCATCATACAAGAAGTGTTGGGGAACGTAGTAATTTCAAAAAATTTCCTACGCACACGCAAGATCATGGTGATGATATAGCAACGAGGGGAGAGTATTGTCTACGTACCCTCGTAGACCGAAGCGGAAGCGTTGACGCAACGTAGAGGAAGTAGTCGTACGTCCTCCCGGTCTGACCGATCCAAGCACCGTTACTCCGGCACCTCCGAGTTCTTGACACGCGTACAACTTGTCGGAGTAATGGGCCACGGGTAGGCTGACCTGGGTCCCAAGATCTTTCAAGACATCGGGGCAGGCCGTGCCCCTCGGCCGAGTCCCAGATGGCGACCTTCAAAGAAGGCCGAGTCCCGGCTGGCGACCTTCAAAGAAGGCCGAGTCCCAGCTGGCGGCTCTGAAGCAAGCCGACTCCGGGCTTGCGACCTTTCAAGGGGCCGACTATGAGAGTCGGCCCGCGACCTTTTCACGAAGACCGACGCAGGGTACGGTCCCGACGTGGCCGTCCCCTCAAACCTACGGGAGGTAGGCATGGCTACAGTGAGCCGTACCACCAGGAGATCTCCGGTAAGGCGCGGCACTGTTGCCATGCCTCCCCTAACTTCAGCCACAGTGCGCAAGGAACTGTGCCCACGACGGCGGCCTGTACGGCCCGAAGACCGCCGGGCCCCCCGTCAGTGAGGGAGAAGAAGATGGCCGGAGAGTCCGAAGACGGCCCTGCGGGAGTCGGCCTTCCCAGAGTCGGCCGCCTCTCAGTCAGGGCCCCACGAACCATAAACCAGATTGGACGGGAGGTGGCGACAGTGATCGCCCGATAGACGGCGGCACTGTTCCCACGACCCCATGACCGAGCCTGCGTCATCAGGAGTGTTGCACAGTGCCCGACCTGTCCGCGGGGCCCGCCAGTCGGCGGGCCCCAGAAGCCGGCAGGGGGGGCGGCGGCATGAGAGACAGACAGCTGGGGGCCACACCCAGTCAGTTTACCATTGTACCCTCAGGGGGTAGGCCTATATAAACCCCCCGGGGCACCCATGCGAAGGGTTGGGCCCTGGATAGGTTTTTAGACACATAGCAAGCAAAGGAAGGAGCTAGCCTCGCTCCCTCCCGCCACCCGAAACAGCTCAAGGAGCACCTTTGTATTATCGTCCCATAGTGATCATGCGGAGACCCCGCAGAGCAGCAGTAGGGGTGTTATCTCCCCGGAGAGCCCCGAAGCTGGGTAAGATTCGTCGGCGTGCATGTATGCGCCTCATCCCGTTTCCAGGCACCGGCGACGTTCTACTCGCCCCCACCATGATAAGCCACCCGTTGGCATATGTCGCATCCAACCCCCGACATTTGGCGCCCACCGTGGGGCGAGGTGCACCGTCGTCCGGAGATCTGTTCTGGACGGGAACCCTCTTCCTCCCTGGCGAGCGCAGCTAGCCCGGCTCGCCAGATGGAGTCCGCATCGACACGCTGCGCGGCGCTGAAGCCGCCTGCACTGCGAGCGGCCTCGCCGAACTCATTGGCGAGGTGCGCCTCTCCGACGAGCCCACACCGAGTGCGGGGGCGGGTGGCCCCGAGAGCCTCCTCGCAGGCCTCCTCGACCAACTCCACGTCGCCGGCGAGCCCGCCGTAGATTTGGAGTCCGTAGGCTCCTCCGACCCGATGCTGGTCGACTCCGACACCGTATCGCTCGATATCTTCCCCACCAACGTGGTGGTCTACGACGAGCCGCTTCCGTACGAGGAGAGTGGCGGAAGCGCCGTCACGGAGGTGCTCGTCATCGGCCACGGCGAGCACTCCGGCGAAAACGCCCAGGACCCGCTGCCAGCGGCTCTGCAAGACTTGGCCGCGCCCATCCCAGAGGACGCGGACGCGGAGATGCTGGAAGAACGCCGCCTTCAGATCATCGAAGGCGCCAAGAAGTTGGCAAGCATGAGACGCTTGTCAGAAGCATACCAGCGCGAGATGGATCGTGCTGTAGGCGGCTCGCCGGCTCCGACTGGGCCGAGCCGTCTAGGTGCGGTCCGAGAGCGCGGCGCGGCCATCGCTGACTTGCTCGGGGCGAAACGCCCCGTGTACGCCACCCCTGCGGAGAACATCCGCGCCGCCCAAGCGGCGACCGAAGAACTGAAGAACCTCGAAGGCGAAGAGCGTCGTGTAATAACGGAGCGAGTCCAGCAGTTCCTCGATGCGGTCGCAACACAAAACGCGGCAGGCGGCCGCGCGGACGCGCTGCAGCTGCCGAACGACGACTTACCCCCTCGCCGAGATCAAGGCGCGACCTCCCGGACGCCAACTGGCGGAGTCTGCGGGAGGAAAGAGAAGGAGCCGGCTGCCAGTTACAGCCGGACTCGCATCGCCATCGAGCGCGACCAAGACGGCCGCCCCAGAGCAGTGGAACGGCGAGATGATTATCTGCCTCCCCCACCCCGAAGAGAGCGGCGAGCTTCTCCGCCGCCTGTTGAGCATCCGACTCTCGGAGGTCGCCTTGGCCGCCGAGAGGGAGTCGGAGAGAATGACGCCCGCCACCGGATCAACCGACTCCACAGATCCCTGGCGTTAGAAGAAGAAGATGAGTTGGGTCCGCCTTGCTTCGGGCCCCGCATCAGCGATGAGCCCTTCCCCAAAGGGTTCACGCTCCCTCGAGACACGCCCAAGTACACCGGCTCCGTGAAGCCGGAGGATTGGCTGATAGACTACTCCACAGCCGTCAACATAGCCAACGGCAACAAGCGAGTCGCCGTGAAGTATGTTCCCCTCATGCTCCAGGGCACGGCCCGGACATGGCTGAACAGCCTGAAGCCCCGCAGCATCAATAGCTAGGTCGACTTTACTGAAGCCTTCATTCGCAACTTCACCAGCACGTACAAGCGACCTCCCAAGCCGCGCCAGCTCTCCTTGTGCGTGCAAGGCCCTGAAGAATCAACACGCGACTACCTCACACGCTGGGGCGAACTTCGAAACTCCTGCGAGGGCGTGCACGAGGTGCAGGCCATCGAGTACTTCACGGCCGGGTGCCGAGAGGGCACCCTCCTCAAGCACAAGCTCCTCTGCGACGAGCCCGAAACCCTCGTCGAACTGCTAGTCATAGCAGACAAGTACGCCACGGCCGACTCTTCTATGAAGACAGAGATTCAAGTCAACGCGGCTGGCAAAGTGATTCCCCAGGCCCCCAGAACCCCGGCTGGAGACGCCAGCCGGCGACAGCAGCAGAACGACAACAAGCGCAAGGCCCCTCAGCCGACTTCCAATAGTCGGTAGGTCGCAGCAGTAGAAGATCAGCAGCCGGAGGGGCAGCCTCAGGCCAAGCGGCAGAAAGGCGGCAAGTCCAATTGGTTGCCGGCTTTATCCTATGAGCAGACTTTGGATGGACCTTGCAAGTTCCACAGCGGCGCGAAGCCGTCGAACCACACCACCAGGAAGTGCCATTGGCTCGCCAGGATCGCCAAGGGAGACGGCCTCGCCCCTCCGCCGCCTGCGGGGCCGCCGCCTCCACCGCCACCCCCGCAGCCGGCGGCTCGGCCAGTCGGCGCGGTCCAAGACGAGTTCCCGGAAGAGCACGGAGCCTACGTAGTGTTCACCAGCATGCCAGATGACCGGCGTAGCAGGCGCCGACAACAGCAAGAAGTCAACGCGGTAGCAACTGACGCCCCAGAGTTCATGCACTGGTCCGAGAAGCCTATCAGCTGGAGTCGGGCGGATCATCCAGAAGTGATGCCGAGTCCGGGCTCCTACGCTCTGGTCCTAGGCGCGACCTTGGCCACTGATAGGCGGGCCGCCCGTTTCTCACGGGTCCTGATTGATGGAGGTAGCAGCATAAACATCATGTACAAGGACACAATGGAGAAGCTTGGAATCAGGCGAAGGCAGTTACAGAGCAGCCGCACCGTATTCCATGGAATTGTGCCCGGCCTCTCCTGCTCACCGATCGGCAAGATTCTGATAGACGTCCTCTTCGGAGACAAAGATCACTTCCGCCGAGAGCCTGTCTGGTTCGAGGTGGTAGACTTGGAGAGCCCGTACCACGCCCTGCTTGGCCGGCCTGCCTTGGCCAAATTCATGGCGGTTCCCCATTACGCCTACCTCAAGATGAAGATGCCGAGTTCCAAGGGGATCCTGACTGTTGCTGGTGATTACAAGAAGTCGTCCGCTTGCGCGGCCGAGAGCAGTCGGCTGGCCGAGTCTTTGGTTATCGCAGCCGAGAAGCGGCTCCTTGACCGCGTCGTGGCGATGGCTGGGAAGCAGCCAGAGATGTCGCCCGACCCCAAGGAGTCGGAGGCAGAAGGATCATTCAAGCCGGCTAAAGAAACCAAGAAGATACCCTTGGACCCGGAGCACCCAGAGAAATACGCTATCATAGGCACAGGCCTCGACAGCAAATAGGAAGGTGAGCTCGTCGATTTCCTCCGTGAGAATCGGGACATCTTCGCATGGTCCCCCAAGGACATGCCGGGTGTACCGACGGAATTCGCCGAGCACAAGCTACACGTCAGGCCGAATGTAAAGCCCGTCAGACAGCCCTTGCGCCGCCTGTCAGAAGAGAAGAGAAGAGTTGTGGGAGAAGAGATAGCCCGGCTCCTGGCAGCCGGATTCATCATGGAGGTATTTTTTCCGGAGTGGTTAGCCAACCCTGTGCTAGTATTGAAGAAGAATAAGCAGTGGCGGATGTGCATAGACTACACCAGCCTCAATAAAGCCTGCCCGAAGGATCCATTTGCTCTGCCAAGGATCGATCAGGTGATAGACTCCACAGCCGGATGCGAGATGTTGAGTTTCCTAGATGCATACTCAGGATATCACCAGATCAAGCTGAATCCAGCAGACAGACTGAAGACCGCATTCATCACGCCGTTTGGAGCCTTCTGCTACCTGACAATGACGTTCGGCTTAAGGAATGCCGGCGCCACCTTTCAGCATTGCATGCAGAAGTGCCTCCTCAAGCAACTCGGCAGAAACGCCCACGTTTACGTGGATGATGTGGTGGTGAAGACGGAAAAGCATGGGATGCTACTGGAAGACCTCAAAGAGACCTTTGACAATCTGCGCCGATTCCAGATCAAGCTCAACCCTGAGAAGTGTGTGTTCGGAGTCCCGGCCGGCCAACTCCTCGGCTTTTTGGTCTCCGAACGCGGCATAGAGTGCAACCACGTGAAGATCAAGGCCATTGAGAGAATGGAGGTACCCAGCCGACTATTGGATGTGCAGAAGTTCACCGGCTGCTTGGCATCAATCAGCCGATTCATCAGTCGGCTGGGCGAGAAAGCTCTGCCTTTGTATCAACTGATGAAGAAGACCACCTTTTTCGAGTGGAACCATAAGGCAGACGAGGCATTTCTCCAACTAAAGAAGATGCTGGCGACTCCCCCTGTGCTGGCGGCTCCGACTCCCAAAGAGCCCATGCTCTTGTACATCGCCGCCACCAGCCGGGTAGTCAGCACGGTTATTGTAGTCGAACGCAAGGAGGAAGGCAAAGCGCTTCCGGTCCAGAGACCGGTGTATTACCTGAGCGAGGTACTGTCGACCTCCAAGCAGAACTACCCTCACTATCAGAAGATGTGCTACGGCGTGCATTTTGCCGCCAAGAAGCTGAAGCCCTACTTTCAAGAGCATCCAATCACGGTGGTTTGCACCGCCCCACTCGCCGAGATCATTGGAAGCCGAGATGCCTCCGGCCGAGTGGCCAAGTGGGCTATCGATCTAGCTCCTTACACCATCTACTATCAACCTCGCACCGCCATCAAGTCGCAGGCGCTGGCCGACTTCCTCGTCGACTGGGCCGAGACTCAGTACCTGCCACCAGCGCCCGACTCTACTCATTGGCGGCTGCACTTCGACGGCTCCAAGATGCGCACCGGCCTTGGAGCCGGCGTCGTCCTCACCTCCCCCAAGGGCGACAAGCTCAAATACGTGCTGCAAATCCACTTCGCCGCCTCCAACAACGTCGCTGAATATGAAGCGCTCATCCACGGACTCCGGCTTGCCAAAGAACTCGACATTCGCCGGATCCTGTGCTACGGCGACTCCGACTTGGTGGTTCAACAATCATCCGGCGACTGGGACGCCAAAGACGCAAACATGGCAAGCTACCGCTTCCTGATGCAGCAACTCAGCGGATACTTCGAGGGGTGCGAATTCCTTCACGTACCGAGAAACGACAACGATCAAGCAGACGCCTTGGCACGAGTCGGCTCTACTCGCCAAGCGATACCTTCCGGCGTCGCCCTTCAGCGCCTCCTCAAGCCGTCTATCAAGCCTTCACCAGAATCCGACTCCATCTTCATGCCGGCTCCGCCAGAGATAGTCGGATCCGACTCCAAGGCCCCGGCAAGCGACCTCAAGAAAGCCACAGTCGGCCCGGGGACTGCGCCAGTCGGCTCGGGGACTTCCAAGCCCAGCCCGGGGACTGCGCTAGTCGGCCCGGAAGCTGCGCCAGTCGGCCCAGTGATTCCTTCAATCCAGCAAGCGGCGGCAGACTCCAACCCACCGCCTCCCAGCCCAGCCACCCTTGTCCAAGTCGCTGTGGTAGCAGTTGAAGAGATAGCAGCACCTTCATGGGCGCAGCCCATCCTCAAGTTCTTATTAAACAAGGAGGTACCAGCAGACGAGACCCTGGCTCGGCAAGTACAACGCCAAGCAGCAGCCTACACCATAGTCAACAGAGAGCTAGTCAGGCGCAGTGTCACTGGTGTCCACCAGCGCTGCGTAGAGTCAGAGCAAGGCCAAGCGATCCTCAGAGACATCCATCAGGGCGAGTGCGGCCACCATGCGGCTTCAAGGGCGCTCGTGGCCAAAGCCTTTCGGCACGGTTTCTTTTGGCCGACCGCCCTGGAAGAAGCTAAAGAACTAGTCAAGAAATGCAAGGGGTGCCAGGTGTTCCGCTCCAAGCCCCTCCAGCCGGCTTCCGCGTTGAAGACAATCCCCATTGCCTGGCCCTTCGCAGTCTGGGGCTTGGACATGGTGGGACCATTCAAGACGGCCCGAGGCGGCCTAACTCATTTGCTTGTCGCGGTGGACAAGTTCACCAAGTGGGTAGAAGCAAAGCCCATCAAGAAATTAAACGGGCCCACAACTGTGACCTTCATTGCCGACATCACAGTGCGGTACGGCATACCGCACAGCATTATCACAGACAACGGCACCAACTTCGCCAAGGGCGCCCTGGCACGTTTCTGCGCGACGCAGGGCATCCGACTAGACTTAGCGTCCGTTTCCCACCCGCAGTCAAATGGCCAGGTAGAACGAACCAACGGCCTCATCTTGTCCGGCATCAAGCCTCGATTGGTCGAACCACTCGAGCGCTCGGCCGGCTGTTGGGTCGAAGAGCTGCCTGCCGTCCTCTGGAGCCTGCGCACAACCCCAAACAAGTCAACCGGCTTCACGCCGTTCTTCCTCGTCTACGGTGCCGAAGCCGTCATCCCGACGGACATACAGTTCGACTCTCCGCGAGTCTCCATGTACACCAAAGAGGAGGCTGAGGAAGCACGCCAAGACGGCGTCGATCTGCTAGAAGAGGGCCGACTATTGGCACTCAGTCGGTCCGGCATCTACCAGTAGAGTCTGCGCCGATACTACAACCGCAAGGTCAGGCCAAGATCATTCCAAGAGGGCGACCTTGTGCTCCGGCTGATTCAGAGAACAACCGGCCAGCACAAGTTGTCGGCGCCTTGGGAAGGTCCCTTCATCATCAGCAAGGTGCTAGGGAACGACGCCTACTATCTGATCGATGCTCAGAAGCCTCGAGCGCGCAAGAGGGACGACTCCGGCAAAGAAACAGAGCGCCCGTGGAACGCAAATCTTCTGCGAAGATTTTACAGTTGATGCAGTATGTATCACGCTACCCTCTTTTGTATTAAAGTACTAAGACCTTAGGCCCCCCGGGACGAGCTTGGGGACTGCCTTTTTGATTATCCGTATGATATGGATTACGCTTCCGAGTATGCTTTCCCCTTTTATCATACTATCCGGCACCGGGTCTGACTAGTCGGCCCGGGGACTCGCCGTCTTGCGCTATGAAATGCTCCCTGAAGTCAGACAAGTAATGTGCCGCGCTCAAAGCCGTCTCCTGCCGAAAGCCGCAGCTCGCAGAGTGACTGTCGGTAAGCAGAGGACGGGAAAGAACGAGTGCACACATGAAAAATGGCTAAGGACTTAAGAGCTACGCATAGCCCAAGCCGGATGCCAGCCTCCCCTTACCGAGCCGACTCGCGAGCAGTCGGCTCGCAGTCTCAATTTTCATCAAGAATAGCCGACTCTCGAAAGTTGGCCTGTCGATTTTCAGCCAACTTGCTAAGGTATTCTAAACGACTAAGGCCTCCTTTGGTTTGGAGGAATTTTGTAGGATTTTCATAGGATAGGATTTCTATAGGAAAAATTCTTTTAGAGTCCTTTGGTTTGTAGGAATGGAATCCTATTCCTATGGAGGAATTCTTCCTATCCTCCACCTTTCATAGGAAAATAAACATTAGCCTAGACTCAATGGAAAAAATCCTACGAAGTGAATCAAAGGACATCTTCTTTCCTATCCTACTCATAGGATTTAAGATGCATGTCATTTTATTTCCTATAACTTTTCTATTCCTATGATTTCCCTATCCTATGAACCAAAGAAGGCCTAAGTACTTGCCTCCCTAAAGTAGCTGAGCACTTGACCCAGCGGCAGTCCGCAGAGCGGCTGCCCAGTCGGCAAGGCGGCAACTGAAGGAAGGCGGCAAAGGAAAAAGTCTAAAGAACCAAAGCTTGGAAAGGCGGAAATTTGATAAATATTTACATAAGGCCCTTGGCCGAATACACCCCGCGGGTGGAATTGTTCGGAACTGACAAGTTTTTTAAAAAAAAGAACAAAAGAGACAGGTAAAACTGAAGCACTCTAGGGGGCTGCCTCCGGAGCAGTCGGCTGGGCGGTCTCGGCTCGGCCGCCTCCAGCGACAGTCGCCTTGTTCTCCTGAGGCTCGTTGCTGGAGGCGCGATTAGGCTGGGGCTGGCCGCCCGCTTCGTCCTCTGGCGCCTCCTCCTCGCTTCCGTCCTCCGACTCGTCCTCCTCCTCGACGCTGGAGCCGATCACCTCCGCCGAGTCCTCCTCGTACTCCGGGTGCATCCCGAACCATTCCGGCGGGACCTCCTCGCCGCCTTCGGTCCGCTCGGGCACGAAGACACTAGTGTCCGTGTACTCGGCGATGGCCGCCGCGCGCTCGACAAGGGCGCCTTCCACGGCCTCCAGCTCGGCCTGGGCCTCTGACCGGAACGCGGCCAGACGGTCCAGGTCCAGCCCTGGATACCACCCTTTGACGAACTCCAAGGCCCGGCGTGCTCCGGCACGGGCCGAGGAGCCCCTCCAAGCCTCGAAGCGACCGGCGGCGACCTCCAGCCAGTCGGCCGTCCGGCTGGCGGTGCGAAGAGCTGGCACCTCCGGCCACAGAGCGGCAACGACTTGAGCGCCGGCGCGTTGAAGACGGCGCAGCAGACGATGAGCAGGACGAAGGCGAACCCCGATGCTCAGGAGCTGCTCGTCGATGGTTCGGGGGGCGTTGGCGGCAATCACTTCGCCCTTCGCCCTTCGCTCCTCCCGAGCCGCCTCGATGACCAGAGGAACGGCCTGCGAGTGGCCAGGAAAGAAGTCTGCCAAGACAGAAAAGAAGACAGTCAGAAAAATCAGAAATCAGCCCGACACAAGAGTCGGAAGACCAAAGAAGAGAAAAAAGAATTACCGTCGACGATGTCCTCAAGCTTGTGGTAGCCGGAGGTCAGCATCGCCTCCCAGTCGATCCAGGCGGAGCGCTCGACCTCGAATTCGGCTATGAGGGCATCCTCCCGCGACTTGGCATCTTCCTGCGCCTTCCGGAGCAGCTCTTTCTGCTCGGCCAGCTGCGTCGCCAGCAGGTTGCGCTCTTGGACGAGCTTGTCGCACTCCTCCTCCTTGGCGCGGCGAGTGGTGTTGGCCTCGTTCAGCTGCTCCTGGTGGGAGGCATTGGCGTCTGAAGATCGAGAGACGTTTTCAGTAAGAAAGGTCGGCGGGGAGATCCGGCCCGACTGCTCAGCAGTCGGCCCGAATCTCGGGGTCTACAGCCCGCGGGCGCGCCAGCGCACCCCCGTGGAGAAGAAGGAAGATAGATCGCCGGGGAGATCCGGCCCGACTGCTCAGCAGTCGGCCCGAATCTCGGGGACTACAGCCCGCGGGTGCACCAGCGCGCCCCCGCAAAGAAGAAAGAATTAGCCCACCTCGGCTTTCCGTCAGATCGGCGGTCCGCTTCCGCAGCTCTTCAACATTGCGGTTGAAGGCAGTGGAGCGGAGATTGTGGTATTCCTGCAAAGCCGGCAAAGCAAAGTTAGCCTTCGGAGCTCGCCAGAAGGAGTTCCGGGTCGCCTGCTCAGCAGCCGACCCCGAACTCGGGGACTACACCCAGTGGGTGCGCTGGCGCGCCCCCACGGGAAAAGACAGAAACTAAAAAAGGAAAAACGAAACATACCCGGACGGAGGTCCGCAGGGCCAGATGCGCTTTGGTCGAGAGTTGGAGGGCGTCGCCCTCTTTGCGCAGCTTCGATTGGACGTCCAGAAGGGCCTGGTTCAGCGGGCCGGTGCCGCCTTCACACAGCCAGCCGGTGGGCGCGGCACTTGAGGCCTCGACGTCCAAGTTCGCCGAGCTTGCAGCGCCGGTTTCCCGAGCTTGCGGCACTGAGTTCGTCCTCTCAATCCGGCGGCGCGCTGGCACGGCGACCTGAAGAAGTAGCTACGCGTCGGCGTCGTCCGCGGTCGGAGGATCCTGCGGGTCCACCGGCTGTTTGCCGTGCGGCCTTGAAGACGGAGGCGGCGGGGGCGGCGGGGGCGGCGCGTGAGTATCCGAGCCTGAGACGTCGCCGCCCTCCTCCGCGAGAGGGTTTGCGGTGCCGACCTCCCCGGTCTGCCCCGTGAACTCAGTTGCCGGCGGCGCCGACGACAGTGGGGGGACGAGCATCGCCGATCGACGATGCGCGACCTCCTCGGCATGCCGCTTCGCCGCGACCGCAGCCACGGCCTCCCCCAGGTGCCGCTGGGCATTGGCGGCCGCCTTCTCGGCCTCCGCCTTCTCCAGGCGGTCGGCCTCCTCCTCCTCGCGTTTCTCTCGCGCGTTCCGTGCCGTCGCCTCCCGAAGGTCGGCGGCGGGATCAATCCGCCGTGTGTTGGCAGACGTCTCCACCGACCCCATGACGGAGGGGACGGCGGCTCTCTCAAGAGAGAGGGGAGCTCTGGAGAAGGTCGGAGGGAAAATCAAAAAAAACTCCAAGCGAGATCCAGGAAAGAAACGACAGAGTAAGAAGACTCACGAAGAAACTAGCGGCGGCCTTCTCACTTCCTTTCGGAAGCGGTTGGCCTTCGCGGCCGCCTCCTCCCGCTTGGTCGCGACAGCGGCTCCCTTGAACTTCTTCGACTTGCCGCCGGGCACACTCGGCCCGGCGTGACACCTCTTCGCACCGGCTTGGCTGGAGGAGCCGGCTTTCGGCTGGCGGCGCGGGGCGACTTCTGCGTCGGCGTTGCCCTCGGGCAAGTCGGCGAAGGTCGCCGACGGTCTGAGGCCGCCGTCTGCCCCCTCTCCGCCGCCTTCGGCGTCGGCCTCCAGTGCCGCTGCTCCCAGGTCGGGGTCGTCAGCGTCGCTGACCTCGCGATCCGGGACGTAGTCGCAAGGCTCTCTTGTGGCGCCGGCTGAGGGCGCCGTAAGGGGATTCTTCCCAGAAGATGCCAACAAAGATCAGAGCTCGAGGTCTGACGGAAATAAGATCGAGCTGCAGATAGATGCGACTTACCATTGGAGGGGGGTTGTCGCGCGAGTACGGCTCCTTGCCGAACTGCCACTCCTCCGTGAACCCGCAGTGGGCGATGTGGTTCACCAAGTTCGCCACCTCCCCACGCGGCATGTCCCTGGTGCACAGCTGGCTCGGATCGTGTTGGCCGCTCATCTGGCAGATGAGGTGAGGCCGGCCTTGGAGCGGAAGAACCTGGCGCGCCACGAAGGCGGCCAGAAGATCGGAGGCGACGAGCCCCTCCGACTGCAGCATGACTCGGAGCCGCGCCACGGCGCCGCTTCCGGAGGTCGAGAGAGACTTGGATCGATGGGACCAACTGGCCAGCCGGCCAGTCAGCGGCTCGGGGTCGAAAGGCGGCAGGTTGACCCAGTCGCCGTCAGTGGAGATGTTCTTCACGTAGAAGTAGGACTTCTGCCACATCTTCACCGACTTCACCAGCGGGATGGGCGGAAAAGGATTGTCGGCCGTCGAGCGCCGCACCGCGATGTAGGTGCCGCACTGAGCCGGCGTGCCGGCGGCCTGAGTGTCGAGTTTAGCGGAGAAGAACTCCCCCCACAGCTCGAGGGTGGGGAGAACACCGATGTAGCCTTCGCACAGGGTGGCGAAGGAGGAGAGAAGCACCACCGCGTTGGGGGTGAGGTGGTGCGGCTGCAGTTTGTGGAACTCGAGAAACGAGCGGAAGAATCCGCTCGCCGGAAGCCCCAGCCCGCGCATAAGATGCGAGCGGAAGATGACCCGCTCGCCCTCCTCCGGCGCGGGCCGGATCTCTCCCGCCGGCGCAGGACGGGCGTGCACCAGGTCCGCGCTGTGGAGACGGCGAGTCAGGCGAAGGAACTCAATGTCCTCCGCCTCCACGTCCGAGCCATCCCACTCGCCGGAGCGCGAGGCGGGCGGCGTGGCGGAAGAAGAACTCATCGCCGGCGAGGAAGAAGGTTTTGGCTCGCGGCGGAGGAAGAATGTCGTGGCTCGCGGCGAAGGAAGGAGAAGGGCGGGACAGCGGGCGAGAGAGTGCGCGTGCAGTGCCGCCCCGCTCTCCCCGCCTACTTATAGCCCTACGGGCTGAGAAGCGAGGGGGCGACAGGGGGATTAACTGCGCCCGCGGCCCCACGCCGCCCACGATCAACCCCCACGAAGTTACTGCGCGCAGTAGCGACGTGGGGATGCCAACCGCCCTCGGCCACAGCGGATCCGCTCGGGTCCCGAGGCGCGGTAATGGCGGGCCCCACCAGCCGGCCCGTCCCGTCACGCGCGTGGGTGGACAGACTATCGCCTCCACGTGGCGCCGCGCGACAGGACCGTCTCGATAATGGCAGGGAGGCGTGACCGATACGCCTCCCGTTTTCCCGCCATGACTTGCGGATGGCGGCCCCTCGCCGAACGAGTCCGACTTCGGCGAGGCGGCCCAAAGCAACAGCAGCCGAGTCTCAGAGTCGGCACTAGATGAAATGAAACTGCTGAAGCCCCTCGAGGTGGCACCCGCCGGGCTTCACCAGCTTCGGGGACTACTGTGGGAGTAATGGGCCACGGGTAGGCTGACCCGGGTCCCAAGATCTTTCAAGACATCGGGGCAGGCCGTGCCCCTCGACCGAGTCCCAGACGGCGACCTTCGAAGAAGGCCGAGTCCCGGCTGGCGACCTTCAAAGAAGGCCGAGTCCCAGCTGGCGGCTCTGAAGCAAGCCGACTCCGGGCTTGCGACCTTTCAAGGGGCCGACTATGAGAGTCGGCCCGCGACCTTTTCACGAAGACCGACGCAGGGTACGGTCCCGACGTGGCCGTCCCCTCAAACCTACGGGAGGTAGGCATGGCTACAGTGAGCCGTACCACCAGGAGATCTCCGGTAAGGCACGGCACTGTTGCCATGCCTCCCCTGACTTCAGCCATAGTGTGCAAGGCACTGTGCCCACAACGGCGGCCTGTACGGCCCGAAGACCGGCGGGCCCCCCGTCAGTGAGGGAGAAGAAGATGGCCGGAGAGTCCGAAGACGGCCCTGCGGGAGTCGGCCTTCCCAGAGTCGGCCGCCTCTCAGTCAGGGCCCCACGAACCATAAACCATATTGGACGGGAGGTGGCGACAGTGATCGCCCGACAGACGGCGGCACTGTTCCCACGACCCCATGACCGAGCCTGCGTCATCAGGAGTGTTGCACAGTGCCCGGCCTGTCCGCGGGGCCCGCTAGTCGGCGGGCCCCAGAAGCCGGCAGGGGGGGCGGCGGCATGAGAGACAGACAGCTGGGGGCCACACCCAGTCAGTTTACCATTGTACCCTCGGGGGGTAGGCCTATATAAACCCTCCGGGGCACCCATGCGAAGGGTTGGGCCCTGGATAGGTTTTTAGACACATAGCAAGCAAAGGAAGGAGCCAGCCTCGCTCCCTCCCGCCACCCGAAACAGCTCAAGGAGCACCTTTGTATTATCGTCCCATAGTGATCATGCGGAGGCCCCGCAGAGCAGCAGTAGGGGTGTTATCTCCCCGGAGAGCCCCGAAGCTGGGTAAGATTCGTCGGCGTGCATGTCTGCGTCTCATCCCGTTTCCAGGCACCGGCGACGTTCTACTCGCCCCCACCATGATAAGCCACCCGTTGGCATATGTCGCATCCAACCCCCGACACAGCTCGATGACGCACCCCCGATCTCCTATCCAGCAGAGGCGCCGGGGGGAGTTCCGTCAGCACGACGGCGTGGTGACGATCTTGATGTTCTCCTGTCGCAGGGCTTCGCCTAAGCACCGCTACAATATGACCGAGGTGTAATATCATGGAGGGGGGCACCGCACACGGCTAAGGAACGATCTCAATGATCAACTTGTGTGTCTAGGGTGCCCCCCTACCCCCGTATATAAAGGAGGGAGGGAGGAGGTGGCCGGCCCAAGGGGGGCGCACCATAGGGAGGGGGAAACCTACTCCAAGTAGGTTTCCCCTCCTTTTCCTAATCCAAGTTGGAGGTGGAAGGAAGGAGTAGTAGTAGTAGGAAGGAAGAGGGGGAAGGAGAGAAGGAAAGGGGGGGCCGGCCCCCTTCCCAATTCGGATTGGGCTTGGGGGGGCGCGCCCCCCTCCCTTGCTCCTTCTCCCTCCCTTCCAATAGGGCCCAATAAGGCCCATATACTTACAGGGGGGTTCCAGTAACCTCCCGGAGCTCCGGTATATTCCCAAACTCTCCCGGAACCTTTCCGGTGTCCAAATATATCCGTCCAATATATCAATCTTTATGTCTCGACCATTTCGAGACTCCTCGTCATGTCCGTGATCATATCCGGGACTCCGAACAAACTTTGGTACATCAAAATATATAAACTCATAATATAATTGTCATCGAAACCTTAAGCGTGCGGACCCTACGGTTCGAGAACAATGTAGACATGACGGAGACACGTCTCTGGTCAATAACCAATAGCGGGACCTGGATGCCCATATTGGTTCCTACATATTCTACGAAGATCTTTATCGGTCAAACCGCACAACAACATACGTTGTTCCCTTTGTCATCGGTATGTTACTTGCCCGAGATTTGATCGTCGGTATCCAATACCTAGTTCAATCTTGTTACCGGCAAGTCTCTTTACTCGTTCCGTAATACGTCATCTCATAACTAACTCATTAGTTACATGCTTGCAAGGCTTAGGTGATGAGTATTACCGAGAGGGCCCAGAGATACCTCTCCGACAATCGGAGTGACAAATCCTAATCTCGAATTATGCCAACTCAACATGTACCTTCGGAGACACCTGTAGTACTCCTTTATAATCACCCAGTTACGTTGTGATGTTTGGTAGTACCCAAAGTGTTCCTCCGGTAAACGGGAGTTGCATAATTCTCATAGTTACAGGAACATGTATAAGTCATGAAGAAAGCAATAGCAGAATACTAAACGATCAAGTGCTAAGCTAACGGGATGGGTCATGTCAATCACATCATTCTCCTAATGATGTGATCCCATTTAATGAAATGACAACACATGTCTATGGTTAGGAAACATAACCATCTTTGATTAATGAGCTAGTCAAGTAGAGGCATACTAGTGACTATATGTTTGTCTATGTATTCACACATGTATCATGTTTCCGGTTAATACAATTCTAGCATGAATAATAAACATTTATCATGATATGAGGAAATAAATAATAACTTTATTATTGCCTCTAGGGCATATTTCCTTCAGTCTCCCACTTGCACTAGAGTCAATAATCTAGTTCACATCGCCATGTGATTTAACACCAATATTCATATCTGTATATGATTAACACCCATAGTTCACATCATCATGTTACCAACATCCAAAGGTTTTACTAGAGTCAATAATCTAGTTCACATCGCTATGTGATTAACACCCAAAGAGTACTACGGTGTGATCATGGTTTGCTCGTGAGAGAAGTTTAGTCAACGGGTCTGTCACATTCAGAGCCGTATGTATTTTGCAAATATTTTATGTCCACAATGCTCTGCACGGAGCTACTCTAGCTAATTGCTCCCACTTTCAATATGTATCCAGGTTGAGACTTAGAGTCATCTGGATTAGTGTAAAAGTTTGCACTGATGTAACTTTTACAACAAACTCTTTTATCACCTCCATAATCGAGAAACATCTCCTTAGTCCTTACTAAGGATATTCTTTGACCAATGTCCAATGATCTACTCCTAGATCACTATTGTACTCCCTTGCCAAATTTAGAGCAAGGTATACAATAGGTCTGGTACATAGCATAGCATACTTTATAGAACCTATGACTGAGGCATAGGGAATGACTTTTCATACTCTTTCTATTTTCTGCTGTGGTCGGGATTTGAGTCTTACTCAATTTCATACCTTTGCAACACAGGCAAGAACTCTTTCTTTGACTGTTCCATTTTGAACTATTTCAAAATCTTGCCAAGGTATGTACTCATTGAAGATCTTATCAAGCGTCTTGATCTATCTCTATAGATCTTGATCCTCAATATGTAAGTAGCTTTTACTGAGGTCTTTTCTTTTTAAAGAACTCCTTTAAAACACTCCTTTATGCTTTGCAGAAAAATTCTACATCATTTCTGATCAACAATATGTCACTCACATATACTAATCAGAAAGACTGTAGTGCTCCCACTCACTTTATTGTAAATACAGGCTTCATCGTAAGTCCATATAAAACTATATGCTTTGATCAACTTATCAAAGCGTATATTCCAACTCCGAGATGCTTGCACCAGTCCATAGATGGATCGCTGGAGCTTGCACATTTTGTTAGCACCTTTAGGATTGACAAAACCTTCTGGTTGCATCATATACAACTCTTCTTTAATAAATCCATTAAGGAATGCAATTTTGACATCCATTTGCCAGATTTCATAAAATGTGGCGATTGCTAACATGATTCAGACAGACTTAAGCTTCGATACGAGTGAGAAAATCTCATCGTATTCAACACCTTGAACTTGTTGAAAACCTTTCGCAACAAGTCGAGCTTGGTAGATAGTAATACTACTATCAGTGTCCGTCTTCCTCTTGAAGATCCATTCATTTAACATGGCTTGCTGATCATCGAGCAAGTCAATCAAAGTCCATACTTTGTTCTCATACATGGATCATATCTCAGATTTTATGGCCTCGAGCCATTTCGCGGAATCTGGGCTCATCATCGCTTCCTCATAGTTCGTAGGTTCATCATGGTCTAGTAACATGACTTCCAGAACATGATTACTACACCACTCTGCTGCGGATCTTACTCTAGAAGACCTACGAGGTTCTGTAGTAACTTGATCTGAAGTTTCATGATCAATATCATTAGCTTCCTCACTAATTGGTGTATTTGTCACAGGAACTGATTTCTGTGATGAACTACTTTCCAATAAGGGAACAGGTACAGTTACCTCATCAAGTTCTACTTTCCTCCCACTCACTTCTTTCGAGAGAAACTCCTTCTCTAGAAAGGATCCATTTTTAGCAACAAATATCTTGCCTTCGGATCTGTGATAGAAGGTGTACCCAACTATTTCCTTTGGGTATTCTATGAAGACGCACTTCTCCGATTTGGGTTCGAGCTTATCAGGATGAAACTTTTTCACATAAGCATCGCAGCCCCAAACTTTAAGAAACGACAACTTGGGTTTCTTGCTAAACCACAGTTCATATGGTGTCGTCTCAACGGATTTAGATGGTGCCCTTTTAACGTGAATGCAGCTGTCTCTAATGCATAACCCAAAAACAATATTGGTAAATCAGTAAGCGACATCATAGATCGCACCATATCCAATAAAGTGCGGTTACGACGTTCGGACACACCATAACGTTGTGGTGTTCCAGGTGGCGTGAGCTATGAAACTATTCCACATTGTTTTAATTGAAGACCAAACTCGTAACTCAAATATTCGTCTCCGCGATCAGATCGCAGAAACTTTATTTTCTTGTTACGATGATTTTTCCACTTCACTCTGAAATTCTTTGAACCTTTCAACTATTTCAGACTTATGTTTCATCAAGTAGATATACCCATATCTGCTCAAATCATCTTGTGAAGGTTAGAAAGTAACGATACTTGCCACGAGCCTTCATACTCATTGGTCTGCACAGTATGTATTATTTCCAACAAGTCAGTAGCTCGTTCCATTGTTCCGAAGAACGGAGTTTTAGTCATCTTGCCCAAAAGGCACGGTTCGCAAGTATCAAATGATTCATAACCAAGTGATTCCGAAAATCCATCTTTATGGAGTTTCTTCATGCGCTTTACACCGATATGACCAAAATGGCAGAGCCACAAATAAGTTGCACTATCATTATTAACTTTGCATCTTTTGGCATCAATATTATGAATATGTGCATCACTACGATCGAGAGCCAACAAACTATTTTCGTTGGGTGTATGACCATTGGAGGTTTTATTCATTTAAATAGAACAACAATTATTCTATGATTTTAAATGAATAACCGTATTGCAATAAACATGATTAAATCATATTCATGCTCAACGCAAAGGCCAAATAACATTTATTTAGGTTTAACACTAATCCCGAAAGTATAGGGAGTGCGCGATGATGATCATATCAATCTTGGAACTACTTCCAACATTCATCGTCACTTTCCCTTCAACTAGTCTCTGTTTATTCTGTAACTCCAGTTTCGAGTTACTAATCTTAGCAACCGAACAAGTATCAAATACTCAGGGGCTACTATAAACACTAGCAAGGCACACTTTAATAACTTGTATATCAAATATACCCTTGTTCACTTTTCCATCCTTCTTATCCACCAAATATTCAGGGCATTTACGCTTCCAGTGACCATTTCTTTTGTAGTGTAAGCACTCAGTTTCAGGCTTTGGTCCAGTTTTGGTCTTCTTCACGAGAGTGACAACTTGTTTGCCATTCTACTTGAAGTTTCCCTTTCTTTCCCTTTGCCCTTTTCTTGAAACTAGTGGTCTTGTCAATCATCAACACTTGATGCTCTTTCCTGATTTCTACCTTCGTCGATTTCAACATCACGAAGAGCTCGGGAATCGTTTTTGTCATCCCTTGCATACTATAGTTCATCACAAAGTTCTAGTAACTTAGTGATGGTGACTAGAGAATTCTGTCAATCACTATCTTATCTGGAAGATTAACTCCCACTTGATTCAAGCAATTGAAGTACCCAGACAATCTGAGCACATGCTCACTAGTTGAGCGATTCTCCTCCATCTTTTAGCTTTAGAACTTGTTGGAGACTTCATATCTCTCAACTCGGGTATTTGCTGGAAATATTAACTTCAACTCCTGGAACATCTCATATGGTCCATGATGTTCAAAACGTCTTTGAAGTCCCGATTCTAAGCCGTTTAAGCATGGTGCACTAAACTATCAAGTAGTCATCCTTTTGAGCTAGCCAAACGTTCATAACGTCTGCATCTGCTCCTGCAATAGGTTTGTCACCTAGCGGTGCATCAAGGACATAATTCTTCTGCGCAGCAATGAGGATAAACCTCAGATCACGGATCCAATCCGCATCATTGCTACTAACATCTTTCAACACAATTTTCTCTAGGAACATATCAAAATAAACATATGAAAGCAACAACGCAAGCTATTGATCTAGAACATAATTTGCAAAATACTACCAGGACTAAGTTCATGATAAATTTAAGTTCAATTAATCATATTACTTAATAACTCCCACTTAGACAGACATCTCTCTAGTCATCTAAGTGATCACGTGATCCAAATCAACTAAACCATGTCCGATCATCACGTGAGATGGAGTAGTTTCAATGGTGAACATCGCTATGTTGATCATATCTACTATATGATTCACGCTCGACCTTTCGGTCTCCGTGTTCCGAGGCCATATCTGTATACGCTAGGCTCGTCAAGTATAACCTGAGTATTCCGCGTGTGCAACTGTTTTGCACCCGTTGTATTTGAACGTAGAGCCTATCACACCCGATCATCACGTGGTGTCTCAGCACGAAGAACTTTCGCAACGGTGCATACTCAGGGAGAACACTTCTTGATAATTAGTGAGAGATCATCTTAAAATGCTACCGTCAAACAAAACATAATAAGATGTATAACAGATAAACATCATATGCAATCAAAATATGTGACATGATATGGCCATGATCATCTTGCGCCTTTGATCTCCATCTCCAAAGTACTGTCATGATCTCTATCGTCACCGGCACAACACCATGATCTTCATCATCTTGATCTATATCAATGTGTCATCACATGGTCGTCTCACCAACTATTGCTCTTGCAACTATTGCTATCGCATAGCGATAAAGTAAAGCAATTATTTGGCACTTGCATCTTATGCAACAAAGAGACAACCATAGAGCTTCTGCCAGTCGTCGATAACTTCAACAAAACATGATCATCTCATACAACAACTTATATCTCATCACGTTTTGACCATATCACATCACAACATGCCCTGCAAAAACAAGTTAGACGTCCTCTACTTTGTTGTTGCAAGTTTTACGTGGCTGCTACGGGCTTAAGCAAGAACCAATCTCACCTACGCATCAAAACCACAACGATAGTTTGTCAAATAGACTCCGTTTTAACCTTCGCAAGGACCGGGCGTAGCCACACTCGGTTCAACTAAAGTTGGAGAAACTGACACCCGCCAGCCACCTGTGTGCAAAGCACGTCGGTAGAACCAGTATCGCGTAAGCGTACACGTAAAGTCGGTCCGGGCCACTTCATCCAACAAGACCGCCGAACCAAAGTATGACATGCTGGTAGGCAGTATGACTTATATCGTCCACAACTCACTTGTGTTCTACTCGTGCATATAACATCAAACCATAAAAACCTAGGCTCGGATGCCACTGTTGGGGAACGTAGTAATTTCAAAAAATTTCCTACGCACACGCAAGATCATGGTGATGATATAGCAACGAGGGGAGAGTATTGTCTACGTACCCTCGTAGACCGAAGCGGAAGCGTTGACGCAACATAGAGGAAGTAGTCGTACGTCCTCCCGGTCTGACCGATCCAAGCACCGTTACTCCGGCACCTCCGAGTTCTTGACACGCGTTCAGCTCGATGACGCACCCCCAATCTCCGATCCAGCAGAGGCGCCGGGGGGGGAGTTCCGTCAGCACAACGGCGTGGTGACGATCTTGATGTTCTCCTGTCGCAGGGCTTCGCCTAAGCACCGCTACAATATGACCGAGGTGTAATATCGTGGAGGGGGGCACCGCACACGGCTAAGGAACGATCTCAATGATCAACTTGTGTGTCTAGGGTGCCCCCCTACCCCCGTATATAAAGGAGGGAGGGAGGAGGTGGCCGGCCCAAGGGGGGGCGCGCCATAGGGAGGGGGAAACCTACTCCAAGTAGGTTTCCCCTCCTTTTCCTAATCCAAGTTGGAGGGGGAAGGAAGGAGTAGTAGTAGTAGGAAGGAAGAGGGGGAAGGAGAGAAGGAAAGGGGGGCCGGCCCCCTTCCCAATTCGGATTGGGCTTGGGGGGGCGCGCCCCCCTCCCTTGCTCCTTCTCCCTCCCTTCCAATAGGGCCCAATAAGGCCCATATACTTACCGGGGGGTTCCGGTAACCTCCCGGAGCTCCGGTATATTCCCAAACTCTCCCGGAACCTTTCCGGTGTCCAAATATATCCGTCCAATATATCAATCTTTATGTCTCGACCATTTCGAGACTCCTCCTCATGTCCGTGATCATATCCGGGACTCCGAACAAACTTCGGTACATCAAAATATATAAACTCATAATATAATTGTCATCGAAACCTTAAGCGTGCGGACCCTACGGTTCGAGAACAATGTAGACATGACCGAGACACGTCTCTGGTCAATAACCAATAGCGGGACCTGGATGCCATATTGGTTCCTACATATTCTACGAAGATCTTTATCGGTCAAACCGCACAACAACATACGTTGTTCCCTTTGTCATCGGTATGTTACTTGCCCGAGATTTGATCGTCGGTATCCAATACCTAGTTCAATCTCGTTACCGGCAAGTCTCTTTACTCGTTCCGTAATACGTCATCTCATAACTAACTCATTAGTTACATGCTTGCAAGGCTTAGGTGATGAGTATTACCGAGAGGGCCCAGAGATACCTCTCCGACAATCGGAGTGACAAATCCTAATCTCGAATTATGCCAACTCAACATGTACCTTCGGAGACACCTGTGGTACTCCTTTATAATCACCCAGTTACGTTGTGACGTTTGGTAGTACCCAAAGTGTTCCTCCGGTAAACGGGAGTTGCATAATTCTCATAGTTACAGGAACATGTATAAGTCATGAAGAAAGCAATAGCAGAATACTAAACGATCAAGTGCTAAGCTAACGGGATGGGTCATGTCAATCACATCATTCTCCTAATGATGTGATCCCATTTAATCAAATGACAACACATGTCTATGGTTAGGAAACATAACCATCTTTGATTAATGAGCTAGTCAAGTAGAGGCATACTAGTGACTATATGTTTGTCTATGTATTCACACATGTATCATGTTTCCGGTTAATACAATTCTAGCATGAATAATAAACATTTATCATGATATGAGGAAATAAATAATAACTTTATTATTGCCTCTAGGGCATATTTCCTTCAAGAAGAGCTCATCTGGCAAGGCTCGTGCTTTTGTTGGCAAGGAAATGGATTCAGAGGAGGAGTCTGCTTCGGAGGAGGTGGAGGTGGAGTCTAGAGATGTCGGAGTAATGGGCCACGGGTAGGCTGACCCGGGACCCAGGATCTTTCAAGACATAGGAGCAGGTCGTGCCCCTCCAGCCGAGTCCCAGCTGGCGACCTCCAGAGTGGCCAGGTCCCAGCTGGGGATCTCCCGAGAAGCCGAGTCTTAGTTGGCGATCTCCGGAGGAGCCGAGTCCCAGATGACGACTTCAAAGCAAGCCGGCTCCAAGCTTGCGACCTCCGGGAGTGCCGACTATGGGAATCGGCCCATGACACTCCACGAAGCCCGATGTGAGGTACGGTCACGACGTGGCCGTCCCTCCTCGCCTACGAAGGGCTGGCATGGCTACAGTGATCCGTATCGCTGGGAGATCTCCGGCGAGGCGCGGCACTGTTGCCATGCCTGCCCTGACCTCAGCCACAGTGTGCGACGCACTGTGCCCACGACGCCGGCATGTACGGCCCGAAGACCGCGGGGCCGCCTGTCAGTGGGTGAATCGAAGGCGGCCAGAGCGCCCGAAGACGGCCCTGTGGGAGTCGGCCTCCCCGGAGTCGGCCGTCTCCCCTCCAGGGCCCCACAAGCCATAAACCAGATTGGATGGGGAGTGGCGACAGTGATCGCCTGATAGACGGCGGTACTGTTGCCACGACCCCATGACCAAGCCTGCGTCATCAGGAGCGCCGCACAGTGCCTGGCCTGTCCGCGGGACCCACCAGTCGGTGGGCCCCAGAAGCCGGCGGGAAGGACAGCTACATAAGAGACGGACGGCTGGGACCCACGCCCAGTCGGATTACCATTGTACCCCCCGGGGGTAGGCCTATACAAACCCCCCGGGGCCCCCATGCAAAGGGTTCGGACCTTGATAGAGATAGATACATAGACCATGGAGGAGAGAACTAGCCTTGCTCTCTCCTGCCTCCCGATACAGCTCTAGGAGCACCATTGTAGCCACCTTGCTATAGTGACCAAGCGGAGACCCCGCAGAGCAGCAGTAGGGGTGTTATCTCCCCGGAGAGCCCCGAAGCTGGGTAAGATTCGCCGGCGTGCATGTCTACGCCTTATCCCGTTTCCAGGCACCGGCGACGTTCTACTCGCCCCCACCATGATAAGCCATCCTTTGGCATATGTCGCACCCAACCCCCGACAGGAGAGGAGTCTGATCCTGGCGGTGCAAGTCTGGCTCTAGCCACTGCCTATGTTGCCAAGTCCATCTTCAACACTGAAGACAATGACTTACACACCAACGCTGAAGCTAATGACGAAGACGATCCTACTCCCACCTACTGCTTCATGGCACGAGGTGCCAAGGTAAAATCACGCGATGCTTACTTTTAAAGTTCAAGTGAAGATGACTCTGATTGTGAATCCAAACACAGCTACAAAACACTTGCTAAAATTGCAACTGAACAACAAAAGGCTATGGAACATACTCAAAAACTGTTAGACAAAAGCGATGACCTGTTGGACGCTGAAATGACACGTTCACAGTCCTTAGTTGATGACATAAAAAATCTTCATGCTAATTACTGAGAACTTGAAGGTCGTCATGAATCGCTCTCAACTACTCATGAAAGGCTCTCCTATGATTATCTTCAAAGGAAACAAGAGCTTGACAGATTGAGAGCGGCTCATGAAGATCTTCAAAAGGTGAATGAGTCACTTCGCGCTCAACAGATCAGTTCCGCTCAGGATGGATTTGAACCACCATGTCTAAAATGCATTGAGCGTGATAATGCTACATCTGTTGCTGAGTGTTCCACTACTGCTACTGTTTCATTGTCTTCACCTACTGATGTGGTTACTAACCCCTCTGCGGAGGATACCACTGCTGTTGCTCATGAAAATGCTATGTTGAAGACATTGCTTGAAACAGGGATGTACAAAAGTTTGAAGGGACATCAGACTCTCTGCGATGTCCTCAAAAAGCAGATTCTGAACCGAAACCCTAGGAAAGAGGGTGTTGGGTTCGAAAGGAAAATGAATGTTGATGGCTCATACTGGAAGCCTGAGCAGTACCCCAAAACCACATGGGTTGCTGCAAAGGAACCTTCAGTAGATCCATCTACCTTATCTGGCTTTACCTGTGCTAATCCTATTATCATTGATGAATCCTTTGATGCAAACTATAAGCTGTTCAAAAATCAGAATGGTGAAGTGTTTGCCTGGTATATTGGTACTAACTGCAGGAATGGACCACCTATGAAGAAGATCTGGGTACCTAAACGGTACATTGAGAATCTTCCTGTGAATGTCGTCATGACACCACCAAGGAAGAAGACAAACCCCAGACCTATAGCTTCATGTGGCCCAAAGGCTTCATACAGATACAGGACTCACATGAGTCACCCTAACGCCAATGTTTTGCAGGGAAATCATGCTCAGTCTTATGAATATGAGCGTGTATCTTCGAACAGCTATTTTCATAAGACTAAGAACTTTTCTGCTTATTCGTATGAGTATCATTCATCTCCTGCAAGGCTATTTGCTAGGTCTTCAAAGCCAAAATTCTCAGATGCTGCACTTATACTCATTGCTTCTAAGCCCCCACTGAAGATGTGGGTGGCAAAGAAGAACTAACTCTCTTTTGCAGAAAATGGTCTCCAGCCAGCAATCAATGGCGTCCGATACTATTGCTGGGGACCTAAAACTGATTTAGGATGCACGATAAAATGTCATTCTATATACTTCATTTGAATCTCTTATCAGTCATACTATGTCCTAACCTTGATATAAGCTGTGACTGTCCCTATATGTATCAAATGCCTATGCTTCACAACACTCTTGTGAAGCCTATCCTCCTAACTCACTGTAGGGTACATCACCAAAAGTTTCAGAATGGATTATGGACAATGGATGCACAAATCATATGACTGGTGATTGAAGTCTTCTCATGGACTCAACTTTACGTCCATCCGACAAGAGTCACATCACATTTGCTGACATTGGTAAAAGCAAAGTATTGGGTCTAGGTAGAGTTGCAATCTCAAAGGGTCAACACATGGATAAAGTGATGCTTGTTGAATCCCTTGGTTTCAACTTAATGTCTGTCTCAATGCTTTGTGACTTGAACATGATTGTGATATTTGGCAAATATTGTTGCCTTGTACTAATGGAATCTGACAAATCTCTAGTCTTTGAAGGGTATCGAAAAGATGATCTATACATGGTAGATTTCTCAGCAGGTCCACAGCTTTCCGTTTGTCTTCTCACAAAAGCTTCAGAATGCTGGCTCTGGCATCGAAGGCTGGGACATGCTGGTATGAGGAACTTACACTCACTCGTCAAGAAGAAGCATGTCATTGGCATCGAAGATGTTAAGTTCAAGAAGGATCATCTGTGTGGTGCCTGTGAAGCTGGAAAGATGACAAGGGCAAAGCACCCATCAAAGACAATCATGACAACATCTCAACCCTTCGAGCTGTTACACATGGACTTGTTCGGACCTACGCACTACTCCACCCTCACAACAACTGCCTGTCTCTATGGCTTCGTCATTGTTGATGACTACTCAAGATACACATGGGTTCATATAATTCTTTACAAGACTGAAGTGCAAGATGTCTTCAGGCGCTTTGCAAATCGAGCAATGAACAATTATGGTGTGAAGATCAAGCACATCAGAAGTGACAATGGCACTGAATTCAAGAATACTGGACTTGATCTGTATCTGGATACAATGGGAATCACTCATGAGTTCTCTGCTCCATACACACCTCAGCAAAATGGCATCGTTGAGCGCAAAAACAGAACCCTCATTGAGATGGCTCGAACAATGCTAGATGAATACAAGACACCAAGAAAGTTCTGGCCTGAAGCTATTGATACAGCATGTCACATCATCAATCGTGTGTACATTCATAAGCTTCTAAACAAAACATCATATGAGCTACTTATTGGCAAGAAGCCGAACGTCAGTTACTTCAGAGTATTTGGAGCAAGATGCTGGATAAAGGATCCCCATCACAAGTCAAAATTTGCACCCAAGGCTCACGAAGGCTTCATGCTTGGCTATGTAAAGGATTCACACTCCTATAGAGTCTTCAACCTTTATCTCTACAAGATCGTTGAAACTGAGGATGTGAATTTTGATGAAACCAATGGTTCACAGAGAGAGATTCTGCCAAGTACACTGGATGAAGCTCCTTCAAACGAGGCAATCAGGCTGATGGGAACTGGTGAAATCATGCCCTCTGAAGCACAACCTGAAGAGGAACTTATCATCTCTGCACCAAATCTACCTCAAGACAATGCTCAGACCGAAGACAATCCTCCCAATGATGACAATGATCAGACAGAGCAAAATCTTCGTCCTGTTCATCCTCATGTTGCAAATGAAGTCCAAATAGAGAAGATTATTGACAGCATCAATGCACCTGGTCCGCTCACTCGATCAAGAGCAACACAGCTAGCAAACTTCTGTGGGCACTTTTCATTTGTGTAAATATCAGAACCCAAGAAAGTTGCTGAAGCTTTTATGGAACCTGAATGCATTCAAGCAATGCAAGAAGAACTTCAACAGTTCAAGATGAATAATGTATGGGAACTTGTCAAGCGACCTGATCCTCGCAAGCATAACATTATTGGAACAAAATGGATATATCGAAATAAGCAAGATGAGCATGGTCAAGTCGTCAGAAACAAAGCACGTCTTGTGGCTCAAGGATACACTCAAGTTGAAGGAACTGACTTCGATGAAACATTTGCTCCTGTTGCTAGGCTTGAAGCTATTCGTATACTGCTAGCCTATGCTAATCATCACAATATCTTGCTATATCAAATGGATGTAAAGAGTGCATTTCTCAATGGCAAGATTGAAGAAGAAGTATATGTCGCACAACCACCTGGCTTTGAAGATCCAAAACATCCTGATATGGTGTACAAGCTAAACAAGGCACTGTATGGCCTCAAACAAGCCCCTCGTGCCTGGTATGATACAATCAAAGACTTCCTGAAGAGCAAAGGCTTCAAACCTGGATCCCTCGATCCTACTCTCTTCACGAAGACATATGATGGTGAACTGTTTGTGTGCCAAATATATGTGGATGACACAATCTTCGGCTGCACCAACCAGAAGTATAGTGATGAGTTTGGGTACATGATGCAAGAGCAATACCAAATGTCCATGATGGGTGAGCTGAAGTTCTTCCTTGGTCTTCAAATTCGTCAGCAGAGGAATGGCATTTTCATATCTCAAGAGAAATACCTCAAATATTGTCTGAAGAAGTTTGGAATGGAAGACTGCAAAGGCTACACGACGCCAATGCCAGCCAAACACCATCTTGGTCTTGACGACAATGGTAAAGAGTTCGATCAAAAGGTATACCGATCCATGATTGGTTCTTTGCTTTATTTATGTGCATCTAGGCCAGATATTATGCTTAGTGTTTGCATGTGTGCTCGATTCCAAGCGGCACCAAAGGAATCGCATCACTTAGCTGTGAAGCGAATTCTTCGATATTTGGCTTACACCCCAACACTCGGATTATGGTATCCCAAGGGCTCAAGATTCGATCTGGTTGGATTCTCTGATGCTGATTATGCTGGTGACAAGGTGGATCGCAAGTCTACATCTGGCACATGTCATTTTCTTGGTCGATCACTTGTCTGTTGGTCTTCGAAGAAGCAGAACTGTGTATCACTCTCAACTGCCGAATCTGAATACATTGCTGCTGGATCCTATTGTGCTCAGCTTCTATGGATGAAGCAAACTCTCAAGGATTATGGCATCAACCTGAATCAAGTACCTCTCTTCTGTGACAACGAGAGTGCCATCAAAATAGCCAACAATCCAGTCCAACACTCGAAGACAAAGCACATTGAAATTCGTCATCACTTTCTCAGAGATCATGTTATGAAGAAAGATATCGATATCATTCACGTCAACACTGAAGAGCAACTGGCAGATATCTTCACAAAGCCCTTGGATGAGAAAAGGTTTTGCAAGTTACGGTGTGAGCTAAATATCTTGGAATCCTCTAATGTCCTGTGATCAGGCACACATCCTAACACTTATGCATGTTGATGACTTAGATGTGCAACACACAAAGTAATGTATATCTTCAATCAATGAAGATTTACACTCTGAGTGTGAATATATTAACATGGAATTTGACTTCGGAGCACCACGATAATTGTGCGCCGTGTCTGGGTCTAATACTTCCTATATGGTGGGTAACGCCACCACCAACTTTTCTTGTTTGAAGTGTTTCACTCAAGGCGTTATATTGCAATGACTTTGCATTTGGTTTGTCTTCAGTTTCAATTTGTCTTCATGACCTTCTGCACTATGATGATTTGATTGCTTTCTGATACATATATACATACTAGTGTTCTGTCCTCTACAGCATTCACTTATAGGTATGTCTTCAAGATTGGATCTTTTGAACTAAGTGAATGTGATCGGACCCTAACCTCTCTATGCTTCCTATCTAAAATCTATCTATCCAAATCATATGCATTCTATTGAAACTGTCGAATGTCTTCTCTGCGTCCTAGTCACCAGAAGCTAAAGAGACAAACGATAAATCTGTTTTAATGACTTATCTTTACTGTTGAAATCTGGAGAAGCCGGAACAACTCTCCGACATGCCTGGCGGGCGTGGGAACGTGGGACAACCCTGAGTATGTTGCATGCTTGCCACGTGCCCCTCAGATGTGAACCGCCAGGGGCACCAGCGTAATTGCGCTGTGTCTCTCACCTACATATAAATACTTGTCCCCTGCGGTAAAGAAATCCTTCTCCCACCTCTCCACCTCCGTCAAAACCCTAGCACCACCGCTAGCTCGCGACGACGCCGGCGATGAAGCGCTTAGCTGCCGCGACTTCTCCGACGCCGTTCTCACGCCGGCCGCGGACATCGTCCTCTCCGCCATCGCCGTAGGTGTCCTCCGTCGCCAAGTTAGGGCACGGTGGGCTGAACTGCTTGGTCTCCTATCTTCCATCTAGCAGTTCTTCATGCGGTAATTATAACTCTATTTTTACCACCTTTTTTATCTTCAAGATTCATCCTGTTTACCGAAAGTAGTTTCTGTCTATTCAAAGCTAGATCTATTCCATCTGCATCTCATACTGCTTGTCGATTCACTTAGATTTCTTATCTAGTTTGATTCCTCACTTTTACTTATTCACGGATTGGTACAAATCTGGAACCAACTCACCTATATAAGTGAATGTCTTCGCATCATGAGGTCAATGTCTTCAAACTAATTTATCTTCAAAATCTTCTGAGAATGCATATGACCTCTTCCCCTTCCCTCGCATCTCTAATGTTGTCACAGGTACATGTCCATGGGAGAATCCCTTGGTTCTCATAGTCTGCATTCGTTTGCAGAATACTTACAGCATCATATAAATTCTCCTGAAGCCAGTTCCTGCTTGACCAGCAAGCGTAAATCTCTGAAGCCTTTGAACGTATTGAAGCCATTCAGCTTGAAGTTCATGGCTACAGAGAAATCAGCAAGGAAGGGTGGCAGACAGCGCAGAGAAGGGACATCTAAAGATCTGCCTGATGACTTAGCAGAAATGTACAAGACAGATCTTGAAGAGAACTATCATCAGATAAAGACGCGAATCCAATGGATTCGACGCTATTGGGCTGAGGAGTGGTTCAAGAACAATTTCGTGATGAAGGAATATGCAGAGAAGCATGCCATCGAGGCCTTCAACCCAAGAGCCAAGCTGAAGCCATTGAACAAGGCTTCTATCCATGCATGGTCCGTGGGCCACAGCCAGCGAACGCAGATCCCACCTCACTACTATGGTGTCGTGACGACCCTCTCTTCAAGCGCAACTATCAGTTTGCTATGGCTTCGGCCAAGAAGAACAAGAAGTCCTTGGGTTTGAACTTCAACCCAGGTCCCTCTGCTCCCCGTGCTGACGGCTCCCGTGACGCTAATCCCAATGTCATTGGCCCCTACGCCAACCTTGACGGCCTCTTCACCTACATTATGGTCCAAGGTGCCAGAGTAGATCATTCTGACAATGATGCTGACTCTGATGAAGCCCCTGCTCCTCCTCCAAAGCCGCAGAAGCAAAAGAAGTCAAAGGCTTCAACCTCAGCTGCACCTCCAAAGACTTCACGTGCGAAGCCACTGGCCACTGCACCTCCTGAAGCCACTGTGCAGTCTGAAGATCAATCCCGTGTCTCCAAGAGAACGGAGAAGAAGAAGCAACTTGTCAGGCCATCTGATCAAAGAGCCTTGACTCCTGTCGCCATTCCGCGTGAAGAACCTATTGATCTATCAAGCGATGAAGATCTTGCTGATGATGCTCTTGAGCAGTTGATAAAAAGCAAGGAAGAAGCAGAAATCTTCAGAAACTTACCTCTCTTTGATGTGGCCATCATCCACAATTTCATTGATGAGTGGTTCGACACCCCCAACGTCAGCTTTGAAGATTTACAGCTCCCCATTGGCCTCAGTGTCGCCTTCAAAGGCGCCATTGCTTCTGAGCTAGCTCTTGCTCAGCGCATAGTTGAGCTCAAGAACAAGATTGACTATGAGAAGGATCAATTCAAGAAGCATGTGGCCAAGCTCAGTGTTCAAAACGTCCACAACTTCAAGGTCATGCTGAATGAGCTTAAAGAAGCTTTTCTCAAGAAACGCCAAGAAGCTCAGGGCTCACGAGAGCGCATGAAGATTTTGGCTGATAAGTGTGTGCTTGCCTACAATGAGGCTGAGAAGCGCAAGTCACTTGGCCATCCTGGCATTGACCCCAGGATGGCTGCAAAGAAGAAGAACAAACGCCTTGCTGATCAGCCTGAACCTTCAAGCCAAGAAGCCCCTCGCATTATCTTCCCAAGCAGCATGACTGGCTCGAAGCCAAAGGTCCCCACAACCGCTCAGAATAGAAGAAGACGAGGGCTGCAGAGGCTGAAGCCAGAAAGAGAAAGTGTATTGAAGCCTCTGATGCCGCTCCCCTCAAGAAGAAGCGCAAGACCAAGAAGACTAGGGCTGCTTCCATAGAGCCCTTAGTCGCTGAACCCATTTCCGTGGTTCTCCCTGTGTCAGTACATCAAGAACGAAGAATGGTAGTCCATGAGCCTGCTACCACAGAGGCTCATGAAGCTGAAGATATTCCAGCAGCTGAACCCAACGCTGCTGAAGACATTGGTCAAGATGACAATGTAGCTGATGATGAAGTTCTTCCTCAGATCGAAAATGACTTGGTATCATCGCCTGTTCATACGAACAGCGAACTCATCAGCATTGGTCGTCCTTTGACGCCAATTGCTCAGGATGCATCGTGGGCTGATCACCCACAACAACACCAAGACTCCCCCAGTACTCCCCAACAACAACAAGAAGCTACCCGCAACGTGCAAGAAGAGGATGAAGACTTTCAGGATCAGCCAACTCCATCTCCTAAGGTGAAGCCAGCTCTTCGCAGGCTTCGCAGAGGACAAAGGCCTGAAGTCCCTCTGTCGAGCGTTCCAGAAGGAGAAGTGCAACGTTCACCTGTTGCACGCCAAGTATTTTCTGAACCAGCTCCAACAGTGAATGTCTCTGTGTCTGAAGCACATGCTGCTGAAGACATTCCGGCTGCATCAGCCGAAGAAAATCAAGAAGAAGTTCGTGTACCTACTCCCCCAGCTATTGAAGAAGAAGCAGTTCATGATCTGAACGTGTCTGTGCCCGACCCTCCTGTTCGTCAAGAGGAGGTTGAAAATGTTGAGGCTGCCACCACCAATGCGAATATAGCCAGTGACGTAGTCATGGCTGATGCTAATGTGGAGCCTGCACCAACCAGTGTGCCTGAAACCAATGAGGCCACTGTGCCTGAAGCAAATGTGGCCACTGAACCTGAAACCAATGAGGATGCTGCCCCTGAAGTCAATGAGGATGCTGCACCTGAAGCCAATGAGGATGCTGCACCTGAAGCCAATATGACAACTGCTCCCGAAGCACCTGTAGTGCAGCCTGCCTCCGATGTTGCCCCTGCTCCTGTTCCGCCACCAAGGCCTCACACAATTG
The DNA here is from genome assembly GCA_900231445.1 of Triticum turgidum subsp. durum. Lineage (NCBI taxonomy): Eukaryota > Viridiplantae > Streptophyta > Magnoliopsida > Poales > Poaceae > Triticum > Triticum turgidum. Next base: position 761,437,741 of record LT934114.1, read on the forward strand.
AGCAAGCATACAATCATGGTCAGCTTACTACTGTCCGATGGCCCGTTCTGGTGCCTCCACCCTCTGCTTCAGGACCGCAATTTGACTATCATGTGGAGCATAGGCCTCAAGTGCAGAAGCCAAAGCCCAGGTTGCCAAGGTTTCCAGGTACTGCCAACTCCCCCGGGTCCTTCAATGCTAATGGCTTCAAAAGCCACAATACCTTCTTTGACAGCGCCAAGAACCCCTACTCCAAGCCAAGGATATCATCAGATCGGTTCTGGAGCTATCAGCAGAGAAGCTATTACTCATGCATGTTATATGATCAAGGGCGCATTTTCCCTCATATGCGCCTTGACACTGAAGCTATTGCTGGATTGCTGTGCTTAGAAGAAGCACTTGACTGCTTTCGTGATGCTGGTCTGCTCCACTTTGTGACAGACAAGGAACATTGGAATGAAGAGCTATTGCTTCAATTCTATGCCACTCTGCACATTCGCGGCTACTACAGGGACATCAAGACATGGGTTCTCGAGTGGATGACTGGAAATGTTCATCATGAAGCCAAAGCTATGGATATCATCGAGCTTACTGGGCTAGCCACTCCTGGAGAACTGTATGAGCCTAACTGTCAGCTACACCGCAATGCTGTGGAGAGCATCTTTCATAAGCCAGAACCCAATATGAGCCAGATGCTGAGCATGATGAAGCCTTTGCCATCTGACGCTGAGTATCCCACACATTTATTTGTTGAAGACCTTGAGTATCTGCCTCGTACCATATATCATATCATCAGGCGAACTCTATGGCCAGTCAAGGGACACTCATCAGCGGCCAAGCTTGAAGGAGCTATGAAGACTTTGGTCTTCTACATTCTCAATGGCATCAGCTTCAACACTCAGGAATTCTTCATCAGGCAACTTGCTGCTTCCGGCTCTGACCTATTTGGTCTGAAGTTTTATGCTCCATGGGTCATGTGCCTTATCAAGCGACACTCATCTGTCAATTATCAGCCCTCTGCTCGCAATCATATAATATTTCTGCCCGAGGTTGATATCTCAGTTGATGCTATATACTCTGACCCTGCCAAGACACAGCTTTTTCTTCAGAACATTGAGCACCAAAGCTTCACTCAGCCTATTGAAGGTGTTCAAGCAGCAACAAGAATCTATCCACGGGCTGGTAACACTCATCTGCCTCACAGAGCGCCCACTAAAGCCACTGAAAGCACCATTGCGCAAAGGCCTCGAAAGCGTTCTCGCGTTCTCAATGACCGAGAACTTCTTATGGCCCTTCATCCGAAATAGGATAAGCATCATTTCTGGCTCAAGAGACAGATGCAAAGCCTCTTGGTGGATGTCAATCGCATTCGCAACCTTGCCACCAAGAATGCCTTTGTTGCTCATGAAACTTGCCGGCGATCATGGAAGAGTTTGACTCTGCTCAGTGCTGAAGCTGATCTTCAAGACGATGGCTTCAATGAAAGATTTTAGTTTGACTCCACTCCTCCAAGGACTGCTGTCTTACGTCGCACTCCATCTCTTGAAGACTCTGAATATTCTTCTTCCGCGGCAACAGTTAATGCCAGAGTGATCGATGATGAAGATGACGCTACTTCACCACCTCCTACAAATGTGCGCATCGACACTGCACCAAGTACATCTGCACCGCCAACCAACGACGACAACCCTGCTGCTTCACCTACTCATGACGAGTAGATGCTCTATGTCTTCAAACCTTTTTGGTCATTACTAACAAAAGGGGGAGAAGCGTATGAGTTGATAGTCTTCAAGCGGGTTCATATGGGCGGTTGCATTATATTTTGCTGCGTGCTTACAACTCTTACGTCTTGAAACATTTGGTTCTTTGACTTGTAACACCTAAACTTGATGGTCGTCTGCTACTTCTGCTACTTGTTTGCTTTACTATGATGCGATGATAAATTCCGCATGTGCGATGATAACTTCCGCACTTAGATCATTCTGCAGACGTCCATTTTTCATTATGCATGTCATCCTACTTGCTATATCATTTCATGCATGATGAATTATCTTCATAAGTTGAAGTGGATCTCCACAAGTACAACCTGCCATGTGCATTTGCAATCCAAAAGCAAATTACTTATATGCACATCTTCAGGGGGAGCCCTTGCAATTATGAAGACAATTTCCTATCCCTACAATTTCACATACTTTATCCCCGTTGAAAACTTCAACCAGTTTGTCATCAATCACCAAAAAGGGGGAGATTGTAAGAGCATCTAGTGCCACCCCTAGTTGGTTTTGCAGTATTGACGACAAAGTTGGTTGAGGGACTGATGCGTTTGTGAGAATTGCAGGATAACGCAGGTAGTGTCCCTCATTGATTCGGTTTACCTACCGGAGATGACCCCTAAAAATGTATGAAGACATTGAAGACAATGGTGGTATGAGAAGATATTCATATTGAAGACTATGACATGAGAAGACATTACGTGAAGACAATGGAGCGCGAAGACTGTGTGGTTTCGTTGTTTCCTTTTCTTTTTTGTTGAGTCATAGGAACCACCGTACTGTGAAGTGGGGTCCAAGTGAACTAAGTCAGAGTGACTGATGTGATGCTCAACCCAAATCCTATGTCTTCGAGCGAAGACAATGAGAGCAAATCTTATCCAGAGCTGGATGAGTCAGCTTTGCTTGTAGCCCAAGTAAAGTTTCCGCGTGTGTTTGAAATCTGACCGTTGGAACACGTGTCAGTTCCTTAGTGACCCAGGGTCATTTTGGACAAATCAGGTCGGGTTGCCTAGTGGCTATAAATAGCCCACCCCCTACACCATAAATTGGCTGGCTGCTTAGAGTTTGTGCACGGATTTTGTCGTTTGAGAGCAACCCACCTCGAAGCATTTGAGAAAGAGAAATCCTTGCGAGGACAAAGCCCAAACACCCAGAGCCAAAGAGTGTTAGGCATCACTGAAGTCTTTCTGTCTGTGTGACCTGAAGACTTATTACACTTGAGGACTGTGAATCCTCCAGCCGGTTAGGCGTCGCGTTCTGAGCATCCAAGAGTCATTGTGGATTGCCGGTGAACGAAGTCTGTGAAGGTTTGGAAGTCTCCCTTGAAGACTTACCAGAGTGATTGGGCAAGGACTGGGTGTCCTTAGCTCAAGGGGAATAAGGTGAAGACACGGTCTTCTGAGTTAAATCTCAGCCTCCCTAACCAGACGTACAGTTGTCACAGCAACTGGAACTGGTCCAACAAATCCTGTGTCTTCAACAAGCAACTGGTTCTATCCCTTCCAACCTTACTTAAGTTTATCTTCGTGAAGTCATTGCTTATCTGTATATCTGTTTGACTTCATTGCTTGACTACTATTGTTGATTGGCTTCACACTATCTTCCATCTTGATCCTTACTACCTAACTGCTATTAGTCCTGTATTTTCACATCATTACATACTTGACTATGGCTTGTTTAGGGTAGTTTATCTTCCGCTGCATATCAATTAGGTTGTTTCTGTTGTTTGTCTTCGAAACTTCCAAGTTTTGAAGACTTTCATAAAAATCGCCTATTCACCCCCCCCTCTAGTCGATACTAGCACTTTCACTATGTGATAGCAATAGTTGCAAGAGCAATAGTTGGCGAGACGACCATGTGATGACACATTGATATAGATCAAGATGATGGAGATCATGGTGTCATGCCGGTGATGATGGAGATCATGACGATGCTTTGGAGATGGAGATCAAAGGCACAAGATGATGATGGCCATATCATGTCACATATTTTTTGATTGCATATGCTATTTATCTTTTATACATATTATTTTGTTTTGATTGACGGTAGCATTATAAGATGATCTCTCACTAAATTTCAAGATAGAAGTGTTCTCCCTCAGTATGCACCGTTGCCAAAGTTCGTCGTGCCCAGACACCACATGATGATCGGGTGTGATAAGCTCTACGTCCATCTACAATGGGTGCAAGCCAGTTTTGCACACGCGGAATACTCAGGTTAAACTTGACGAACCTAGCATATGCAGATATGTCCTCGGAACACTGGAGACCGAAAGTTCGAGCGTGAACCATATAGTAGATATGATCAACATAGTGATGTTCACCATTGAAAACTACTCCATCTCACGTGATGATCGGTTATGGTTTAGTAGATTTGGATCACGTGATCACTTAGATGACTAGAGGGATGTCTATCTAAGTGGGAGTTCTTAAGTAATATGATTAATTGAACTTAAATTTATCATGAACTTAGTCCCGGTAGTATTTTGCAAATTATGTTGTAGATCAATAGCTCGCGTTGTTGCTTTCTTATGTTTATTTTGATATGTTCCTAGGGAAAATTGTGTTGAAAGATGTTAGTAGCAATGATGCAGATTGGATCCGTGATCTGAGGTTTATCCTCATTGCTGCATAGAAGAATTATGTCCTTAATGCACCGCTAGGTGACAGACCTATTGCAGGAGCAGATGCGGACGTTATGAATGTTTGGCTAGCTCAATATGATGACTACTTGATAGTTTAGTGCACCATGCTTAACGGCTTAGAATCGGGACTTCAAAGACGTTTTGAACGTCATGGACCATATGAGATGTTCCAGGAATTGAAGTTAATATTTCAAGCAAGTACCCGAGTTGAGAGATTTGAAGTCTCCAACAAGTTCTATAGCTGAAAGATGGAGGAGAATCGCTCAACTAGTGAGCATGTGCTCAGATTGTCTGGGTACTACAATCGCTTGAATCAAGTGGGAGTTAATCTTCTAGATAAGATAGTGATTGCCAGAGTTCTCTAGTCACCATCACCAAGTTACTAGAAATTCGTGACAAACTATAGTATGCAAGGGATGACGAAAACGATTCCCGAGCTCTTCATGATGTTGAAATCGACGGAGGTAGAAATCAAGAAAGAGCATCAAGTGTTGATGATTGACAAGACCACTAGTTTCAAGAAAACGGCAAAGGAAAAAAGGGAACTTCAAGTAGAATGACAAGCAAGTTGTCACTCCCGCGAAGAAGCCCAAAGCTGGACCAAAGCCTGAAACTGAGTGCTTACACTGCAAAGGAAATGGTCACTAGAAGCGGAAATGCCCTGAATATTTGGTGGATAAGAAAGATGGCAAAGTGAACAAGGGTATATTTGATATACAGGTTATTGATGTGTACCTTACTAGTATTTATAGTAGCCCCTGAGTATTTGATACTTGTTCGGTTGCTAAAAAGTAGTAACTCGAAATAGGAGTTACAGAATAAACAGAGACTAGTTAAGGGTGAAGTGAAGATGTGTGTTGGAAGTGGTTCCAAGATTGATATGAACATCATCACACACTCCCTATATTTTCGAGATTAGTGTTAAACCTAAATAAATGTTATTTGGTGTTTGAGTTGAGCATAAATATAATAAGATCATGTTTTTTGCGATACGATTATTCATCTAAGATAGAGAATAAATTGTTATTCTATTTACATGAATAAAACCTTCTATGGTCATACACCCAATGGTGATAGTTTATTGAATCTTGATCATAGTGATACACACATTCATAATGTTGATGCCAAAAGATGCAAAGTTAATTATGATAGTGCAACTCATTTGTGGCTCTGCCGTTTGGGTCATATCGGTGTAAAGCGCATGAAGAAACTCCATAGATGGATTTTCGGAATCACTTGGTTATGAATCATTTGATGCTTGTGAACCGTGCCTTTTGGGCAAGATGACTAAAACTCCGTTCTCCGGAACAATGGAACGAGCTACTAATTTGTTGGAAATAATACATACCGATGTATGCGGTCCAATGAGTGTTGATGCTCGTGGCAGGGTATCGTTATTTTCTGACCTTCACAGATGATTTGAGCAGATATGCGTATATCTACTCAATGAAGCACAAGTCGGAAACATTTGAAAAGTTCAAAGAATTTTAGAGTGAAGTGGAGAATCATCATAACAAGAAAATAGAAGTTTCTACAATCTGATCGTAGAGAAGAATATTTGAGTAACGAGTTTGGCCTTCATTTTAAACAATGTGGAATAGTTTCACAGCTCATGCCACATGGAACACCACAGCGTAATGGTGTGTCCGAACGTCGTAACCGCGCTTTATTGGATATGGTGTGATCTATGATGTATCTTACTGATTTACCACTATCATTTTGGGATTATGCATTAGAGACAACTGCATTCACTTTAAATAGGATGCCATCTAAATCCGTTGAGATGACACCTTATGAACTGTGGTTTGGCAAGTAACCCAAGTTGTCATTTCTTAAATTTGGGGTTGCAATGCTTATGTGAAAAAGTTTCATCCTGATAAGCTCAAACCCAAATCGGAGAAGTGCGTCTTCATAGGAAATTATTGGTTACACCTTCTATCACAGATCCGAAGGCAAGATATTCGTTGCTAAAAAAATGGATCCTTTCTAGAGAAGGAGTTTCTCTCGAAAGAAGTGAGTGGGAGGAAAGTAGAACTTGATAAGATAATTGTACCTCCTGCCGAATTGGAAAGTAGCTCATCACAGAAATCAGTTCCAGTGATTCTTACAATAATTAGTGAGGAAGTTAATGATGATGATCATGAAACTTCAGATCAAGTTATTACAGAAACTCGTAGGTCTTCCAGAGTACGGTCCGCACCAGAGTGGTATGGTAATCCTATTCTAGAAGTCATGTTACTAAGACCATGTTGAACCTATGAACTATGAGGAAGCGATGATGAGCCCAGATTCCGCGAAATTGCTTGAAGCCATGAAATCTGAGATAGGATCCATGTATGAGAACAAAGTGTGGACTTTGACTGACTTGCCCGATGATCGGTGAGTCATTAAGAATAAATGGATCTTCAAGAGGAAAACAGATGCTGATAGTAGTGTTACTATCTACAAAGCTAGACTTATCGAAAAGGGTTTTTTGACAAAGTTCAAGGTGTTGAATACAATGAGATTTTCTCACTTGTATCGATGCTTAAAAGTCTGTCCGAATCATGTTAGCAATTGCCAAATTTTATGAAATCTGGCAAATGGATGTCAAAACTGCATCCCTTAAAGGTTTTCTTAAAGAAGAGTTGTATATGATGCAACCAGGAGGTTTTGTCAATCCTAAAGGTGCTAACAAAATGTGTAAGCTCCGACGATCCATCTATGGACTGGTGCAAGCATCTCAGAGTTGGAATATACGCTTTGATGAGTTGATCAAAGCATATGGTTTTATACACACTTTTGGAGAAGCCTGTCGAGGGAGTCCTGGATTAGGGGGTGTCCGGATAGCCGTACTATCACCTTTGGCCGGACTCCTGGACTATGAAGATACAAGATTGAAGACCTCGTCCCGTGTCCGGATGGGACTTTCCTTGGCGTGGAAGGCAAGCTTGGCGATACGGATATGTAGATCTCCTACCATTGTAACCGACTCTGTGTAAGCCTAACCCTCTTTGGTGCCTATATAAACCGGAGGGTTTTAGTCCGTAGGACGAACAACAATCATACCACAGGCTAGCTTCTAGGGTTTAGCCTCTCTGATCTCGTGGTAGATCTACTCTTGTACTACCCATATCATCAATATTAATCAAGCAGGAGTAGGGTTTTACCTCCATCGAGAGGGCCCGAACCTGGGTAAAAACATCGTGTCCCTCGTCTCCTGTTACCATCCGCCTAGACACACAGTTCGGGACCCCCTACCCGAGATCCGCCGGTTTTGACACTGACATTGGTGCTTTCATTGAGAGTTCCTCTGTGTCGTCATCTTTAGGCCCGATGGCTCCTCCGATCATCAACAACGAGGCGGCCCAGGGTGAGACTTTTCTCCCTGGACAGATCTTCGTATCCGGACTCCAAACCTTCCGTGCCCCTGCCAATCGAATCCGATTGGGCGCCGATCATGGAGTTCACTGCCGCGGACATCTTTCAGCACTCGCCCTTTGGCGACATCTTGAATTCGCTAAAGTCTCTCTCTCTCTATCAGGAGAGCCCTAGCCAGATTATGGTCAGGAAGGTTGGGATGCAGACGACAAAGAAATTCAACGCCCACCCACCACCCACTTCGTAGCCACTGTCGATGATTTAACCGACATGCTCGACTTCGACTCCGAAGACATCGACGGTATGGACGATGATGCAGGAGACGACCAAGAACCAGCGCCTACAGGGCACTGGAAGGCCACCTCATCATACGACATATACATGGTGGACATCCCAAAAGATGGGAATGGCGATGGAACAACGGAGGATGACCCCTCCAAGAAACAGCCTAAGCGCCGGCGTCAGCGGCGCCGCTCTAAATCCCGCCACAGGAAAAACGGTGATTCCGGCACGGGAGACAATAACACCCCGGACGGTGCCGAAGACAACCCCATCCAGCAGGATTCAGCGCAGGAGGATGGAGAAGCCAGCCCTCATGAGAGAGCGGTAGACAGAGAGGTAGAGGACGATAATTACATGCCTCCCTCCGAAGACGAGGCAAGCCTCGATGACGACGAATTTGTCGTGCCTGAGGATCCCGTCGAACAAGAGCGTTTCAAACGCAGGCTTATGGCCACGGCAAGCAGCCTCAAGAAAAAGCAGCAACAGCTTAGAGCTGACCAAGATTTGCTAGCCGACAGATGGACTGAAGTCCTGGCGGCCGAAGGGTACGAACTCGAATGCCCCTCCAAGAGCTACCCAAAACGCAGGCTGCTACCCCGATTAGAGGAGGAAGCACCTAAACCTACATCACCAGCGCATGATATGGCCGACCGGCCACCTCGTGGCCGCGACAGAGAGGCCTCTCGGCCCTCCACTCAGGCCGCACCCCGGCGCCGCTCAAAAAATACCAAGGCGCGGGAAAATGCACAAGACCTACGGGATATACTGGAGGACAAGGCAAGGCAAACAAGATCGATCTACGGATCGCGTGGGCACCCCATGATACGTGATGATAACCGTCATGCCAGATATGGCAATTCCGGCCAGGCCGAACACAGTAGACAAAGCTCATTTGAGCTGCATCGTGATATAGCCCAATACAGAGGCGCCGCACACCCACTATGCTTCACAGACGAAGTGATGGATCATCAAATCCCTGAGGGTTTCAAACCAGTAAACATTGAATCATACGATGGCACAACAGATCCCGCGGTCTAGATCGAGGACTTCTCCTTCATATCAACATGGCCCGCGGTGATGATCTACACGCCATCAAATACCTCCCACTCAAGCTTAAAGGACCAGCTCGGCATTGGCTCAACAGCTTGCCAGCGGAGTCAATTGGTTGTTGGGAAGACCTGGAAGCCGCATTCCTCGACAACTTCCAGGGCACCTATGTGCGACCACTAGACGCTGATGACCTAAGCCACATAATTCAGCAGCCAGAGGAATCGGCCAGACAATTCTGGACATGGTTCCTAACCAAGAAAAATCAAATTGTCGACTGTCCGGATGCAGAGGCCCTTGCAGCCTTCAAACATAACATCCGCGACGAGTGGCTTGCCCGACACCTAGGACAGGAAAAGCCGAAATCCATGGCAGCCCTCACAACACTCATGACCCGCTTTTGCGGGAGAAGACAGCTGGCTAGCTCGTAGTAACAACATGACCAAGAGCCCTGGTAATTCGGATACCAAGGACAGCAATGGCAGGTCGCGTCGCAACAAGCACAAGCGCCACATTAATGGCGATAATGCTGAGGATATGATAGTCAATGCAGGATTCAGAGGCTCTAAACCCGGTCAGCGGAAAAAGGCATTCAAAAGAAATACTCCGGGCCCATCCAATTTGGACCGAATACTCGATCGCTCATGCTAGATACACGACACCCCCGAAAAACCAGCCAACCACACCAACAGGGATTGTTGGGTGTTCAAGTAGGCAGGCAAGTCAAATGCCGAAAACAATGACAAGGGGCTGCATAGCGACGACGAGGAGGAGCCCCGGCCGCCGAACAATAGAGGACAGAAGGGTTTCCCCCTGCAAGTGCGGACGGTGAACATGATATACGCAACCCACATACCCAAAAGGGAGCGGAAGCGTGCACTAAGGAACGTATATGCGATGGAGCCAGTCGCCCCAAAGTTCAATCCGTGGTCCTCCTGCCCGATCACTTTTGATCGAAGGGACCACCCCACTAGCATCCGCCATGGCGGATTTGCCGCATTGGTTCTAGACCCAATCATTGATGGATTTCACCTCACTAGAGTCCTGATGGACGGCGGCAGCAGCCTGAACCTGCTTTATCAGGATACAGTGTGCAAAATGGGCATAGACCCCTCAAGGATTAAACCCACAAAGACAACCTTTAAAGGCGTCATACCAGGTGTAGAGGCCAACTGTACAGGCTCAGTTACACTTGAAGTGGTCTTCGGATCCCCGGATAACTTCCGAAGCGAGGAGTGAATCTTCGACATAGTCCCGTTCTGCAGCGGCTATCACACACTGCTCGGACGAACCACATTTGCAAAGTTCAATGCGGTGCCGCACTACGCATAACTCAAGCTCAAGATGCCAGGCCCTCGAGGAGTCATTACGGTCAACAGAAACACCGAAGCTCTCTCCGAACGAAGGAGCATACGGCGGCCCTCGTGGCGGAAATACAAAGCAGCCTCTCAAGGCAATTCTCGAGTCCGGCTATTAAACGCCCGGACACTGTCAAGCACGCCCTGAGTAACCTATAACAAGACCGCCTGGCATGTACCGAGCACGCGTAGCAATGCGGCCCCAACCCCAGCCCTCGCGAAATTGCGAAACCAGTACTATGCGTACATAATTACGCTCTGGAAATACCATGGGCATAGGGGGCACGACCACGGCAGGCCCAGAATGCAGCTCAACCGCACCAGGGGCTCCGAATTGTGTCATTCTTTTTTTTCTCTTACTTTCAGGACACCTTTCTCAAGAAGCCCTGTCCGGCAGTAGAATCGCCGAACACACGATGCAACAGCCAGGGAAGCAGAAAGCTACGTCGAGTGTCCAGGTGGTCTCTATAACTAGCAGTATACTTGTTTTACATATCATCCCGCAACTCGCTCCTGGAGGGGGACATGTCAAATAGTCCCGTCCCTTGCTTATCGCACTATTTGCATCGTTCTGCTTTTACCGCAGCTTTTTTGAATAAACAATGCATAGCTTTTGCCTATTATTGCATTCCTTTTTTATCTATATATGTTCACTTATGACATGTTGCATCCGTACGCTTTGGTACGGCCAAATACACCAGGGGCTTAAGTACCCTAAAATATGGTGTGATAAGTCCGAACACTTTCACAAGTGCGGCACCCCGAACTTATAGCATTATATGCATCGGCTCCGAATCATGTCTTGGGTCAATAGTTGGGTTTGCCCGGCTCCCATGTTTTGGTACCTTACGTTCCATTATATCGGCTAAGGTAGCGCTGGGAGAACCACTGCGATTGTGCCCCGGTTGAGCTGGGTTAAGCACCTCAGTGGAGAAAGCTAAAACTGACCGTCATGATAGGGCGAGAGCCGGTCGCTGTTCGAGAGGTTTTCGAGTCCCTAAAGACTTATGCCGCTTAGAGCGAGGGGTCGGCTTTGTCCGGCCCAGGCGTGGATAGCGCCCCGAATTCGGTCTTCCGAATACTAGGGGCTTCGCTGATATTTAAAATTATAGAATTCTATGGCTAAGTGAGAGTGTTCAAGCATTATAGTCCGGTTGCCTTGTTCGTTGCGTTGAGCGCCTCCCTCGAAGGACCCAAGAATGGGAAAAAGAGCACTCAAGTTTATCCCGAACACCCCAACACTTGTGGCATGGGGGTAGAAGCCGACGACTCGCCATCTCTCAAATTTAATAAACAGCCGCACAGAAGGTAATATTTTAAATTCACAAGCGTTGCTTAGCGCATATGAACAAGTTTTCAAGCGTACAGGATAACAAATGCGAGTTTACTAAAAAATTACATCTTTAGAGCATTCACCCGCTATAAGGCGGGCACCCTTCAGGACGCCCTCATAATACATCTCGGGCTTGCGATACTCCCTGCCCGGCGGTGGAGCGTCCGTCACAAGCTTCTCAGTGTCCATCTTGCCCCAGTGCACTTTAGCACGGGCAAGGGCCCTACGGGCACCTTCGATACAGACGGAGCGCTTGACGACTTCAATCCATGGACAGGCGTCCACCAGCCACCTCACCAGCCCGAAGTAGCTCCCAGGCATGGCTTCCTTAGGCCACAGCCGAACTATGAGGCCCTTCATGGCCTGTTCGGCCACCTTATGGAGCTCAACCAGCTGCTTCAGCTGGTCGCTCAAGGGCACCGGGTGTCCGGACTCAGCATACTGAGACCAGAACACCTTCTCCGTCGAGCTCCCCTCCTCGGCCTGGTAGAATGTGGCAGCGTCGGACACACTACGGGGCAGATCTGCGAATGCTCCTGGAGAGCTCCGGATTCGGGTAAGTAACAAGTAATTCACTTTCACGTGCTTGCTTTAAATGAAGAATGCCTTACCCACCGCTATCTTCTTCATTGCCTCAATTTCCTGGAGGGCTTTTTGGGCTTCAGCCTTAGCGGCTTTGGCGCTCTCAAGAGCCGAGGCGAGCTCGGACTCTCGAGTCTTTGAGTCACGCTCCAAACTCTCGTGTTTTTCCATGAGAGCCTGGAGCTCTTGCCGCACCTCCGCCACCAGCGCCTCCTGCTTCTCTCACTCGGTGCGCTCCGCGGCCGCATTGCTTTCGGCCTTGGACACCGCTTCCTTCGGGGTCGCCACCTCATTCGTGGCCCCTGCAATTCTCACCTTATTCCTGTTATTTTTTGCAACCACATCTTTTATATACTTCCATAAGGTATTACTTACCTTCCTTGTCCTCGTTCTCGGACCGCTCGAGGCTCTGCTTCAATGCATTGACCTCCGCAGTCAGTGCGGCAGAGGTCAGCAGCGCAGCCTGCATTCCCCATATTGACATACTTATGTTAGACTCCTGCGTACATCTTTTTAGATCCTCAGTTCGGCTTTTCTTTCCGAACACCAAACTGAGCATCAGGGGCTGCTGTCTATGCGGTAATATTTATACATATCTTCAATACATACCTCAAAGCCTGTTAGAAGGCTGGCATAGGCTTCAGTCAGCCCGCTCTTGGCGGACTGAACTTTCTGGATCACCACACTCATAACAGTGCGGTGCTCCTCGTTGATGGAGGCGCCGTTAAGCGCCTCCAGCAAATTATCCGGTGCCTCCGGTTGGACGGAGGTCACCGGTGTCGCAGTCTTGCCCCTCTTATGAAGGGACCGCCTGCCGGACTCCGGAAACACTGAAGGTTCCGGTACGGAGTCCGGCCCAGGGCCGGACTTAGAGCCCTTTGGGGTTTGATCCCCCTTGTGCCTGGAGTCCGGGAGGTTGCCTTGCGGCGCCTCCTGGACCTCCTCCTCCTGGCTGGGCCCCTTTTGGGACCCCACCTCGGCGTCATCCGCAGTGCAAGGAGAGGAGGCAGCCGGTAGTGAAGTGCTATTCATCTCCGACGAAGCCAGGGAGCCGCTCATTGAAACGTCGAGCCCGTCCTTGGGCGGGCTGCAAGGTTATATTCGGCGTTAGGAGATTCTATACGACAAACGAAACGCCATGAGTTATTCTGGTATCCGGACACTTACGATGTCGCCAGGGGCTTAGCCCTCGGTGGCCACTCCTCTTCGTCGTCGTCGGCGTTGGTGGAGTAGTCCGGAGGAAGGGTCCTTCCCTTCTTGGACCCTCCGGCCTCCCCAGTTGGGGCGGCCTTCCTTTTTTTCTCTCCCCCCACTGGGGGAGAGGCCTCTTCATCAGACGATGAGTCCGACAACACCTAGAGCCGGGAACTCCTTTGAGTTCCCGTGGCCTTCTTCTTGGCCTTCTTCTCCGGCACCACGTGAGGTGCCGGAACCAGCAGCCCTGTCAATCGGGCGTCCACTGGGTCTTCTGGCAAGGGAGCCAGATAGTCAACCTGCCCGGACATCTTCCGCAAGGCCTGTCAAAGGTAAGGGAGTTTAGGTCCCGCATAGAGTCAAACTATGGAAAACAAGAGTCCCGTAAAGGGTAAAGTAGCTTACCTCGCTGGCTTGACGCTGCGAGCTGTATCCGCGATCTTCGGTAGCGGATGCGGGAGCCTCGGCGCCCTTGAACAACACCTTCCAGGCATATTCGTACGTAGTGTCGAAGAGCCTGCTCAAGGTTTGGTGCTGTGCCGGATCAAACTCCCACAAGCTGAAGGCCCGTTGTTGGCACGGGAGGATCCGGCGGATGAGCATGACCTGGACTACGTTGACAAGCGTGAGCTTCTTGTTCACCAGGCTTTGGATGCAGGATTGAAGTCCGGTCAGCTCTTCCGAATTACCCCACGTCAAGCCCGTCTCTTTCCAGGAGGTGAGCCGTGTAGGGAAGCCAGATCGGAATTCGGGGGCCGCTGCCCATTTAGGGTCGCACGGCTCGGTGATGTAGAACCACCCCGATTGCCACCCCTTTATGGTCTCCACGAAGGAGCCCTCGAGCCATAGGACGTTGGCCATCTTGCCCACCATGGCACCTCCGCACTCCGCTTGGCAGCCGCCCACTACCTTCGGCTTGACATTGAAGGTCTTCAGCCATAAGCCGAAGTGGGGCTGGATGCAGAGGAAGGCCTCACACACGACGATGAACGCCGAGATGTTGAGGATGAAATTCGGGGCCAGATCATGGAAATCCAGGCCGTAGTAGAACATGAGCCCCCCGACAAATGGGTGAAGTGGAAAACCTAGTCCGCGGAGGAAGTGGGTGAGGAACACCACCCTCTCATGGGGCCTGGGGGTGGGGATGAGCTGCCCCTTGTCGGGGAGCCGAGGCGCGATGTCGTTGGACAAGTATCCGGCCTTCCGCAGCTTTTTGATGTGCCCCTCCGTGACGGAGGAGGCCATCCACTTGCCTCTTGCTCCGGACATGGCTGGAGAAGGTTGAGGTGGGATGTGCGGACTTGGGTGCTAGAGCTTGAGTACGCGAAAATGGATGAGCAAAGGAGGAAGAAGGCGTAGGTAAAAAGGTGGATCCTTATCCCCTTATATGGACGGACAAAGCTATGCGTCCCCACCAGCCTGGTAAAACTCGCTTATCTCCCAAGCACCATAATCAATGGCGCGGTAGGGTTACCCACGCCCGTATTGATGAGAATCCCGGAATAAGGGGACATGATCTCTGCTTTAACAAGACGTGCCAAGGAAACCGCCTTGCTAAACGTGCTGAGGTGGGACAGTAAAAACAATTCGAATAAAGGCTTGGCCATGGTGTGATGTCACGCCGCGGAATACGTCAGTAGATTGAATTTGTGTAAATATTATTCTCTCTACGGTGGTATGTGGAACTTATTTTGCAGAGCCGGACACTATCCTTGTGTTCAAAATCTTCTATGAAGTATTCGGAGGAGGAACTCGCCTTGCAATGCCGAAGACAATATGCGCGCCGGACTTGTCGTCATTGCAGCCTGGTTTAGGGGCTACTGAGGGACTCCTGGATTAGGGGGTGTCCGGATAGCCGAACTATCACCTTTGGCCGGACTCCTGGACTATGAAGATACAAGATTGAAGACTCCGTCCCGTCTCCGGAAGGGACTTTCCTTGGCGTGGAAGGCAAGCTTGGCGATACGGATATGTAGATCTCCTACCATTGTAACCGACTCTGTGTAACCCTAACCCTCTTCGGTGCCTATATAAACCGGAGGGTTTTAGTCCGTAGGACGAACAACAATCATACCATAGGCTAGCTTCTAGGGTTTAGCCTCTCTGATCTCGTGGTAGATCTACTCTTGTACTACCCATATCATCAATATTAATCAAGCAGGAGTAGGTCTTTACCTCCACCGAGAGGGCCCGAACCTGGGTAAAAACATCGTGTCCCTCGTCTCCTGTTACCATCCGCCTAGACGCACAGTTCGGGACCCCCTACCCGAGATCCGCCGGTTTTGACACCGACACTTGTATATATAAGAAAGTGAGTGGGAGCACTACAACATTTTTGATAAGTATATGTGAATAACATATTGTTGATCAGAAATAATGTAATTTTTTTTCTGGAAAGCATAAAAGGATACTTGAATAAGAGTTTTTCAAAGAAAGACCTCGGTGAAGCTGCTTACACATTGAGCATCAAAGATCTATAGAGATAGATCAAGATGCTTGATAAGATTTTTCAATGAGTACATACCTTGATAAGATTTTGAAGTGGTTGAAAATGGAACAATCAAAGAAGGAGTTCTTGCCTGTGTTCCAAGGTGTGAAGTTGAGTAAGACTCAAAACCCGACCATGGCAGAAAATAGAAAGAGAATGAAAATTCATTCCCTATGCCTCAGTCATAGGTTCTATAAAGTATGCTATGCTGTGTACCAGACCTATTGTATACCTTGCTCCGAGTTTGGCAAGGGAGTACAATTTTGATCTAAGAGTAGATCACTGGACAGCGGTCAAGAATATCCTTAGTGAGGACTAAGGAAATATTTCTCGATAATAGGAAGTGATAAAAGAGCTCATCATAAAAAGTTACAACGATGCAAGCTTTTACACCAAACCAGATGACTCTAAGTCTCAATCTGGATACATATTGAAAGTGGGAGCAATTAGCTAGAGTAGCTCTGTGCAGAGCATTGTAGACATAGAATATTTGCAAAATACATACGGCTCTAAATGTGAGAGACCCGGTGACTAAACTTCTCTCACGAGCAAAACATGATCATACCTTAGTACTCTTTGGTTGTTAATCACATAATGATCTGAACTAGATTATTGACTCTAGTAACCCTCTGGGTGTTGATCACATGACGATGTGAACTATGGGTATTAATCACATACATATGTGAATATTGGTGTTAAATAACATGGCGATGTGAACTAGATTATTGACTCTAGTGCAAGTGGGAGACTGAAGGAAATATGCCCTAGAGGCAATAATAAAGTTATTATTTATTTCCTTATATCATGATAAATGTTTATTAATTATTGATGCTAGAATTGTATTAACCGGAAACATGATACATGTGTGAATACATAGACAAACTTAATGTCACTAGTATGCCTCTACTTGACTAGCTTATTAATCAAAGATGGTTATGTTTCCTAACCATAGACATGAGTTGTCATTTGATTAACGGGATCACATCATTAGGAGAATGATGTGATTGACTTGACCCATTCTGTTAGCTTAGCACTTCATCGTTTAGTATGTTGCTATTGCTTTCTTCACGACTTATACATGTTCCTACAACTATGAGATTATGCAACTCCCGTTTACCGGAGGAACACTTTGTGTGCTACCAAACGTCACAACGTAACTGGGTGATTATAAAGGAGCTCTACAGGTGTCTCCAAAGGTACATGTTAAGTTGGCGTATTTCAAGATTAGGTTTTGTCACTCCGATTGTCGGAGAGGTATCTCTAGGCCCTCTCGGTAATGCACATCACTATAAGCCTTGCAAGCAATGTAGCTAATGAGTTAGTTACGGAATGATGCATTACATAACGAGTAAAGAGACTTGCCGGTAACGAGATTGAGCTAGGTATTGAGATACCGACGATCGAATCTCGGGCAAGTAACATACCGATGACAAAGGGAACAACGTATGTTGTTATGCGGTTTGACCGATAAAGATCTTCGTAGAATATGTAGGAGCCAATATGAGCATCCAGGTTCCGCTATTGGTTATTGACCGGAAACATGTCTCGGTCATGTCTACATAGTTCTCGAACCCGTAGGGTCCGCACGCTTAAGGTTTCGATGACAGTTATATTATGAGTTTAAGAGTTTTGATGTACCGAAGGTTGTTCGGAGTCCCGAATGTGATTACGGACATGACAAGGAGTCTTGAAATGGTCGAGACATGAAGATTGATATATTGGAAGCCTATATTTGTGTTGGGGAACGTGGTAATTTCAAAAAAATTCCTACCCACACGCAAGATCATGGTGATGATATAGCAACGAGAGGGGAGAGTGTTCGTCCACGTACCCTCGTAGACCGTAAGCGGAAGCGTTGGCACAACGCGGTTGATGTAGTCGTACGTCTTCACGATCCGACCGATCCAAGCACCGAATGTACGGAGCCTCCGAGTTCAGCACACGTTCAGCTCGATGACGATCTCCGACCCTCCGATCCAGCAAAGGCTCCGGAGATGAGTTCCGTCAGCACGACGGCGTGGTGACGATGATGATGTTCTACCGGCGCAGGGCTTCGCCTAAACTCCGCGACGATATGACCGAGGTGGAATATGGTGGAAGGGGGCACCGCACACGGCTAAGGAACGATCCGTAGATCAACTTGTGTGTCTATGGGGTGCCCCCCGCCCCCGTATATAAAGGAGCCAGGGGGGAGGAGGCCGCCGGCCTAAGGGGGCGCGCCAAGGGGGGGAGTCCTACTCCCACCGGGAGTAGGACTCCCCTTTTCCAAGTTGGAGTAGGAGAGAAGGGGGAAAGAGGAGGTGGAGGGGAAGGAAAGGGGGGGCGCCGCCCCCCTTCCCTTGTCCTATTCAGACTAGGAGGGGGAGGGGCGCGCGGCCCCCTCCTGGCTCCTTCCCCTTCTCCCTCTTGGCCCATGTAGGCCCATTAACCCCCCGGGGCGTCAAACCACAGTTCATAACGACAACTTTGGTTTCTTACCAAACCACAGTTCATAAGGCGTCGTCTCAACGGATTTTGATGGTGCCCTATTTAACGTGAATGCGGCCGTCTCTAAAGCATAACCCCAAAACGATAGCGGTAGATCGGTAAGAGACATCATAGATCGCACCATATCAAGTAAAGTACGATTACGACGTTCGGACACACCATTGCGTTGTGGTGTTCCAGGTGGCGTGAGTTGCGAGACTATCCCGCATTGTTTCAAGTGTAGACCAAACTCGTAACTCAAATATTCTCCTCCACGATCAGATCGTAGAAACTTTATTTTCTTGTTACGATGATTTTCTACTTCACTCTGAAATTCTTTGAACTTTTCAAATGTTTCAGACTTGTGTTTCCATAAGTAGATATACCCATATCTGCTCAAATCATCTGTGAAGGTGAGAAAATAACGATATCCGCCACGAGCCTCAACATTCATTGGACCACATACATCTGTATGTATGATTTCCAACAAATTTGATGCTCTCTCCATAGTACCGGAGAACGGTGTTTTAGTCATCTTGCCCATAAGGCACGGTTCGCAAGTACCAAGTGATTCATAATCAAGTGATTCCAAAAGCCCATCATTATGGAGTTTCTTCATGCGTTTTACACCGATATGACCTAAACGGCAGTGCCACAAATAAGTTGCACTATCATTATCAACTCTGCATCTTTTGGTTTCAACACTATGAATATGTGTATCACTACTATCGAGATTCAATAAAAATAGACCACTCTTCAAGGGTGCATGAACATAAAAGATATTACTCATATAAATAGAACAACCATTATTCTCTGATTTAAATGAATAACCGTCTCGCATCAAACAAGATCCAGATATAATGTTCATGCTCAACGCAGGCACCAAATAACAATTATTTAGGTATAAAACTAATCCCGATGGTAGATGTAGAGGTAGCGTGCCGACCGCGATCACATCGACTTTGGAACCATTTCCCACGCGCATCGTCACCTCGTCCTTAGCTAATCTTCGCTTAATCCGTAGTCCCTGTTTCGAGTTGCAAATATTAGCAACAGAACCAGTATCAAATACCCAGGTGCTACTGCGAGCATTAGTAAGGTACACATCAATAACATGTATATCACATATACCTTTGTTCACTTTGCCATCCTTCTTATCCGCCAAATACTTGGGGCAGTTCCGCTTCCAGTGTCCAGTCTGCTTGTAGTAGAAGCACTCAGTTTCAGGCTTAGGTCCAGACTTGGGTTTCTTCTCTTGAGCAGCAACTTGCTTGCCGTTCTTTTTGAAGTTCCCCTTCTTCTTCCCTTTGCCCTTCTTCTTGAAACTAGTGGTCTTGTTGACCATCAACACTTGATGCTCCTTCTTGATTTCTACCTTCGCGGCTTTCAGCATCGCGAAGAGCTCGGGAATAGTCTTGTTCATCCCTTGCATATTATAGTTCATCACGAAGCTCTTGTAGCTTGGTGGCAGTGATTGGAGAATTCTGTCAATGACGCTATCATCCGGAAGATTAACTCCCAGTTAAATCAAGTGATTATTATACCCAGACATTTTGAGTATATGCTCACTGACAGAAGTATTCTCCTCCATCTTGCAGCTGTAGAACTTATTGGAGACTTCATATCTCTCAATCCGGGCATTTGCTTGAAATATTAACTTCAACTCCTGGAACATCTCATATGCTCCATGACGTTCAAAACATCATTGAAGACCCGGTTCTAAGCCGTAAAGCATGCCACATTGAACTATGGAGTAGTCATCAGCTTTGCTCTGCCAGATGTTCTTAACGTCGCCAGTTGCATCAGCAGCAGGCCTGGCACCCAGTGGTGCTTCCAGGACGTAACTTTTCTGTGCAGCAATGAGGATAATCCTCAGGTTACGGACCCAGTCCGTGTAATTGCTACCATCATCTTTCAACTTTGCTTTCTCAAGGAACGCATTAAAATTCAACGGAACAACAGCACGAGCCATCTATCTACAAACAAACATAGACAAGCAAAATACTATCAGGTACTAAGTTCATGATAAATTTAAGTTCAATTAATCATATTACTTAAGAACTCCCACTTAGACAGACATCTCTCTAGTCATCTAAGTGATCACGTGATCCAAATCAACTAAACCATGTCCGATCATCACGTGAGATGGAGTAGTTTCAATGGTGAACATCTCTATGTTGATCATATCTACTATATGATTCACGCTCGACCTTTCGGTCTCCGTGTTCCGAGGCCATATCTGTATATGCTAGGCTCGTCAAGTATAACCTGAGTATTCCGCGTGTGCAACTGTTTTGCACCCGTTGTATTTGAACGTAGAGCCTATCACACCCGATCATCACGTGGTGTCTCAGCACAAAGAATTTTCGCAACGGTGCATACTTAGGGAGAACACTTCTTGATAATTAGTGAGAGATCATCTTAAAATGCTACCGTCAATCAAAGCAAGATAAGATGCATAAAGGATAAACATCACATGCAATCAATATAAGTGATATGATATGGCCATCATCATCTTGTTCTTGTGATCTCCATCTTCGAAGCACCGTCATGATCACCATCGTCACCGGCGTGACACCTTGATCTCCATCGTAGCATCATTGTCGTTACGCCATCTATTGCTTCTACGACTATCGCTACCGCTTAGTGATAAAGTAAAGCAATTACAGGGCGTTTGCATTTCATACAATAAAGCGACAACCATATGGCTCTTGCCAGTTGCCGATAACTTCGGTTACAAAACATGATCATCTCATACAATAAAATATAGCATCAGGTCTTGACCATATCACATCACAACATGCCCTGCAAAAACAAGTTAGACGTCCTCTACTTTGTTGCTGCAAATTTTACGTGGCTGCTACGGGCTTAGCAAGAACCGTTCTTACCTACGCATCAAAAACCACAACGATAGTTCGTCAAGTTGGTGCTGTTTTAACCTTCGCAAGGACCGGGCGTAGCCACACTCGATTCAGCTAAAGTGAGAGAGACAGACACCCGCCAGCCACCTTTAAGCACGAGTGCTCGTAACGGTGAAACCAGTCTCGCGTAAGCGTACGCGTAATGTCGGTCCGGGCCGCTTCATCTCACAATACCGCCGAACCAAAGTATGACATGCTGGTAAGCAGTATGACTTGTATCGCCCACAACTCACTTGTGTTCTACTCGTGCATATAACATCAACGCATAAAACCTAGGCTCGGATGCCACTGTTGGGGAACGTGGTAATTTCAAAAAATTTCCTACGCACACGCAAGATCATGGTGATGATATAGCAACGAGAGGGGAGAGTGTTCGTCCACGTACCCTCGTAGACCGTAAGCGGAAGCGTTGGCACAACGCGGTTGATGTAGTCGTACGTCTTCACGATCCGACCGATCCAAGCACCGAACGTACGGAGCCTCCGAGTTCAGCACACGTTCAGCTCGATGACGATCTCCGGCCCTCCGATCCAGCAAAGGCTCCGGAGATGAGTTCCGTCAGCACGACGGCGTGGTGACGATGATGATGTTCTACCGGCGCAGGGCTTCACCTAAACTCCGCGATGATATGACCGAGGTGGAATATGGTGGAAGGGGGCACCGCACACGGCTAAGGAACGATCCGTAGATCAACTTGTGTGTCTATGGGCTGCCCCCCGCCCCCGTATATAAAGGAGCCAGGGGGAGGAGGCCGCCGGCCTAAGGGGGCGCGCCAAGGGGGGGAGTCCTACTCCCACCGGGAGTAGGACTCCCCTTTTCCAAGTTGGAGTAGGAGAGAAGGGGGAAAGAGGAGGAGGAGGGGAAGGAAAGGGGCGGCGCCGCCCCCCTTCCCTTGTCCTATTCGGACTAGGAGGGGGAGGGGCGCGCGGCCCCCTCCTGGCTCCTTCCTCTTCTCCCTCTTGGCCCATGTAGGCCCATTAACCCCCCGGGGGGTTCCGGTAACCTCCCGATACTCTGGTAAAATGCCGATTTCACCCGGAACCATTCCGATGTCCAAACACAGGCTTCCAATATATCAATCTTTATGTATCGACCATTCCGAGACTCCTCGTCATGTCCGTGATCACATCCGGGACTCCGAACAAACTTTGGTACATCAAAACTTATAAACTCATAATAAAACTGTCATCGAAATGTTAAGCGTGCGGACCCTACGGGTTCGAGAACTATGTAGACATGACCTAAAACCATTCTCGGTCAATAACCAATAGCGGGACCTGGATGCCCATATTGGTTCCTACATATCCTACGAAGATCTTTATCGGTCAAACCGCATAACAACATACGTTGTTCCCTTTGTCATCGGTATGTTACTTACCCGAGATTTGATCGTCGGTATCCAATACCTAGTTCAATCTCGTTACCGGCAAGTCTCTTTACTCGTTCTGTAATACGTCATCTCATAACTAACTCATTAGTTATAATGCTTGCAAGGCTTAAGTGATGAGTATTACCGAGAGGGCCCAGAGATACCTCTCTGACAATCGGAGTGACAAAACCTAATCTCGAAATACGCCAACTCAACATGTACCTTTGGAGACACCTGTAGTACTCCTTTATAATCACCCAGTTACGTTGTGACGTTTGGTAGTACCCAAAGTGTTCCTCTGGTAAACGGGAGTTGCATAATTCTCATAGTTACAGGAATATGTATAAGTCATGAAGAAAGCAATAGCAGAATACTAAACGATCAAGTGCTAAGCTAACGGGATGGGTCATGTCAATCACATCATTCTCGTAATGATGTGATCTCATTAATCAAATGACAACACATGTCTATGGTTAGGAAACATAACCATCTTTGATTAATGAGCTAGTCAAGTAGAGGCATACTAGTGACTATATGTTTGTCTATGTATTCACACATGTATCATGTTTCCGGTTAATACAATTCTAGCATGAATAATAAACATTTATCATGATATGAGGAAATAAATAATAACTTTATTATTGCCTCTAGGGCATATTTCCTTCAGTTTGGATGTCGAAGTGTTCGGGGTGAAATCGGGATTTTACCGGAGTACCGGGGGGGTTACCGGAACCCCCCGGGGGCTTAATGGGCCATAGTGGGCCGTAGTGGAGAAGAGGAGAGGAGGCCAGGGTAGAGCCGCGCGCCCCTCCCCCTAGTCCGAATAGGACAAGGAGAGGGGGGCGGCGCCCCCCCCCCCCTTTCCTTCCTCTCTCTCCCTCCTCTTTCCCCCCTTCTCCTAATCCTACAAGGAAGGAGGGAGTCCTACTCCCGGTGGGAGTAGGACTCCTCTTGGCGCGCCTCCTCCCTGGCCGGCCGGCCCCTTCCCCCTTGCTCCTTTATATACGGGGGCAGGGGGGCACCTCTAGACACAACAATTGATCTCTTGATCTCTTAGCCGTGTGCGGTGCCCCCCTCCACCATAGTCCTCCTCGATAATATTATAGCGGTGCTTAGGCGAAGCCCTGCGACGGTAGAACATCAAGATCGTCATCACGCCGTCGTGCTGACGGAACTCTCCCTCGACACTCGGCTGGATCAGAGTTCGAGGGACGTCATCGAGCTGAACGTGTGCTAAAACTCGATGGTGCCGTAGTTTCGGTGCTTAACCGGTCGGGCCGTGAAGACGTACGACTACATCAACCGCGTTGTTCTAACGCTTCCGCTTTCGGTCTACGAGGATACGTGGACAACACTCTCCCCTCTCGTTGCTATGCATCACCATGATCTTGTGTGTGCGTAGGATTTTTTTTTGAAATTACTACGTTCCCCAACACACATATGTTTCAGAAACATAGCCCTTGTTGCAGAAATGCGTTTGACGAAGGATGGCATATGGGCCCTCACCTGGACATGTGTCATGCAGGGAAGATGGCGGACGCAGCCGCTGCAATCCGCTGGGTGATAGTAAGCGTTTCCCTTATATATAGGGCTCGGCAGGACCTGATCGGTATCTCTTCACACAATCAACTCATCGCAATACACCTCACAGGATCTTACAATTGAACCTCTTTGTACAAACTTTTGGACATATCATGTGTCCCTGCCAAGATATGTCCTCTTTTTCTGTGTTCTAAATCTACTGGAATCACCCGCTCCAAGGGACGGCCTTGCGACGTCCCCAGCACCAAGGGCCAGAAACGGACCCGAACAGGCTCAGATCTGACCCGCCTCGCCGCGGGCAGCACCCACGCCAGCGCCACCACGAGAGCGCCGTCGCTCGCCACACGGACCGTAGGTGACCGACGCTCGCTGCTCGCCAGGAACGCCCTCCTAGCCAAGCCATCACAACGCCGCCACCAAACCTGGCCGGTAGCTCACGCCGTCGCCTCGAGCATGCCGTCGCGCCCGTCCGCCACCAACACACCGCTGCCCATCTTCGCCAGGACCACCTCGCCGGGGACACCGCATCCGCCTGCACCACCATGGCGCCCAGCGGCAGCAGGGCCACGGCAACACCACGCCTAACAGGAGCCACAACCCGAACCCCGCCGTCCAGATCCAGCAAGGGGGATCCCGAGCCGGCGAGCCCCAGGCTGCACCCACCGTCCAGGCAGCACCACCGAACGCAGGCGCCCCAACCCCACCGGCGCCGAGCAGGGACGCCGCCGAGCCTTCGCCGCGCCGCGCCGCCAAGGCCACCAGCAGCAGATCCGGGTCGACATCGGGGAAAGGGAGAGGAGCTGCGCCGGGGAGAAGCCCTGCCGCCGCCGGCGCTGCCAGGGCTTTGCCCCGCAGTGGTCCACGGCGGCGGCGAGGGAAGGAGGCGAGGAAGGGGGCCGGCGGCGGGGATGCTGGGTTCCCCCCGTGTCGTCTTGGCCCTTGCTGGAGGTGCTGAGTGGCTCCTGTTCTTCAGCTAGGTTGGAGGTGTTGGTTGGGCCGTGATTCTAGGCACCGCGGGGGCACGGCGAGGGCATTCGCCGGATCCTGGCGAGGAGCACTACTGTTAGGTGACGGCAGGTGGAGCGCCAGCAACGGCAGTGGCGGCGGCGTTGGATCAGCCATGGGGGCGGTGGCGCCGAGATGGCCCTGCCAGGAAGGTGTCCTGGCGTGCAGCGGGCTTCCGGCCGCCTCCGTGTGAGGGGATCGCGGCGATGCCCCGGTGGAGATGGCGCCGGAGTGAGGTTGGAGGGGCGGGCCAGATCCAATCTGGTGGCAGTCTCTCAGTGTTGATGAAGGCCGATGGAGTGGTTCTGGCTTTTGCTCCGCTTGGAGGATGTGGTTGCTTCTCGTCGGTGATGTTGGTGGAGGTATGGTTCGTGCTCTCTCGGCAGTGTGGGTGGTGCTGGTCCACGGCTACGCGGCTTCAGCGGATTTGCTGCGGTGACGGCGGTGCGAGGCTTCAGGGACGGTGCTGCCCTGCACCTCGTCGGAGTGGAGATGCGCAACATTACGGATGAAAATCCTGTCCGGTTTTGGCCGGCCGGCGTCGATGGCACCCGCGGGTGTCGTTTCCCTCCCTGGAGGCGACGTCGAGTGTGTCGCCATCTCCCTCGTGCTTGGTATTGGCAGTTGTCTCCGGGCGAAAGCCTTGGCCCTCTGGGGCGGCATGATGGCGGCGTCTGCGACGTCGTTTCTCTGTTGGGAGCATCGTGCGAGGAGACTGAGTTTCCTGTTGGCGCTCATCCGGTGTTCATCGTGGCCCTGACCGCTCTCCTCCGGCGCTATGTATGGTCGTCGCGGATGAATCCAAAGGAAGCTGGAGTTGCTATTCTTCGGAGGTGTTCAGTGAAGATCAAGACGCGGCGAGGTGTTTCGGTCTTGGGCAGGTTTTTCCGTGTTGTAGTTGTGTTGTTGTGTGTGGCTGTCCGGAGGATAGCCGGATGTGGTGTTGAGCTACGCTCGTTGTTCGCAGCGAGTTGTAGATGTCATACTAATTTTCTCTCCTTCTATAAAGCTATGGTACGCAATTTGCGTACCCTCGAAAAAAAAAATCTACTGGAATCCAAACGTGATGTCCTATTGACTACAAATTTCACATAGTCTATCTAGTACCGTCGTTAGGACCTGACATAAAAATCCTTCACCTCATGTTCCTTTTAGTACCCTTATGTTTTCGAGAGAAGAATGGAAGCTAACCGAAGCGAAGTCTCGCTTAGATATAACTTGGAGCAAAACACAAACAAAATAAAATGAAATACCACAAGGGAGCCAAAGCTACACCATTTCCTTAGAATTTCTCCAATTATGGCCTCGCAAATTGTAGCTAACATACCCCGGTATCTGTCTCGTTTTTTTTAGCACCGATAGATGATTGTTTATTTTCCGTACAAATTAGGCCTGAACAAGACTCAATTTACTATATCTCGCTTACACCGAGTAATAGCGACGAATTGCCTGTAGCTGTCCTTGCGCGGGTCAGCCTAATAGCAGTAGTACGGGAGAGAGGTTGGAACTTCCTCCCTGGATTTTATGATGGTTTTTCAGTATCTAGTTTCTTGGCGGTTTTTGTGTGCATTTTTTCTAGATCCTTTTTGTCGGTTTCCAACGGTTTTTCTGTGATTTTTTTGTGTAGTTTTTATGGTGTGTCTGGTTATTTTTGAATCCGGTTTGTCGGTTTCAAGGTTTTTTTTTCTTTAATTTCTCCTTTTTATTTCATTTTTCTATATTCTCTTACTATTTGTTTTTGTTTTTACCCTTTTTTATTCTCTACGGTGAATGCATGAATACAATTTTACGAGACATTACACTTTTTTGGACATGAGATATTTATCAAAACATGAATATCTATTTTTCAGATATATGAACCTTAATTTATACTAGCAAAAATGCCCGTGCGTTGCACCGGGAGAAAAGAATTTTTGTTTTGAGGATGGGAGAAAAGAATTTATCACACCGCGTAAGCATAGCCTATTACACGAGTAATTCTTTAATTTATGATCCACGTCAACTATTCTCAACATGAAGAATTATGCTTTCAGCCAAACCATCTTTGCAAAATGGCTAAGAAATATGGCAACGTATCAAGTGAAAACCACTGCTCAGTGAAAATCTGAAAACTTCCACTTCTAACCATAAGATCTCAAATGGATGGATTCGATAAGAGCTGGGATACCCCCTTAGCCACTTAAACGCGTTTAACAGAAAACCCCCTCATAAGTCTTACTCAGGCCGTACAACTTCATCTCCCACCTCTCGTTTGATCTAATCCCCATCATACAAAAGTTACCGCTAGAGCTAATCGGAGACCCGACGCCGACGAAGGCAGAATCCCTGAACCATGTACTCGTACGGCACAATCCCTAGATGATAACCTTTCGCTCTTTCCTAGAGGAGCAAGAACGAAGTGAAGGTGAGACCGGGGGCGGATCTAGACGATACACCTATGAATCACGAAGGCTAGTGGGGAATGGAAACACGCTCATACCTCAAGACCCAACGGCCAGAAGTTGGGAATGAGGCGGAAGCGCGATGCCCCGGCGAGGAAGAGCATGACCAGCCATGGGCGCGCGAAAGGAAGGGCGGCGGCGTGGATTGCGGCCTCATCGGTGAGACGACGCGGCGGAGGCTGCATGGTAGCACGGTGGTGGACTCGCAAGGGACTTGAGCTGATCGATCTGGTCTTCCTAGGATTGAGCTCAGCTCTAGCCGTCGTCTGCATCGGTGAGCTCCAGCGGTGATTTTGTTCTCAGATTATTTTCTTTTGCCAGATTAGATCGAACGGGAGGTAGGAGATGAAGTTGTACGACCCAATTAAAACGTTTCAGGGGGGTCTTCTGTTAAACGTGTTTAAGTGGCTAAGGGGTATCCCACCTCTGATCTAATCAACCCATTTGAGATCTTATGGTTAGTAGTGAAAGTTTTCAGATTTTCACTGAATGATGGTTTTCACCTGATACGGCAAAGTATCAAGTGAAAACCACTGCTCAGTGAAAATCTGAAAACTTCCACTTCTAACCATAAGATCTCAAATGGATGGATTCGAAAGAGCTGGGATACCCCCTTAGCCACTTAAACGCGTTTAACAGAAAACCCCCTCATAAGTCTTACTCAGGCCGTACAACTTCATCTCCCACCTCTCGTTTGATCTAATCCCCATCATACAAAAGTTACCGCTAGAGCTAATCGGAGACCCGACGCCGACGAAGGCAGAATCCCTGAACCATGTACTCGTACGGCACAATCCCTAGATGATAACCTTTCGCTCTTTCCTAGAGGAGCAAGAACGAAGTGAAGGTGAGACCGGGGGCGGATCTAGACGATACACCTATGAATCACGAAGGCTAGTGGGGAATGGAAACACGCTCATACCTCAAGACCCAACGGCCAGAAGTTGGGAATGAGGCGGAAGCGCGATGCCCCGGCGAGGAAGAGCACGACCAGCCATGGGCGCGCGAAAGGAAGGGCGGCGGCGTGGATTGCGGCCTCATCGGTGAGACGACGCGGCGGAGGCTGCATGGTAGCACAGTGGTGGACTCGCAAGGGACTTGAGCTGATCGATCTGGTCTTCCTAGGATTGAGCTCAGCTCTAGCCATCGTCTGCATCGGTGAGCTCCAGCGGTGATTTTGTTCTCAGATTATTTTCTTTTGCCAGATTAGATCGAACGGGAGGTAGGAGATGAAGTTGTACGACCCAATTAAAACGTTTCAGGGGGGTCTTCTGTTAAACGTGTTTAAGTGGCTAAGGGGTATCCCACCTCTGATCTAATCCACCCATTTGAGATCTTATGGTTAGTAGTGAAAGTTTTCAGATTTTCACTGAATGATGGTTTTCACCTGATACATCGCCAAGAAGGCAATACATCGCCAAGAAATATTTGCATTGTTTAGTTCGCGGCTTTGCTATTTTATTCCCTCCTGCACTGTGCTCTCCACTCACGATGATGGCGTACTTTTTGCCCGGTGTTAATGCGAGGCATATGTAGGGCCGGGAATCTATTAGGTTAACTATTGTGACCAACTTGCTTCAAAAATAAAAAACTATTGTGACCAGTTTATTAACCAAGAACCGAAAACATGGATAGTTAATTTTCTAACTTGGGACATTTTTCCCATGGATATGTAACAATCTTCTCAAAATCTAGAATAGTTTTATCCTAAACCTAATTTTTTTTCTTAAACCTAGAACATTGTCCTACTTAATCTTAATTTATACAAAGACTGCAAGTCTTGTAGGTAGATCCTAAATTTGCAAATTAGAATAAAAATGAGGCATTCTAGTGAGCATGCATCTAATTAGATAGTATCGGATGTAATGTAATAGTGGAGGAGACACATTCCCTCCCCTTGACCAACCTGATTATTTTCTTTATTGGTATAAGATTTCTCTTAAACCTTATAACTTATTTAAAATTACTTCATTATGAATTAGGTGTTATGCCGACCACATAAAAAATTAACCTAGAAGCTACAGCAAAAATTACTCCATGATGGAGTCTCTGAATCGCAATAATGGAGCTTTACAGATTGTGTTACATCTAACTTGAACAGCGGCGACGACTAATGGATCCCTTCCAAACAGCAGGAAATCAAAGATCTCAGATCTGACGAGGTGTGAATCCTGATGATGTAGCCTGAAAATAGATCACAAGCATATGGAAAAAGGATCACTAAACATCATGAGCTATTAAAAGTGTACAAGGAGAAAATCTGAAAATAACAGTCAATTATTTTATAGAACTTACACTTGTTCTTCGGAACAAATGGTAACAATCATGATGTCATATTAGAGCTTATTCAGGACATCTTTTTTACTAAAGGGAGTACTATGTTTCAGCAAAATTGTCAAACTATGTCTACACATTTAGCATACTATTATCTCTGTCATCTCAACCTACACAGCTCTGCACCTTGTTAAAATCCTAACCGTCAAAATTTATGCCATAACAATATCTAGGAATTGGATGTTAATGGCTAAAAAGCAGTTTTGCTAAGTCCCCAGTGGTGCTGTACCAAGAATATGGTGGAGTGCTTGAATCCATCATCAGCGTCGACGATCAAAGTCGGACACTGGTCACCAGTCATGCACTGCCTCCGATTCTGAAAGTGGTGAGGATAAGCAGGCCAGACACGAAGTTTGCGGCTGTGGCCATGAGGGCGACGATCCTGTGCCCATGGTGCAGCGCCGAGCTACAGAACACTCACACGACCTTGCCGCATCCAGCGGAGAGGGAGCACCGGTAGCGGCTTGTAGGGGATAGACATGCTCGTGGCCGGGGATCACCGGGGAAGGCGTTGGTTGGAGGTGCGTGTCGCGCCCATCGCTTATAGGAAGGAATGTACATGAAAAACTTGCTGCCGCTGAAGAATCATATGAATCAACCTACATGCCTTCACGTGAAGTGAGCAGGTTGCATCAACAAGAGAGAAATCAGATCAATAAGAGTACTAAACAGGGTGGCAGTGGTCAAGAACGGAATTTATCATCTCACTTTGACGCAACAGCTTGGTTCAGATTGGTGGCACTTCTGTAGGTAGCCGAGTCAATCCCGTGAAATCAACCTGAATGACCAAGGCACAAGAGAAAAACAGAGAGACTAAATAAGAACAGCCATCCATCCAAAACTGAATCTCTGCGTGACAAAACTGAATCTCTGCGTGAGCGTTCTTACCATGTCATGTCCGCCGGCTCGGAAGGGGATTCAGTTTCATCTGCAGCGGCATGGCCCTCCCTGGGGAGAAGCACGCGTCCGCACCGTTCAGGCGATGGCGGCAGGGGCTGCACCTAGGAACCGATAGTAAGGGTAACTGAATGGGAGAGTGCCTCCCTGGATCTTCGCGTCCCCGAGCAGGAGCTCTGCGCCCGTGCCCGATCCAGTGCCGCCGGAGAACCAACCACCGCCGCGCCTCCCTATTCCTTTCTCCTTCCCTTCTGTGCTCTCTCCATCCCTCTCAACTCACTCTTTGCTCTCTCGGAATCGTCTAACTGCAAAAATCTTCTAAATGTGTAAACATGGTGATACTGCTAGGCTATTGGATTAGCTAGAAAAGTTAAGGCATTCGAATATTTGATAGCTCAGACCTCACAAGGCGAAAACTACTGCTAGTGAAATGCAGTGGAGACTGGAGACAGCTACTGGCATGTATGTGTGTAAGCAACATGCAAGAAGCTAACTACCACATCAGGGATCTCAGGATGCTCCATGCTTCCGGAGCAAGTTCAATTACCTGTAAGTGATCTTGGAGTAGTGAAATCAAGTATCTCATCTATACTGTATCCATACAGCAACGATCTATAGATATCTATTCTTATACCAAAAAATCAAGTATGAGATATAGGATTCAGAGTACAGATCTTTAGAGAGATAAATTTTCTTTCACATCAAAAGCCATCTGAACCAAGTCTGATGCCCACTAAAAAAACACTATGTTTAATGCATGCATCTCCCAGTGAAACTTATATGAAGATAAACGAAGCAACATGATGATAGAAATCTGGAGATGGCACTAATTGATCTGTTGGGTGTCATCTGTAGTTAGTAGGTAAATAAGCACACCCATGTGAACTTGAGGTCCTAGAAGTTTGTACAAATTTTCATATCACCAGACTGCCCCTTTAAACCCAAGCTGAAATACATACTTCCAATCCATGCGGCTGTACCACTGACATAACATGTGGAATTTAGATGGGCA
>LT934114.1:761470698-761498099 GCA_900231445.1 Triticum turgidum subsp. durum
TGGGAAAGAAGGGAAAGCTGGAAGAGAAGGTAGGAGAGGAAGTGCCAGTAACCAATGCACAAGGTGTAAACGTCAATGACAAGATATCGGTCGGGCTGCCGGAGCAGCCCCGCCGGGATCAATGAAACTGGTCGGTTGGAACTGCCGGGGTCTCGGGAACGGCCAGGCAGTTCGTAGCCTCCTTGAGCTAGGGAGGTCGGAGGAGCCCGACGTGTTGTTTTTGGCGGAGACGAAGTTAACAGAGAAGGAGCTTGGAAAATTTCGATGGTCGTTGGGGTTAGCTAACATGGTAGTTTGGAATCCTGTGGGACGAAGTAGAGGGGTAGCGCTTTTCTGGAGGAGAGGTTTAAGTATCTCGTTAAGATCGTATGGGAGGCGTCATGTGGATGTGGATGTAACGGAGGATGATGGGAGGATCTGGAGACTGACGGGGGTGTACGGCGAATCTGAGCTGGAGCGTAAGGTGGAGACTTGGAAGATGATGCGCATCCTTGGGCAACAGCACCTGAGTGGTCGTCCTTGGTTATGCCTTGGAGACTACAATGAGATCCTAACCGGGGATGAGAAGATGGGGGTGCTGTCCGCCCCCAAAGGTTTATGAATAATTTTCGGGCAGCTTTGGAGGCGTGTGACTTATGCGACATTGGATATGAAGGCGACAAATACACATGGAGGAATCATAGCAAGGAGGTGGATACATACATCTGTGAACGCCTGGACAGGGCCACGGCCAATGCAAAATGGTGCGAATGGTTCCCGGAATTCAGTGTGATCAACGGAGCTCCTCGCCACTCAGACCACAGACCGATAATAGTTAACACACAAGGTGTGCCCAGTAGGGCGAGCGGAGGCGATCGGGGGTTCAGATTCGAGGCGTGGTGGTTGCGGGAAGAGGGATGTGGTGCTGAGATCAAAGGAGCGTGGGAGGAAGGCTGCCTGAAGGAGAGGGATGATGTGGCTTCTGTGATGACCAATGTGGCTGGGAGGATGAAAAGGTGGAGTAGGGAGGTGGTGGGAGAACTAGAGGGGAGACTCAAGAGAGCACGGAGGGAGCTGGAGGCATGCATGCGGGCGCCAGTTACAGAAGCAAAAGTCAGGGAGGAAACGCGTCTGCGGTGTCTTGTAGAGGAGCTGGAGACTAAGAAGAACATTAAAGCGAAGCAACACTCGCATGTTACTTGGCTCCGGGATGGCAACAGAGGCACAAAATACTTCATGGCAGTTGCATCTGCGAAGAAGAAAGCCAATCGGATTAAGAAGCTGAGAAGGGAGGACGGATCGGAGGTGAAGGAAGGGGAGGAGTTAACTAACTTTGTCTGCTCTTTTTTTCAGGACTTGTTTACTTCTACGGGGGCTAATCGCCTGCCTGAACTCATTGACAAAGTTAAACCCCGTGTGACTCCTGCCATGCGTGCTATACTTGAAGCGGAGGTTACCAGGGAGGAAGTTAAGGCCGCGCTAGACCACATTGGTGACTTGAAGGCCCCGGGCCCTGATGGGATGCCCTCGATCGTTTATAAGAAACATTGGCATTTTATGGGGGACAAAGTGGTGGATGAGGTACTTGCGGTGCTAAATGGTGGAGCTATGCCGACAGGGTGGAACGACACGGTCGTGGTTCTCATTCCGAAGGTAAAGAACCCCCATAGGATCAAGGATCTTCGCCCGATAAGCCTTTGCAACGTGATCTACAAGTTAGTCTCGAAGGTTATCGCCAACCGACTTAAGCTTGTGCTTCCTGACATCATTTCTCTCAATCAAAGTGCCTTTGTTCCCGGCCAGATGATCACTGACAATGTGTTAGTGGCTTATGAGGTGTCACACTACCTACTGAACAAGAAGAGAGCCAAGGAGGGTATAGCAGCGGTGAAAGCGGATATGAGCAAAGCTTATGACAGGGTGGAATGGGGTTTCCTGCGAGCGATGCTGACAAAGCTGGGTTTCGGTACTCGATGGATCGACCTAGTCATGCACTGTGTTAGCTCGGTTCGGTACCAGATAAAGGTTAACGGAGTTTTATCCGAGCAGTTCTCGCCCTCCCGAGGACTCAGGCAAGGGGACCCTGCCTCGCCGTATCTTTTTGTCATTTGTGCGGAGGGACTGTCAGCACTGTTACATGATGCGGAGGAGACCGGAGCAATCACTGGTGTTAGGATCTGTCCTCAGGCACCGGTAGTGTCGCACCTACTCTTCGCCGATGATTCTGTCCTTCTGCTGAAAGCGCACCAAACAGAGGCACAAGAGCTGCGTAGGATACTGGACCTGTATGAGGAATGCTCGGGGCAATGCATCAATCTGGAGAAGTCTG
Organism: Triticum turgidum subsp. durum; assembly: GCA_900231445.1. NCBI lineage: Eukaryota > Viridiplantae > Streptophyta > Magnoliopsida > Poales > Poaceae > Triticum > Triticum turgidum. Next base: position 761,473,007 of record LT934114.1, read on the forward strand.
CAGTCATGTTTAGTCCCAATACTAGTGCTGCGGTAAAAACGAGTGTCAAGGACGCTCTACAAATCCAGAGCGAGTCGTGGAATGAGAAGTACTTGGGACTGCCTGTTCATGTGGGCAAATCAAGGAGAAAGGCCTTTGGTTTTGTCAAAAGCGCAATGGCTTGGGAGAGTGTATGGATGGAAGGAAAGGCTCATAGCGAAGGCGGGCAAGGAAACTTTGGTCACAACAGTCGCTCAGGCCATCCCTACTTTTGCAATGTCCTGCTTTTACCTAACAAAGTCGTTCTGTGATGAACTAAGTTCATTGATAGGAGAATATTGGTGGAGCCAACAAGATAAATCCCATTGTACCCACTGGATCGGATGGAAGACTCTCATCAAGCCCAAAGCACAAGGGGGTTTAGGGTTCCGTGACATGCATGACTTCAACTTGGCGCTTCTCTCCAGGCAGATTTGGCGGCTGATTCAGCACCCAGAATCTCTCTGTGCCCAAACGCTAAAAGCGCGTTATTACCCGAACGGGCAGCTTCTTGAAGCGACTCCAAGGGATGGCATCTCCTATTCATGGCAAAGTCTCCTTCATGGTCTTAATCTGTTCAGGGAAGGGTACATTTGGAGAATTGGACATGGCACCCAAGTAAATATTTGGTCCGATCCCTAGATTCCACGGCCCTGGTCACGGCGTGTCTTGACACCCAAGAGACAGAACCTTCTACAGTCTGTATCTGAGCTCATCGATCCGGCTTCAGGTCAGTGGGATGAACAATTGGTGAGAGACACCTTCTGGGCGGATGACATCAAACATATTCTCCAAATTCCGCTAAGGGAGGGGGTTCGGGATTTCATTGCATGGCATTATGATTCCAAAGGCACTCACTCCGTCAAAAGCGCTTACAAGCTTCAGCGTCAGCTTGAACTTCATATGCAGAACGCCGGTGTGGGTGGCAGCGCGGCAGATCCTAGTAACCTCAACTCTGTAAAGGATGACTCATGGAAGCGCCTGTGGAAACTGCCGTGCCCAAAAAACATTCAGATGTTCGTGTGGAGGCTGAAGCACGACTCCCTAGCTCTCCGCACTAATGTAGCACGCAAAGGGATCCGCATTGCGGACACAAAATGTCTCTTCTGTGGTAGAGCTGACGAGGACGGGGCGCATCTCTTCATCAAATGCAAGACAGTAAAGGAAGTGTGGAGGGACTTAGGCTTGGAGAAGGAACGCATGGAGATGGAAGTAATCACGTCCGTGCATGTGATGATGGATTATGTTTGGGGCCTAGATGAGAAAAAGAGGCTACACATACTCACATTTTGGTGGCTGTGGTGGTCAAACAGGAACAAGCTTAGAGAGGGAGAGATGCCTCTAGTGCCAAAAGAAGTGGCGAGGCGAACAAGGAGCAACGTGATGGAGTATGTGCACATCTTTCTGAACCCCCCTGTCAAGAGCAATCCGGAGAGGTGGCGGCCGCCAAGTGACATGGAATACAAGATTAATGTAGATGGGTCTTTTGTGCCCGGGCAGAACCATGCAGGATGGGGAGTTGCGGCTAGAACAAAACATGGTGACTTGATCTGTGCTCGGGCAGGACGGACTGACAACGTCGGTGATGCCTTCGCTGCTGAAGCTGTAGCCATGTCACATGCGATCAACTTGGCGGCAGAGCTAGGCATGGTTCGAGTGGAGTTTGAGACTGACTCGCAACTTCTGGAGGAGGCGCTGGACCTGCGTAGGGTGGATTCCTCGGCATATGCAGCGGTGATCGAAGACATGAAATACCAGTTAAAGCTTTGGTTTTCTCATTTTAACATCACTGTTTGCCGGCGTAGCGCGAACTCTGTCGCTCATGAACTTGCTAGTCTTGGTCGTTTATGTGATCCAGCCCATTGTATGCAGTGGGATACGAATGTACCAGCCCAAGTGGGCACCTGTGTGTTGGGTGATTTGCCCGCACGTTGAGTAATAAAGCTATGTTGCTTACAAAAAAAAAAGAGCCCGTGCGTTGCAACGGGAGAAAAAAAATCATAATCTCCAATGACCTTAACATTTTGCTATATCACCGATAACATTTTGTTGAACATTTTGTTCTTAATCCTAAAACTGCTTGATCATGAACAGCCGCTTCAAGCCGTGCTTTCGCTACTCTTTTTATTTCCTTATTATGCAATGTGATCACCAACGCAAAACCGGTGCAGCCGCCTCTCTTATATACGATAGATATGTTGGAGTCCGCGACGCCTCGGTGGTTTACATATCTGCATAATTTGATCCATGCCAAGTGGTATATTTATTTCTCAATCTGTCATTTTTTCCATCTGCTCCTCAGTGAAATCACTGGTAATGGTGATTATCCTGTATTGTGCAATGGTAAGTTAAATTCGTAGCAATAGAAAAGCTTGAAAAAAACTGATAAGAATATGTCAATATTACACAATCAGTGTAAAAGTCAACCTGCTCAATTTTATTAGATACAAATTTATACATTCACAAAATAATATTTTGGAAGTCTTGCTTTAAAAAACGAAGCAGGCACCTAGTTGTTGATAAACGGGTGACCTTTGTCCACCACATACTCTTATCTTCTCCTTTTTTTAGTTTCCAAACCAATGCATATGCTCCCAATCTTTTCCCATTCGGTTTGCTTTCTTGCTTATCCATCCAATCTAGCACAGAAGCAGTACCTTCATCCGAAGGCAGCCAAGAGCAGCAGGAGCAGTTAGATGAATCAGCGGCAAGTTCAGAGAGCTTTTTTGGTTGCAGAGTTGCGGAGCTTCAGAAAATTCACAAGAACGTCAAAGAGCAGATAAATATTCGTACAAATTTCTTCCATCGTTAACTTGGAGAAAAAATAGCACCAAAATATGGTCCATCGTTAAATAATATGCAAGCATGGTCAGCCAAGTGCAAGAATAGAAAGTATACATCTGAACCTGAAAAGGATGTCTGACCATCTTAAATAATCAAGAGTTGTACTGCTTCTAGATAAAAAATATTGTACATTTGTTTTTGGTGCAAGTCACATGTTTGTATTTAACTGAATACTTAGCTAAATATGCATAGAAAATATGGTCCACCATGAAGAACCATTTTACATAGGTGATGAAGTGCACAATATAATTGTTGGTCACCTTCCTAGCCTACTTTGAGCATGCTCGGACCTGCATAACCATTTGAAATCAAAAGGTTCTATGTTTCTAAAAAAAGGTTATATGTTTACTAATCCATCTATGAACTCTGCATATAAACAAACTGGGTCTATGAACCAATTAGATACAGAAAAAATGGCTTTGTTCCGGTAGGACAGGTGATGGAAGGCAAGGATGGACATTCTTCAGTGTAGACTACAGGTAGAAGAAAATCATATATCAGGTCCATTTCTATTTCTGAGTTGATTTTTACTTCTGAACAGAAACAAAAGGAATGCAATTTTGTATCACTTCTAAATATGGACTGAAAAGGGATGTACGCATTGATATTCTGATTCTTGCAGCATGGTGCATCATGTTTTTCAAAGTTGCTGGCACGCTAGACATGCTATTACAAACCCACAGAATATTAGAGATGCAATGTTGATTCTTGATGAAGTAAGTTGGCTCTTAGTATTTTTCTCATAAGATTTTTTTGGTAAAATCAGCGGATCAACAAATACACATATTACAAAGAGACGTGATAGATAACCAAAGGTATATATCTCTATACATATGCACAAAAGGGGGAGGAGTGGTTGGTCTATGATCTGAAATGACATCACGTACTCATAAAGCCAACTGGTATGAAGACCAACTTGCTGTTGCTACTTAGTGTTATTAAAGACCTTTGGCTATTCAAAATACAATGGAACAGAATCCATGCTGAAACTCCAGGCTATCCAACTGAGTATAGAAGAAAAAATAGAATCCTACCTGATATTCTGACTGTCACATGCAAGCAGTAAAAACAACTCATATAACTAAAAAGTGGTGGCCAACCAAGTGAACAAGAACAAACCTGTATTTTTCATGACCACTTATTCCCGAGCACAACAAAGGCAATGTCATATCCCTTGCAACCTTGGAGACATACCTGAAACAAAGCCATACTTCAGAAGATCCTGGAGAGCAATGAACATGGCTGGAATTACACTAACCTCTTCTTCTCAACCTTGTACCTCACCTGGAGTGTAGAGCCAAAGAGCCCTTCCAAGTCTGATCCAACACCTCATACTGATCCATTCCGTCTCACGTTAGTATGATACAACCCAAAATATTTGCTTCCCTACAAAGAAAAGGATGGTTCTGTAGGGGATTGTAAGAACTTCCCGAGGAAATTGCTTGGTACAAACATGTCTCGTCCATCCCCTTGCAAACAGTTCTCCTAATAGTCATACTGTCCATTTTGTAGGGGATTGTAAAAAATTTCCGAGGAAATCGTTTGGTACAAACCTGTCTCGTCCATCCCCTTGCAAACAGTTCTCCTAATAGTCATACTGTCTATTTTGTAGGGGATTGTAAGAAATTTCCGAGGAAATTGTTTGGTACAAACCTGTCTCGTCCATCCCCGGATTCTCAAATCAAATTGCACTTTTATTAAATGGAGAGTATGACTATTAGGAGAATAATAATAATGATTTAGACAGTAACTATGGAGAAAAACAATCATGTCTAAACAACATTTGTTCCACCAGATCCATAAACTCCAAGAGATTTCACTAAAATACACAGTTCAGAAATGTGGTAGTACTTGGTTTCATGCTAAGAACTTTCTGGCACATGGGTTTTTAATGGAAGCTGCGAGGAGGCTTGCTTTGTTTTTCTACAAATAGAAAACAAAATATTCACAGGAGAGAAGAAGAGAACCTTGATTCCCTCTTCATCAGATTGTATACAGTGTGAAGAGGCATGAATCATATCACTCCTTTCCAGCTTTAAATGGCTTGCTGACATCTTGAGGCAACCTCGCGTCCGAACTACCTACATCATTGCAGGCTCTCTTTATGCGCGTGCAACAGCTCACTGAAGTTCCTTGGTTTGCTCAGCCAAACACAGCCACAATGACATGGCCGAGCATAGCACCAATGAGTCCCTGTCATTCGTGACACATGCAGGTCAAAAGACCTACTGCTTCGTCGTGGAAACCTCCATCGAAGTCTATGGTCGCCCAAGTGATGCCATCCTTGATGGGAATTCCGTCAAACACCCTGTGGCCAGCCACCGTAGCTCGTCTAGGAGAGCAGCAGCCCATTGGCTAGCAATAGGGGAGGGCAAGATGTGGCGCATTCAGCGGTGATATCGGTGACCTCGTGGTGTCGATAGAAGCCCTGGGGACGGAGATGTAGACGTCCTCACCGGGATCGACGTGGAGCACGTCCACAAGGCGAAGAACATCGCCGGCGCCCGCACATAGGACGCTGCTGCGCCCGTCCACAATTCATCGTAGCTATCCTGCTTGTTGTCGGTGTGGTCGTCCACGGGATCAAGAAACATGGCTGGCGACGGCGGTTGGATCGACCCAGCTCGGGCCGACCAGCCTCGAACGCCACCACCACGGGGCGCATCGACCTTGAGCGAGCTCCGCGCCGCACTTGCGTGTTACCACGATCTCAGCAAATCAGGTGGCTCGCGCGGGGAGGAGGTTCTTATAGGAGGAGGGCGGAGGAGTTGCCATCGCCGAAGAGGATTCCTCGAGACCGGAGGACGGATTGAAGAAGAGTCCTTTTTTGGAGGAAGGTGGAGAAGAGTCCTGGATCAGACTTTTTCTCCTTAGCTGCGGTTGGGTTGTTCAGCCCATATAAGAGTCTATAATAGCCACTTTAAAAAAGTAGTGCGGGTTCAATATCAAAAACTACGGGGTGTCTTTTGCAAAAACGCCGCGACGGTGAACCCGGAGACCCAGTCCGTGCTTTATTATTAGGGAGAGATTAGGGAGAGATGTGTGTGACTATTTTCTCGTAATAAGTACATATTTTAAGAGTAACTACGGGGTGTCTTTTGCAAAAACGCCGCGACGGTGAACCCGGAGACCCAGTCCGTGCTTTATTATTAGGGAGAGATTAGGGAGAGATGTGTGTGACTATTTTCTCGCAATAAGTACATATTTTAAGAGTAAATAAGTATTTTAAGAAAAACAATTATGTGAATTTTTCCCGCATGGAGAACATTTTTAAATGATAAAAATATAAATAAAATTACCTGAACATTTTTTTACGTACGTATGAATAATCCTTTTTAACACACTAGCAACATTTTCACTTTTTGTAAGCAATCTATCTAAAATCAATGAAACAAAGTGAAAAACCTAATATGGGCCGCACCGATAAAGCCCAATTAAATAACTTTTTCCCCTGGCTTGGGCTCTTTAGGGTTTACACAACGAAGCCGTTTAGCCACGCTGCGCTCCTGAGACAGATGAGGAACGCGTGGTCGTCAGCACAAGGTGTAACTTTCAACATCAAAGGCCCGAATCTTTTCTTGGTGCAGTGCCACTGCCTCGGAGATTGGAAGAGAATCATGGAGGGAGGCCCGTGGCTTTTCCGCAACTCGGTGCCAATTATCATACAGGAGTATGATGGTTTCACTGATGTGAATGAGTACAAGTTGAATAAGATCCCACTATGGGCAAGAGTTAAGGGCTTATCGGACGGGCCAACGGCGAAAAAGGAACTTGCAGAGAAGGTGGCAGCAAAGGTGGGGGAACCACCGTTCACTGTCGTCGTGAACGAGGGCAAAATTAATCCGGCAAGCACTTTAAGGGTCAGAGTTTTTGTGGATGTCAACAAGCCACTGGTGCGTTTTGTGCCTATTACAATCAAGAAGAGCAAGAGATACCCTGTGTTTTACGATAAACTGCCAGTGTTCCGCTATTTTTGTGGCCTGATTGGGCATACTGTGGAAGAATGTGGTGATGGCATCCACGAACCGGACTCATGTGAATGGGGGGAATGGTTGCTGTGGAGCAATGAAGGCTTTGGGGCTGGCATGGAGGGGAGGGCAGGTAGGGAAGAAGGAGGTTTAGGTGGCAGAACGGTGGGTAGAGGAGCCAGGGGGTCGTCAAGGGAGAGGAGGTGGGGCTGTAGGAAGGGGGGCTAGTGTGGATGCTTTTTATGCAGAAGAAGTAGTGCATCATGATCAAATCCCGCCGGAGAGTCAAAAGACTGCCCGCAAGAGGCTTGTCGCAGCTGATGGCACAGTCAGTGTACAAGGACAGGAGCTACCCAACCTGGCGGGTAAAGTGGCCGATGCAGTTCTGCTGTTGGAGAACACTACAGGAAGCACAAGCGGAGGGGTGGTCTCTACCCCGGAAAAAGTCCCTATGGTGAAAAGGAGGAAGCAGGATGGAGAGATGGTGGAAGAGATGGATACCTCTAGTCAGGCGGCCTCCCTCGTGGAGGACCGCCGAGCCCAATGAGGACTCTATGTTGGAACTGTCGTGGGATTGGTGACCCCGCGACAGTCCGTGAGCTCCGCGATCTCGTGGAGGCTTGTGCGCCGACGGTGCTTTGTATGGTGGAAACTCAAATTGCGAAGTACCGGGTGGAAGGTTTGGTTGGTAGTTTAGGTTTTGATAGTAGTTTTGGAGTAGGTAGTAGTGGGCGTAGTGGAGGCTTATGCTTGTATTGGAAGAATTCTATAAATCTTGAAATAAAGACTTTTTCACAATATCATATAGACTCAGTGGTTACCGAACCAGGAAAGGATCTGTGGAGGCTGTCATGCTTCTACGGGGCAGCCAGTAGGAGCATGAGATACAAAACTTGGGATACAATGAAGATCTTGAAGGGAGAAAACAATTTGCCTTGGGTGTGCATCGGTGATTTTAATGAGATTCTGCGGCCCGAGGAGCAAATGGGTCCAAATGAGCGTGATAGCGCTCAAATAGCTGGGTTTCAGGAAGCAATTGATGTGTGTGAATTGGCGGATATTGGCTACAAGGGCCTCGACTGGACGTTTGAGAAGTGGATAGTGGGGGGGGGGGGACTACTACAGGGTTCATTTGGACCGGGCTCTAGCTTCCCCAAGCTGGTCATCGATGTTTCCTTTTGCGTCTTTGGAACACCTCACTGCAGCAAAATCAGATCATAGTCCCATCCTTCTTCTTAATGAGTTGGAAGTGGGAAACCTGAGATTAGCTGTGAACAAGCCTTTTCGTTATGAATGCATGTGGGAGCAGGAAGATTCATTCAGAGACACGGTTGAGCAGGTGTGGCAGAAGGGCCAGCCGACAACTACGGCGACCGAACTTGCGGCAAAACTAACCACGGTGGCCGCGGCGCTGAAACGATGGGGTCGCAAAACTTTCGGCTCAGTCCGAAAGGAGCTTCGGGAGCTGCGCCAGCAATTAACTGAACTTAGAGCGCATCCTTTGAGAGTTGCACCGGGGGCAGAAGAGAAGAGGGTTCAGGACAGGATTTTGTTGAGCTATCCTATAGAGAAGAGATTATGATGAGGCAACATTCTCGGGTCAAGTGGCTTGCTGAGGGGGATAATAACACCCAATATTTCCAGAAAAAAGCTAGTACAAGGAGAGCTAAAAATACAATTACTGAATTGCAGCGGCAAGATGGTACAGTTTGCAATGAATCCACAGAGATGGCTAGTATGGCCAGCGGTTTCTATGAAAATCCATACACATCTCAGGGATCTATTGGTATGGAAGAGGTTCTTTCACACATACCGGCTCGGGTTGATGCGGATATGATGCACGCCTTAATGCTCCTTATACTAATGAGGAAGTAAAAGTTGCCTTGTTTCAAATGTTTCCAACCAAAGCACCAGGGCCGGATGGCTTTCCCGCGCACTTTTTTCAAAGGCACTGGGAGCTTTGTAGAGAGGAGGTTACAGGTATGATCATTCGAGTGCTCAATGGAGATGACTCGCCGGAGGAAATAAATCGCACGTTCATCGTTCTTATTCCCAAGATAGCAAGTCCAAAAATTTTAGGACAGTTTTGGCCTATAAGCCTATGTAATGTGGTCTACAAGATTGCATCAAAGGTTTTAGCAAACAGGCTGAAATCTATTCTCCCCGAGGTAATTTCTGAAGAGCAATCGACGTTTGTTCCTGGACGTCTAATCACGGATAACTTCATATCGGCGTATGAATGTTTGCACTATATGAAAACAAGGAGAGTTAAAGGCAACAGATATTGTGTTCTTAAGCTAGATATGATGAAGGCATATGACAGACTAGAGTGGTCTTATTTGAAGGAAGTGATGCTCAAACTGGGAATCAGGCCCCGGTTCACTGACACTGTTATGAGGTGCGTCCCGTCCGTTTCTTTTTCAGTCCTCTTTAATGGTGGCAGTATGGATGAGTTCAGACCATCTAGAGGACTACGACAGGGAGATCCGATTTCCCCCTATTTTTTTGCTTGCAGCAGAAGGGTTATCTTGTTTGCTCAAAGCACATGACAGTGGGGTGGCAGGCATTTCAGTTGCTCCCACGGCACCCTCGGTAAATCACCTTCTGTTTGCTGATGATAGTCTCTTGTTTTTTGATGCCACTAGTGTCACGGCAGGGAGGGTGAGGGACATCTTGAAAATTTATTGTGATGCCTCTGGACAACGGATGAAAAGTGTCTGTCTGCTGGTGGGAAGGAGGTATTGATTAAATCCGTTGCACAGTCTATCCCAACTTATTCCATGGCTTGCTTTAATCTGCCCCACGGACTATGTTAGCACATCAATGGGCTACTTCGGAAATTTTGGTGGGGTAGCAAGGAAGGTCAGAGGAAGCCGGCGTGGGTATCATGGAGAACTATGTGCAAACCTAAGCAACAACGTACACGCTTCCCTTTACTCCATAGGGCCTTTTCCTCAGTTGCAGGGTTTGGTGGCCCGAAATTGACTTGGCTTCGCCAAAAGGCCTCATCTCCAAAGCCCGGCTCGCGAGGCATCCCTCTCGCTGTAGGGGGAGGCATGGAGTTCCGAGATATTGAACTTTTTAACCTTGCTTTACTGGCAAGGCAAGTTTGGAGATTGCTCCAAGAGCTGGATACCCTCAGCGCTAGGGTTTTAAAGGCTAGATATTACCCCGATACGACTATCCTTCAAGCAACCTTGGGGGCCCATCCGTCCCAAGTTTGGCGATCTATTTTGGAAGGGAGAGACATTCTAGAGCTGGGTATAATAAGAAGAATCGGTTCAGGTGCAGAAACACATATTTGGAACGACAACTGGCTACCACGTGACTACAAGCTGAGACCGATCTGCCATATCACACCTAATCCGCCACAATGGGTCTCGGAGTTGACTGATCCGGTTACTCGCTCATGGAATAGACAGCTGATAAATGAGCATTTTATCGCGCCTGATGTGGACGTAATCTTGAACATCCCCTTGAGCACAAGGGTGCAACCAGACTTTTGGGCATGGCACTATGAGCGGAGGGGCTCTTTCTCCGTGCGATCGGCCTACAGAATGATAAGTGGCATCAAACACCAAAGAGAAGATTGGTTGGAGCACAGGGCGGGACACTCGAACTTGTCACAGGAAAAGAAGTCTTGGTCGCGCTTATGGAAGACTAAGATACCGTCCAAGGTGAGGGTTTTCGTATGGAGACTTTCGCATATGTCGCTACCCACAGGTTCAACGCGGCACCAACGGAAGATGGCTACCACTCCGGCATGCTCCATATGTGGTGCAGAAAATGACTCCTGGAGGCATTCCCTTTTTTGATTGCCGGATGGCACGCTGCGTATGGGCTTTGGGAGACGAGGAGATTGTCGAGGTTCTGCTATCAAATAGATCAGATGATGCGAGGCCGTGGCTATTCTGGCTGTTTGAAACGATGAACTAGCAAGACCTATCAAAAATACTCATATCAATGTGGGCTATTTGGTGGGCGAGGAGAAGAGCCATACATGATGATGAATTTCAAAGCCCTTTGTCTACTCTCAGCTTCATAAACCGATATTTGGAGGACCTGAACATAGCCGCAACTATGAAGCCAGCAGCTAACACTACAACTACAGAGAAACGAGTTCATAGGTGGATTGCACGGTAATGATGAAGTAAAGATTAATGTTGATGGGGCCATATCTCGCAATGGCAGGATGGGGACGGCCGCAGCGATCTGCAGTGACAAAAATGGCAACTATCTCGGCACGTCAGCGGTCACCATTGATGGCCTGGTGGATGCAGCGAGCCTTGAAGCACATGCATGCAGCGAGGCGCTTGCTCTGGCGAAAGATCTAAATGTCACACATGCGATGATAGCTTCGGACTGTATGCAAGTGGTGACGGATATAAGCGGAAGAACTTTTTCTTCTTACGCGTTGGTTATAGATGAAATAAAGGAGTCGATGAGTGACTTTGTAAAAATTAGTTTCCGTTATGAGTGTAGGAAAGCAAATTTGGAAGCTCACGCCATTGCTAAGGCGGCTTCAGCGTTTCCCTCTGGTCGATGTTTGTGGCTAGGGACCTTGCCAGACATTTCTTGTATTGCTTCGGCTTTGAACTTTGAATAAAGTCCCTAGTTACCCTAAAAAAACTGAGGTATAGCTTCGATCACATTTTCTAGAATTGTTCTTGTTTTTGAAAATTGCAGAAATGTTCAAATTTTAAAACTATTCACTTTTTTGTACAGTTCGAATTTTCTTTAAAAATTGTCAATTGATTTTAGAATTTCACTCCTGAATTTTTTTTCTTATTTATTTTTCTAGAAAACAAAGATTAAAAACTGCAAAACCAGAAGAAATCAGGAAAAAGAAAAATCCACGAGGAGCAGTAGCTACAGTAGCATTTGTTAGATGGGCCAGCCCAGTCAAGGGTCGCTCTGTGCATTTGGTACTTGAGTAAGCTCACCAGACATCATCATCCACGTAGTGCATATTAATGTCTCAAAAAAGAAACTGTATGTCTCAAAAGAAAAAAAATAAGTAGTGCATATTACTACAAAAACAAAATCCAAGCAGTTCATTCCAAGTCCTAAAAATAAAGAATAGTGCACTCCAGCCCTCGTCGGAAAAAGTTCAAGGGCACGTCTACTCGGACTATTTAGCCAGGAAAGCAGTTTTGAGAACTTCTCACATCATATTCTTCTATGTTTTTGAGGACCTTCTGGGATGTACCAGCCCATTTTATTGTTATTTATTTATTTAATTTTATAGGTTTTATCTTTTGGATTTTTTCCCTATTTTTAAGAATCTCTGTGTTTAAAATTTATTCATGTATTTATTTATTTTTAGAAATTTCATTAAATTTTCTGAATTTCTAAAAAAGCTTCAAACTTTTCAAGAATGTATGCATCTTAAAAATCTCACATTTTTTAAGTGGTTACAGTTTAAACTTAAATATATTATCCTAAAAAATATTTTTGTAAAACTAAAAAATGTTTGGAATTTTAATAAATGTTCACAACTTTTGAAAATATTATGATTTTTTAAGTCACTTCTTAAAGATACATGAATTTATTAGTTTTTCTATAGAACCAAAATTTGAAGCTCAAAAACCATACAAACAAAAAAAAGAAAAAAAAAATCTTTTTGAGCGCTCGCTACATAAAAATAATAATATTTGCTACATGAGTTGTCCTAGTCAGGGGTCGCTCTGTGCGATTGAGCAACATTTGCCATCCAAGTAGTGCATTCTAGTCCATTGCAAAAAAAAAAAAAGTAGTGCACCTCTGCTCAAATATAAGATGTTTTGAATATTTAAATATGGAGGACATACATAGTGAAATGAGTTAACGTTTCGCCAAGAAAAATGAGTTAACAAACACACTAAAAGTTAGAAAATCTTATAATATTGAATGGCGAAACGAATACCTATTTTTGAGCCCAGGCTCAGCTGCACCCAGTGAAGAGAATATTTACAAAAACAAAACTATAAAATCAAAATAAATCTATTTTTCAACATGGAAGGTAGTTTGATGCGTGAGGTGCGCTTCAAATTTCAGATCATTTGGACATATGAGTAGCTCTCAACAAAAAGACAAATTGGGTCATAACAATACATGAACAGTGAATGCTTTGAGAATCACGCCGGAGACCGAGCCACCGCTTGCAACAGTGAGAACAGGCTTACAAAGTTTGAGCTAGGAACTACGAAGAATAATATATGCTTGCAGGGCAGGGTATACAGTGGGTGATCATGCAGCTTCATAGAATAAAACGATTAGAGGACCAGCCGGGAAAACCAAACCCATGAAGTCCCATAATACTGTATTAAGAAGAAAAGTAACAGTGACATACATGCATGCATTTCTAGTAAATATATAAATCAAAGGGAACAAAGGTTGCATATATTATTCAGTAGTACATTATTGTTACATACATATGCTGAAGCAATCCAGATGCGCTTTGGATAATATATGAATAGAGCATACACACAGGAACAGGATACAGCTGACATAAATAAATAGATGGAAAAAATGTTGAAAGGAGGTTCATAGGAACAAGTAGAAAGACGAAAAGCAGCCGAATGGAGTACGCGATCGATGCAGAGGCCTTCGTGGCTCATCCATCCAATAAGCTACTAATTTAGGAACCCTCTCGACTCCACCGAGCTAATCAATCAATGAACCAATGAATTAATCTCTTCAATTTCTACTTGGCTCGCATCTCCTTGGGCCTGTGCTGCTGCTTCCGTCGGCTCTCCTGCAGCAGCTTGGGGTGCTGGTTCCCTAGAGAGCGTATCTCGTGAAACTGCTCAACTGGTGCTACGGATGTACCAGCTGCGTATGGGCCATTGGATGTGAAAGGAAGGGATATGATGCAGCTAATATCTGGGCCGCTGGTACATATGCATATTAGTCCTTGTTTTCATGGAGAACAGAGCGAAGAGGAATAGGATCCACATCTGAATGTAGATGCTCGTGTTTTTCAGGACTGCATGTGCTTCTATTGGGTCACCCCAGGAAAACAATTAGACATCAAAAAAGATTTTTTTTGGTAGCTTCATTGTGATACTATATCGATTATGGAACATATTGGAGATACAAGAATCACGTAGAATGAATATTCTTCTATGTCCACATGAGAGAAATGCACACAAACAGTATGTGTGGCTGCTGAAAAAAAAACTGTTTTCCTAATAGTTGGCCAACATAAATCTGCACTTACAAGTCTTGATGTTACAACATGTGGAACCATCAATCATGTGAGATCTAAAGTATTTTTAACTGAAGTTTTCCAGGTAAACTTGTATTAGCAGATTTATTGCATGGACCTACGATGTACTTTACATCGTAGTTTTTTTCTTTTAGAGATTATTAGGACTGCTTACCACATGCGTCACGTGATATTTTACATCGTAGTTATTTGTAAGCTTCATAAAAGAGTTCTCTCAAGGACCCTGCAAACTCTAGTATGCTGATTGTGAATCTATGCTGCCTGTCTTTTGCCGCTTGCAGTGTGTGTTCGGAAATACGTTAACGTCTTCACTACCCCCCTAAAAAGCGTCATCATTACTAACAGATCACGTATTATTTTAGAGATGTTTTTTCTCTAAATAAATTATGTAGGCTCTCCTTTTGGTGCTGCTGTTCAGGAGAAAACAGGGACGTTGGAATTCAGATATTCAGGTTGGGAAGGACGATTAGTATAATCAGCTGCACTCTAAGGTTCGTTCTGTAAATGTACCATCAGCCTAGATCTTCGCTGCATCATGTCCCTTCCTTTCACATCCAAAGGTCCATAAGCGGCTGGTGCATTTGGAGCACCAGTTGAGCCGTTTCACAGGATACATTCTCTGGTTCCCTATCCCACCTGTCGATGCCGATGTGGTAGAGCAGGGCCCAGAGATGGGTGATGAGCTCGCCACCCTGCGAGAGACGCTGCATGTGCCTCTGCATGTCACCAAACGGCGCGGCATAGAGCAACGTCTGGACCCATAGGAGCTTCAGCACCTCCCAGTGGTCACCACGCGTCTCGTTGAGAAGCCGCATCCCCTGATTCACACCCATCTGAAAGGCGTTGCCTTCGCCTTCATAGAGTGTTGTACGTGAAACCCCTTGCATCACCTCCAGTGGCGTCTTATCTTTTTTCCAATACACAGACCCCCACGCGTCCTTGTACCCGCGCCTTGTTTCCGCGGGTGGCCCAGGGAGCAACTCTGGCGCAGACACCACCAGATAGGCGCAATACCTGGACAGCGCCATGGCCACACGCCGATTCCGATTCCTCTCTCTAGTGTCGTCACTACTGCCACATACACCTCCTCCACCCCCCCCCCTCCTGCTGCTCTGCTAGTTCGCGACGTGCCAAACCATGACACGGTGCGAGAATGCGTAGGCATCCGACCGAGCACTAGTACCATACCGAATAGGGACACTGGAATAGGGAAGGCAGGATAAGTCTACTCCATTCTTCAGAAACAAGGATGTCCACTCCGCCCCTATTCTTCTGCTCTTGATCTTGCCCAGGAAATCGGCGATGGATGCCTTCACATCGTCGTCCAACCTAACGGCTGTGCTGGTATCGCAGGCCCACAATTCCCGGAGCACCCGTCCGATGTACTGCAATCCAAGCATCCCAGGCAAGCGATCACATATCCAGGATTCACAAGCTTTCCCACAACATAATTGAAATAGGCAGCGGCACCGCATCAAACATCCTCTGTTGGAGTAATCCAAACACGTTACTACATGTTTTAGCTAGGTATAAGTCAAATTACGTGATGTTTGGCTTGCATGCCATCTTGCAGTACGTGTGTGCTGAGTCCGGTTAGGTTTAGTAGTGTGATCAGCGTTGCCGGTGATTAGTTTAGGAAAGCAAAGTTGATCTTGGTGTCATGTACGAGTACTAGTCACAGTTTGGATAGGTATGCTAGGTTAGCTTTGGTTGTGTCCGTGTAGGACCAGGGGTCATACACGTACGTATAGGGTCAGGTTGTCTAGTCGGTCATGGCCTTGTGTATATATACATAGCCCTGGCCGTGCGTTTTGTAACTGTGAGAGAAAACCAGAAAATCAATAAAGAGGAGAAACAAGGGCACGACAAGGGCCCTTTGGCTATCAACTTTTTGTGCGCGTGTGTTCGTGCAGTTTGATGTGATCGATCCTGTGGCGAAATTCCAACAATTGGTATCAGAGCAAGGTTCGAGTGAAGCTGCGCTTGCCCCGGGGTGGCGACCTTGCTAGCACCTCGGGGCGGGCAATAAAGTCGCCAGCTGGTGTGGCGACGAGGAGCGGGCGATACAGTCGCTGGTGCAGTGACAAGGAGGATCGGGCGGTAGTCGTTCGGCGGAGCGACGGCGAAAAGGTGGTGAGTGTATTGTCGCAAGCGAGGCGACAAGTGATTGTCGATCGGCGGCACGACCTGGAGGAGGGTGACAGGGTTGTCGTCTGCAAGGCGTTGGTGGTATTTGATGGTTATGGATGTGTTGAAGTTGCGACACCGAGGAGATCATCGAGATCAATGTTCGAGGGTGCAAGGTGAAGATGGCGAAGTTGCGAGCCATCGTCAAGGTGTGCACATGAGTTCTTGTAAGGTGCATCCAAGAATTCAGGTGTGTGTATCTTCTGCTGCAGTTGAGATGCGTCACTGGCGGAGGAGAATTGCAAGCGAGAGCGGGTGGAAAAAGGAATGCGTGCCTTGCGTTTCCGTTCGTGATCAAGGAGTCCTGGCGAGTTCATATACGGTGGAGATGAGTTGCACGTATATGACGAGTTGTGTTGCCGCTGGACAGGAGGTGTCATTCGATAAGATGTGGCATCAGCGACAATGATAAGATGTGAAGGTATGACGGGTGAAAAGATGTGTCTCCCCGTGTCTCCCCGTGTGCAAGTAGTTGACAAGAAGATGAAGATCAACGTGAAGATGGACGCGCACCAGTTAAGTTGAGTTCCTGCATGAGGATATGCGTTTAGTCTGCATGTGACACGCTAAGATGTGGCAGCGTGGCTGGTAGTCCAGGTAATCGTTGGTTCTAGTCTACAAGTCGGCATGAAAATAAAAGATGGTGACGAAGTGGTTGCGAGAAGGGAGAAGTTGTGGTCCAGTAAGTTACGTCACCGGACGCAATGGGTGTGACAAGATGAAGAGGTGGTCGTTTGTGTGTCTCGTCGAGTTAAGAGTCGAATGTTTGGATTAGGGGGTGAATGTTGGAGTAATCCAAACACGTTACTACATGTTTTAGCTAGGTATAAGTCAAATTACGTGATGTTTGGCTTGCATGCCATCTTGCAGTACGTGTGTGCTGATTCCGGTTAGGTTTAGTAGTGTGATCAGCGTTGCCGGTGATTAGTTTAGGAAAGCAAAGTTGATCTTGGTGTCATGTACGAGTACTAGTCCCAGTTTGGATAGGTATGCTAGGTTAGCTTTGGTTGTGTCCGTGTAGGACCAGGGGTCATACACGTACGTATAGGGTCAGGTTGTCTAGTCGGTCATGGCCTTGTGTATATATACACAGCCCTGGCCGTGCGTTTTGTAACTGTGAGAGAAAACCAGAAAATCAATAAAGAGGAGAAACAAGGGCACGACAAGGGCCCTTTGGCTATCAACTTTTTGTGCGCGTGTGTTCGTGCAGTTTGATGTGATCGATCCTGTGGCGAAATTCCAACAATTGGTATCAGAGCAAGGTTCGAGTGAAGCTGCGCTTGCCCCGGGGTGGCGACCTTGCTAGCACCTCGGGGCGGGCAATAAAGTCGCCAGCTGGTGTGGCGACGAGGAGCGGGCGATACAGTCGCTGGTGCAGCGACAAGGAGGATCGGGCGGTAGTCGTTCGGCGGAGCGACGGCGAAAAGGTGGTGAGTGTATTGTCGCAAGCGAGGCGACAAGTGATTGTCGATCGGCGGCACGACCTGGAGGAGGGTGACAGGGTTGTCGTCCGCAAGGCGTTGGTGGTATTTGATGGTTATGGATGTGTTGAAGTTGCGACACCGAGGAGATCATCGAGATCAATGTTCGAGGGTGCAAGGTGAAGATGGCGAAGTTGCGAGCCATCGTCAAGGTGTGCACATGAGTTCTTGTAAGGTGCATCTAAGAATTCAGGTGTGTGAATCTTCTGCTGCAGTTGAGATGCGTCACTGGCGGAGGAGAATTGCAAGCGAGAGCGGGTGGAAAAAGGAATGCGTGCCTTGCGTTTCCGTTCGTGATCAAGGAGTCCTGGCGAGTTCATATACGGTGGAGATGAGTTGCACGTATATGACGAGTTGTGTTGCCGCTGGACAGGAGGTGTCGTTCGATAAGATGTGGCATCAGCGACAATGATAAGATGTGAAGGTATGACGGGTGAAAAGATGTGTCTCCCCGTGTCTCCCCGTGTGCAAGTAGTTGACAAGAAGATGAAGATCAACGTGAAGATGGACGCGCACCAGTTAAGTTGAGTTCCTGCATGAGGATATGCGTTTAGTCTGCATGTGACACGCTAAGATGTGGCAGCGTGGCTGGTAGTCCAGGTAATCGTTGGTTCTAGTCTACAAGTCAGCATGAAAATAAAAGATGGTGACGAAGTGGTTGCGAGAAGGGAGAAGTTGTGGTCCAGTAAGTTACGTCACCGGACGCAATGGGTGTGACAAGATGAAGAGGTGGTCGTTTGTGTGTCTCGTCGAGTTAAGAGTCGAATGTTTGGATTAGGGGGTGAATGTTGGAGTAATCCAAACACGTTACTACATGTTTTAGCTAGGTATAAGTCAAATTACGTGATGTTTGGCTTGCATGCCATCTTGCAGTACGTGTGTGCTGATTCCGGTTAGGTTTAGTAGTGTGATCAGCGTTGCCGGTGATTAGTTTAGGAAAGCAAAGTTGATCTTGGTGTCATGTACGAGTACTAGTCCCAGTTTGGATAGGTATGCTAGGTTAGCTTTGGTTGTGTCCGTGTAGGACCAGGGGTCATACACGTACGTATAGGGTCAGGTTGTCTAGTCGGTCATGGCCTTGTGTATATATACACAGCCCTGGCCGTGCGTTTTGTAACTGTGAGAGAAAACCAGAAAATCAATAAAGAGGAGAAACAAGGGCACGACAAGGGCCCTTTGGCTATCAACTTTTTGTGCGCGTGTGTTCGTGCAGTTTGATGTGATCGATCCTGTGGCGAAATTCCAACAATTGGTATCAGAGCAAGGTTCGAGTGAAGCTGCGCTTGCCCCGGGGTGGCGACCTTGCTAGCACCTCGGGGCGGGCAATAAAGTCGCCAGCTGGTGTGGCGACGAGGAGCGGGCGATACAGTCGCTGGTGCAGCGACAAGGAGGATCGGGCGGTAGTCGTTCGGCGGAGCGACGGCGAAAAGGTGGTGAGTGTATTGTCGCAAGCGAGGCGACAAGTGATTGTCGATCGGCGGCACGACCTGGAGGAGGGTGACAGGGTTGTCGTCCGCAAGGCGTTGGTGGTATTTGATGGTTATGGATGTGTTGAAGTTGCGACACTGAGGAGATCATCGAGATCAATGTTCGAGGGTGCAAGGTGAAGATGGCGAAGTTGCGAGCCATCGTCAAGGTGTGCACATGAGTTCTTGTAAGGTGCATCCAAGAATTCAGGTGTGTGAATCTTCTGCTGCAGTTGAGATGCGTCACTGGCGGAGGAGAATTGCAAGCGAGAGCGGGTGGAAAAAGGAATGCGTGCCTTGCGTTTCCGTTCGTGATCAAGGAGTCCTGGCGAGTTCATATACGGTGGAGATGAGTTGCACGTATATGACGAGTTGTGTTGCCGCTGGACAGGAGGTGTCGTTCGATAAGATGTGGCATCAGCGACAATGATAAGATGTGAAGGTATGACGGGTGAAAAGATGTGTCTCCCCGTGTCTCCCCGTGTGCAAGTAGTTGACAAGAAGATGAAGATCAACGTGAAGATGGACGCGCACCAGTTAAGTTGAGTTCCTGCATGAGGCTATGCGTTTAGTCTGCATGTGACACGCTAAGATGTGGCAGCGTGGCTGGTAGTCCAGGTAATCGTTGGTTCTAGTCTACAAGTCGGCATGAAAATAAAAGATGGTGACGAAGTGGTTGCGAGAAGGGAGAAGTTGTGGTCCGGTAAGTTACGTCACCGGACGCAATCGGTGTGACAAGATGAACAGGTGGTCTTTTGTGTGTCTCGTCGAGTTAAGAGTCGAATGTTTGGATTAGGGGGTGAATGTTGGAGTAATCCAAACACGTTACTACATGTTTTAGCTAGGTATAAGTCAAATTACGTGATGTTTGGCTTGCATGCCATCTTGCAGTACGTGTGTGCTGAGTCCGGTTAGGTTTAGTAGTGTGATCAGCGTTGCCGGTGATTAGTTTAGGAAAGCAAAGTTGATCTTGGTGTCATGTACGAGTACTAGTCCCAGTTTGGATAGGTATGCTAGGTTAGCTTTGGTTGTGTCCGTGTAGGACCAGGGGTCATACACGTACGTATAGGGTCAGGTTGTCTAGTCGGTCATGGCCTTGTGTATATATACACAGCCCTGGCCGTGCGTTTTGTAACTGTGAGAGAAAACCAGAAAATCAATAAAGAGGAGAAACAAGGGCACGACAAGGGCCCTTTGGCTATCAACTTTTTGTGCGCGTGTGTTCGTGCAGTTTGATGTGATCGATCCTGTGGCGAAATTCCAACAATTGGTATCAGAGCAAGGTTCGAGTGAAGCTGCGCTTGCCCCGGGGTGGCGACCTTGCTAGCACCTCGGGGCGGGCAATAAAGTCGCCAGCTGGTGTGGCGACGAGGAGCGGCCGATACAGTCGCTGGTGCAGCGACAAGGAGGATCGGGCGGTAGTCGTTCGGCGGAGCGACGGCGAAAAGGTGGTGAGTGTATTGTCGCAAGCGAGGCGACAAGTGATTGTCGATCGGCGGCACGACCTGGAGGAGGGTGACAGGGTTGTCGTCCGCAAGGCGTTGGTGGTATTTGATGGTTATGGATGTGTTGAAGTTGCGACACCGAGGAGATCATCGAGATCAATGTTCGAGGGTGCAAGGTGAAGATGGCGAAGTTGCGAGCCATCGTCAAGGTGTGCACATGAGTTCTTGTAAGGTGCATCCAAGAATTCAGGTGTGTGAATCTTCTGCTGCAGTTGAGATGCGTCACTGGCGGAGGAGAATTGCAAGCGAGAGCGGGTGGAAAAAGGAATGCGTGCCTTGCGTTTCCGTTCATGATCAAGGAGTCCTGGCGAGTTCATATACGGTGGAGATGAGTTGCACGTATATGACGAGTTGTGTTGCCGCTGGACAGGAGGTGTCGTTCGATAAGATGTGGCATCAGCGACAATGATAAGATGTGAAGGTATGACGGGTGAAAAGATGTGTCTCCCCGTGTCTCCCCGTGTGCAAGTAGTTGACAAGAAGATGAAGATCAACGTGAAGATGGACGCGCACCAGTTAAGTTGAGTTCCTGCATGAGGATATGCGTTTAGTCTGCATGTGACACGCTAAGATGTGGCAGCGTGGCTGGTAGTCCAGGTAATCGTTGGTTCTAGTCTACAAGTCGGCATGAAAATAAAAGATGGTGACGAAGTGGTTGCGAGAAGGGAGAAGTTGTGGTCCGATAAGTTACGTCACCGGACGCAATCGGTGTGACAAGATGAACAGGTGGTCTTTTGTGTGTCTCGTCGAGTTAAGAGTCGAATGTTTGGATTAGGGGGTGAATGTTGGAGTAATCCAAACACGTTACTACATGTTTTAGCTAGGTATAAGTCAAATTAAGTGATGTTTGGCTTGCATGCCATCTTGCAGTACGTGTGTGCTGAGTCCGGTTAGGTTTAGTAGTGTGATCAGCGTTGCCGGTGATTAGTTTAGGAAAGCAAAGTTGATCTTGGTGTCATGTACGAGTACTAGTCCCAGTTTGGATAGGTATGCTAGGTTAGCTTTGGTTGTGTCCGTGTAGGACCAGGGGTCATACACGTACGTATAGGGTCAGGTTGTCTAGTCGGTCATGACCTTGTGTATATATACACAGCCCTGGCCGTGCGTTTTGTAACTGTGAGAGAAAACCAGAAAATCAATAAAGAGGAGAAACAAGGGCACGACAAGAGCCCTTTGGCTATCAACTTTTTGTGCGCGTGTGTTCGTGCAGTTTGATGTGATCGATCCTGTGGCGAAATTCCAACATCCTCCCGGGGACAGGGATGGTCCCCTGTCGTAGCTATTTACCTCATCAGCTACCGAATATTGCCCGAGCTTATCTTGCCATAGGTACTTGTCAAACCAATTCATCCTCGTAACCACAAACACTTTCAATCTCATCCACCAGCTGCTTTGCTTCTCCTTATAGTTGGAGTTGATTTTCTCGCAACTTTCTGCATACTTCTTTTTTTTCGAAATGGAACTTTCTGCATACTTGGTGGCTGTTTGCTTCCACACTTGCCTGTTCCTGTCGTACTCGCACGCAAAGGCGACTCGCGCCCAATTTGACGTCCAGCACCGTATCAACTGCACCAATTGTAGTAGAGCTAGAGACACCAATATGACAAGAGTGATAATCAGGTCAGCTCTTGTGGTGTTAACAGCAATAGTCCCATCACCAGCACTATTAGAGGTAATACGGTGGCAGCTAGACATCGCCCCAGGAATGGCAGTCACTACCCCAACAAAACATATCCCAATGAATGAGGCGAATGCCCAGAAGCTTGAGGTTTTTGCTTCATCATAGTGAAGGAACCTATTGCTGGTGAAAAAGACCTCGTACAGAAAAGCCAACTCAATCTCAATCGCCTTCAAGGTCCTCTTATAGTCGATGGCCCGACTAATCCTTTCAAATTTCTCAGTTTTTAACTCCATTTCCCTAGCATTGTCCAACCCAAGGAAACGTCGTTGTAACAAACGAGACAGGGAGTAGCCAAGGCACACATCTTCAATGTTGTTGGCGGTGACCTCCTTCAATTGTAGCCTATCCAGCATTTGCTCACAGCTCAAATGTATGTCAGCCATGCTAATTGCAATACGTCTTTCAAATTCATATAATAACAATTTTATCCCGGGTTTAACATGAAAGTAAACCTTAAGTTCCTCACCCTCACCTGCTAAGGCACCGGTTTCTCTACCATCAAACTCTGCTATCTCGTCCTGCGTTCTGCTTGGCAGGACAAGCGCCAATGACATATGAAAGCCCTTGATGAAGGTGATAACAGTTAACATGCCAATGGCTAATTTACCAACACTACCAGAGATGGTTGAGACACTCATCAGCAATACATATCCACAGTAGAGGCAAAGCTGAAATATGGTCTTCAAGAGTGTGCCCTTGTATTCAAGGCCAATGTAGCTGGTGATTGGGTCGACGCAGCCAAACAGTGTGAGTAAGGACACAGCCCATATAGGATACATCTCGCTATTCACCGACGAAGACTGCATTAGGCCAATGCTATAAGTCCCAAGGGACAAAGATAACACTTGTGCAGCCAAGAAACCCTTTTGGATAATCCAACTATTGGACCAGCGGCGACAGGACCCAAAGGCAACAAGGAAGAAGGAGCATGCAATTGCCACCAGTGCTAATCCCTCAATACGAAGCACTGTACCCCTAGGACTCCTCCACATATCACTCAACTGATAATGCAACAAGGTTGTTGGTGTTGCATTTCCCAAGTGTTGCTCCACATTCCCCATTTTTCGGTGACCACCCTTTAGAAAACAAACCATGATTAGACTTCACTAGCATATGAATTGTTACTCCTAATTTTATCGGATTAATATTTCATTGCCATCTATGAGATTTAATTTCCGCTATGAAAGGAATGCTTGTGAGCAGATAGCTAGACGTAGGAATTTTTTTTAAATGCATTTTGAATAATCAG
Organism: Triticum turgidum subsp. durum; assembly: GCA_900231445.1. Classification (NCBI taxonomy): domain Eukaryota; kingdom Viridiplantae; phylum Streptophyta; class Magnoliopsida; order Poales; family Poaceae; genus Triticum; species Triticum turgidum. The sequence continues at coordinate 761,496,616 of LT934114.1, forward strand.
GCAATCATATGCTGAAGTAGGGGTATGTTCCATGATTAGCACATATATTCGAATATCTAGCAGGATACTAGTTTTGAGCCTTCAGATGTTCTAGAAGCAAGCAGTAGAGTTACATGTATACATTAGAGCACCTTCTCAGGGAAGGTTTCAGACAAGACTCGGCCTACAAGGAACGAAGAGTAGATAGAGTTAGACGAGGACATGGTATCAAGCCCCTGTCTAAAGGAGGGTAGGCACCTCGAGGAGGATTACGCATGCTTCAACCCCTAGAGCTATTAGTGCCCTCATCTTCTTCAAGATATAGTCCTTAATTAGTTCAGTTGTAGATCTTGTTGTGGACATTATTAACCATAATCGGGGGTCCCACCTAGTCATATGAGGCGTTCAACAAAAGTCCAAGTGTGTCAACCTAAGTCGATAAAAGTTTAAGGAAATTTCTATGGTCAACAAGTCGAGCTCAACAGAAAATAAAAGGCCAAGTCAAACTAAGAAGCTTTCTTGTACCAATGGTGAAAGAATGTGGATGCGGCAAAGTTCTGTGGTCAAAATTGATGGACAAAGGAGTTGCAGCACGCAAAGCAAAACCTATCTCAGGTACCTCTCACACTACGGTGTATATGCTTGTCTTGATGTGGTGATTATCTCACAAATACTAGGTGTGTTGGTTGTTACCTTATTATTTTCTATTCCCGTCACTTATTTAATGCATTACCTATTTATGATGAGGGGAGTACAAAGAAGGCCATGACCTCATTAAGAATGCCTCCTAATGGATGTAAGGTCCAACTTAAAGTTACTGGTGCATTTTTAGTGTTAATTACTCCTATCCATTTTCTCTAAAAGCACTACAATATAGTATAACATGCAATGATTATAGTGCTGCCATATGCCATATCTCAAATTTACAATGAAAATACTGAGTGGGCATTCTTTTTTTCTTCCGTATTTCTTGATTGGCCTAAGTGTTTTTCTCATTGAAGTGTCATGGTATTTAAATTGTCAACAAGCGGAGCAGATTATGTTCTTAATCACCTTAATACATAATGTTATCATGCTAACATTAATGATAGCATCAATGTTGCAGGTATGGACCATAGTATGCACACTATAATGCAACTTCTATTGATTCTGATATCTACCTGATGTTGCTCATCATCTCTTGACTTTTCAATTTTAGTTCTCCCTAATGTTGTACCTGAATTCGCAGGGGGAACACCTATTCATCTCATGTTAGCTTGGAGGATGGTGCTATGGACAACCACAACAATGGCAACATTGTATGCAGCAATGATGGTGAGAACATCGGTGGTATTCTAGATGACTTAGGAACTTATGAAGTGATGTATGCAGGTGATGGATGAAAATTTAGAGTGGTGGTGCCATGTATTTGTACAACCGTTATCCTTTTCACTTGTCAAGTACAAAATGTAAGATCATCGTTTACTTGACATACATACATACATACATACATACATGTGTGTGTG
>LT934114.1:761498189-761528598 GCA_900231445.1 Triticum turgidum subsp. durum
GTGTTGTATATATACTCCCCCCGTTCCTTAATATAAGGTGTATAGATTTGAGAAAAAACCCGAAATATAAGGTGTATCTGGTTGCACCACTCGTTTGGATAATTATTTTAGGGATTTGGTTACCTTTCCTTATATGAGGCAAGCTCTCTATTTTCTCATGTCAACTAGTCAGGTGTAATCTTACCCAAAACTTATGAAATTTTCTCTCCATGTGCATTCTTTAATTTCCGTGCCAAAAACTATACACCTTATATTTAGGAACGGAGGGAGTATTGATTTCGGATGCATGCACATAGGTATGATATGGATAATGGTAATTGGATCATTTATAGAAATATTTTGGAATTGTTAATTATACCATGCAAATTCTATTCTCATTTAGCCTGAGTGTTTACCCATAAGGAAAATGCATGTTTCCCTGTCAGCCGGCTGCCACAAAAGGTCTATCTCTAAACCCGACGCACTAAGATTTTCCTGAGAGTAGCCGCTAGGAACAGCCGCCAGGAAAATAATTCCTGTTGGTTAACCGTCAGGCATTAGAGGATTTCCTTGTCGTTTTAATCCTGAATAGTTTCCTGACGGTAATTAGTATTTTCCTGTGGGTTTCTGGCCGTCAAGAAAAGTATTGTTTCTGGTAGTGAAGGCAAGAAGCAAAGACGCTCAGGTGGTGGCCCAACTAGCCAAGACCCATTCATGAAGGAGTGAGATAGGATGGTTCACCATGGACCCTCCAGTTAACCATGGACTAGTTGACCATCTTTTACCATCATAACCTACTCACCTACTACCATCATGAGTAGCTTTAGTCATTTGTCAAGAACCTCTAGCCTGTATACGCCCTCTTGGGCATGTAACCTCATTCTCTCCCACTTGAATAAACTCAAGGGGAGGGTCCTAAAACATCTAGGGAAAGACCAGAGAGCTTTACAGTCGAGGCTCAGACTCGCGAATGACTCGGATTAGCACCAAGAAATAGAAGTTCCAAGAGATTGCTAAGGAGTCGCGAACAACTTGGGTCTGCATTCAAACCTCCTTCGAAGCTGTCGTAACATAGGACTGAGTCACCCTCCGACAAGATGATTGAACCTATTAAAAAAACATCATTGTGTCACTTTTGTCAGTGTACGTCGACCTTCGTTATAAGTCCGTCGTACGCACCTTGTTCACCTCTTAACTACTCCCTCCGTTTCTAAATATAAGTCTTTGTAGAGATTCCTCTATAAACCGCATACGGATGTATATAGATGAATTTTAAGTTTAGATTCAGTTATTTTGCTCCGTATGTAGTCCACCTAGTGAAATCTCTATAAGGCCTCGTTTGGCGCAGGGGTTTGGAGGGGGTTTCGACAGGATTATCCTCGCGGGGGCCGCAAACACCCCGAAGCCCCGACGGCCCATTTGATACGCGGGGTTTGTATGGGCCAATCCCCTCTAATCCCCTTCGATCCTCTCGTACCCACGTGACTCAGAACCCTCATCGTCTGGCTCAGGGAACCAGCCTCCGCCGCCGCTGCCACCAGCCTTACCCGCTCCCCCCGGTATGTAACTCCACGCCTCCGCTCCCGTCCGCCCCCCTTTGCTCGTCGTCCCCACGTACCGCCGTTGCGCACGAGCCGCACCCTCCTCTGCAGTACGACGGGCCTCCGCATGGCTGCCTCTTCGGAGTCGCTGGTGCTGCCCAGGACGGGTGCTGAGGCTGGTGGTGGCCGGGGTACACCAGCATCTGCGGCGGCTCGCACGGCTGCCGCTGTTGTGGCTGAATGAATCATGGCACGGCCTCTACTCGCACGTATCCATTCCAGCTAGCTGTGTGTCTCCGGCCGGCCTGGCATACCAATTCCAGGCGAGGTGATGGCCAGCCTTGAGTGCAGGTTGCAGCAACTAATAGATGTTGTCTGTCTCTGTTTAAGAAAATCTTTGCCTGAAAGACAGACAAAGGAGAGAGGCGATTCCATCCGTGAATCACATGTACGTCCGTCCGATTCACCCGGCCGGCCCCGTATACTCTACATCCAATATTCTTCTTCTAATTATTATTACATCTGAAACAAAAGCATACTCCTAGATAGATAAATGGATGGATGAATTTGTGGGTCATCTTTGATTTTCAAAGTTGAGTCAGATTATGGTCTTGATTGTTGATACAGCCAGATTTGGGATGAAAATTTGCAATTCAACCAAAATTATGTTGTTGATATGAAGAACTGCTGTCACATTTTTATTAGGTGACATTTGCAATTTTATAGCAAGTTTTCCAGCTATGATGCTATTTAACCGGTCAAGATTGGATTTTTAACTGTTTTGCATCATTTCAACTCAATTGCAATTCCTCCCTACCAAACAGTGTTTTATATGGAGGGGATTCTGCCTGGAGGGGGGTTTGAGATTTCAAGGGGATATGAGGGGATTGGGTGGAAGAGGGGATTCACCAAATCCCCCGAAATACCCTCCTCTCCAAACCTCCTAAATCCACTTCTACCAAACAAAGCCTAAAGACTTATATTTAGGAACGGAGGGAGTATGTTACTAAGTAAGATCCCCTAATCACTGCCTATTTTTACTAGTACAACATTGGGGTCGATTGTGGGAATCCTCGTCATGTGTAAATCTATGAACCATTAAAGCTAGATGGCCCTTCCTAAACAAGTTCTGGCTGAAGCCAAAAGCAAGTAAAGTAAAGAGTGACGAGACCAAAAGGCGAAAGGCTCGCTCATTCAGAGTCACGCAGATCCTTGACGCCGCTCGCCTTTGCCAAGATCAGAGTTGCACCCGGACTCTCGATGCCGTGAGACCGCTCACCTTCGCCAAGCTTGGAGTCGCGCGGATCCTTGACACGGTAATACCTCTCTCCTTCCCCAAGCTCGGTGTCACGCGGATCCTTGACACCACTCATCTTCACCCAGCTCAGGGTTGCGCGGACCCTCGACGTGGTAACACCGCTTGCCTTCGCCAAGCTTGGAGTCCCACAGAACTTGGACACTGCTTGCCTTCGCCAGCTCAGAGTTGTGCGCAAACCCTCAACGTCGCGGCACCGCTCGCCTTCATCAAGCTCGGAGTCACTTGAATCCTCGACGCTGCTCGCCCTTGCCAGCTCGGAGTTGCGTGCATCCTCGACATCAGGACACTGTTTTCCCTTGACAACTCAAAGTCACCCGAATCCTAATCATCATCACTACATGTTCGTTGACTCAAGGTTGCATCTATCCTTAGAGCGCCAATGCTACACCATCATTGGCACGGATTCATGGGAGCCCTAGGAGCCACAACACTCCATCGTCCCGATGTCTCGGTGAGCTCTCAGGGCCACGACACACTTGTCTCCGCCAGCTTGAGGTTCCCCATGAATGAATATCACCGGCAAGAAGAGAGCCTCCATGGTGCATGATGCAAGCTGGACAGAAGCTCATCGCATTAAGGCAATACTTCAACCGAACTCCATGAAGGACCATGGTAGCACCTTGAGGAGCATGTGCCAAGTCCACAACTGTCGCGACATGAAAAGGCCGACACAAACATTCAGTTCCACTAGAAGACCCTAAAGTTGGCCTTAGGTCCCTAAAAGATGAAAAAAAAGCAATAACTATGCCCATGGCAAACACCATTGACACCACAAAAATGCGCAAACCTCACCCCGTTTGCGTTGACGGGAATTACACGATTTTTTTTTTCAACCAAAGGAGAAACTCCATACGACAAAGGAACCGCCTACAAGATTCCACCACCGAGTTATGAGGTCTGAAGACACATCAAGAGTACCTCAAGAACGACTATCATCCACACCTTCATGCAAGCCTTGCTCAAAAAAGAGCTAACTAGGCCTTCAACCACAACCACCAAGAACCATGCTCGACCTATTTGTGTAAATCCGCCAAAATAAAACTACCTCACTAACATGGATTATGAAGGCATCGACATCCTAGATAGGAAATAAGATTCATGATGTCTGTCTTCAGCACAATTTTCAAACCCGTGGGCATGGCCATGTTAATCTAAAGAGTTGGTGTCGCCTTGACACTAACACCTGGAGTTTGCAGTCTAGGATACGTCTGACCTTTCTCAGATGGGCATTGCAAATCCATGGGTGTGCCTATTGGCTTTTTCATGACCAAGCCGCTGTTGGTGGACTTGCTGAGAAGGCATCGGGATCAAAATTGTTTGTCAAGGATAGAAAGTATGGTGATTCCAGCTTGGCAAGCGGGGAGTGACAACACCCGAAGGATTGCAACTTGGTGGTGCTTTTTGAATACTTGTTCCTAACCCCCTAGGTCTAACCTTAGCTGGTTGTACCTCACAATGATGGAATTATTTTTGCATACTTACTGAATACATTGATTGGGTTTCAAAGAAGCTGCTCTTCAAGGTGCAAACTCTTGGCATGAACTTAGTTGGTTATATCATACTCCATCCGTCCCATAATGTAAGACGTTTTTTGACACTAGTATAGTGTCAAAAAACGTCTTACATTATGGGACGGAGGGAGTAGCAATTGCAGCATGTGTGCATGTCGCTCTCTTTGTTGGAGGGATTGCATTTCGGATGGCCTATTTTCACAATCCAAATGTTTATTTTCCAGCGGTGGATGAAGCTAAAGTATTTGTTGCGTGCTATTGCTCAATGTGGCATGATATTTAGTGTCATGTCATTTCTTTCATGTAATAATTATAAGTTGTTAACATCTTAGAGGCCACGAGTGATCTCTGTATAGTTGTATTATTTATTGTCTAAGATAAAAAAAAAGCTTCCTTTGTCGAAGAAGTCTCTTTGTGATTTTGCCTACTGTTGGAGGGAATCTCAATCTACCCATAGGAGTCCAGGGCACATTTGGTTGCAGCGCAATACCAGAGGCCAGAATGAGTTGTGGGACACATCATCTCGGGACCACCTATGAAAGTACAAAATCACTAGTTAGAGGGTACCCTTGCGAAGGTCACTCCCCACCTCCTGTCGTGGAGACAAGTAGCACAATGCATGTGCAACACTTGTCACAATCTAGGAGTTTTGTGCGTTTTTTGTAGATTCGTTTTTCAAACCACTTTATCTCTTAGATCAATAAAGTTTCCTTTGTCAATAAATAAATAAAATCACCTTCGTCAGTTAAATGGCAGTAGCTATCTCAAATTATATGTCGAAACAATCTACATGCAATATCATGGACACAACTGCAGTTACTTCTTGGGCTAGACCGGGTATTGATAGAGAGTTAAGCTAAACGGATACTGAGAGACCATGAGGGGTTCATAATTTTCAGTTCATGCATACACGTATTTACCGCTAAAAAAAGACACGTACACAGATGCAATGATGTTTTGGAAGTTGAATTTCTTGCTCTAAAGGAGGGAATTTCGTTGGCACTACAATGGAGTAATCTACCCATTGACATAGAGTCTGATTGTTTGGAGGTTGTTATGACGATCAAACGAGGTGATGGGAACAAGTCTAAGTATGCTTTCATTATTAAAGAGATCATTAGTAGTATTGGGGAGAGAAATTTCATGCATTGCTCATTCTCGTCGGAGCTGTAATACTGCTAGTCATGCTTTGGCTAATTTTGGTCAGTTACAAGGCTGAACTATAGGTTGGCTAGGCTCTGGTCCAGAAGAGGTCATGGAACTTGTTGGACGAGATTGTAATCCATAATGTCGAGTAATGCAAGAATTTATTTCGCAAAAAAATGTCTGCCCACAAAAACTATGGTGTAAAATGAGTGGATTAGAAGGTTAGACCTTGTACAATGCTAGGTGCTTAGGGAGATGCTTAGAAAAATAAATCTGATTTTTTTAAAACACCGGTGCCTATTTCTAAAGGAGAGACGCCTAGTTAAGCGTCTACCCTGTACAAATAAGCATCGGTTCTTAAGAAACGCTTGATTTATTTCTTTAAACACCTTCCCTAAGCACCTTGCATTGTACAAGGCCTTACGGGGCTATGCGGATGCCCAAACATAGTCCAGGAGGTTAATTATATGGACATTTTTTTCCTTCTTGTTATATACAAATCATACTACTAATGATCTCAAGATCCTCTAATGCTGGTTAAGTTTATTGTTTAATTTCTATTTAATTTGGAAAAGTGCATCTGATATGAAAACTAGATATCTCCGGCTCCAAACAAAAGTAGTGTGCTTCTATATACCAAAAGAAAAAGAGATTGATGGCAGAGCGGACAATACAAAATAGAGGCTGTATCCAAAGCATGCGTCTGCCTCTCTACTTTAGATAAGTTAGTAAATTACGCGAAATTATAGTTACGATTGCTACAAGTAATAAAATTATAGTTTCTGTGAAATTAAGCTGCGTACCATGTTCCCGCCCTGTCGGTCGCCGGGTTGATGAGCCTTCTTCCCGCTCCTCGAGAAGAAGGCCTACGGACTCAATGTCCCTCTATGCCTGCAGGCTGCTGCAAATGTTACTAAAAGACCTCAGTTTTCTGTATTAGAGTTGGACCGAGCAAGATGAAGTTCACGAGAAGAGTAGTTTTGAAATGCGGGCGACACACCTTAGCTTCTTTCTAGGTTCAACGTCTTTGGCCCTTTGGCTTTGGGCGGGGGGCTCCCTGCCTTTGCTTGTGGGCAGGACATGAGGCATCTTCACTTTATGCGTTGCTCTTCGTTCACGTATTCGCACACATGCATGCCGCGGGATGGAATCTCAATCCATCCATCGGAGTCCACGGCAGGTTTGGTTTGAAGCCCAAGTTTTTTTTTCTTTCTTTTGCAAATAGCCTGTACCATCGTCGATCACATTTTTGTAGGTAGGCAGACATCGCCACCAAGCTCGCCCAGCAACGCCGCGGCGGCCCTTCGATCTCACTTCCACTTCTGACGAAATCACTGGTTAAGAGTTACCCCTTGCAAAGTTCACCGCCCATTTTCACAGGCGCTGACAAGTGACACACATCACTATCTAGGAGGTTTTTATTTCCGTAGATTCGTTTAATTAAAACATTTTATCTTTTGAACTATGCGTCCAAACCCTGAACTGTTTTCATGTTGCATTTCTGGCGTAAATATCTTTGAAAACTCCCAGTTGCGTCAAGTGGTGCACATGCAACACGCCACTTGTCGCAACTTGAGAAGGTGGGAGTGATCTTCGCAATGAGTACTCCACAGTTAGTGATTTCGATATTTGTTCTTCTAGGTTTTTGAGAAATGAGAACCTTCAAAGAGGTCCTTGGCTAATTTTTATTGTTATTTCTTTAATTTTCCTGCTTGTAATTTTTATTTTATTTTTAAATTTCAGTAAATGTCCCTATTTTGAAGAATGACTGTGTTTTAAATTTATTCAGAAAGTTTGTGAAATCTTCTAATTAAAATAAAAGGTTCAAATTTTCAAAAAATGTACGCATCTGAAAATGTTCACAAATTATTTTTTAAATACTGAAATTTAAATTAAATCACTTTTTCCAAATAAAATCTTATTTTAGAAAAACCTAAAAATGTTTGGAATTTAAATAGATGTTCACGTCTTGTAAAAAGTATTTGATTGAAAAATTGAATTCTCTAAAGTAAATGAATTTCTTAGTTTTCCTAGAAATCTAAAATAAAAAACCGAAAAACCATAAGAAGAGAAAATACAAAAAATTAATAGGAGTGCTGGCTATGAAAAACGTGTTGCTACGTCGGCTGTCTCAGTGAGGGTCACTCTGTGGGATTGGGCGACGGGAAAGTATCGGTTACTCCCACCCTTGGGGTACTCCCGGTGCTCCAAGTTCAAAAAAGATTCTTAAATGTTTCAAAAAATTCCGTAAAAAAATATAAATGTTCACAAGGAATGTGACTACAACCCCTAAAAATTTCAGGTCCAAAATAAAAATGTACATTGAGAAACAAAAAAATGAAATCCAGATGCAAATAGTGTCAATGTTGCTTTTTTCTTTTTCTAATACTACTCATGCCATATTTCACTTTTTTATTTCTCAATGTGTGTTTCAAGTTTGGACCTGGATTCTTTTGGGGTTGTAGTCACATTCCTTGTGAACATTCATATTTTTTTTTGGAATTTTTTGAAACAATTATGAATGTCTTTTTTGAACTTGGAGCATCGAAAGTACCCCAAAGATGGGAGTAGCTGATACTTTCCCATTGGGCGACGTGGAGTATATAGCAGCTCCTCAACCAGCTCACCAGCCATCCAAAGTAGTGCATTCCAAGCCTACACTACATCGGGAAAAGTTGGATGCTTGTTTCAGGTCCTCATAGGAAAGAAATCCAATGCTTGAAGTAGCAATGGATCTAGACCGATTACCTGCTGTCTTCAGAACAGGCTTACAAAGTTGGAGCTAGGAACTCCAGACGAGACAAAGAATATATATGCTTGCAGTTGCAGGGAAACCAAACCCGATGGAGTTCCATAATAGTACTGTATTGAGGAGAAACAGTACATATACGCGCATGCATTTTCAGTAATAACTAGTACCACCTCTGTCCCATAATGTAAGACGCTTTTGCAGTTCGATTTGAACTGCAAAAACGTCTTATATTATAGGATGGAGTACTAAATAAACCGAATAAAACAAAGGTTGCAAATGTATTATCAAGTGAGTACGTACATCATTGGTACTGAAGCAATCCAGATGCGTTTTGGATCACACACACACACACAGAGTAAAACATGCATAAATAGTTAAATACATTACTCTACATCAGAATAATTAAAATCTTCAAAGCAGGTGAAGGAACAAGCTTAAGTAGTAAGAATAAAAACAGCCGATCGAGTGGGTACTCGATCCAGAGTCCTCATTACTGCATCAATCAATCAATTAAACAATCTCTTGAATTTCTGCTTCTCTCGCATATCCTTGGACTTGTGCGGCTTCCCTCGTCTCCCCTGTAGCATGTGCTGCTTCCGTCTTCTGAGTCGTCTCTGCTGCAGCAGCTTCAGGCTCTCTATCCTTGACATCTCCTTGGACTTGTGCAGCTTCCCTCGTCTCTCCTGCAGCAGCTTGGGCTGGTTCACTGTCCCACCTGTCGATGCCCATGTGGTAGAGCAGGGCCCAGAGGTGGGTGATGAACTCACCACCCTGCGAGAGACGCTGCATGTGCTTCTGCATGTCGCCATACGGCGCGGCGTAGAGCAACGTCTGCACCCATAGGAGCGCCAGCACCTCCCAGTGGTCGTCTGAGCGGCGCCGCGGCGTGCATCCGGGAGGCGGCGGCCTCTGGTTGAGAAGCCGCATCCCCCAATGCACACCCATCTCAATGGCATCTTCTTTATCGGATGGAAAACCTGCAGGTAACCTCTTTTGGATCTTCTCCAGCAGCTGTTGCATGTCCTCCAGCAGCGACGTACGTCTTCTTCCCCAGTGAATAGATTTCTTTTGGTTCTTTTCGTGGAAAAGGGTCGTAGCTATCAAGTGCGCGCGCTTTGCTTCCACGGATGGCCCAGGGAGCAACTCCGGCGCAGACACCACCAGGTAGGCGCAATACCTGGACAGCTCCATGGCCACGCGCCGATTCCGATTCCTCTCTCTAGTGCCACTGCCACCGCCGACTCCCGCGCTTCCCTCATGAGGTTCGGCTACCTCGCAGTAACAAGTCGCGACGTGCCAAATCAAGACACGGTTCGAGAACGCGAAGGCATCGGACATAATAGTACCAGGGCTCAGCCGCAGAGGGACGGTGGAATAGGGAAGGCAGGCTAAGTCTATTCCATTCTCGTCAAACAAGGATGACCACTTCACCCCTATTCTTCTGCTCTCGATCTTGCCGAGGAAATCGGCAATGGATGCCTTCACATCGTCGTGCAACCTGACGGCTGTGCAGCAATTCCCGGAGCCCTCAATTCCCGGAGCCCACAATGCCTTCACATTGTCGTAGGCCCACAATTCCCGGAGCACCCGTCCAATGTACTGCAATCCAAGCATCCGACGCAAGCGACCACAGGCGCGCCCGCACCGGGTCTTAGCCAGTAACTCGCACAACTCCACACAAACTAGATGAAATCCTTGTCGGGATTCTCTCCTCGCTGCCTCATCAAGTAGTGAATACTGCCCGAGCTTATCTTGCCAGAGGTACTTGTCAAACCAATTCATCCTGGTAACCACAAACGCTTTCAATCTCATCCACCCGCTGACTTGCTGCTTTTTGGAGTTGAAGCTGATTTGCTCGCAGCTTTCTGGATCTGTGGTTGTTGACTCTTGCCTGCTTCGGTTCCTGGCGTAGTCGCAGGCAAAGGCGACTCGCGCCCAATTCGACGTCCAGCACCGTATCAACTGCACTAGTTGGAGCAGAGCCAGAGACACCAATATGACAAGAGTGATGATCAGGTCAACTCTTGTGGTGTTAACAACAACAATAGTGCCAGCGCCAGCACCAGGACTATTATTAGAGCCTCCTGTAATACTGTGCTGGCTGGACATTGCCCCAGGAATGGCAGTCGCTACCCCGACAAAACATATCCCAATGAATGAAGCGAATGCCCAGAAGCTTGAGGTTTTTGCTTCGTCACAGTGAAGGAACCCATTGCTGGTGAAAAAGACATCATACAGAAAAGTCAACTCAACCTCAATCGCCTTCAACGTCCTCTTATAGTCGATGTCCTCCCATGCAATGCTTTCAAATTCCTCAATTTTGAACTCCATTTCCCTAGGGGTCTCCAACCCAAGGAAATGTCGTTGTAACAAATGAGACAGAGAGTAGCCAAGGCACACATCTCGAATGTCTTTGACAGTGATCTCTTTCAACTGTAGCCTATCCAACATTTCCTCACAGCTCGAGTTTATGTCAGCCATGCTAAAATATCGGTCTCCCAAGAACGTGGGCTCCTTTAAATGGACCAGAAGTTCCTCACCCTCACCTGCTAAAGCACGTGGTTCTTTATAAGCAAACGCTGGATTTATTAGTGCTAACTCGTCCCTCCCTCTGCTAGGCTGGACAAGCGCCAATGACATATGAAAGCCCTTCATGAAGGTGACGACAGACAATACGCAAATGGCTAATTTACCAACACTACCGGAGATGGTTGACACACTCATCAGCAGGACATATCCACAGTAGAGGCAAAGCTGAAATATCATCTTCAACAATGGACCTTTGTATTCAAGGCCGATGTAGTTGGTGACTGGGTCGATGCAGCCAAACAGTGTGAGCAAGGACACAGCCCATATAGGATACATCTCGCTCTTCACTGGCGAAGACTGCATTAGGCCAATGCTGTAAGTCCCAAGGGACAAAGATAACACTTGTGCAGCCAAGAAGCCATTTTGGATAATCCAACGATTAGACCAGCGGCGACAGGACCCAAAGGCAACAAGGAAGAAGGAGCAGGCGATTGCCACCAGTGCAAAACCCTCGATACGAAGGACAGTCCCCCTAGGACTCCTCCACATATCACTCAACTGGTAATGCAGAAAGGTTGTTGGCGTTGCATTTCCCGAGTGTTGCTCCACATTCCCCATGTTGCGATGATCACCCTTGAAAAAAGCAAATCATCATCAGACTTCACTAGTGTGTGAATTATTGCTCTGGTGCTTATCAGATTACTTTTTATTGCCATTTATGAGATCTTCTAATTTCCATATGAAAGGAAAGCTTGTGAGTACATAGTTAGACGTAGAATCTTTATTTATCTTTCTAAATGCATTTTGAACAATCAGCCTGTCATATACTAAATCATGGGTATGTTCCATGACAACCAGATAGTGCTATCTAGGAGGCGAACTGAGTAGATGGTTAGGTTTCTTGTGGTGAAACCAATCCACCATGGATCAGGTCCTAAACTTGACACTGATGGTTGCATTTTTTTTGAATTTGTTTTAGGCCTTCCGGCGATGTGTGTTCAGTGACATGAGACGTTCCGTTTACTACGGAGGTGTCTGTGACGACTTTGTCAATCTCAACATGATGTGCCGACTCAGTCTTTGATAGGATGTGCATGCGTGTCTTTAAAGGCTGAGTGTGTATGTGCGTATGTATGATTATATGCGTCTGTACCGTGTTAAAAAAGATACTATAGATAGTTGTGGGTCCTCACTTGTTCTAGAAGATATAGAGTTACGTACTTGCGTGTATACTTCCTCTGTATGTAGTCATATTAAAATCTCGAAAAGAAACTTATATTTAAAAATGGAGGAAGTACAACAGATCACCTACTCTTTGAAGGTTTTAGATAAGACTCGGCGTGTAGATAGAATTGGATGAGAACATGCTATCAAACCCGGAGGCTTCGCACCTTGAGCAGGATTACACATGATTGAATCCGTACGGTTTTTAGGGGCATCTTCTTCGTCAAAATCTAGTCCTTAATTAGTTCAATTGTTGATCTTGTTGTGGTCATAATTTAGGCGCACAGCTAGCATCATGGAGGCATGATGGATCCCGGTCCTTGCTAGCGGGAGGTCTCCGTTCTTCGGTATTTTTCTGAGTTTTTTTAGGGTTTGTGTCATGATCAGGAACACGAGGCGGCCGTGGCGGCTTTTTAAAGATGGAATAAGTTTCGTCCAGTCCAGCCCCCATTCCAGTGGTGTTTCTGGCATCGTTGGAGAGCGTGTGAAGGTGTATCTCCGATGGACCTTGTGGGATCCGATCGGCGTTTGTCTTCGGTGGATCCGCTTGGATCCAGTCTTCTTTCATCTGCGTCATTGTGTCTGCAGATTGGATCCTTCCGGTCTATGCTTCTCTTTGTCGGCGGTGGTTGTTGTTCTTGTGCGCTGCTCCTATATAATAAAAATTATGGGTCCACATGCAATTTTTTCACATAACTCGCTGTGGAGTATCTTAGATATAGTATATAAATATATTAAAAATTATAACATACTATATATACTACCACATGGTAGTATAGAGACATGGGTGTAATTACACCCACATGTCTATATATAATATAGGACATGGCTATTATGTTACCAGTAACAGCCGTGAGTCTCTTAAGGCCCGATCATAACTTCCCGAATCGGTACGCTAGATTAAGAAAAAGCCCACTGAACTTCACTGGCCCAAAACGAAAAGGCAACCTCCTCTCCAGCCAGTTCACCACGGGAGCTCCTAGTCGGCGCTGCAAGCGCCGGTTAGCGCTAACAGCGCCTGCAGCGGGAGCTAGCGGGCCGGCCCAATCAAGTAGAAAAGACTGTAAAAAACCTACTGGTGTAACATGCAAAAACTGAGAATCGAACCCATCGTCTAAGGTAGAGAAACGTAACGCCCAAACCACCAGACCAAGCGGCCAAGCTTGTCAACTATCAGAAACGAGGAACATTTAACCCTTCCTCTAGAGATATACTATATACCCAGAAATAATTATTTGAAAAAGAAATTCACAAAAAACCCCACGAATTCTGAAAAAAGGTTCGTGAAAAATGAACAAAGATCATCAATTTCTAAAAAACCTTCAACCAATTTGAAAAAAGTTCACAAATTTGAAAAAAAGTTCACTGTTTTCAAAGAAAAGTTCATCGAATTCAAAAAAGTTCATCAAATTTTAAAAAAAAGTTCATGGATTTTGAGAAAAATGTTCATTGAATTGAAAAAAAGTTCATAGATTTTCAAAAAAGTTCATAGATTTTCAAAAAAGTTCATATAAATTAAAAAAAGTTCATGGATTTTGAAAAAAGTTCACCGATTTTGGAAAAAAAACATGAATCTGAAAAGTAGTTCATCGATTTTGAAAAAAAGTTCATCGACATTGAAAAAAGTTCATCATTTTGGACAAACATTCATCGATTTCGAAAAAAAATTCATCGATTTTGTAAAAGTGTTCATCGATTTCGAAAAAACGTTCATCGGCCTTGAAGAAATGGTCATTGATTTTTTTAGAAAAAATCACGATTTTGCATAAAAGGTTCACGTATTTAGCCAAAAAAAGAGAAACAAAATCTGAACAAAACAGCTCCCAGAAAAAGGAAAAAAAGGAAAAGAAAAAAAATAAAGTTCCGCGAACTATAAAGATAAATAGGGGAAAGGATGTGAGTCTGCAGAATCAGTCGAGATGGTCTAGTGGTTTGTACGCGTAGCTCAGAATTAAAAGGTCTTTAGTTCGAGTCTCAGCGGTCGTACCTTTTTTTTTGACTTTTAACAGGAAAAGAAGAAAGAGTTAAACGGGCCGGTCCAGTCGTGAGCGGGGGTGTTTGCTGCAGGCGCCCGTTAGCAAAAATGGCCTGTAACGGGCGCCTGCAGCGCTAAATAGGGAATGCCGTTCACCACCATCTTCTAAAGAAGCAACTCCACCTGCTTCGACGCGCCGCCGCCCTACCTCCCGACGCGCCACCACCCCTAACCCCTGACCCGCCGCCGCCACCCCTAGCCCCCGTGCGCGCCGCCAGGCTACTACCCGCTCGCGCCCTGCTACCCCCTCGCCGGATACATCTGGTGCACCGCGACCATCTGCGCCCGCCGCCGTCTGAGCGCGGGCAGGCTCCGGTGTCCCGTACCGGGATCCCCGTCTCCCTGCTGCCCGCGCCTCCCCACCTCCCTGCACCACGCGGACACTGGCACAACGCTCCACCACCGTCACTCCGCCATGGCTTGCACCCATGCCCCGCTATGCTGTTGTTGCCAAGCCTGGCCTAGCTGCTCTCTCTCTCGCAGCTCACTCGCTCGAACAAGAAAGAAGGAAGGAGATGAACACAGTGGACAAAGGATTTTCCCGGCCGGCGCACAAACGCCGCCGTGGGCGCACGCACACCCTAATCTTCTTTGTCTTTACAATGTCTACATGCTCTCTTTTTTTGCATGGGAATGTCTACATGCTCGGCAACTCAGAGTCGCACACCGAGCAGTACACGAGGGGATTTATACAAGAACTAAACACATGCGCACGTACGCACGCTCCCAGCTCGCTCGCCCTCGATCCATATGCTCCGGCCGCGCGCACGACGCGCACAAACGCGTACGACACGGCTGCCTCCAACAGCTAGCAACGGCCCCTAGTGCGTGCAGCTCTCCACGCATGTAGCTAGCTAACAAACTAACCGAACGCACACGCGCACAGACGCGCCACACACACGCACACATGCACGCACACGGCTTATGCTAACATATGCTGTGCTGCTGAAGACAGGGGCGCCATCTCTAGCTGTCCTACTTCTCCGTGACAGGGAGGACGGCGTTGTGCTCGGCTGTAGTCCCTTATGGTAATTATGCAGGTGAGCAACCTCCCGGGCGGGAGCCTCCTCCGTCCAAGTCGAGCTTTGGGTGCCGTCCAAGTCGAGCACTGCGCCCCCTCCAAGTTATCCATTAATTTTCTCATTAGATGGATCTTTGCATAGCAGATCTTGGAGCTATGCTATTCTTATTTAATTAGCCATTAGTTTCTTCCTCTAATTATATCTCTAAGTGTTGTGGACATTGAGTATATACCGGATGCGGTCAGATGGACGCATGCGGGGAAGATCTACAACCTAGAGACTGAGCTGGAGGACTCCGATCTGTTCACGGAGGCCATGGCACGGGATGATCTGGATATGACTGATAAGGATGATGGCTCGGGTAACAAGGAGCAGCGATAGGATGACATCACACGAGATAAGTCTAACACCCCGGGCACAAAAGACGCTTTGGTGGCGCCACAGAAGGGTGCGCCACTACCTACTTCTACGCCCATGAACTCGCTGAGATTTGGCTCGTTTGAGTCTGCTTCCGCACCTCCTTGACCGTGGAGTGATCGGGTGGAGAGTGTTGATCTGTTCAAGAACTCGTTACCTCCTCTTGATCTTGCTGGGCATGAGGCCCTAGTTAGTGGTCACTCGGATGTTGCTACGGGGAGACCTTGGTGGAGTGTGCACCTACCTCAGTGGTCCCCGCAGCAGTGCTTGCTCAAGCAGCCGAGTTTGGCATCGAGGTTGGGGAGACGCGTGGGCAGGTGGCCCCGTTTCCCTCAATGTTCATGTTTGGGCCAGCGCTTCGCCTCAGAGGAGGATTCCAGCCATGCTGGTGGCGATCATTGCGCGAGGGGGACACCGGGTTGGGGGGTAGGGCAGGAGGCCCTCGCTTCTGCCTCCCCCGAGGCGCCCCTGCGGAGCACGGTAGGTGCGGTGGGGGCGGGCCAGCAGAGCAGGAGGCTTTGCACCCGCTTATGCCCCCCATTTGCAACCCTCGGCCAACGCCGCTTAGCGCTCCGGGGCCCGCTGCTGTGGAGGTGGGTGTGGCTTCGCCGGTGGGGCCGATGACAGGTGGCCATAGCCCGATTGGTTCAGTTTAGTTGAACCCATTTGGGGGTCGGGCAGGAGGCCTTACCGCGAACGGGCCCACGCGGGACGAGATTGTCGCTTTCGGAGGGATCCCGGATCCCATGTCCGAAGGTCGACGGATGAGTTGTTGTTTCCAGGACCAGCCGGATGTTGATGACATGCAGCTAGGGCACGCCATGCGGGCTACCAAGTTTCGTGACATTGATGTCACTACCGGTATGTCAGTCAATACTTCCAATTCTATTTTGCATTTTTCCGATGATGAGATTATACGTAATGCAAATCAGTTGGGAGTTTCACTAGGTAGTAATGGTAATGAAATTGCTAAATCTATAAATGATATCGTCGATCTTGAAGCGGAGCGAGCTTTAGAGATGATTCGAATCTTAGCAGCTTTTAAACCTATGAACGATTCGGATATAGATGCTTTGGGTATTAGGGTACTTGATAGCTTTTGTGCGGATCTTGCACCCTCACATCCCGAGTCGGAGGAGGATGAGTGTTCTATTTCTCCAAGGGGTTTGAATCATGTAAATTCTCAAGCGGTTAGGCCCACTGAGCTCGGTTATGTGGACCGGGTAGAGGACCAAAACAAGACTAAACACAAGTGGAACCGAAAGAATTATCGGGCTTCGGCTGTGTGCAGAAGTGCTAGGATCCGGACCTCTAAAAAATTTCATGATGAAATATGAAGGGAATTTTTTGGAATAGCAGAGGTCTAACGGACTTGGCTAAACGAAGGTTTCTGGCGGATTCTTCTATAGAACACAAGTTAGATTTTATCGCTCTCTCTGAAACTGGAAGGGACAATTTTACCTCTTCGTTTCTTAGCACCTTATCGGGAGGAGTTGATTTTGATTGGCATTGCCTACTCCCGAGAGGAAGATCCGATGTGATTTTACTAGGGGTTAAATGCGACACGTTGGAAGTCCAGAATGTTGTCATGGGAGATTTTGCGGTTAAGTTTCGTGTCATATCGAAGTTTGATGGTTTCCAATGGGCACTGGTGGCAGTGTATGGAGCCGCACAGCCTGAGCTCAAACCAGATTTTTTGGCGGACTTAGTTCGTATTTGCAGTAGTGAGCAGCTCCCAATTCTAGTTGGCGGCGATTTTAACATTATTCGAAGACAGGAAAAAAACAATGATAACTTTGACGGCAGATGGTCGTTTATGTTTAATACAATTATTTGAAAGCATGGATCTTAGAGAGATCGAGCTTTATGGTAGGAATTTACTTGGGCCAACACGTTACCAAATCTAACGTATGAGAAGTTATGCCTAGGCGAGGAAAACCCCGAAGCGATCAACGAAATGCAACAATGATCAATGACACCAATCATATCATGACTACACATTGGTTACGAGTGAGGTTCTCCAAAAATAATACCTCCAGAAAGGGAACGGCATTGGGTCCAACTACCGGAGGCTAGATTATTGGTTTCACCCTAAAGATTAGGTCTGAACAAATACAAATACCAGACAAAGCATTCAACAAGGTAGTGACACAAAGCGCCACCATTGCATGTATGACCAACTAGGGTGAGACCTAGGGTTTTCACCTGAGAGGCCAAGATCGGGTACTTGAGAAGCACCAGCAAATGCAAGTCCTCATGGGTTGCCGCCTCCACTTTTCACTATTCTAGCAGCTACATACACATACTAGTAGAAAACGGGCCCTTTTTAGGTACTAAAGGGTCGAGACTAAATCCCAAACCTTTAGTCCCGGTTTGCATACGAACCAGGACTATGGGAGCTCCACGTGGCCGCTATCAATTATTTAGCAACACTAATATTTCTTGAATAAGTAGTTTGACCATGGTTTGACCACAGTTTGACCAAAAGTCAAAAAAACAAAAAATTATTATTTATTAACATTAATATTTCTTGAACAAGTAGTTTGATCACAGTTTGACCAGATTTAGCGAAAAGTCAAAAAAATTGAAATTTGAGCATATCTTTTTTTCCTTTCAGAATTTGAGGATTCTAAAAATTTGCAAACAGGCCTACAGATGCGGATTATTTTGTTGATTTCTTTGATATATTATGCGTTTTTTTTGACATCGTATGCAAAAGATATGACTGTTTTACTTCTTCATAACACTTTTTTGCAAAACATGTCCAAATTTAAGTTTTTTAATTTTCCTAACAAGTAGACGTAGTAACATAACTACATCTGGAAGGATTTTAATTTTTGAGGTTTTTATCATTTTCTTTTATTTTTTACAAAACTGAAAAGGCGATACAGGGGGTGGGGGGGTGGGGGGTGTTGTAGTTTGAACCTTTAGTCCTGCTTTGACACTCGAACAGGGACTAAAGGGTGCGATAGTCCCGGTTCGTGTCTCAAACCGAGACTAAAGGTTGACCACTTGAACCGGGACTACTGTCTTCCCGACGACTTAGCCACACGAACCGGGACTAATGCTAACATTAGTCCCGATTCGTAATGTAACCGGGACTAATGTGTATATTGAGTTTGAACGAAAATCCTGTTTTCTAGTAGTGACGTACGGTCATGACGGGATGGCCATGCCGCACAAGCAGGCAATCGAGCCGCGATAAGAGCAGCTCGCCACTAAGTCCAAACCATCAAGCTTGTCCTCGCACATGCGATGAAGCAATTGATGAGGCGGGAAGGTCACCAACACCTCCCAAATGCACATTTCTGAACGCTCCGGTAGTCCCACACCTTTCTCCCAGGTGGCCACCGGTGACACATATCTTTATCAGACACCGCCACCACACGCCTCCTCTTGCTCCTCCGTCATTGTCTGTGTCAACGAAACACCTTCCAACCATCATACCAAGGAGGAGGAATCTCCGGTATTGGAGGACAATACCCTCGACAATTATTCTTGATGTCGCCGCTGCTTCAGAACCTTCGTCGTTGCCTCAAGTAGCCGCACACACATCGCCTCACGTCACAGATCTGGAGCACACTGGGGCTAGCATCGACATGATCGAGGAAGCACAAGGTGGATTCTGGACACATGGCTTAGACCGGCGACAAGGGATTATCTGACTAGTGTACCTCTGTATATTATATTATTGTAGATGGATCAAGTCAAAAATTTATAGGTTTTTACATGGTAATTCCTAGCATTTTTAAAATAATAATCAATAACGAATGTAATCAGCATATAACCATGTGGACCAGACGCTTAAAGTAAATAGAATAAACAGTCAAGTGTTCGTGTTCTTCTCATAAATATTCGAATTTGTGAACACTTTTATATCTCTCATATCGGTCTGAACCATTCAAGGTTTTACTACCATGAAAGTAGGAAGTATAGCCTTGAGCTTAATTTACTACTCCCTCAGATCCAAAATAAGTGTCATGTTTGAGTTTTTTATTTTGGATTTGAGGGAGTACTAGATTAGGTTTTGAACATTATTATCTCTTCTTATGTTTTGCACTTGAATTAGACTAGAAATTAGAAATGTAGTTGTCCTATAATCTTTTTTGTGTATCCAACCATGCATATGTGTAGATTAGCATATTCTGCTACGTACAACTAGTCGTACATGTATTGATCAGTTAAAATCTAGCAATACAAATTTGAAGTAAAGCCATGACGTTTAATTTAGGACGGAGGAAGTATATATATCCTTGTTGAGTTTATTGGTTAATCTCTACTTAATTTGGACACCGCTCCAAAAGGGCAAATGATATGAAAACTAGATCACCACTTGCGATTTCTCCAGTTCCAAACAATAGTAGTAGTGCTTCTACATAGTCGATTGATGGCAGAGCAAGGCAATAGATAGAGGCTGTATCCAAAGCATTGTGTTTTGCCTCTCTGCTTTCTTAACAGGTACTATAAGGTAGTACAGTAGTTACGATTGCTACAATCAACAAATTATAGTTTCCCTGAAAGTTGCGTACCTTGTTTCCGCCCTCTCGCCGACTTGGTCCTCCCAATCAGCGAGCCCGAGCCTTCTTCCTCCTTGAGAAGGCCTACGGACGGAGATGATGCAGATGTTCTAGACCTTAGTTCTCTATATCATGGAGTTGGACAGACAAAAATGATGATGCAGACGGACGATCGAGAATTGTTTTGGTATGCGCGCAACACCTCAGATTCTTTCCAGTTGCTCAACGTCTTTGGCCCTTTGGCTTTGTGGGGGCTGGCTGCCTTTGCCTGTGGGCAGGACAGGAGGCATCTTCTCTTTATGCGTTGCTCTTCGTTCACGTATTCGCACACATGACGCGGGATATATGGAATCTTAATCCATCCATCGGAGTCCAGGGCACATTTGGTTGCATCCCAAGTTCGGACTGGCATGTTAGAGCATCTCCAGCCGTTGGCCCCCCCAGGAGGTGCCTAAAATCGCCGCATGGGAGTGAGCCGGCACAAAAAAATGGCCTGGGGCGAGTTGGCCCCCATTCGCCGGCCCAGGGCCGCACCCAGGCGCGTCTGTTTATTTTTTTTAAAAAAGTTTGGCGAAGTTCGATTAAAACACGACTAAATTTCGGCAAACTTTGGCATATATTGTTTCGCGATGCGTTACATAGCAAATATGAACTAAAAAAAGAAATCAGTAAAAGCGGAGTAGTCGCCATCGTCGCCGCCATCCTCGCCGCCGCCGTCGTCGTTGGTCTTCTCCTCCTTGACGCGGTCGTCCCTGCTAAACCGTGCCCGGCGTCGCCATGGCGGACTGGTGGCGAAGGTGGCGGCGCGTTGTCGTCGTCGAGGACGACGGCTCCTTCTTCGTCGCGACCCCGGCGGCGCTGCTCGAAGCGCCACAGGGCGGCGATCTGGCGCTCCCACTCCATCCTCACGAAGTCCTTGCGCGCCCATTTTAGGGCCGCTTCGTCGTCAAGCTCCACGTCGTCGGGCTCCGTCTTCACGTCGGGGAGCCCGGGCTCCGTTTTCACCGGCGCGAGCCCCGGCTCCGTCTTCGGCTTGACGAAGCGCGGAGGAGCCGACGATGGGGCGCACCGGCCACCTTCGTTGATGATGATGCCGACGCTGCGAGTGCGCCGGCCGTGCGGCGTCTCCGCCGCTGGCTCAGCCTTGACGCCTAGCAGCGCCGGAGAGCTGGAGGAGTGGGAAGAGGATCGCGACGAGGAGGAGGAAGACGATGAGGAGACGAACCTCCTGGGCAGCCATTGCCCGGCGCGTCGGCGGTGGGCCGGGGCCGGAGCCGCCGGGGAAGGGTATGCCAGTGGCGGCTCGTTGACGCCCTCGAGGTGTGCCAGCACGCCGTCGAGCGTGCGGCCGGGGACGCCCCACCACACGCGGCGCCCCTTACTGTTCTTCATGCCGCCCACCGCCGGCGCCCCGTTGGTGGACGCCAGCGTTCGGCCATTGGGGGTCTGTCGGAGTGAGGGTGGACTCGGAGGCGGCGCACGGGAAAGGGAGAGGGAGGGCTCGGCGGCGGCGGTGCACAACAGAGGGGGAGAGCTCAGCGGCTAGGTGCAGCCTGAGGTGAGGGAGGGCGCCGGGTTATATAGCCACGCCCGTGTGTACGCGTGGCGGGAGGGGAGGCGTTGCCACGCCGCCCTGTGACGCGCCGTCCATGAGGCATCAATGGAGGAGGTTGACCGGCGCGGCAGCGCGCGGCAGCTTTTGCATTGATTCGCTGCGGGAACCGAGGCGATGAGGACGACGAAGCGGAGAGAAGAGCCGAGTCGCTGCCAAGGAGGGCCCGCCGGTTTTCGCGCCAAAAACGTTTCGGCAGGCGCCCCCAAGCGCGCCGGGTTCGGCCTGGGTCCACCGGTGCCAATTTCGGTCCGAGCCAGCGAAAAATGGGCCTTTGAGGGCACGACTGGGCCGTTTTTTTGGCGCCGGCGCGAAAAAATTGCCTCGGGAGGCCGTTCTGGGGGCGCGGCTGGAGATGCTCTTAGCGTCGATCACACACACACACTTTAAGGCACACAACTCCGGAGCTTCTGGACGCGTACACCGAATATGCCCAAACCATTTTAGACGATGTTGGACAAGGTTCTCTTCAATCGGTGCTACCCAACTCTATCTCGTATATCATCCTTCCGGACTTGGTCCTTCCTCATGCATCTACACATCCATCTCCACATGCGCATCACCTAACAATTGAACATGTCGCCTTTTATTGTGGCCAACACTCAGTGCCATACAACACTGCGGATCGAATTGCCGTTCTATAGAACTTGCCTTTTAGCTTTTGTGGCACTCTCTTGTCACTGAGAAAGCCAGAAGCTTGGCGTCACTTCATCCATCCGACTTGGATTCTCTTATTAAATTTTATTTTTTCGTCATTTTCATTTTTTTCTTTTATTATTTTCTTTGGTGAAATACAAGAATAATTTTTACGAGCTACATCATACTTTTTTGGTCATGAGGTTTTTCTCAAAACACGAACCCTTAATTTTCATCTATGTGAACATTTTCTGCAACAAGTACATCCCTTAACATTAAATTAGCATTTTAAGAAAAATATTCATGTGAACAGTTTTTCCCACATGGAGAACATTTTAAAGTGACATAAATATTTTAGAAAATGCCTGATTTTTTTACCTGTGTATAAATAATTCTTTTTAACACACGGGCAACACTTTCACTTTCCGTACGCGGGCTATTTAAAATCAATGAAATAAAATGAGAAAACCTATATGGGCTAGACCAAAGAAGGCCAATTTAAACACTGCTTAGCACGCAACAAGCTTTTTCTTAACACGGTACAGACGCAAGCGCTCATATACACGCGCATACACGCACCCCTATAAATGCGCACACGCACACCTTACCCCTATGAGCACCTTCGAAAGGATGAGCCAACATATCATCTTAAAATTTATAAAGTCACCGTAGTCCCTTGTCGTCGACGGAAATGTCTCCTCCCACTGAATGTGCATCGCCGGAAATCCTGAAATAAATCCAGGAATAAATGCGAGCAATAGGATTTGAATTCCGATAGGCTGGAGATACCACGGTCCCTCTTACCATTCAACCACAGATTGGTTCGCAACACGCAACAAGCTGAACCAGATGTACAATTAGTAGGCTCATCAGCCATCCAAGTAGTGCATTCTAGCCTACATCGGGAAAGGTTCCATGCTTGTTTCCAGTCTTCATCCGGAAAAGTTCAAGGGTGCGTCTACCTCTCCCTTATTGCGAGATGAAAGGTTCCCTTGCCTCAACAATTGTCTGTAGCGTGTCGGTCCAGTAATTTTCATGTTAGTTCAGCTAATCCTGGTTAACCAGGTTATAAGAGCTCGACCAACACACCATTTGATGGTGGCTAAGGCGTCCACATTACTAGGAAAAGGCCTAGTAATGGCGCACCAGTTTTGCCTACTAATGGTGCACCACATGTGCGCCATTAGTATCTGGTATACTAATGACGCATCGCGCAGTGCACCATTAGTATGGAACACCATGCGTCATTAGTATGCCTCTCGGGGGGCCATACGTAACCATGTGCTTTGTCATACTAATAGCGCACTCTGTAGTGATGCGCCATTAGTATCCTTTGGCATACTAATGGCACACCTTGAGGTGATGCGTCATTAGTATGAATATTATGTTTTTTTTACTTTTCTGATTTTTGCACAGGTTACAAAATATATTATTGGACAGAATATAGACAGCAGCACACAGCAACAACAGATTCATCAAATACAATAGAAGATTAGTGTCCGAATACAATTCATCATATTAGTCTCCGAATTCAAAAGACCGAACAAAGATAAAACATTACAAGTCTCAAGACCGCGAGTATCGAGTTTGTCTTCACATTACAAGTCGATATCGATCATCTAAACTACCATCACATAGAGCATCACGATGAGCATCATCGCGATCAAACTGGTCTCCATCCGGTTCCTCCTACGCTCCCTCCTCTCTCCCGCTAGATAGCGGGCGTATCTAGATTCGGCCTCCGCCCTAGTGGTGTACCCTTTGTAACTGTTACCGCTGAAACGGTGAACCTGTCTCCGACACTCCTCCCAGTCGTCGTAGACTCCGGGAACCTTACCCTTGTACACGACATACGACGGCATCTCTATGCACAAGCCAAACATCAGACAATACATAAGCAATATGTAAGTATGCAACAAAAGGATCGGAAGAGAAAAGCAAGACATTAATAGCACGATTCATGGTCCTACTAATAAATAGAATTGATTACATCTAAGTTGAACGACTGTCCAAACCAAAGAGATATACGAATTCATTAAAGTTTAATTACAACGTGAGCCAATCAATGTTTCAGAACTACACATCACTACTTTTGACTCGACTCATCGGACATGAGCGTGGATGAAGTCGCCGTCTGTCGTGATGGTCGTGAAATCGCGGTCGTTGTCAGCCTGCATTTGTAGCGTTCCGTCTATCTCACTGTTGGACGGTTGATATCTGAGGAAGAACTGCCCCGAGGTATGAAGGACATCTTGATGGATGATGTCCGCAAACTCCGACTGGATGCAAAAGAATTCTTGTCTGAGGTCCGCGTCCTGGATTGCCGACAAGCTCGCGGCCCAATCTTTGAGATTATCTGGTAGCAGAAGGTGATGATGGTCCCTTACGATTGCCCGCATGTGATGGAGGGCGTAGTAGGCATCCTTCTGACCGCCAGGCAGCTGCTTGACGCAGCAGAACTTCGTATTGTGTGAGAACATGTGCTTGCCGTACTTACGAACTGCCCTGGTGAAGGTGCCTCCAGATTTGGCATAGCCGGGGAGAACATCATCAAGAACTTTCTTGACATTTGTGTAGTGTATCTTGGAGTTACGGTTCGGGTCGAAATACGTTGCCATGGAATATTTCGGGCTTAAGAGGATGAGTGTGCAATGTGTGTCACTGCACAGAACACGAAATGTTAGAGAAAAAAAGAACGATCAAAATCTAAGAAATCATATGTTACGGGGCGGTTAAGGGATGACTTACTCGGGAAAGTAAGCCACAAGGAAGTTATCCTTATCTGGGTTTGCCAGAATGACGCCTTCGAGGTGTTAACTCGCAACTTGGTGGTCCCCAGCGCTGCTCAAGTGCTTGGCACGCATGTAGAAGGGGTCGACTATCACGATGTCCGGGGTCTTGTCTCTAATGATCTGCATCTCCATACTCAGCGAAAACAGCCAAACGAAGGTGTAGTGAAGCGGATGAAGGTTAAACATAGCAAAGATGTCATCAAACCGCAGGACGATCGTACCCCCGATGTCGCCATCCACAAAGCCCTTGCCCTCTGGCACCATGGCCACGAAAACCGGGTATGCCACATCATTCTCTCTGAGATGCCGCTTCTCCAAAGAAAGAACACTGTCGTGCAGACTCCGCATAGCACCGGTTGCAGCATTGAGCATATTTGGCGGTAGCATCGCCCTACCCGCCACATGCACCCTCCTCGAGATATCCTTAGGTGAAGGTGGCCCGTCCTGAGCACGTATCGAACTCGGTGCCGGCTGGCTCGCACCGGCGCCCTTGTTAGTCTTTCGTTTTCGTCCCTTCTTCTTGATCTCCTGTAATGGGACCGAGTTCTGCTCACAGACCGCCTTCTTGAGCGTGTTGGGGCTGATAATATTTCGCACCTCAGCTATCTGAGGCTCGGTGAAGGCGGGAGCTGGAGGCATCTCTTGAGAACTGAACGCCAGACGACGCCTGTTGCAATTGGATTTCTCCGCCGTACTAGCTAGATCGCGGTCGTTTTGGTTGGGTTCTTGAGAAAGAGGCCCGCAGAACTCGTCAGCGTATCCATGTTCGGCAAAGTACTTATCAACTTTGGTAAATGTACCATCGTGGTTGTCGTCGTCGTCCGGATCCTGTGCCATAGGGATGTCCGGATCTTGTGCCATAGGGATGTCCGGCATAGGGATGTCCGGCAGGTCCGGTAGCGTTGCGGCGTTCTTGCCATGGCTTGGCGCCAGCACGACTGGCGGTCTTGTCTGTGGGGTGGTGTCCCCCGCCCCAAACGAATCTGGCTCTTCGGCCAAAGCAGGGGCCAGTTTACGCAGGCACTGAGGGTCATCTCATCTTCTTTGTTGGCCCCAGCGGGTCAAATCGGAGGTAACAGCTCGTCGCAACCTGGTAGCACCCGAACCATTTCAACCCTATACACCGTGGGTGGCATTGGATTACCGTGGAACATGGGGCTGCCCGGTTGAACGATTCTGCCCTTGGCGACATCAACCAATTCACTGCCCACGAAGTGCACAAGAGTGCAAGGAACGTCGGCGGCGCCCTGTGAAAACATGTAGGGCGTTAGGGATGCCCAGTCAAAGGCAAGGAGATGAAGTCATCGGCCGAGAGGCTTAGTTACCGTGATGCCGTCGAGCTCGGCTAATGTCGAGGCACCGCCAACGGCGGGCGTGCAACTGACGGAGGGGCTGCTTGCTCGCGAGGTGCCGGCCGGCATACACCCGGGTGCATTAAGCTCCAATGCCCGTGCCGGCGCCGGAGACACGAATACCGCCTCCGCCGGAGACACCAATGGCGCCGCCGGAGACACCAATGGCGCCGCCTGCGCGCTGTGCGAGTTGCTGGCCATGAAGCTGGGAACCGGGGGAGGCCCCTGTTGGCCGCCCGCAATCCACGTTGTCAGCCCATGAATCAACATTAGGCACCATGGTGTTGAGCTTCGTTCCCAGTTGTTGTTCCACTTGCTCTTGGACAAGCTTCGGAATCCGCGCCACTTGTGCCTTGCGTGCTTCAACCTCGCGCGACTGGCTTTCCGAGCTGGTCTTTTTCTCCTTTCGCCCACCAGCGGTATAGTATGACGACCATTTTGTGGACAAGCCTTTGCCGGCCACACGACCAGCTGATGTCAGCTTACTGAGCTTATCCTTGTTTTTCATTACGTTCAACGCCCTATTTAAAGGGGTGTCGAAAGGGGAGCTCTGAGACGACCCCGCGCTACTGCTTTCAGTGTCCTGCGGAAGGAACGTGAACCATTTAGAAATATTGGGGATTAATTAGAATGCAACCATATGGAGCTAATTACGTGGGGGTTTATTCCTTACCAGAACAAGCTCGAGCGCCCTGATCTTCGGATCCATGGTAAGCTCCTTTGTTACCGGGTTCTCCTTGTACCGGGCCTTGAGAAAGTTCCTAGTCTGCTTGTCACGGTATTTCTCGAAGCGGAGCGGTAGGCCTTGCTCGGCACGCTCCGCGTCCTCCTTGTCCCATATAGGCTCTGCCACTCTGTAACCGCCGGGACCGAGTTGGTGGACCCCTAAGTTCAACTTCCGCATTTCTTTCCCCCACTGACTTGATTCGGAGGTTGCGCTGCTCTCGCACTTGATCTTGAACTCCTTGTACTCATCTTCGCTCATCAAAGGATATTTCTCCTTGATCTTGTCATAACTACCACCTTTGTCAATCATTGCCTTCACCGTGCTTCTCCAAGTAGACAGGGCTGTGCTCATCCTCGTGAGGACG
This sequence comes from Triticum turgidum subsp. durum, assembly GCA_900231445.1. Lineage (NCBI taxonomy): Eukaryota > Viridiplantae > Streptophyta > Magnoliopsida > Poales > Poaceae > Triticum > Triticum turgidum. The sequence goes on from LT934114.1 coordinate 761,525,664, forward strand.
GTACTGTTCACTTTATTCCCTGAGAGGCGTGTGTTTGCAAACTCCGCGGGGAACTTGTATCTTTCGTGCAGCTTCGTGAAGAGGAGGCTGCGCAAATTCCCATGGTCCTTATGCCTTAGGTTTTCGGTGTTGATCGAGACGGTGCTCCGGAGAATGTACCCGAGCTGAACCGAGTACCCCTTGACTACTTGTTTGGGCGCCGTCGGATTCCCGTCGGAGTCCACTTCAGTAAATTCCTCCCTGACGGTGCCGAGCACGTTCGGGCGCCGGTCCTTCCGTTGCCTCTTCGGTTGGCTGCCATCTGTGTGTGCGCCGCCATCATCAGTGGTGGCATCCTCGGCGGCGCCATCAGTGATGTCATCCCCGACGCCACTAGGTGTTGTGTAGTCAGGATCGGTGTCTTCTGCGGCGTCCTCATAGCGGTGATGTTCTTTCTCCAACTCCTGGGACAGCTCCCAGAATTGCTTGCCGCCCGAACCGCCGGCCTCATCGTTTTGGGCCATGTTTCGCTCTAAATAGGAAAAAAGTTTGGTCAAAAATTTGGTTATTGTCAAGGAACAAGATCATGGTCTCATCATTTAGGGTTTGTCGACACCGAGGCATCCTAAAAGCTAAGCTTTTATCATTTAGGGTTTGTCGATGCCGAGGCACCCTAAAAGCCTAAGCGTACATCATTTAGGTTCTCATCGACACCGAGGCACCCTAAAAGCCAAGGTTTCATCATTTAGGGTTTATCGACGTCGAGGCACCCTAAATGCTAAGTTAAGTTTTCATCATTTAGGGTTTATCGATGCCGAGGCACCCTAGGTTGGGCCTAATCACTTGGCACTAATCACTTGGCTCTATTGCCACCTATGTTGGGTTTATCATCTAGGGTTTATCGATGCTGAGGAGAATTCTAAGTTGGGCCTAATCACTTGGCTCTATTGCCACCTATGGTTTAATGCAGCAAGAATAAAGGGGTAGTTGATCCTACTTAATTAATTACTAAGATACCCCGGCCCATGCATTAGTAGCAAGTACCCCATATGTCCGATTTTTAGCAAAGTCATGCTAAAATTCACGGAAAAGTTCAGCATGACCTTTGCTGAAAATAGGACATATGGAGTACACGAATTTGCCGGAACGGAAGTTAATCGACATTCCGGCAAACTCAAGGGACTCTCGGGGTACCTGCAAAATCATCACGACACGAAGGGCCTCTCAAGGGCCTCAAGCAGCAACGACGTCTCCCAGGACCCCATTTTTTTGCTAAATTTCTTTGAGCAACAATCAGAGCAGAAAATTCAGCATATTTCTTTACAACAACACTGTAAAGATGAAGAACAGTTCTACAGCAGCCCATTTATATACAATAGCATCTTTGGTCATACCAATTTCTGAAACAATTCAAATCTGAACTGTATCTCTGGTCATACAAATTTCTGAAACAATTCAAATCTGAACTGTATCTTTGGTCATACAAATCTCTGAAACTATACAAATCTGAAATATATATTTGGTCATACAAATTGATGGAACTAATCAAATCTGAACTGTATCTTTGGTCATACAAATCTTTGAAACTATACAAATCTGTGGTTATACAAATTTACGGAACTAATCAAATCTAAACTGTATCTTGCATAGGCACCACTACTGCAAGTGCCATACTACTGCAAGTGCCATACTACTGCAGGAAAGGAGGATCATCATACACATATATATGTATAGCAATTGACAGGAGCTTCATCATTTTTAGTAACAACAATACATATATAGCAATTGGAAGCAAACAGATGTACACATAAGATAAAAATGTAGTGCTGAAATTTTAATGCTTACAAAAGACTTGCTGAAATAGTGAAAAATATGGAGTCACCAAGCGGGCTAAGAAACTCCCAAAGTCCACTAGCAAATCCAAGATCTAATCCTGTTACACACATCATAACAATTTAAGATAATTAGGATAATTATAGTAGGAAATGAAAAAGAAAGAGCTCAAAAAACAATCACAACAGAAAAATAATAAAAACCTAGTCCTAGAAGAAAATAAATCCTAAAAGAAAAGAAATCCTAAAATCTGGAGCAAGTCCTAGCAGTAGTAGTCCAACTAGATGGCCACCACTACTACTCCTATCACTAGAGTAAACAACAGTTGTGTGTTCAACATCTTTACTAACAGTAAATTGGAAGTACTCCATTATCTACTCCTGCAACTTCAACTACAATAACATCCTACAACTACTACTATGCATCATCTTCCTACAACTACTCATCTTCAGCAGCAACAACATAAAATTCATGTTTAGTTAAATTCATGTTAAACATAATTTGGACCAGAGCCCTTGACTGTTGTGCAAGGGGGATGAGATGAGGATATATTTGCTTGACTTGACTTGGCGAAACTCACATGCAGGCAGCTCTCCCTTGGTTACTTTCATATTGCTTCAAGATAAGCAAGATTTTCGGCCCACAACAAGGGGTCCTAGATGTATGGCTGGGTGGACTTGTCCAAATGGTAGCTACATGTATGGCAATTATGAATTTCTTGCCCGGTTTTGATAGCAACATGTAGGACCAGGCAAAATAATTTTCCTAGACTTGTCTTAACAACATGTGATTTGCACACATCTATCTATAATGGCCATTACTTATATCTCTATCTGAGAAACCTTAGGAACCCTATGGTTAATTGAAGATAAGCACGGCAGGAATTGAAGGTATGGCAAGAATAATTGTCGCCAACAGACAGCAATAGGTGGGTCGCAGTGGAACGAACCTCATGAGAATAAACACAAGCACCTGGTGGGCAGGTGAGAAGAGAACTGACCCGATGTCGCAGGTAGAAGGCGCAGACGCCATAGATGGTGGAGGCGTCGGTGTCGTAGAGGCGCCGGAGACCTTGCCCTGTGAGACAGAGAAGGGGTCGTCAGCTGCGCAGGCGGGGGGCCAG
>LT934114.1:761529746-761542526 GCA_900231445.1 Triticum turgidum subsp. durum
CTCATCGGCGGCGGTGGAGCGGGGGAGGGTTGCGGTGGGTCGTCGGCGGCGGTGGAGCTAGCGGGGGAGGGTGCGGGTGGGATCGAGATGGAGGGGGATCGAGATCGAGATGGAGGGGGAATCGAGATCGAGATGTAGGGGGATCGAGATCAAGTGTCCTCACGAATTCAAAAAGTGCCCATGAAATTTAAAAATATTCATGATATCAAAAAGTGCCCATGAAATACAATCGAGAAATGAAGACTACGATTTAAATACAATCGATCTTAGCTAGCTATTTGTTCACAATCTTCTTGCCCTTCTTTTTCGCAAATGGAGTTCTTCTGTGGAACGGACGTCCTTTAGGTAGGGTGGTCCTGCTTCTTTTTGTGGTGTGTGCTTCTACTTCATCGTCGTCGTCATGTTCGATCTTCGGGTCGCCGTACTTGTCGAAGTCTTGCTCATTGGCTACTCCATCCATTCCGATGATCTTCCTTTTGCCTCTCCTCACGACAACACGACTGGGCTTTGACGGGTCGGTAATGAAGAAGTATTGGTCCACTTGGGAAGCCAGTACCCATGGCTCATTATTCGCGGTGACGTTTGCGCCCGCGGTCTTGGATTTGGCTTCGGGTATAACCATGGTGGTGAAGTACCGGTCTTCTTTTAGGACGCTCTTGGCCCATATGACATGGAACATCGGGACCTTCTCTCCAGCGTAGCTCGGCTCCCAGATCTCCTCGATCCTTCCATAGTATCCGTACTTGTCGTTACCGGTGTAGGATTCCATCGTTACCCTGGAGTTCTGATAACCATCCCTCTTCATGTCCTTGTTCTCGGTGTAGAACGTGTAGCCGTTGATATCGTACGCCTCATAGGTCATCAGGTTGTGCTCGGTGCCCTGTGACAAGGCGAATATGAGTTGTTCTTCCATGGAAGAATCCTCATGTAAAGGGTATGACAGAAGCTTCTGCTTGAACCAACGCGTGAAACATGATTTGTGCTCTTTGATTATATCTCCGTCCGTCCTCTGTTGGCCTCGGTCATTGTACGTCTTCTCAATAAAGGTTTTGTGCTCTACCACCCAAGGATCGACCACGTCTATGTGTTGTAGCGTGACTAGGTTTGCTCTTTCAAAGTCGGCGAGTCGACCCTCGAAGTTGACATGCATTTCGCGGCGACCCTCATGGTGACCCCATCCAGCGAGCCTGCCGAGGTGCCTGTTGACGGGCAGACCAACGGGGTTCTCGATGCCTAGATAATTCGTGCAGTAGGAGATGCACTCTTCGGTCAGAAAGCCCCTGGCTATACTTCCCTCTGGACATGACATGTTGCGAATGTATCCTTTGATGACACCATTCATCCTTTCGAACGACATCATGCTGTGTAGGAACGTCGGCCCGAGTTGGATGATATCCTCCACGATATGGACCAGCAGATGCACCATAACATCGAAGAATGCGGGCGGGAAGTACATCTCAAGCTCGCATAGTATCACCACGATCTCTTCCTGTAGCCTTCTGAGTTGCCTCACGCCAATCGACTTCCGAGAGATGACGTCGAAAAAGTTGCATAGGCCAAATAGCGTTTCACGAACGTGCGCGTCCATGATCCCACGGATTGCAACTGGAAGTATCTGCGTCATCAGCACGTGACAGTCGTGAGACTTCATCCCGCTGAACTTCTGCTTCGCTGGGTCTAGGTATCTGCTTATCTTCCCCACGTAACCGTAAGGAAGTTTTACTCCTACGAGGCAGGTGAAAAACTGCTCGATCTCCTCCTGACATAGAGTGAAGCACCCGGGAGGGTAGTCATTTCCGGTCTTCTTGACCTTTTTGCCTTCGACACGACTTTCTGTGTCCTGCTTCGCCTCATCATCATCATCATCATCATCATCATCATTAGCGTGAAGCTCCTGCCTGATGCCCATTGATTTCAAGTCTTCCCTTGCTTTCGGCCCATCTTTGGTCCTCTCTGGCATGTTGAGCAGGGTACCAAGCATACTCTCGCACACGTTCTTCGTGATATGCATGGCATCAAGGCTGTGAGGCACACGGTGGATCTTCCAGTACGGCAAGTCCCAGAAAACGGACCTCATTTTCCATACCTTCAGCAGCGGCTCTGGCGCCTTTCGCTTCTTTCCCGGCTCTAGCGCATTTTGATTCTTTCCCGGCAGTGGGCAATCTTTCCAATTTTTCAACAGCTCGTCTATTTCCTCGCCGCTCCTCGTACACGGGCGTTTTCGGGGTTCGGTTTCACCATCGAACAGATCCTTGAGTTTCCTCCATGGGTCATCATCGCGAAGCCACCTTCGATGTCCCATGAACACGGTTTTCGAAGACCCGGGATCTCTATCTAGCTGGCGATACGTTGTGTCATCCATGCACCTTACGCATCTAGAAAATCCGTGGACTACCTGCCCCGCGAGATATCCGTAACCGATATAGTCGTTCACCGTCGTGAGCAGTGCGGCTCTCATTGGGAAATATTCTTTCTCTGCGGCGTCCCACGTATTGGCTGGCGTTTTCCACATCGTGTCTAGCTCCTCTTTCAGCAGCCCCAGATACAGATTGATGTCGTTCCCTGGTTGTTTCGGCCCGTCAATTAGCATACTCATGTGAATGTACTTCCTCTTCATGCACAACCAGGGGGGAAGATTGTACATTCACACAAACACAGGCCAGGTGCTATGTGTGCTTCTTTGGCTGCCAAACAGATTGACTCCATCGGTGCTCGCGCCCAGCACGATGTTCGTTGGATCCTTCCCAAATTCTGGGTATTCGAAGTTCAACACTAGCCACTGGCTTGCATCCTTAGGGTGACTCAGCATCTTGTCTTTTTTATTTATCTCTGGATCATTTCCGTCATCTTCCCGCTTCTTCTCCTCCCTATCCGCGTGCCAACGCAGGAGCTTTGCTACCTTAGGGTCCGCAAAATACCGCTGCAGACGAGGAGTGATCGGAAAGTACCACACCGATTTTCGAGGAGCTTTCTTCCTCTTCTTGTATCGAGTGACGCCGCACACCGGACATATGGTAGACTCCCCGTGCTCGTCCCGATAAATGATGCAATTGTTCATGCACACATGGTATTTCACGTGCGGTAAATCCATAGGACACACGATTTTCTTCGCCTCCTCGAAACTGGTCGGGCACTTGTTCCCCTTGGGAAGACGTTCGTGCCAGAATGACATGTTCTCGTCGAAGCATGCGTCGGTCATTTTGTGTTTTACCTTCATCTCCAGAGCCATGAGCGTTACTTTCAGGCGGGTATCCTCGGGCCTGCATCCTTCATACAATGGAGTAACTGCGTCTATCTCCAGTAGATCCAGCTTGGCTTTCTCTCGGGTGGCAGCTCTTGTGTTATCCGTCTGCTTGAGAAGCAGCTCTTGAATATGAGGGTCCTGCACCCAGCCTCCATTGTCGTATGCTCCGGCATCTTCATCTTCATGATCATGCCCTTCGTCTTGATCTTCCTCATCATCATGTACGACATCTTCTACATGATGACTGTGTACAGCATCACCGTCGTGATCATGTCCTGCAGATTCTTCGTCTTCTCGCCCGCCCTCGCCATGGTGGTTGTCTTGTTGCCCTTCCTCATTTCTTGCCCGCCCCCCATGGACGACTTCATAGTCATCTTCATCACCTTGCCACCGATAGCCATCCATGAAACTACGCAAGAGCAGGTGGTCCCGCACCTGCCCGGAATCCGGGTCCGCAATAAGGCTCTTCAGCTTGCATCTTCGACACGGACATCTTATCTCCGTCTCGTTCTTTTGAAGCATCTCGGCCTTCGCGGAGCTCAAAACCTATTCACGATGCCTTCGGTCATCGTGCGGACCATGGTCTCCTGCGGGGTAGAGCAAAACGATATTTTAGAACCAAGAAATTTTTTGGCATGACCTTCCCTAAAAATAGGACCAAAAAGAATGCATAGTGCCAAAATTCTCGCCGAAACGGAAATGAATCAACATTCCGGCAAAATATTGGCAACTATCGCATTTCAAATACCGGTACCTGCAAACACAAACATATATGCAACACCACAAACATATGCAACACCACAAACATACATAGATCTAGCTAGGCCACAAAAAGTGCATGTGCACGTTGTTGGAGCGAGCTAGGGGAAAAAAAGTAGATCTACAACATGAAGATAGCTTTCCCCTTACTTACCTATCAAAAAAAGGTAATTTCACCACTTAATTTTGATGAATCTATGGTGCAAATAAGGTGAGGAGGAGGAGGCAGCCGACAAGCTTGGAGAAGAAGGTGGAGGGAATGAAGTGGAGAAAGTGAGTGGGTAGTTGTGGCTGTCCAAAATATCTTGTTGGGGTCCCAGGTTACTAATGGCGCACCACCTGCAAATGCGCCATTAGTAACCCTGGTTACTAATGGCACACCTGCAGGTGATGCGCCATTAGTAGTTTTGCAAAAAAGTAAAAAATATATATATATATATACTAATGGCGCACAGTGTCATAGTGCGCCATTACTAGTTTAAACTAGTAATGGCGCACTGTGACACGGTGCGCCATTAGTAGTTTTGCAAAAAAATAAAAAAAAGAATACAGTACTGACGCACTCTGTGGCTGGTGCGCCATTACTAGTTAGAACTAGTAATGGCGCACGTTGCTCGGATGCGCCATTAGTATGTATGGAAAAATGAAAAAAATAATATTACTAGTGGCGCACCTTGTGTCTGGTGCGCCATTAGTGTGGACACTAATGGCGCATCACCAAATGGTGCACCATTAGTATATAGTAGTGGCGTACTACTTCTCTGGTGCGCCATTAGAGTCCATCCCATCCATAGCCCTTTTCTTAGTAGTGCCAAGTGGGCTCTGGAGCAAGTTGACAAGGGATGTCGTGCTTTTTTCTGGGCTGGCACAGATGCTGTTAGCGGAGGCAAGTGTGTGGTCTCCTGCAAGAGGGTTTGCAGACCCAAGCAGCTCGGAGGTTTGGGAATCATTGACCTACACAAGCACGGTGTCGCGCTAAGACTGAGGTGGGAATGGCTTAGGAGGACAGACCTGTACAGACCTTGGCAGGGCCTAAATCTCAAAGCGGACAAGCATGTGATGCAGGCTTTTGGGATCCTAGTTCAGTGGCATGTTGGAAACGGTAGATGCACCCTTTTCTGGAAAGATAGGTGGCTCAGAGGAAGTACGGCAGCTGAGATCGCGCCCTTGGTGGTAGCTAAAGTTAGGACGCAGGTGGCAAACAAATGCCTGGTCAGAGACGGGCTTTGCCTGCACACTTGGACAAATGACATCATTGGTGAACTTGACACGGACGCCCTTGCACAGTTCATCCGACTATGGGAGTTTCTGATGGAGGTACAGCTGGATCCCGAGTTAGATGACACTCCGCTTTGGGCCTGGAACGAATCAGGCAGCTACTCGGCCTACTCAGCGTATAGGATGCTTGCATGAGAGGGATACGATTCCACTCCTTCGCGGCAATATGGAACTGCTGGGCGCCGCTATCCTGTCGTATTTTCATGTAGCTCGCGGTGCAATATCGGCTTTGGACCTTAGACAGGAGAGCCAGGCATGGGCTACAAGACCAAACATCCCCATGCTACCTCTGTGACCAGGACGAGGATACGTGTGGCACCTTTGCTTCACGAGGATCGGCGTGGATCAAACATTGTGCCCTACGACGCAGTCCCAGATCACTGACTGGTGGGCCCGGACAAGGAAGCGGCTGATCAAGACGAGTAGGAAAGGCTTTGACATGGCTGTCATGCTAATCTGTTGGTTTTTGTGGAAGCAGAGAAATGCTAGGGTCTTTGGTAGGAGTGGCACGTTAGACGCCTTTGGAGTGACTGAGGCTATCTTTCAGATCTACATAACTGGAAGACGACCGGAGCGACTAGAGTGGCGCATGTAGTCGAGTAGCATGTAGTGTTTCGGGAGTGGAGTGGAGGCGATGTCACGGTCGACTTGTGACCTCGTGACCAGCAACTAAACTTCTCTTGTACATATTTTCTCTCCTTCTATATAAAGCTATGGTACGCGTATCCTCGAAAAAAATTCGTTTGTTCATACTTTATATGTTTTCCCTATTTTGTTATAAAATTTAAAATATCCTGCATATATATATATATATATATATATATATATATATATATATATATATTTCAAAAGTTTCTTTTTGAAATGTTGAACACGCATTAAAAATGTTTCATGAATTCTAAATCTTTTCCACATAAATTGTAAGAAAACACTGATATCATTCAAATTAATTGTTTAATCACATTTATAAAATGTTCATACATTTATAAAAATGTTTGTGATATTTAAAAAAAATGTTGATACAATGTAGAAATATGTTCACTTCATTTGGAAATGTTATGTATCAATGAAAAAAAGTTCTTGACATTTAAAAACTGTATGTGATCCTTAAACCAATATTGGAACGCTTTAAAAATATATTCTTGATATCTATGAAAATATTTAAATTGTTATCAAGAAAATTGCACCAACTATTTAGAAAAAGTTCACCGTGCATTTAACAACTTTTTAACAACTATTCAAAAGCAAATGTCCGTTGCGTATGTGTATCTGAAATATGATCAACTTGTAATAAAAAATGTTCAATATGCATTTGGCGAATGTTCAACATGTGTTTGAAAAATGTTCAACGTCTTAAATAAATGGACTTCTTAGTTTTTCTTTAAGACTAAAATTGAAATCCAAAAAATCATAGGAACAGAAAAATACGAAAAATCAATTGGATCGCTCGCTACAAAAACATTTTGCTACATCAGCTGGCCGAGTCAAGGTCACTCTAATTCTCAGTTTTCAAAAAAAAAAAAGTCAATGTAACTCTGTGCGATTGAGCGATGTTTGATCTCAGACTCTCGTATAGCAGCTCCTGAACGTGATGTAAAATTTGGACTAGGAGCATAGACTCTCCTACATCCAAGTAGTGCATTCCAAGCCTACATCGGGATGCTTGTCTCCGGTCCTACCACTACCAGAATAAACCCCTATGCCTACGGCCCAGGCCGTAGGCATAGCCCTGATTCTTGTCGGGATAGGCCTATGGTAGCTCCTGGTAGCCCAATCTTTGTCTCATTTTTTTTCCTTTTTCCTGTTTGATTTGAATGCCGACGGCCGCCGTTAGCCCCGTCGGCATAGTTCCTACACTAGTGCAGAACCGGCCTTTAGTGTCGGTTCGTAACGGCCTTTAGTGCCGGTTCTATAACCGGCACTAAAGAGTGAGGACTAAAGGTCCCCCCTTTAGTACCGGTTCGTCACGAACCGGCGCTAAAGTGCTAACACGTGGCACGAGCCAGGCCCGGGTGCGCGTAGGGCTTTAGTACCGATTGGTAACACCAACCGGTACTAAATGTTTGGGTGTTTTTTTTATTTTCCATTACATTTTTTTCTTTGCTGGTATTTCACGATACTACAAATTGTACACGTTATGCATATATATAAGTAGTGTCTCACAACCAACACCATTATTCACACATACACATGTATATACATATACAATTTCTCCTACATATGTTGCCTTGGTGCCTCCGGAGCACGATGACAAGTGGTTCATGGGGGCGGTAGCGGGTAATAGTATTCTCCTTTGAGATTTATGACCTGGTCGAGCAAAAATTCGGCTATTTCCTCTTGAAGTGCTTGTATGCGCTCCTCAGGTAGGAGCTTATCCCGCACCTCTCTGAACCGTTAAGAAGAAGATCAATAATATGCATGTGTGTTAGTTGTGTGACTAGATATCGATAATGGTGTGAATAGTGTTCTGACAAACGTATCCAGTCCTGTCTATCAGATCTGCTTCTTTCGGACGTCATCATGCGAATATTCTCGCAAACGTAGAATGCACACAGATTATTCCCCGGCGCCTGCTTCAGGGCCTTTACGAGAATGGAATTGAATCAGATAATGATTAATCAAGCATGATAATTAATTAATGATATTGAAACAAGAATTAAAGAGATGGTAGCTAGCTAGTACTACTTAATTACTTACCCTTGGTCGATGCCAAAACAACTTTTGTTTCCATTCGCCTGGAGTCACCGCGATGAACTTTGCCCATGCCCTGCCCGCCAACAAAGAAAATTAATAAAGGGGTTATTAAATAGTTCATATCAGAAAATGACGAACTAATAATAGACCGAGATATATATATAGTTGATAATGATTGAAATTACCTGTTGACTATCCCTTTCACGATGGTGAAGTCACTTTCTTCTTTAGTTAGCGAGTCCAGTAATTCAACTTTTCCTTCCTCAACTTTAATGTCTATCAAGACCCAGTGCCAACTGCATGCGCACACGTTTGCATGTCTTAAATAAGCGGGCATGTGCATAAAATTAATCAACTATCGTAAACCGTATACACTTAATTATTAACATCTAGCTAGCTAGTAAGCAAAAACAGAATTTGTAGTACAAGACAGTGTGACTCACGGGAAGTTGTAAGGAAGTAGTATATCTTCATTGCTATTGAGGCGCTTCAAGAACTCTACCATGCTGGCCTCTACACCTGCTTGATAAAATGGAAACTTCCATATGTCCTCATTAATGGTATTTGGGTCAATGAACCCAATGCCATAGCGTCCAGATTTTTTCATTTCATACATCTTCATCCCGCATATAATACCACAGAAAAGAATATAGTGAGGATAATTACATGTAATGATTGATCAAAATTATCACTACATAATTAGCTTGAGACTTAAATTACAGAAAGAAATCACTTACAGACAATAGCAACTGACGATAGACTTGTCGAGTGCGTCTTGATTGAATAACTGATATAGTTCTGAATACTCAATGGACAGAGCTTTCTCATGGTAATAATGCTCCTTCTTGACATTCACCATGAGGGACACTCGATTGGAAATCTTGGTCATGTTCATGTACCATTGATGCAATTCATACATTCTGGTTGGGAGGTCCTTGACCTTGTCTGGATGGACCAACGGTTGGCCCTAGGCATATTTCCATTTTATTTCGGATTCTTTAAGTGGAGACATGGGCTCGATTTCGAGGAGTTGTCCAACAGAGATCTTTAGCATTTCAGCCCGCATTATATGCTCCTCCATTATTACCACATCGCCCTGCTGGGGAACGCTAACGGTTTGCCCACAATAATATTTGGCACGCGTACTCCTCTCATGTGTTGTTGGCACAACAAGCGGGGGGATCTCTTGCGCCGCCTGTTCTCCCAGCTGGGGAACAGTTTTCCCGCATTTTTTGCCAGCTGCTTGTTGGCTCGATCTCGAGCTCTCTTCCTTCCGTAGCCATGCTCGATGTAGCTTTCTGATTTGACGCTCATAGTTTGAGTCAACAGTCTTGGGAGCTGGTGCTCTAGCCATATGAATGAAGTGGTCAATCGTTTTCTCAGGCACTTTCTCCTTTGGCGCCGGTGCCGGTTTCGGTCCAAAATGGGCGTCCACTTGGGCCTGCACTATGGCTGCGTTTTGCTCCCCGGTCATGTCGTAGGGCCTCTGAGGAAGAGGAGCGAGGCTTGGACCATATTTATATTGCTTGTCTCCGCCTGTACTTCCTGAACTACCTCGACTCGTACCGCTATGCACCAAAGCTCCGACATGTCTCTTCTGCGATTGCTGAGATGGCGGAGACGGCTGACGTGGAGTTTGACCAGGAGAAGTGGGCTGACGATGTGCCGAACTTGGAGCAGGAGGTGTGGCCTGACACGGTGCCGGACTTGAAACCGGAGAAGTGGCATGACGCTGTGCCGGACTTGAAACCGGAGGAGTCAGCTCACGCGTTCGGGGACTTGGAGGTGGTGGCGGACTTCGAGGAGGAGTCGTCTCACACGTTCGTGGACTTGGAGGAGCGGGAGTCTGCTGACTCGGTGGCGGACTTCGAGGACTCGGCAGACGACGCGGTGTCGGTGGACTTCGAAAGATGATGCAATCCTTTCTCCATAGGATGATACAATGTATGGCCTGTCCCAGTGTGTGCTCGTATTCACCTCCAGGAATGTCAAGCGTTAGCCCCGAATATGGGTCCACCACTTCATCAACCATGAAATGAGCATAGCCCTCTGGAATCGGGATGCAATGGTAGGTTGCTTCGGGGGTAACAGGAAAAGCAACACCGTCCGCCACCTTCATGGATATGTTCTTCATTTTGGAGTGTAGCTCACAGTTAGTGTTCTCTATGATGTCATCCACAGGGTATGTATCCAGTAGTGTGTCGCCCGGGGCAGAACCAACACTGCTTCTCGGCATTGATGGGACGGTGCTATCCAATGATGTACGATCATCCGCTTGCTGCTGCCGCTGCTGAGACCCCCTTTCCTGGCTAAGTGAGTCGATCTGCTGCTACTGCTGCTGCTGCTGGAATTTGAGTGCCAGGTCCGTGTGCCTTGCTTCTAGGCCTTGAAGACATTCTGCGTCCTGCTTCCTCTGCTCCTCCTCCAGCTTCCTCTTCTTCTCCTCCTCCATCTTCTTTCTTGCACGGGACCTGTAGTCGTCATTCCAGTCCGAAAAGCCCTCATACCAGGGAATAACACCCATGCCTCGTGTTCTTCCCGGGTGTTCAGGATTTCCCAGGGCGCGCGTAAGCTCGTCATTCTCTCTGTTGGGCGTGAACACCCCCACTCAAGCTTCTTCTATTGCGTCAAGTATCTTTTGTTCGGCTCCTTTTAGACTTGCCTTCTTCGAAACCAGGCCTGTCTTCGGGTCCAACGCCCCCCCATGCGCATAGAACCAAGTTCTGCACCTGGGGGGCCAGCTCCTAGTAATTGGAGTGACCCCTGCACCCTCCATCTCTTGCTCAGACTTATCCCACTTAGGCAATCCCACCGCGTAGCCACCTGGACCTAGCCTATGGAACTGCGTCTTTCTTGCGGCATTTGCCTTGTTTTTCATCGACCGTTCCTTAGATAATTCTGAATCCTTGAAGGTCACGAAATCGTCCTAGTGTTCTCTTTGCTTCTCCAGTGTTCCCTTGAAATCTGGAGTCTTCCTTTCATTAGCGAGGTAGTTGGCCCATACAGTTTTCTTGTGGGTGTTGAATGCAATTGCCATCTTCTTAAGAGCAGCGGCCTTGACTTTCTCCACATCTGCTTTAGTGAAATGATCTGGTAGGGTGAAATGTTCCATCAGAGATTTCACCAGGTCTTCTTTGGCTCTGCCATCGACCCAAGTAACACCTGGACGTTTAGTCTTTGACTCTTTCCATTCTTGAATGGAGATCGGGAGTTTGTCCTTCACAAGAACTCCGCACTGACGAGTCCACTTGTCCGCAATGTTCTTAGGCGTGAGGGGTTCGCCACTAAGTTTGGTGGATTCGATGTGGTACTTTACACCATCCTTCAACAATCTGCCCGGGCCTCGCTTTGTCTTGCTGTCTGTAGAAGCAGATGTGCTCGATCCAGAGGGCTGAAAGAAGAAAGATCGATTCGTTAATATACCTTCAATAAAAAAACATGTGATGATCACCAGGATGCATGCTTATATAAATATATACCTCGCCGGAAGTCTTTGTTATTTGAAGATTAACATTGTTTGTGTCATCACTAACATTGTCTGTGTCATCATAATCATAGTTCATGACTTCATCAGCTCGGTCGTCGAGATCGAATATCTTTTCGTCACCCTCTCCAGTATTGTCCAGATATTGGGAGCCGTCATCATTCAGATCATCTAGTCTCTGAGGGCTGCGTATGATGTCGAACAATTCCTCTTCTCTCTCTCTGCCGGTATTGTCCGCCATAGCTTTTACTTTACTAATTAATACAGAAGAAATATAAAACAATTTAGTATTCAAATTACAATGGATGGATGCAATTAATCAATAAGGAAAAACTGAATCTCGAATACATCGTCTTGAATATATAATCTCGAATACATCATCGTCTTAATATATATAATCTCGAATACATCGTCTCGAATATTATATATCGAATACATCACTGGCTAGGTACCTAGTAAAGATCAAGTACTACAAAAGAATCTAGGGCGCCACTCGCGGTTCCTGTGGCGGGGGCGGTGCACACCCAAAGAGAAGGAACCATCACAGGATCATATCTCTGGTTATCTGCCCAAAGAACCCGCCAAGTAGTGGAGAACCTGACGTTGTCCATAGCAGCCATGTACCGATGGACATGCTCATCTTCCTCCCTAACACGGCGACGCACCACCTCCGGCGGGGCCGGCTGCCTCTGCACCGAATGTGGCCCACGCGAACGCCATCAAAGAAGATCAGGGTCGACGACGGGACCCGAGGTCGGGTTCCTCACCAAGCGGCGCGCCCCTCCAGGTAGCACCTCCCAGTGCCAGCCCGGCATAGCCCAGTCCTGGACATGGGTCCTCTGAAGCATGACGTCGTCGGGAACGGGTCGACGGCGAGGATGCGGGCCGGGCATATCGTCGAGAACAAATACTATATGCCCGCAAAAAGTAACATTTTTTAAATGATTGGATTGTGATAACTAAAATTCTATATATATGCAAATTCTAACAATTTGACATTAATCTAATTCATCTAACTAAAACTAATTCTAAAATTTCCTGATTATATAACTAACATTTCTATAACATTTCTAATATTTATATAACTAAAAAACAGAAAAATTGCTAACATTTCTATAACTAAAAAACAGAAAACATTTGTAACATTTCTATATAACTAACATTTCTAATATTTATATAACTAAAAAACAGAATAATTTCCTAACATTTCTATAACTAAAAAACAGAAATTTTTTTAACAAAACAAACTAATAATGTGTGTGTGTGTGTAGTGTGTGTGTGTGTAGTGTGTGTGTGTGTGTGTATAGTGTGTGTGTGTGTG
>LT934114.1:761542536-761558650 GCA_900231445.1 Triticum turgidum subsp. durum
GGTGGGGCGCGGTGACGGGGACGACGGGGACGGGGACAGCCGGGGTGGCGACGTCGAAGGGGGCGGCGACGTCGAGGGGGGCGGCGACAAGGGGCGGGGACGTCCGGGGTCGGCGACGAGGGGCGGGGACGGCGACATCGACGGGGACGGCGTCGATCGGGGCAGGGTGGCGCGACGGAGGGACGAAACAGAGGGAAGAAACTGAGAAAAACTGATTTTTTAAAGTGTTGTATATATAGGATGGACCTGCAGTACCGGTTGGAGCCACCAACCTGTACTAAAGGTCTGTTTTGGCCAGGCCAAGCGGCGGGAAGCGCACCCCCTTTAGTACCGGGTGGTGGCTCCAACCGGTACTAAAGACCCCCCCTTTAGTACCGGTTGGTGCCACGACCCGGTACTAAAGGGGTGCGCTGGCGCAGTACGGTGCGGCAAGTTTAGTCCCACCTCGCTAGTCGAAGGGCTACCGCACTGGTTTATAAGCCCCAGTGCGGTAGCTCTCTCGAGCTCCTCTCCTAAGCAGGCCTACTGGGCCTACCAATTCATTGCTGCCATGTGGGCCTACTGGGCCTTTGCGGGCCTGCATCCTGGCCCAACAAAAGGTTGAGTTTCTAGTCGTATGCAGGCCGCTTTGGCCCAGTAGGCGGGCTTTTTTATTTTCTTATTTTTTTTCTTTTTTGTTTTATTTAATTTTGAGTTGTTTTTTGCTGTATTTAGAGTTTCTTTGTGAATATTTTTGCTTTAGGTACAAAAATTTACAAACTTTGATCTGTTAGTGCCGGTAGTTTTCAAATTTGAATAGTTTAAATTTTGAATTATTTGAAATTTGTGTGAATCACTAGTTTGTGAATAACTTAACTTTGAAAAAAGATTTTTCAGTGATTCTTTTTTCTTATGTTTAATATTTGTGTGTTTTATCATTATATTCAATTTGGTAATGCTTAGGTTATTTAAAAAATGAAATGCCTTTGTAACATTTCAGTTTTCGTCGGAAACCCTGATACTTCGAAAAAGATTGTCCATTTTGTACACGAAGTGTATCCAATTTTTGCCGTAACCCTCTCTACTTTTTTGCACATGCTATTTGTATGAAATTATGATACCATGCCAACTTTCAACCTTTTCTGAGTTCATTTCAAATGCTTTTCAATTTCAGGGTCATTTAGCTGGAAAAAAATCAGTAAATGCATGAAAAGAATTTGTTTGCACATAAAATTTCTTCGCGTTTCAAATGCCAAAACACATAATTAACTACCCTAACTATTACAGACATTCCCTCCTAGGTGTGAAACACAGAAGAAAGTGATGATAGTGAAGCCGATCACATCCCAGATCTTTGGGTGTGAAACTTTTTCTTCTCGTGTGTCCCTTTGCGCCGTAGCCATGGAAAATCTTCATCATTTAACTGGATGCTCGGGTCAATATTCACTGTGAATGGAGCAATTTCATCAAACTTTTCATAATCTTCTGACATGTCTGTCTTGTCATCCACTCCCACGATGTTTCTTTTTCCTGAAAAAACTATGTGGCGCTTTGGCTCGTCGTATGATCCATTCGCTTCCTTATCTTTTCTTTTTCTCGGCCTGGTAGACATGTCTTTCACATAAAAAACCTGCGCCACATCATTGGCTAGGACGAATGGTTCGTCTGCATACGCAAGATTGTTGAGATCCACTGTTGTCATTCCGTACTACGGGTCTTCCGTTACCCCGCCTTGTGTCATATTGACCCATTTGCACCGAAACAAAGGGACCTTCAAATCACCTGATCCATAGTTAAGTTCCCATATGTCCTCTATGTAACCATAATATGTTTCCTGTGGGGACCGATTCTCCGGGTATTAATTTCCAGAAAATGGCCCTTGTGCTCACTAGCCCCAGGATAACTGTTAGCTGATGAGGCACCAACTTGATACAGAAATTCCAAGCAAAATACAAATTATGTAGTACAAGACCATTCTGGCCAATGAGTACAACAAATGGTTTCTAATGATTGATGGCGGAAGCGGTTTGTGGATCATCAATGTCTATGGGACTCCAATTCCCACAGGAACAGGTGACCAGGTTAACTCCTATCTTCGCGAGGCTGCTATCACCGTTGCTTAGGTTCCGGGGCTGTCGCCACGGTCGCTCCTCTCCGTGCAAGAAAATCTGGCCAAGACAATAGCCAGGGACAAGCCAGTGAGTACTTTGAATGTACTCGCAAACATTATGAACACAGGTATAATATTACAATGATGTGCTAAAAATATTTTATGCTCATGACGTTAGTCACCAAAGATAATAAAAATTCTGATGCACGCAAGCATGTTATTTATGAATGTGCAATAACTTAGTAGTATTAAAAATTATGAAATAAATAACAAGCATGCCACAGTCGGGCGTCTTAGCGACAGCACATAAAGGGATTTAAAAGAAAATGCCACAGTCGGGCGTCTTAGCGACACCACATAAAGGGCTTTAAAAGAAATGCCACAGTCGGGCGTCTTAGCGACACCACATAAAAGGGCTTTAAAATAAATGCCATAGTCGGGCATCTTAGCAACACCACATAAAGGGCTTTAAAAGAAATGCCACAGTCGGGCATCTTAGCGACACCACATAAAGGGATTTAAAAGAAATGCCACAGTCGGGCGTCTTAGCGACACCACATAAAGGCCTTTAAAAGAAATGCCACAGTCGGGCGTCTTAGCGACACCACATAAAGGGCTTTAAAAAGAAATGCCACAGTCGGGCGTCTTAGCGACACCACATAAAGGGCTTTAAAAGAAACAATCATAGTGAATATCCCGGAGGTAGAACCATCCCAGGGATATTCGATAATACCAAAAATATCATGGTTAGTTCACAACGAAAATAATAATCATAATTATCACAAGTCACAAGTCGTGATTCCAGTTCTGGTTTAACAGTTTCACCTCCGAAGACCGACACTAAGACCGACACTTGACCCATCGCAGACTGTAATCCTTAACCATGGGCACGGCTATTCGAATAGGTTAAATCTCTGCAGAGGGTGTACTCTTTACCCACGAGTGACAGATTCCTTTAGTCCATCAAGACTAATTCCGTCCATGGCCTTTTAGTTGGAAACACACCTAACTTGCACACACCAGCTTAACTCACATGTGTCTGGAATCACCCACGACACCTGTCAAGCAAAACTCTAAGTGGGGAGGCTACAACCTCGACGTAACATGGGATCACAAAATTTATACCGCGTGCAAACTGGGGAGCTACCCCCTTCGGCTACAACCGAAACACCCATGCTCCCGGACCAGGTGGCATGTTTACCGAATGCCTCCAGTATCTTCCACCATGGCCTCTATGTATGGTGTGTGCTAGGAAAGGGGTTGACAACTTACTGAACCATACCCTACCTTTGGCAGGGACAAGTGGCAGCACGAAACAAGTATGGGGGTTACCGGAACAAGACTCGATCTACGGTCGACTCAGGAGGTTCACATATTTTCTGCATGATTAGTATAACAATATATTTCAACCAACAGATAGAAACACCACGTGACATACCCCCTCATGCAATACCGGACGCAACCGTCTCGACAGAGGACTAGGAACAAGACCGTGTCTACCCAAGACAGAGGCCTTCTCGGCTTTCCTCCCGGTATGCATGAAAGGCATATGACGGTGATTTCTATCACAACCATATCAACTCCATTTGCATGAAATTCATTAACATGCACTCATGAGTAGGAACACATCCTCACATAAAATGACGTATGCTCGTGTCGGGGTGGTGTTGTCACCGTGTCAAACAACACACATAAAATTTTTACCAGGGTTCAGAATGCTTGCCTTCAGGTCATGGGAAGGCAGGGTGCATTCTAAAACATCTTGAAATCTTCAAAAATACTATTTAAAAATATATGAATTAACACACAAAATCAAAACAGCACAAAAAGTTGTTTTGAATTTTTTTCAAATAAATCTTAAAATAAACTAGACAATATTTGAGAGAGGTAGGAAAAAGAATTAATTCATTTGAAGTTGTATTTAATAAGATATAGCCGGTCAAAGTTTGGTCAAAATCTATTATTTAAAATAAAACAGAAAAGAAAATGTTTCGAATATTTACGTACACGTCGAAGGCGTACTTTGGAAACGTGCTTCCACTTAACCCACGTGGACTGGGGCGGGGTCACTGACAGTGGGTCCAGGGGGCCCACTGGTCAGGTTTGACCAGTCCATCCCTCCCTCTTCTTCCTCCGCCCGAAGGGAGGCGAGGTGACGGCGATCAACACCGGCGAATGGCTGCTCCCCGCGGGCTCCAGAGAGTCGAGATGGATCCGCAAGACCGGGGCGGTCCTCCCGGTGGTCGTTGGTCAGCGGGGGTGGAGTAAGTCACCGACGGTGAGCTTCACGGCGGAGGAGGCCTCGGGAGCAAAGTGGTTTTGGGGCTGCAGTGGTTCCCGATCAAAATCGAGCAGGGGAAAGGGTTCACGGGAGGAAGAGAAGGCTCCTGGTGGAGAGAGTGGAGAGGGGGAGGTCCTAGTGGTGCCGGAATGGCCGGGGCGGTGGCGGCGGTAGGAGTTGCCGGAGACGGGGAAGAAAACCTCCCCGGGTCGATTGCGAGCTAGGGAAGCGCCATTGAGGTGGCCTGAGGTTGCCTATGTGCGGGAACGGGCTCGAGGCTTCCTTAAATAGGCGAGTCGAGGCGGTTTAGCGGCGGCCGTGGATAAGGTCGCCGGCGACCGTCTTTCTGTAGCTGCAGGGCATCGTGGCGAGGCTGGGGATGGCGGCAGGAGCTAGCGAACGAGCGGCTACTGCTCCAAGGGCGAGCTGGCGAGTGGAGGTGGCTTGGGCGGCACTGGCCAGCGCAGGAGTTGTCGGGCGGCAGTGGCGGCTAGCTGCTGGCTTGCCGGAGACGTGGCGAGAGCTGCAGGGCTCGTGGGGTGCAGAAGGGGACACGGCGTGCTGGCTGCGGTCGGTCACGGACCGGAGTGAGTGCGGGGCGGGACGCGGTGGCTCGGGCGCACGTGCGTGCCAAACGCACGCTCTGGGCGCGCCCAGAGCACGCCCGGGACGTGCTCGACGAAATGCCAGGGTAGCCTAGAGGTCGCGGGTGAGGTTGGCAAGAACCAGGGCTAGTTTAGGGTTAGCAAGGGAATCAAGGGACATGGTGGATAGGACAGGGGCTCAAGTTCACAATGTAAACTTGAAATCATGCTAAATCTGGCTATGCACTCAGGGTGTTTGTGAAAATGCCAAGGTTATCCAGGCAGTACTTGGGGTGGCCAAATTCTCCAGATCAGTGTCTCTATGGACGTATGAGAGGGTGGTGAAGTTAGTTTGCCAAAAGGAGAAACTTGCTAGTGCAAGTTTTGCAAAACTACAATTCTGGACAGGGAGAAAATGGCATCATTACATGGACCAAAAGTGTTCCAAAAAGTGCATGCTCCTGGACTTAGGGGTTTTGTAGGGTTGACTATAAGCATGAGAAAGCACAAGGTCACTAGAGCATGAAAGAATAGGGTTGCAGTAGAAAACACAAGGCTGGTCCAGAATGAAAAAGAGGTTGATACACTTAATTTCTCCAAAGAACAACACTAGGTTTTTGCATAAAGTTGGATGGCATGCTACCACTGACATCCCATAATTTTGGTGGAGGCTCTAGGGAAATATTTAATTAGGCTATAGTGCAAAAATGTCCACTGGACCAGATTTGAAAAACAGGTGTAGAACTCAAAAATATGCAATGAAATAAATATATTATTGCACAAAAGTGATTTAGAGACATCACATGACATCTCCAAATTTTGGTTGGATTTTTAGTTAAATTTATCAACTGGTTGTAGTTCAACAAGAGCTCCAAAATTTAAAGAAAGTCATTTTAATGAATAAAGCTCAGGGTGAAATAACTTAATAAATAATTCTACTGATTAGGAGAAGTTATATAGGGAGCATATAAGTCCAATATATTTTGGAAAGCTCCACATGGGAAAGACTCCTCAATATTAAAAGAAAGGTTCTGAAATCAACAGAAATATCCAGAATGCAAAATTTTAAAACTCCTGGCAAAATTTTAATATTTAAAAGTTGGATAAATTTTTGGGGTGTTACATTTCCTTTCCCATGTTGGTTGTTGCATCAAAGCGGACACCACTGTTTTGGTTGGTGCTCTTCTTATCTTGGGCGGTCGTGTAAAATGTATTCCCATTTATCGGGTACCCTTTGAAAGTCATTATATTCGAAGATGGTAACTGGGACGTCATTTTGAATATCGCCATCATTCAGGGCACGTTTCTGCAACCAACCAGCAAAAGTCCTCATTTGTTCGCGTGTAATCTAGTCGTCAGACTTCTCCGGGTGTTTGGACTGTAGAAAATTCTTGTGTTCCTCCATATACGGAGCCACCAAGGCGGAATTCTGTAGAACTGTGTAGTGTGCTTCAGTGAGAGAATGCCCGTCCATACATATTATTTGATGCCCTCCTAGCGTGCCTTTTCCTTCCAGTTTGCCCTTATGCCGCGATTCAGGAACACCAATAGGCTTAAGGTCAGGAATAAAGTCAATACAAAACTCAATGACCTCCTCATTTTCATGGCCCTTCGAGATGCTTCCTTCTGGCCTAGCACGGTTATGAACATATTTCTTCAAGACTACCATGAACCTTTCAAAGGGGAACATATTGTGTAGAAATACAGGACCCAAAACATTAATCTCTTCGCAAAGGTGAACTAGGACGTGCGTCATGATGTTGAAGAACGATGGTGGGAACACCAACTCGAAACTGACAAGACATTGCACCAAATCATTCTGTAACCTTGGTATGATTTCTGGATCGATTACCTTCTGAGAGATTGCATTGAGGAATACACATAGCTTCACAATGGCCAATCGAACGTTTTCCGGTAGAAGCCCCCTCAATGCAACTGGAAGGAGTTGCGTCATAACCACGTGGCAGTCATGAGACTTTAGGTTCTGGAACTTTTTCTCTGCCATATTTATTATTCCCTTTATATTCGACGAGAAGCCAGACGGTACCTTCATGCTGAGCAGGCATTCGAAGAAGATTTCCTTCTCTTCTTTGGTAAGAGCGTAGCTGGCCTGACCTTGATGTATGTCGTCTTTTCCGTGCATACGTTGCTGGTCCTCCCGTGCCTCTGGTGTATCTTTTGTCTTCCCATACACGCCCAAAAAGCCAAGCAGGGTCACACAAAGATTCTTCGTCAGGTCCATCACGTCGATTGCGGAGCGGACCTCTAGGTCTTTCCAATATGGCAGGTCCCAAAATATAGGTTTCTTCTTCCATATGGGTGCGCGTCCGTCAGCGTCCTTCGGAACAGGTTGTCCGCCAGGACCGTTTCCAAAGATTACCTTCAAATCCTTGACCATATCATGTACATCAGCACCAGTACGGTGGCGAGGCTTCGTCCGGTGATCCGCCTCACCTTTGAAATGCTTGCCTTTCTTTCTTACGGGATGCCTGCTCGGGAGAAATCGACGATGTCCCAGGTACACATTCTTCTTACAACTATTAAAATATATACTGTCGGTATCATCCAAACAGTGCGTGCATCCGCGGTATCCCTTGTTTGTCTGTCCTGAAAGGTTATTGAGAGTAGGCCAATCATTGATGGTCACGAACAGTAACGCCTTTAGGTCAAATTCTTCCCCATGTGCTCATCCCACGCATGTACACCTATTCCATTCCACATTTGTAAGAGTTCTTCAACTAATGGCCTTGGGTACACATCAATGTCGTTGCCGGGTTGCTTAGGGCCTTGGATGAGCACTGTCATCATAATGAACTTCCGCTTCATGCACAACCAAGGAGGAAGGTTATACAAACATAGAGTCACAGGCCACGTGCTATGGTTGCTGCTCTGCTCCCCAAAAGGATTAATGCCATCTGTGCTTAGACCAAACCATACGTTCCTTGGGTCACCTGCAAACTCCTCCCAGTACTTTCTCTCAATTTTTCTCCACTGCGAACCGTCAGCGGGTACTCTCAACTTTCCTTCTTTCTTACGGTCTTCTGTGTGCCACCGCATCGCCTTCGCATGCTCTTTGTTTTGGAACAAACGTTTCAACCATGGTATTATAGGAGCATACCACATCACCTTGGCAGGAATCTTCTTCCTGGGATGCTCACCCTCGACATCACCAGGGTCATCGCGACTGATCTTATAACGCAATGCACCGCATACCGGGCAAGCATTCAAATCCTCGTACCCTAGAGGGTAGACAACCTTCTTTGCTTCATACGTACTCTCAGGCAATTCGTTGTCCTTTGGAAGCATGTTCTTTATCATTACCAGCAACTTTCCAAATCCCTTGTCAGATACACCATTCTCTGCCTTCCATTGCAGCAATTCCAGTGTGGTGCCCAGCTTTTTCTTGTCACCTACGCAATTCGGGTACAACAATTTTTTGTGATCCTCTAACATGCGCTGCGACTTCTTCTTCTCCAAATCACTTGCACAGTTTCTCTTTGCATCGGCAATGGCCCGACCTAGATCATCAACGGGCTCATCTGATGCCTCTTCTTCAGCTTCTTCCCGCATTGCCGACTCAGCTTCTTCCCGCATTACCGGCTCAGCTTCTTCCCGCATTGCCGACTCAGTTTCTCTTTG
The DNA here is from genome assembly GCA_900231445.1 of Triticum turgidum subsp. durum. Classification (NCBI taxonomy): domain Eukaryota; kingdom Viridiplantae; phylum Streptophyta; class Magnoliopsida; order Poales; family Poaceae; genus Triticum; species Triticum turgidum. The sequence goes on from LT934114.1 coordinate 761,551,130, forward strand.
TCAGCTTCGCAATTCGGGTACAACAATTTCTTGTGATCCTCTAACATGCGCTGCAACTTCGTCCTCTCCAGATCACTTGTGCAGTTTCTCTTTGCATCGGCAGTGGCCCGACCTAGATCATCAGCGGGCTCATCTGATGCCTCTTCTTCAGCTTCTTTCTGCATTGCCGGCTTAGCTTCTTCCCCCATTGTTGTATCATCGTATTCAGGGAACCCATGGCCAGGATAGCCGTTGTCGTCCTCTTCTTCTTCATTGTCTTCCATCATAACCCCTATTTCTCTGTGCTTGGTCCAAACATTATAGTGGGGCATGAAACCGGACTCAAATAGGTGGACGTGAATGGTTCTTGACGTAGAGTAACTGTGACAATTCTTACAGCCAGCACATGGACAAGGCATAAAACCATCCGCCCGCTTGTTTGCCTCAGTGGAAAGCAGAAAAGTATGCACACCATTAATGAACTCGGGAGAGCATCTGTCATCATACATCCATTGTCGGCTCATCTTCATTACACAACACCGAATAGACCAAATTAATACAAGTTCATACATAAAGTTCATATACAACACTTAATTAAATGGAACATACAAATAACTCTCTAGCTAAATAATTTCAATGCAACAACAAATGCGATGAAGATCGCAATTAAGGTAACAATTGATCCAACAGCATAATGATACCAAGCCACACTGTCAATGGCATATTTTCTAATCTTTCTAATCTTCAACCTCATTTTCTCCATCTTGATCTTGTGATCGTCGACGACATCGGCAACATGCAACTCCAATTCCATCTTCTCCCCCTCAATTCTTTTCAATTTTTCTTTCAAATACTCGTTTTCTCTTTCAACTAAATTTAACCTCTCGACAATAGGGTCGGTTGGAATTTCCGGTTCACATACCTCCTAGATAAAAATATCTATGTCAACTTGATGGGCATAATTTTTCACAAACAAGAAATGCAACAACTAGTTTTAAATGAGAATATACCACATCCGAATCATAACAAGGACGAGGGCCGACGGGGACGGATATCAAAACCATGGCACTATGTATAACAAACAACGTATGGGTAAGATAATTATACAAGTAACTATATATCCAAATCACACAAACATCAATTTGGTAATGTAAAACATTCGTGAACAAGAGCCTCACCACAAGGTGGTGCCGGCGACGGGACGGTGCGGGCGATTGACGATGGTTACGACGGAGATTTAGCAGGCACTAAGTAAACCACACCTACATATGCAAACTAAGTGTTATTTTTGACCTCAAATTGCATATAAATCAAATACGAGCAAATATAATTCCTCCCAAATTAATCACTATACAAAGCATTGCAAGAGCTAATCTAGCAATGAGAGTTGAAAGGACAAAGTTGCTAACCTTTGTGATCATTTGAATGGATGGGGGCCTTCAAATCATGACAAATTTTGGGAAAAATTTGTGAGGAGCTCGAGGAAGAGAGGGGAAGAACAGAGGAAGTGAGGGGAAAGGGGAAGAACAGAGTGACTCGGGTGGACGAAGGGTTTATGTAGGTCGACCTTTAGTACCGGTTCGTGCCATGAACCGGTACTAAAGGTGCTGGAGGGGCCCCAGACTGACAATACCCTGCCACCACTCTCTTTAGTACTGGTTCGTGGCACGAACCGGTACTAAAGGTTCGCCACGAACCGGTACTAATGAGAACGGCCGGCTAGCCGTTGGAACGGCACTATTGGACACATTAGTGCTGGCTCAAAATCAAACCGGCACTAATGTGTCTCATATTAGGTCCTTTTTTCTACTAGTGCTACGCCGTCAAACGGCCGCCGCTGACCGGGTAGGCGGGCCTCATCTAAGCCGACGGCCTCATCTATGCCGACGACCCCCGTAGGCGTACCGCTAGAGGTCCCGACGGTCCCCGTCGGCGTAGATCAACAGATGCCGACGACTTTTCTATGCCTACAGCCTACCGTAGGCCGTCGGGATATATCCATCTATGCCTACGGGGGCCGTCGGCATAGATTAGGCCGTCGGCAACTACGTTAATTCTTGTAGTGCCTCATCGGAAAGAAATCCAATGGTTGAAGTAGCAATGGTTCCCGACCGATTACCTGTATTTAGAAGAGGCTTAAAAAGTTAGAGCTAGAAACTCCAGACAATAATATTGCTCATCTAGATGAGACATAATTTGGTCTCATTCATTTTGAAAATAAAAATAGATACAACCCACGTCAGCATACACGCATCCTAGAGCATCACATCCAATGGCTATAAAAGGTGAATGAGACCAAATTATATCTCATCTAGATGAGTTCTAGCAAAACTGAATAATATATGCTTGTAGTTGCATGGTATACAGTCGGTCACCATGTGACTTCGTAGAATCAAACGATCAGAGGACCATGTATAATAGTACTGTATTGAGGAGAAACAGTATTATACGTGCATGCATTTTCAGTAGTAATAAATAAATAAACCGAAGAAAACAAAGGTTGCAATATATTATCAAGAGAGTACGTACATTATTGGTACTGAAGCAATCCAAATGCATTCTGGATGATACACGCACACACGCACAGTAAAACATGCATAAATACCTACTGTACATGAGATTAAAATCTTCAAAGCATGCAGGTGAAGGAACAAGTAGTAAGAAGAAAAGCCTCTTGGCTCCACTGCACCAATCAATCAAACAATTTCTTGAATTTCTGCTTCCCTCGCATTATCTCCTTGGACTTGTGTGGCTTCCCTCGTCTCCCCTGTAGCTTGTGCACTACCGGACTCGTGGGCTATGCCTACGGCCAAGGGCCGTCGGCATAGGTCCTATGTCGTCGGCATAGATCTATGCCTACGGCTGCCGTCGGCATAGCCCCGTCAGTGTAGATCACGTCAGCGTACTTCTGTCAGACCGTCGGTGTAGTATAGCCGTCGGCATAGGGGGGTATGCCGACGGCCGTGGGGCAGCCATCGGCATAGTTTAGCCGTCGGCGTAGTTTTCCGTCTGACGGCAATGGACGGCGCCGTCAAAACTACTGGCGACTCAGGAGAAGACACGTGGCAAAGATATGCGTACGGCTAAGACGATAAAGAGATCAGCTCCGGCATATACGGTTGATGGTTTAACTTCAAGTAAACCAACAGAGGGCGTATGTCTCAGACCCTTTTTGGGGTCGAACCATCGGCATTTGAACACAGTGAGACTTAGGTGTTTACGGCCACGTTTGAATGTAAGCTCGTATATTTTTACTACCCTTCCGTAGTAATCTACTTTATTATCTCTTTCGGTGAAGACTCCGGTATTTATGGTTTTGGGATCAGGCCGACTGTTCTGGTGCTCCTCTGTATGGAAGCGATACCCATTCACATCATACTTTTGGCATGTCATGACGGTAGGGTCAAAACCCATGGAAACCCATCTCAATTCTTCATCCATTGATTCGTTCGGATCATTTCCCTACAAGTTTAATTGAAATTATGGGGTGCATGAGTTTAATTGGAAGTGTGAAATGGGTAATAGGGAACTGTGAAATATTACTTTCTCCATGAACCACGCAACGAAATTTTTCCTTCCATCAGCACCCTTTCCGAGAAGAGCAAGTGCCTCCGCTTCAGTAGGAGGCAGCATTCCCGTCCACTCTTCCTCAACGAATCGACTACAATAAGAAAAGCGGTATAAGAACTAGGCAAAGTGAACATAATGAATTGACTAAAAGAATGGTGCAAAGGTATTACCTCATCTACTCATCCTCAACTTCCTTGATGTTGTGCAAGATATAGAACATGACATCCTCCCACTCATCTCGTGGCATGACATAAGATGTCGAGCATCCAGCCCTGCCACCTTGCCCGATGAATAGAAGCAACTTGGGTTTATACTTGGGTTCTTCTGTATTGTATCGAGACACCTTATTGTGCAACGTGGGAACATGGTCCGGATAGTAGGTTGTCCTGAGGTCTGCCACCTCCTCTAGGATAATTGCCTCAGCTATGGAAGCTTCAATCTTAGCTTTGTTTCCACATTTCTGTCTCAAATGCTTGTTCTGTCTCTCAGGGCCGTACTGCCAACGATACTGCACAGGGCCCCCCAACAATACCTCGTTCACAAGGTGCAAAATGAGATGTGTCATAGGAGTAAAGAAGCCTGGCGGGAAGATCTTCTCTAGCTTGCATATCCACTCCGGTGCCTTCTTATGAATTTCTTTTATCTTCTCAGGACATAATTCTTTAGCACAAAGCGTTTGGAAGAAATGGCTTAACTCCGCAAGCACACGCGAACCATCACCGGCATAATCCGCTCAATCCATACATGATAGTCATGACTCTTGAGCCCGGTCACTCTGCCCGTTGAAAGATTGACCCCCTTACTTATATTCGACGCATAACCATCAGTGAACTTCACGATGTGTTTCAGCCACTTGAATGCCTCCATCTTATGATCCTTTTTAAGTACGAAGTCAGCATCTGGCTTGAACCAAGATTTTCGACTGCATGTGGGAGGTTGCATGTGAAGATGTGGTCTATCACAAATGTTCTGTTGATCGACTCTAGCATTAACATTATCCTTTGTCTTATCAGGAATGTTGAGGATCGTGTTAAAAAGGGACTCTGCGACATTCTTTTCGGTGTGCATCACGTCGATGTTGTATGGAAGTTTGAGGTCCTTAAAATAGGGAAGCTGCGTGAAGGGGGTAATGTGAGTCCAGTTGTGCGTCTCACCATATCCTTCAAAACATTTTTCCCTTTGCCTTTGCCTTTGCCTTTGCCTTTCCCTTCACCGGCAGGCTTAAGAACTTTGAGCTGAGCAAGCACATCCGCACCAGAAAACGTTGGAATCTCGTTTACTTCATGGACAACTTTGCCTTTTGTGAAGTTCTTCTTGTCTTCCCTATCAGGATGGTCTGGAGGGAGGAACTGTCGATGCAGGTCAAAGGCAACATACTTGCCACCCTTCTTCAGCCAAATGAAAATCAAGGCCTGCATGCACACTGGGCAAGGCATCTTTCCACTTGTACACCATCCGCAGAATAGGGCATAGCCGGGAAAGTCATGCATGCAATACTATAGCCAAACTTTCATCAAGAAATTTTTCTGCAGATGCCGGTCGTATGCCAAGCTCGGGAAGTACCAAGAATGGTGCAAATCATCCACCAACGGCTGCATAAACACACTCAAATTCTTCCCTGGATATTTAGGCCCCGGAATTATAAGCGACAGGAACATGGTCTTGCGTTGCATTATGGCGCTGGGAGGGATATTGAGCGGAATAACAAATATGGGCCAGCAGCTGTATGGATTAGACGACATACCATATGGATTGAACCCATCACCTGTTATAGCAATTCTGACATTCCCAGCCTCGGCTGCTTCCTCCGGGTACTTTATATCGAATGACTTCCATGCTTCACCTTCTGATGTATGTACAAGTTTTTTTGGATTGTACCTTTTCCCTTCCTTGTGCCACTTCATCATTTTGGCAGACTCCTCGATGATGAAAAGGCGTTGCAGTCTTTTTATAAAATCAAGATACCGAAGAACCTTCATAGGGATTTTTAGCTGCTGCTTCTGACCATGCTTATCGACCACCTCAATATACCCAGAGGAACCGCACTTCCTACAGTAGTTGTCATCTGCATACTCATGCCTAAACAAAAGGCAATTCTTTGGACAAACATGTATTTTCTCATAGTCCATGGAGAGCGCCTTCATGATTTTCTTCGTACCGTACATGGTTTTCGGCAGTTCATGGCCCTCGAGCAGGCTGTTAGCCCATACTCCCAGAAATGCTTCGAAGCAACCTCGGCTACAGCCGTACTCAGCCTTGACTGCCATCAGTTGCGAGATGGCATCCAGCACAGATAGCTTGGCACCCTCATAGAGAGGTTTCTTTGACGAGGCGAAGATTTCTAGGAAGGCCTTTGCGGTTTCCTCCGGCTCCTCCAGTTCATTCGCTAAATGTGACGGAGGTGTCGGCTATGCAGCAAAGACATCATCTATCATGTATCTAACCCCATCGTCCTCGTAACCAGCGACGCGTTGTCGTATCACATCCTCTCTACCACGGTCCCGCTAGGCAAAGTTTATCGGCATATTAAAGTTGGGCATAAATCCATTCGTGCGAAGGTGCTTAGTCATCTCACTCTTATCTCTGTGGATACGTCTCTTACATTTGGCACACGGGCATTCTGGCACCATCCTCATTGGACTAAGGAATATCTCTTTCAAAAACACATCAGTTTTCTTGACCCACTCTGTTGTTACTTGATTTCGACGGAAAAACCCACTATACATCCACTAATTATCTGTCATCTCTGCTTTATTGGTAGCCACACAACAAAATTAAGGATTCATTTAAATTACCCACATCAATATTTTATTTTTTACAAGGTTGATGAGAAACGACATTTAATCCACCTACATCTCTAATAGGTAAAGATGGGTCCTAGCTAATCCCACCCGAGAATGTGTAGATTGAGTACGGTCCATGCTCTACCCCATTCCGAGACAAAATTTCGGTAGCACCTCCCTACTGTTCTCCAAATACACATCTCGGCAAAATGCCGAGAGAATGTGCATCCGGAGAACAACAGGGAGGCGTCGCCGAAATCCTGTCTCGGAATGGGGTAGAGCATGAACAACGTACCCAATCTACCCTTCCTCGGGCTGTCCGTGGAAAGTGCTGGACAATCCGAAAGAGCTGCGGTGATAAATATGCAATTGAATGCATATTTATCGATGCAACCCTTTCGGACGGGAGACCTAGGTTACGCGAGTTGATGTGAAAATTCAATCTAGTGACATGGAAAAAAAGTGGACGAGGTCATGGAATTGTTGCTCACCCTCCGATGTAGACGATGTAGTCGATCAAAGGAGGGACGATCGTGGACAAACACCTCCAACGTGGACGATCACTCCACGAAGATGGAACACCACAAATCCTGTTAATTCCACCGAGTGATAAAAATTTAGGTCATCACCTCACATTAAGCATTGGCACAAAATTATGAATGAACATGAAACAACATGTCAAATTGTAAAAAAACAAACTCTAAACCCGTTCCTACTCCATTCCCTCTCTCCCCCATTCTTTCTCTCTTATAAAAAAACAAACGGAGCTCGTTCATACTCCATTATCTTCCCTCGCTCATCTCTTTACATGCACGTATTCAAAAACTTGACCAATATCATCTATCCATATTGAGCAATATCTAAGTGTCCAAATTCACAAAATTGAGCAATATCCATCAATGCATCCATCTATCACAAACTTCACCATCAATCTGTACATGCATGCATATATCCGTTCATCACATATCCATTTATGCAAAAAAAAACAGTAAGAAAATGCAAAAAAAATAAAAAAAATTCTCACCTTGGCCGCGCCGGTGCAGCGGGCAGCAGGGAGGCCGGGGGGCAACTGCTGGGGAAGGGTGGATGGGGACGGCCGGGGCGCAGCAGGGCGTCGGCGGAGGGGCGCAGCAGGGCAGGGCGTCGGCGAAGGGTGGACGGGGCCGGTCGGTGCAGCTGGACAGGGCGG
>LT934114.1:761569573-761640113 GCA_900231445.1 Triticum turgidum subsp. durum
GACATGTTGTATATATTTGCAGAAACTATGGAGCACTCCCGAGACGAAGAAACAGAAGCGATATTGGGGGACATAATCGCAAATGGAAGGGATGAAGTTGCGTCATTTCTCCTCGACACCGTTGGTCAGCTGGAAGAACTGGGTGAAGAAGAGGGCTATGTTCATGATGGCTTCGACCCATTAATGCCGGTACAAGAAGAGGACTATGTTCATGATGGCTCCGGTGACACAATGGAGGTACAAGAAGGAGACCGTGCTGACTGCTCCGGTGACCGAACCGAGCCCGGCCAGGTATATATATATATTAGTTAAGCCCGTGCTGACTAGTTAATTGATGCTTCCATTGTTTTGGTATATGTACACATATGAATTACTCTCGTCTCTCTTCCTTATAATTTCTATCCCTCCGGATCGAGCACAACTTCGGTAAGGAGACGAGGCCCGAAGAAAAAGTTGAGCTCGGATGAAAAGTTTGAGATCATAGAAATCACGCCCGACGGTGAACTGATTGAACCCATCCGGACAAGGAAGGCATTTTCTGCTCAGTGCGGGGTTCTTGTTAGGGAGAAGATCCCGATCAGCATCCAGCAATGGTATAAGCCTAAGGAGGAAGACCCTGAGGTGTCTTATATCAATGATATGCAGAAAGAATATCTTTGGACTGAGTTGAAGGCAAATTTCACCCTACCGCCAGAGGAGGATCCGGAGAAGCCAGTTAAAGAGAAATTAATCAAGTCTTGTGCTCTTAAGAAGATGGCAACCCTAATGAGGAGGTGGAGGAAAGAGCTGAACTAGTTTGTCGAAAAAAAGACACCAGAATTCATCGACAAATATGAGAAGATCAAAGATCACTGGCCCGCATTTGTGGCCCACAAGACATCGGAAAAGAGTAAGAAGATGTCGGAGACAAACAAGAAAAATGCTGCTAAGAAGAAGCTTCACCATCGCACGGGGTCAGGTGGCTACCTCAAAGCCCGGCCTAAGTGGTCCAAGGCTGAGCATGATCTGCTTGAAAAAGGGATCAAACCAGAGACAATGTACTGGCCAGACCGTTGGCGGACTTGGTTCTTCGGGGCTGGCGGAACCTTGGACCCTGTAATAGGGTTGTGCCAGTGGACGGGCGAGCAACTGGAAATACCAGTCAAGAACCTTCGACACTATATCGATGTAGCGCAGCGAGGGACGTTCCTTCCAAACAGGGAGAAGGACGAGCTCATAATGGCCCTTGGGAATCCTGAGCACCCTGGACGGACACGAGGCACGCCAGGCTCCATTCCGTGGAAGGTTGGTTTTCCGGACGCAGGGGGTTACAAAACCGACGAGAGGAGGAAGAAACTGGAGCAGGACCAACTGCAGGCGCTGCACGAAAGGGTAATGGGGCTAGAGGATCGAGAAGAGGAACGAGAAGCAGCAGATCACAGCAAACGACCTGCCGAAGCTTCCCCCGAAGCTACCCCGCCATCTCAGCGGAGAAGCAGCGTGGCTTCCACCGAGCTGCTTCAGCCGGAGCATTTCTTGAGGGCTCCTGCCAGCTATCCCATGGATGGTATCACGGAGTCTCAAAATTGCCACATTATGGCGCGATGGATGAATTTGAAGGTCAAGGCGGCTGTTGGCCAAGTTTATCCTAGTGGACCCGGCACAACTTATCACTACCAGCCGATTCCAGAAGGATATGCTAAGGTGATGGTGGATGAAATAACAGAGGGATTTGAGGACCTCCTGCTTGAGCACCCTACCGATGAAGGGGAGACTGGGCTGGGTTGTGCTCTGAAGACTCCATGCCTATGGCGGAAGGAGCTCATCAACCTTCTGAACTGGATGGCTCCGCCTCCTCCTCCTCCTCCGGCGAGTCAGGGCACTCCGCCTCCTCCACCGCCTCCTCCTCCGGCGAATGACGATCAGGGCACGCGTGGTGGCACTCCGCCTCCTTCTCCGGCGCATGGCGGCACTCCGCCTCCTTCTCTGCCTGCGCCGGCGCTCCCGAGCAGCCAGCAGCCTCCTCCTTCTCCGCCTCGCCAGCAAGGGCGGAAGAGACCTGCCGCCGCCCCGGCTGCTCCGGCGCGTCGTACTCCTTCTCCTCCGCCTCGTAAGCAAGCACGAAAGAAGACAGACGCCGCAGCCGCTCCGTCTGCTCCGGCGTCTAGCAGCACAACCAGATGCGGGAGACAATACAAATACGGTCCATCTCTCAAGCCTCTAGAGAAGTTATCGTACGAGAGGCCCGAGGAGGAAAACGATACGATTGTGCAGACCCACGTGAAGGAGTTCTTTGAAGGGGTGAAAGCAAAGAGACATCCACCTCTGGAGGAGAAGGTAGATCCGGTGAAAGCAAAGCGCACTATCGATGCCCTGAGGAAACCACCAAAGTCTCCGCCGAGAACCAACTATGAGCGCATTATTGAACAGACAAATCTCCAAGCCCAGCGGTCGGGAACTACTGTCAGTGCTAAAAGGTCAAAAGAACGAGCAAAGGGGAAAAATTGCCCAGCTCGGCGAACAAGCACAGCAATCGTGCCCCCTGCTCAATGTGTCTAATGCTCCGGGGACGGTGGCCGGTTATGGCAATCTTGAAGATTACCTGCCTGACGATGCACTTCCTGATTTCTTGGAGGTGGACGAACACAGATACGAGTACGGGAAGCCTCTCTTCAAAGATGAAAAATCTCTGACAACAATGATGCGAAGATTCCATAATTGGTACATGGAAACCTGCAGAGAGTCTGAGGGTACGAATGCTTTGTATCTGCATATTAAAGAGGAGCATGACCTCGTTATAAATGATCTGTTGACTGTTCCATTTGATGAGTTCTTCGCGTTCTTCAATCAAAAGGCCCTCGATAAACTAATGGTCTTTTGATACTATCTGTAAGTACTATTTCTGTCATTAAGTCTCTATATATAGCTCGGCTCTTTCATTTCATGTATTTATAATTAATTATCCTCAATATATTATGCAGATTGAAGATCGTCGAGTGCAAAAAAAATTTATGATATTGGGTTCATTAACACAAATATCATAGATGAATTTCTGGTTAAAAAGGACATCAAAGAGGCCGAGGACAACGTGCTACAATCGTTGATCAAAAATCAAAACAAAGATACCATACTCTTTCCTTACAACGGCAAGTGAGTGTTACTGTCGTGTGCATATTTGGTTTCCCTTATTACTCGAGCGAGGTTATAGTAATGTAATTGATGAGTTATGCATGCGTGCGCAGGTACCACTACATTCTTCTGGAGATTAAGCTTGAGCGTGGACTAGTAACCGTCTTAGACTCGAGACGAAAAGATCGCAAATCCTATGCGGACATGACTGAAATGCTCAGTAAGTAAGTTCAATCGATCATTATCGCACCATATCGGCAACTTTTTGTTCATTTCCTGATATCTCAAGTAATAATAATTATTTTCTTTGTCTTGCAGGGTTTGGAAACAGTTCACCGCACAAGCTCCGGGACTGCCGAAGGAGCTGCGATATACATACCCGAAAGTAAGTACTATTGGCTAGCTAGTTGCGCGCATCTCCCGTTGATTCTATAGCTATACTTTCATCAATGCCATTTACAATGCTTCATTATCAGTTTGATTGACCTCTATTTCTCGTAAAGTTCTTGTGGCAGGAAGAAGGGAATGATTTCTGTGGATACTACGTGTGCGAGTTCATCCACAACGCGACTTTGAAAAACCAGCGGGGCTACTCTCAAAGACAATATGAAGTGCGTAAGCAATAATATTCACAATTTCATTTTATTACACCATCATTTATGTTGAGTTTCATTCATATATATGTATTAATTAACCCCCTTCTTCAAATTAGATGTGGCAGATGCGGAATGAACTCCTAGAACCAGATCGCATGAAAGGAATTCAAGAGGAATTGGCGGGATTCTTTCTTGACCACGTCATCAATAAAGCCAGAGAATACCATGTGGAAATTGATTTCAATTGCTAGGGGATTGTAATTAAGAGACCTTATACATATTGTACATGTATGTAGCCAGTAGCGTCAGATACATGATATACGAAAACTTGTTGTTCGACCAATCTCTCGGAGAAGGAGAGGTCGATCGATCACTTCTCTCGGTATGCATGACGAACTTCTGTACAAAATGGTTCTCCCGATCACTTATGTATATATAGTACGTAGCGTCGACCAAGCACGGACATAAGAGAGGACACTTCTCTCTATTAATTAGCTAGCTAACACAATATATGAAACACCTAAATTAACCCCCCCAAAACCCCCACCCCCCTCCTTTCAAAAAAAATAACAAAAACTCCAGCCACTGGAATGCTGACGCGTGGATGCCTTTTGGTCCCGGTTGGAGCCACCAACCAGGACCAAAGGCCCCCTGACTGGGCTCGGCGCACAGGGCCACATGGAGGAACATTGGTCCCGGTTCGTGTTTCAACCGGGACTAATGGTTGGAGGTATTAGTAACGACCCATTAGTCCCGGTTCATGAACCGAGACTAAAGGCCCTTATGAACCGGGACTATTAGGTGTTTTTCTACTAGTGCCGATTGTGTCGGGTCGGCCCAAAGGGACACCGGGAGCAACATCCGGGCTAAACCCACAGCTAAATCCACTCCGTGTAGACCCGACGCGACAGTTTCCCCCCTGCAGGTGCCGGCGGCGGCGCCGTCCGTGAGGGGGGCCATGCACCGGAGACGTTTGCCGCCTCTTTGGACATGTCACAACACCACCACGCATGTATGAGGGCGCGGTACGACGCTCCGGTGGCATTGCTACCCCCCAGGGCCCCGTCCCGCCTAACCCTGGAGCGGTTGACCACGAGATCTAGCCCTTTGACTTCCCACGGACGGGCTTTGACCAGTGGACCTCTCCACCCGGTTGTGTCAGGTCGGCCCAGAGGGACACCGGGAAGCAACATCCTGGCCAAACCCAGAGCTAAATCCACTCCATGTAGACACGATGCTTCCGTTCCCCCCCTCCAGGTGCCGGCGGCGGCGCCGTCCGTGACGGGGCCACACCCCGGAGATGCGTGCCGCCTCTTTGGACATGCCATAACACCATCCGGTTGTGGTAGGTCATCCGATATATATAAACACTTGGAGCAAAGTCCCCTTCGTATAGACCCGATGCGGCTGTTCCCCATTCCAGTTGCCGGCTGGCAGCGGCACTGTTCGTGAGGGGGGTGGCAACGCTCTGTACAGAACCGAAAAATAATGTATGTATGCTTATTAACACATACTGTATGTAAGTTAGTTAAATAATAATAATAAAGAGAACAGTGAAGAAAAAGAAAAAAAAACTATATGTATGCTTATTAACACATACTATATGCTTATTAACATACTATATGCTTATTAACACATACTATATGTATGCTTATTAACACAATCTATATGTATTCTTATTAACACATACTGTATGCTTAATAATAATAATAATACTACATGGAAAAAAAGAAAAAAAAGAAAAAAAACTATGCCGACGGCAAAGCCGTCGGCATAGGTGCGGCCAGGGCAGATGGACAGCGCCGCGGATCGATGACGTGTCGGCTATGCCGACGGCTGCCGTCGGCATAGCTCCTGGTCGGTGCGCTCTGGATCGGTGACGTGTCACCCGTATCTATGCTGACGGCCACCCGTCACGGCCGTCGGCATAGATTTGACGTCGTTAGCCGGCCGTGATGACAGTTGTCAGCGGGCCCGCATCTATGCCGACGGCCTATATATGCCGACGGCAGCTGTAGGCGTACTCTGGGATAAGCCGACGGCTGTGATGTGCCGACGGCTGCTGTCGGCGTAGACGCGGATAGCCCGACGGCCATTGTACGCCAACGACCAGGAGCTAGCTGTCGGCATAGCTCGGACTAGGCCGACGGTAGCCGTCGGCATATATTTGGCTGTCGGCGTAGAGCCCTGTTCCGGTAGTGGTGCTGCTTCCATCTGCTTCTGAGTCGTCTCTGCTGCAGCAGCAGCAGCAGCAGCAGCTTGAGGCTCCCTATGCTTGACATCTGCTCCTTGGACTTGTGCAGCTTCCCTCGTCTCCCCTGCGGCAGCTTGGGCTGCTGGTTCCGTATCCCACCTGTCGATGCCCATGTGGTAGAGCAGGGCCCAGAGATGGGTGATGAACTCGCCACCCTGTGAGAGACGCTGCATGTGCCTCTGCACATCGCCATACGGCGCGGCGTAGAGCAAGGTCCCTACCCATAGGCGCGCCAGCAACTTCCAGCGGCCATCAGAGGAGTGGTGGCGCGCCGTGCATCCGGGAGGCGGCGGCATCTCGTTGAGAAGCCACATCCCCCAATACACACCCATCGCAGCGGCGCTTCCCTTATCATCGGATGGAGAATATGGAAATAAACGACCCAGCGCATTTGGGTCGTCTCCAGCAGCTGTTGCATCCCCTCCATCGTCAGCGTCCTCGTAGGTCTTGGCCGCGGAAAATATCCGTTTCCTTTTAAATGGTACGCAGCGTCCTGGTGCACGCGCCTTGTTTCCTCGGATAGCTCAGGGAGCAGCTCTGGCGAAGACACCATCAGGTGGGCGCAATAACTGGACAACATCATGGCCACGCGCCGATTCCGACTCCTCGCTCTAGTGTCACCAGCATGGCCGCATTCACCTCGTCCCTGCGGATCTGCTAGCTCGCAGTAGCGCGTCGCGACATGCCAAATCACGACACGGTGCGAGAAGAGGTAGGCATCGGAGGCATGGGACTTAGGAGGAAGAGGAACACCACCATTCAAGATCCAGAGAGGGCGAGGGTCGACACTGGAATAAGGAAGCCATGCTAAGTCTACTCCATTGTCCACAAACAAGGATGACCACTCCACCCCTATTCTTCTGCTCTTGATCTCGCCCAGGAACTCGGCCATGGATGCCTTCACATCCTCGTGCAGCTTCACGGCTGTGCTGCTATCGTAGGCCCACAATTCAAGCATCGGAGGCAAGCGAACAAATGTCCAGAAATAACAGGCAAATAACCCGGATGATGATACCTGCAGGCATCGGACGCAAGCGTTCATCCAGTAGTGACAACATTTCCGTCGGGATTTTCTCCTAAGGCTGCTCGCTGCTGCATCAGCTAGTGAATACTGCCCGAGCTTATCTTGCCAGAGGTACTTGTCAAACCAATTCATCCTGGTAAGTGGTAACCACAAACGCTCTCAATCTCACCCACCAGCTGATTCGCTTGCCTTTGTGTCTTCTTGTTGCGTACTCGCAGGCAAAGGCGACTAGACTAGCGCCCAATTTGACGTCCAGCACCGTATCAACTGCACCAATTGCAGCAGAGCCAGGGACACCAATATGACAAGCGTGATGGTCAGGTCAGCTGTTCTGGTGTTAACAACGATAGTGCCAGCACCAGGACTATTAGAGCCTCTACTACTGTGTCGGCTAGACATTGCCCCAGGAACGGCAGTCGCTACCCCAACAAAACATATCCCAGCGAATGAAGCGAATGCCCAGAAGCTACAGTTTTTTGCTTCACGGTAGTGAAGGAACTCATTGCTGGTGAAAAACACATCATACAGAAAAGCCAACTCAACCTCAATCGCGTTGAAGATCCTCTTATAGTCGATGGCCCGATCAATCGCCGCAAAATGTTTAAATTCCTTAATTTGTGACTCTATTTCCTTAGGGTCGTCCAACCCAAGGAAACGTCGTTGTAACAAATGAGATAGAGAGTAGCCAAGGCACACATCTTCAATGCCGTTGGCAGTGACCTCTTTCAACTGTAGCTTATTTCCCAGCATTTCTTTGCAGCTTGAATGTATATCAGTCATGCTAGTTTCAGTAATGCCTCGGGTTATGATGCCTTTTCTGTGATATAGCTGGCTAACCGGTAAATGGACCCAAAGATCCCCACTGCCACCTGATCTATCTCTATTATGAAACTCTGCTAACTTGTCCCGCGTTCTGCTTGACTGGACAAGGGCCAATGACATATGAAAGCCCTTGATGAAGGTGATAGCAGACAAAACACCAATGGCTAATTTACCAACACCACCGGAGATGGCTGGGACACTCAGCAGCAGCACATATCCGCAGTAGAGGCAAAGCTGAAATATCATCTTCAAGAGTGCACCCTTCCATTCAAGGCCGATGTAGGTGGTGACTGGATCGACACAACCAAACAGTGTGAGTAAGGACACAGCCCATATAGGATACATCTCGCTCTTCACCGAAGAAGACTGCATTAGGCCAATGCTGTAAGTGCCAAGGGACAGTGATAATGCTTGTGCGGCCAAGAAACCCTTTTGGATGATCCAACGATTGGACCAGCGGCGACATGACCCAAAGGCA
Source organism: Triticum turgidum subsp. durum (assembly GCA_900231445.1). Lineage (NCBI taxonomy): Eukaryota > Viridiplantae > Streptophyta > Magnoliopsida > Poales > Poaceae > Triticum > Triticum turgidum. Next base: position 761,577,856 of record LT934114.1, read on the forward strand.
ACAAGGAAGAAGGAGCAGGCGATTGCCACCAGTGCAAATCCCGCGATACGCAGAACTACCCCCCTTGGACTCCTCCATATATCACTCAACTGGTAATGCAACCAGGCTGTTGGCGTTGCATTTCCCAAGTGCTGCTCCACATTCCCCATGCTGCGATAATCACCCTTGAAAAAACAAACCATGGTTAGACTTCACTGGTCTATGAATTGTTACTCTTGTGCTTAATTATCAGATTACTTTAGTTATTGCCATTTATGAGATTTAATTCTGGTATGGCAGGAATGCGTGTGAGTACATGGTTGGACGTAGAATATTTATTTATTTTTCTAAATACATTCTGAATAATCAGCTTGGCGTATACATATCCGAATACTTAGAAGGATAGGTACTTGTGAGAATTCACATGCTCTAGAAGCTAGAGAGTTAGGTGTATACAACATAGCACCTACTCCCTCCGTCCAGAAATACTTGTTGGAGAAATGGATGTACCTAGATGTATTTTAGTTCTAGATACATCCATTTTGACGACAAGTAATTCCGAACAGAGGGAGTACTCATGAAAAGGTTTCAGACAAAACTAGACAAGTGAGGAATTAAGTGTGGACTAAATAGAGTTGGATAAGGGCATGGTATCCTCGGACTTTAGAGAGTATACTTGATAGAGTTGGATAAGGACAAAACTAGACAACAAGAGTCAACAAGTCAAACTAGAGAGAAAATAAAAAGTCCAAGTTAAACAAGGAATGCAAGAAGCAAAGAAGCCCAAGTCAAGAGGTGACCTAAGTAGCCCGAGCCCATTCGTGAAGACTTTAGAGAGTATGACTCACAATGGACCATTTACCCTTCACCTTTGACAAATCAACCATGGAGTAATTGACCAATTTTTACAATCATACACTACCCGCCTAACACCACCATGGGTAGTCTTGGTCATTTGTCAAGGACATCTATCCACTCTAAGCCCCGTAAGCATGTATCTTCATTTACTTCCACTAAAAAAAACTCAAGGAGAGGGTGCCAAAGCTCTTAGGGAAAGACTGGAGAGCTCTAGAGTGAATATCAAGAACTGGCAAGCAACTCGGATCAGTACGAAGAAAGCGAAGTTTGGAGTCGGTGCTGAGGAGTTGCGGACAACTCAAATCATGATCTATTTCCACTATACCACATTGGCACCGACCATGCATAGGGAATTCTCGCCATGTGTGTAAACCAAACAAGCGAACTGGCCATGCCTAAACAAGTTTTCACCCAGGCCAAAAGCAAGTAAAGTAAAGAGCACCGACACCAAAAGGCGAAAGCCTCCTTGACGCCGTGATGCTGCTCGCCTTTGCTAGCTCGGAGTCGCGCGAATCCTTGATCTCGCGCCTTTGCCTAGCTCGGAGTCGCGTGGATTCTTGATGCCGCAATGCCACTCGTCTTTGCCAAGATCATTGTCGCAAGGATAGTCGACACGGCGACACCGCTCGCATTCTCCAAGCTCGGAGTCACGCAAATCCTCGGTGTCACTTGCCTTTGCTAAACTTGTAGTCGCATGGATCGTCAACGCCACTCGCCTTTGCCAACTCCCGGGAGCCGTTGGGTACTGTTACCACATCCTCCGAGCCAGCGGCGGCTCCTCGGGTCCAAGGTGTAGGCAGCTCGCCGCGCCAAGAAAGTGTCTCGGGCCGGATCCAGTCGCTCCGCGCCAGTCGTCGTGCCTCTGAGTCCGATGATGAGTGGCTGGTCCCTCCACGTCATCTTGTGCCGCTTGTTGACCAGCAGCGAGATGGACGCCTGCCGCCGCTGCCATAAGAATACCAAGGCATTGCTGGAGGGCATCAACGTTGCATGGGAAATGGGGGTCGTGGTCGCACGCTTCGACAAATGGGGGTTGAGCCCATGCTATTCGCGAACAAAATGGGGAACCAGATTTGTCCATTGTGGTTGGAGATGCTCTCATATGGGCATTTTTCTCTCCTGTTTTTATATTATATATACAATGCCCCTAGAGATCCTCCATTGCTGGTTAAGTTCATTGTTTAATTTCTAGATTGGACACTGCTGCAAAAAGGACATGTGCTATGAAAAGTAGATCATTACTTGTGATTTCTCCAGTTCCAAACAAAAGTAATAGTGCGTTACATAGTTGATTGATGGCAGAGCAAGGCAATAGAAAATAGAGGCTGTAATGTATCCAAAGCATGCGTTTGCCTCTGCTTTCTTCATAGATAAGGTAGTACTGTAGCGAAATTACGATTGCTACAAGTAATAAATTATAGTTTGCGTGAAAGTTGCGTACCATGTTCCCGCCCTCTCGCCAAGTTGATGATCTTCCCAGTCAGGGAGCCTTCTTCCTGCTCCTTGCGAAGGAAGGCCTACGGGCACACTTCTCCCTCTTATGGCCGCAAATGTGTTACTAAAAGACCTCAGTTTTCTAGTATAATGGTGTTGGACAGAGCAAGATGATGCACACGAGAAGAGTAGTTTTGAAATGCGGGCAACACCTTGGCTTCTTTCTATCACCTAGGTAGTAGGTACTACACATTATACAACGCCTTTGGCCCTTTGGCTTTGGGGGGCAGCCTGCCTTTGCATGTGGACAGGACGGGAGGCATCCTCTCTTTATGCGTTGCTCTTCGTTCACGTATTCGCACACATGCCGCAGGGTGGAATCTCAAACAAATGTATTGTGCGCACTTCTTCACTAGTGCTGCCACTCAAGAAAAGAACACTTCTTTACTAGTGCTTTTTCTTCACCTAAAAAATACTAGTGCTGCTTCTGGCAACGCTAAGGCAGTGTTTGGTAACAAAGTATTTTCTATGTATTTTAAGAATACTACACTTTTTGAGATTGTCACAGTTTTAATTACAGTGAACTGTTTGGCTACCACTAAAAATTGTTTGGCTGCAAGTCAAGGGGCTGATCGAGTAGCCCCACCTATGGCATCTCCCCCATGCAAAACAAGGAGATTCACGAGTTCCCCTCGTGGATCACCAGGCATCAACGCGAAGCTCGCCGTCGTCTGTGTCCAGGAAGGCAGCCCTGCAGCCAAGATTAATGTTGCTGAGTACAAGACGGGCTGAGTGCTGAGATATGGAAATTTTTGGAAATGGTGTGACATTTTTCTTTTCTTTGGTTGCTTTTACTAATTTGCTTCTAAATTTCTCTCTCATTTTGTGAAAATACAAGTTCGCAGTTGAGAATGTTGAACTGTTAACTTTCGTGGTTACATTATGGAACACGACTACTGATTCAAACAATACATGTGAGGCCTTGGTGCGCCGGACCGAGAGATAAACCGAGGTGATGTGATTTGTCAAACTCTGCAAATGAGGGCCAATGGTTACCTCACCACGTGGTTTAATCGAGTAGGTAGTAATCCGAGAAAAAACTTAATCCATGATGACTGACTTTTATCACTTTAATCCTATAGTATTAGAATTTTTTCATGATAAAGAGAGCTTTTATTAACTTAAATACTATCAAGTGCATACAAAAGATGATGAGTGAGATCTGTCCTCCACATAGTTAAGATGCATGAAGTCACAAATGAACCATGTGACAAAGTAAAGACATATGAGATCGAAATCATGCCTATATCGACAGAGGAGGTGGATTGACCCAGAGGTTATGCTACCAACCATGTTGGTTAAAAACCTATCTGGCCACCCACTCCAACTGCAGACACCCTTTCTTGACAACAGTTGTTACTCCGATAGGTGTATCGTAGGCCACATATGAAGTCAGTGCGTATAATGATAAATAATCTGCATGGAGAAGACACTGTGCCATTAAAAAGACAATCATTTCTACATATGAGCAGCACTACACGGACGATCATTTGCGTTTGATTTTCATACGACACAAAACTACAGACATTCATCACATATGTTTTGCAAGCAGCAACCTTCAATGGGAGCATTGCGCAAAAATTGTGAGTGAAACAATCGCGTGCACAACAATTTTGCTTTTACATTGCCAGAGCTAGCGGCCATGGACGATGCCACCCATATTAGGATACTAAACTTATTTGTTATTCCATAAGGTCAGTGACCATATATATTGATAACACTCGTGTGCGGGTACAAATTAATTTCATGCTATTTGGATGACTCACCACATAGAGCATGTATACTTGCTCTGAAATGAGCTCTTTTACGGTATCATGGTACTCCCTAAGGGTCTTGTAGAATAACAACTAAATCCATCCGTTAATATTAAAGGGTATTAGACATTTTACAATTTATATTGATGTTTCGTTTAACCTAAGCCTGCTCAATTTCTGAAACCGGGTCTGCTCCACAACGATCCAATCAACCACCACCTGCTTTGTTCTGAATCGGCTATCACCCTTACAATGAATCAGCCGACGCTGCTGCGATTGAATCAGCCGCCGTTGGCTATTACTGATTACTAAGGCTGATTGTAATGGGGAGTATCATATACTACTACTGGTATCATGCATATGATGCTAGCGTATGATACTATGACTAGTCGTAATGAAAGTATCATAAGCGGTATCATTCATACCAATTAGATTTTTTGGATGATGTGGTATACAATTAAATGAGAAAAGAGAGGATGTGGTATCATATTAAATGTTGTACTAATTTGTGTCATGCATGGCAATTAATAAGACAAATTAAGATACTTCCTCCTTTCCGGATTATAGGGCTTATCTCAAAATTTTAGTTTTTCCATTTTATAAGGCTCAATTTGGTTGTTCCCCATCACAAGTTCAGATTCCAAGATGCATTAAATCATTGCATACAAGTATTAAGAGAAATTGTCCAATATGCATGTACTTTATGCATGCATGCATTGCAATTAATGCATTGGTAAACATAATTTTTTGAGAAAAACAAAAGCATTAGTTGGGTGCTTTTGCAAACTACAAAAAGTATCCCACCACTCACCATCTATCTTGGTTGGTGAGATTTTTGAATTGAGCATTATAAACCGGAAAGGAGAGAGTACTAACTCATGATACTGTATGCATTACAGAAGTAGTATCATATGTATGATACTAGTACTCCCTCTGTTTTTGTTTAGTCTGCGTATTGGCTTTGGTCAAAGTAAAGATTTGTAAACTTTGACAAAGTTTATACACAAAAATATTAACATATACAATAGCAAATCAATACCATTAAATTTATTATTGAATGGACTTTCACATCATATAGAGTCGTTATGGTAAATGTTTATCCTGTTTTTATAAACTTGGTAAAATTTAGTCAACTCTAATATGTAGAGTAAATAAAAATGGAGGGAGTATATGATACTCCCCGTTACGACCAGCCTATATTAGTATCATGTAGTACTTTATTTAATGTCATGTATGATACATAGTAGCATAGAATTTATTATGATACGATATCATGATATGATACTCAACCCTCTCTTTCTTCATTTAATTCTATGACACCTCATCAAAATTGCCTAGTTGGTATGCATGATACCGTACTAGCTATGATATTACCATTACAACCAGCCTAATTTCTCATTTTCAATCAAGGGTGTTGTGACGATAGAATCGAGAGTATTAATCGCAGCTGACATGATTAAGAAATCCTTATTCTGGATTGTTCTTGGCCGAATGATTTGGTATTTCTCTACATCAATGAAGCAAAGAAATAGGGACTAATCAAGTTGAATGATGCTAATTCCAAAATCAGGTCGCTTCAGATCTGCCTGATAATGGATGTATCGTAATTCTCTCCCACGCAAATAACTTGCCACAATTATCGCATCGGTGCATGCATGCAAGATAGATCTGATTGTAGGAATTGCATATCATGGTCATTAATTTATTTTCAAAATTATCATAAAATCCGTATCCTGAGTTTGGCTCTCCTACTAAAGAACAAATCTACCCTTACAATTAGGTACCCCCTGATTTTCGGTTGTAGTACTCCTTATAATGCTTACAATGAAGTACCCTTAAGTATATCCATCCGATCTGAGAGAATGGATGGGCCATATTAAAGTAAGGGTATTGTAAAACAACTCTGAAATAGGAGGTATTTGATTGTCTCATCTTGAGTACAAAAGCTTCAGTTTTTGCTTCCTTGCCAATTGTGTTGAGCGAAGTTATCTTTATTCACCACAACTCCTGCTTGAAGACCCAGGTCTATTACATGCGAATGGTATGCCGAAATGGCAATAACATAAGAAAGTAAAAAAGGGGAAATATAAATCACAAAGCGAATGTAGCTTCAACCCAAATGCATAGCCCATAGGAGCAAAAACTCTATGACCGCATGCTTGTTGGCTTTATTATTCCAAAGCCTGAGAAGATCAACAATCACTCGTAGAAAACAGGGCTTTCGTTCGGGCCTGGCCAACCCATTAGTCCCGGTTCAGTCACGAATCGAGACCCATGGGGGAATTTGTCTCGGTTCTTGAGCCCAGGGGGCCGGCCGGGGCCTCATGGGCATTGGTCCCGGTTCATATGGACCCATTTGTCACGGTTTCACGCACAAACCGGGACCAATGGTCCTCGCTCCTGGCCCACAACCATTGGTCCCGGTTCGTGGCTTGAACCGGGACAGAATGCTAGGCTTTAGTCCCAGTTTCTACCATGAACCGGGACAAATGAGTTGCCTATATATACCCCATCGCCATAGCAGAGCACTCCACAATGCTCTGTTTTTTTTGACCGGCGAGGGGAGGGCATTTGGGTGCTCTAGCTCACCTCCTATGCACATGAGGTGTTCGATGAAATGTCCGAGCCACACTAGTTAATCTGTCCCCGAGATTTGTCTAGGTTTAGCGGTCCATCACGTCCCGTCCCCATCTTCACCGCCGTCGATCGCCCGCGCCGATCTCGTCGCCGGCACCACCATGGTGAGCCTCTTGTTCTTATCTTCTTTCTGAAAGAAAAAAATTTCTTACTTCAGATAGATAATTGTCTAATTTTCTTACTTTTATTATTCCTTGTTATTATATAGTGCGATGGTTTTGGTATCTGCCCCCATCGGCCCTCGTCCTGTCTATGATTCAGATGTGGTATATATATTATCTTTTGATAACTATTTGGTTCATTTATTGTTTATGACAATTATGCCGACCAACGTGACATAGATTTTATTTATCTAGGAGGTGGTTGAACCGGAAATTCCAACCGACCCTATTGTCAAGAGGGTAAATTTAGTTGAAGAAGAAAACAATTACTTGAAGGAAAAAATAAGAAAAATTGAGGAGGAGAAGATGATATTGGAGTTGCATGTTGCGGATGTCGTCGATGACCACAAGATCAAAATGAATGCAATGCGGTTGAAGATTAGAAAGGTTAGAAAATATGTCGTTCATACCGAGGCTTGGTATCATTATGGAGTTGGGTCAGTTGTTACCTTGGTTGCGATTATGATCGCATTTGTTGTTGCATTGAAATGTTTTACATAATTTCAATGTATGGTTTAATTATATGCTCTGGAGAGCTATATGTTGTTCAATGAGAACTATGTATGTACTTTGGTTTTAATGTGATGATGAACTTCTATTAATTTGGTCACTTATCTATTCATGAGAGGGTTGAAAATTGATGATTTGGCTTTGAGTGGTGCATTTTGAACATAGAAAAACTATGGAGTTCAAATAAGTTCGAAAAAATGAAATCCTTTTGTAACAGATGAGTTTCCGTATGAAACCTTGATACTTCGAAAGAGATTGTCCGTTTTGTACACGAAGTGCATCCAGTTTTTGCCGTAACCCTCTCTACTTTCATGCACATGCTATGTGGGTGAAATGATGATACCATGGAAACTTTCAACCTTTTCAGAGTTCATTTCATATGCTTTTCAATTTCATGGTCCTATAGCTCAAAATAATCAGTAAATGCATGAAATATAACAAATGAAGTCAGAAAGGGTTGAAACTTGATGATGTGGCTTTGAATGGTGCATTTTGAACACAAAAAAACTATGGAGTTCAAATAAGTTCCAAAAAATGAAATCCCTATGTAACAGACGAGTTTCCGTATGAAACCCTGATACTTCGAAAGAGATTGTCCGTTTTGTACACGAAGTGCATCCAGTTTTTGCCGTAACCCTCTCTGAGGGAGTCCTGGATTTGGGGGTCCTCGGACAGCCGGACTATATACTTTGGCCGGACTATTGGACTATGAAGATGCAAGATTGAAGACTTCGTCCCGTATCCGGGTGGGACTCTCCTTTGCGTGGAAGGTAAACTTGGCAATTCGGATATGTAGATCTCCTTCTCTGTAACCGACTCTGTGTAACACTAGCCCCCTACGGTGTCTATATAAACCGGAGGGTTTAGTCCATAGGACAAGAATAATCATACCATAGGCTGGCTTCTAGGGTTTAGACTCTTTGATCTCGTGGTAGATCAACTCTTGTAATACTCATATCATCAAGATCAATCAAGCAGGAAGTAGGGTATTACCTCCATCGAGAGGGCTCGAACCTGGGTAAACATCGTGTGCCCCGCCTCCTGTTACCATTAGCCATAGACACACAGTTCGGGACCCCCTACCCGAGATCCGTCGGGTTTGACACCGATATTGCTGCTTTCATTGAGAGTTCCAATGTGTCGTCGTGGTAAGGCTTTATGGCTCCTTCAATCATCAGCAACGATGTGGTCCAGGGTGAGGTTTTCCTCCTCGGACAGGTCTTCGTATTCGGCGGCTTCGTACTGCGGGCCAACTCGGTTGGCCGTCTGGAGCAGATGGACAGCTACGCCCCTGACCATCAGGTTAGGTTTGGAAACTTGAACTACACCGCCGACATCCGCGGAGACTTGATCTTCGACGGATTGGAGCCCACGCCAGGAGCACCGAATAGTCACGACGGACATGACTTAGATCTGCCGTCGGGCGGTGTTCGGGATATCGCACCTGCGGCTACCCCGGCCTTCAATCTGGAGCAGATCACGCCATCCTAGGACGGGTGGATGGACCCCATCACGGAGGCCGCGCATTCATTGGCGCTGGAGCCGAACACAGACTTCACCTCCAAAGGGATATGTGTCATCGGACCCTCGGACTCGTCTCCGGCCATAGGTTTTGAACCGCGTGCGCCCGTGCCTATCGAATCTGATTGAGCACCGATCATGGAGTTTACCTCCGCAGATATCTTTCAGCACTCACCCCTGGGCGACGTGCTAAATTCATTGAGGTCTCTCTCTCTATCAGGAGACTCTTGGCCAAACTATGTCCGGCTTGAGTGGGAAGCGGACGATGAAGGAATTCGCTCCCCACTCACCACCCACTTAATAGCCACTGTCGATGACTTAACCGACACGCTTGACTTTGACTCAGAAGACATCGACGGTATGGACGACGATGCTGGAGATGAATAGGAACCACCGCCCGCGGGGCGCTGGACAACCACCTCATCATACAATATATACATGGTGGACACACCCAAAGAAAACAAGGGCAAGGAACGAAAGGATGCAACGGAGGATAATCCCCTCGAGCAGAAACCAAAGTGACGACGTAGGCGCCGCTCCAAATCCCGCCACAGCAAAAACAGCGATTAGCGCAAGAAAGAAAAACACCCCGATCGACTCCAAATGAAACGATGGCCCCATGGACCCAGCAATGGAGCAGGATGAGCCAGGGGACTGTGAACATAGTCCGGAGCCGATGTCCGATGATGGCGACCCCGAGTGTAAAACTCGTCAACCTGTCTCCGGAGAGGAGAACAGTCCGGACGATGATGCACTCATCATCCCGGAAAAACACTTGGAACAAGAGAACCTCCATAGAAGGTTTATTGCCACCGCGAGGAGCTTGAAGAAGCAGAAGCAAAGGCTTAAGGTCGCGCAGGATACGCTCAACCGCGGATGGAACAAAGTGCTCGACGCTGAAGAGAAATACGGCGACGATCGCCACACAAAGAGCTACCCAAAGCGCAAGCTGCTGCCCAAATTCGACGATGAGGCCATAGAGCCCATCCCGCTGAAAAACAATACGGCCGATCAGCCGGACCGACCACCCCGTGGCCGCGACAGGGCGGCTAATGATGCCACACACAAGTCAGCACATGATTTATGTGAGCTCCTGAACAAAAAAACCAGTGCATCCAGGTCCATCTATGGATCTAGAAAACGTACTCCGGCGCAGGATCACAGCCACCAAAACGATACCGATCAAATACCAGCTCGGAATCAACACCGAACACAATAGCCGTCAACAGCATGCCACGACACATCGAAATACAGGGGTGCCGCGCACCCCCTGTGCTTCATCGATGAGGTGCTGGGTCATGAATTTCCAGAGGGATTTAAACCCGTGAATATAGAGGCATACGACGGAATGACAGACCCTGGGGTCTAGATTGAGGACTTTATCCTTCATATCCACATGGCTCGCGGAGCTGATCTGCACGCCATTAAATACCTGCCTTGAGTTGAAAGGACCAGCTCGGCATTGGTTGAAAAGCCTCCCTGAAAACTCAATTGGAAGTTGGGAGGAACTTGAGGATGCTTTCAGGGCCAATTTTCAAAGGACTTATGTCCGACCTCCGGACCCTGACGACCTAAGTCACATAATCCAACAACCCGAAGAGTCAGCCCGTAAGCTCCGGAACAGATTTCTCACTAAGAAGAGTCAAATCGTCGATTGCCCGGATGCCGAAGCCTTAGCGGCCTTCAAGCACAGTATCCGGGACGAATGATTAGCCAGACACCTCGGCCAGGAAAAGCCAAGGACAATGGCAGCCTTAACAAGCCTTATGACCCGCTTTTGCGCTGGCGAGGATAGCTAGTTGGCCCGCAGCGACACCAGCAACCCCAGCACATCCGAAGTCAGGGATGTCAATGGGAAGCCGCGGCGCAATAAAAGCAAGCGCAATAACAATGAAGACAACCCAGACAATACGGCGGTCAATGCTGGATTCAGGGGCTCTCAACCCGGTCAATGGAAAAGCCATTTAAAAGCAACAGAGATGGATCGTCCAGCCTAAACAAGATTCTAGACAGATTATGCCAGATTCATGGCACCCCCGAAAAACCTGCAAACCACACCAACAGAGAATGTTGGGTTTTCAAGCAGGCCGGCAAACTAAACGCCGAACATAAGGGGAGGGAAACACCAAGTGAAGACGAGGATGAGCCTCGCCACCCGAACACTGGAGGACAGAAAAAATTTCCACCAGAGGTCAAAATAGTGAACATGATTTATGCAACTCATATACCAAAAAGGAGGCGCAAGCGCGCACTCCAAGACATATACGCTGTAGACCCAGTTGCCCTCAAGTTCAGCCCTTGGTTGGCCTGCCTGATCACTTTCGATCGCAGGGATCATCCGACTAGTATCCGACTCGGAGGATCGACTGCCTTGGTGCTCGACCCAATAATTAACGGATACCATCTCACCCGAGTCCTTATGGACGGCGGGAGTAGTGTTAATCTGACATATCAAGACACTGTCCGCAAGATGGGGATAGACCCATCAAAAATTAGCCAAAGTAGTACGACCTTTAAAGGAGTAATACCAGGCGTAGAGGCCCGCTGCACAGGCTCTCTAACACTAGAGGTCGTATTCGGCTCACTCGACAACTTCCGAAGCGGCTACCATGCACTACTCCGAAGAACGGCCTTTGCTCGGTTCAACGCAGTTCCGCATTACGCTTATCTTAAACTCAAGATGCCCGGTCCATGTGGCGTCATCACAATCAGTGGAAATACAGAACGCTCTCTACATGCGGAAGCATACGTGGTGGCTCTAGCAGCCGAACAACCTCCCCAACCAGAATAACCGATCGGTCGTCAAGACCACGGACACGGTTAGACGTGTCCGACGCACCACTAGTTGTAGCAGACCAGATAAACCTGAGCTCGGGTGGATGGATATACCCCAATAGGCGGTGCTAGGGGCTTCCCGCATAAAAAAAAGAAGCCCATATTTCGGCTTGACCCTATTAATACAATAATAGAATGCATCTTCATGGTTCATTAAGAATAACCAACTTTTAGCACGATCACACCAGACCTTTTTTTACCTGGGTTTTTCTTCTTTACAGATGATCATCGTGCTACACCCTTCCAGGATACGGCACAACGGAGACAGAGGTGCAGACGTGCAGCAGGGCCCCGCTCAAAGGTTTCTCTTTAGATTAAGCCCCTGTGTAAACCTTTTCTAATGTCGCTTGTTGCTTGACACCCTTCGAGCACTTAACACAACCGAGGGGGATACTAACGTTATTGGCATGTCGCCACGCCAGATTAATGCGTGTACTTGGAAATTTAGGGCTCATTATGGAGGGCGTTACTCAGCCCAGTATATGTTGTAAAGTCCGAATACCTTAGGGAGTGTTCGGCGTCACGAGTTTGGCCTTATATGCATCAGCTCCGAATCATGTCTTTGGTCAAAAGTTGGGTTTGCCCGGCTCCCGTGTTTTGCTACCTTACGTTCTGCTCTATCGGCTAAGGTGGCACCGGGAGAACTACTGCGATTGTGCCCTGGTTCATCTAGATGAGCACCTCAGTAGAGAAAGCCGAAAACTGACTGTCATGGTATGGCGCGAGACTGGTCAACCACTCGATGACTCAGCAGAATCTTCGCGATTCCTCCGCATTAACAAAGGACCGATTTCCCGGTCATGTACGGACGCGCACCGTATTCGGATGAACGCAGAAGTACCAGGGGCTATATAGTAGCCCCGGCGTCAAACTCCTATGCCTAAGTGAAAGTGTTAAAGCTATATAGTCTGATTGCGTGGTTCGCCGTGCTATCACCTCCTTAAGGGACAAGACATTGGATCAAGTGTAATTACGCGCTCTTTCGAACACCCCCGCATTATCTGCGTGGGGGCTGAAGCCAACGACTGCAAACCTTCAGGCAAAAGTATAAACACAGCCTTTATAATCAAAATAGCATTGTTTTTACAATTCAGATACATGTCACTTGAAATGGTACTCTTTGAGCACTGAGCCTCTATTAAATGGGCGCTTTCTAGGACTTCCTCGAAATAGTGCTCGGATGGGTCCTGGCCTCCGGCCGAACCCCGGGTTGCAATAGTGGTGTCCTCCATCCCCGCCCAATATGTTTTAACACGGGCAATAGCCATCCGCGCACCCTCTATGTGTGCCGACCTCTTTACAGCATCGATATGTGGCACAACACCAAGGAATCGTTGCACCAAGCCAAAATAACTGTTCGGCCTTGGTCCCTTCGGCCAAAGATGATCCACGACAGACCTCATGGCAAGCCCGGATAACCTGTGGAGCTTGGCCCACTCGGCCATTTGTTCGTTTAATAGCAGCAGACGCTTTGGAGCACTGAACTGTGACCAGAACAACCGTTCCACCTCATGATCTTTCTGATCTTTGAAATATTCAGTCGCATTAGCAGCACTCTTGGCCAAGTCCAAGTAGGCGTCCTCAGCACTCCATAATTGATCCAGAGGGGCACACTTCGGATCTCCGAACTTCGTCCGCAATAGAAAGGGCTTCCCAGCCATGATATCTCCGGCTTAACGAAGCTCCTACCTTGCCGCTCTGATCTCAGAGCGAGTTTCCTTATCTGCTTCTAATAATCCCCAAGTGCAGGGAATCATCATAGCAATTCCCAAAGGTGGAAGTGATAAGTATGGAGTGTCGAACCCACAAGGAGCTAAAGGTAAGATCAATATTCTCTCAAGCCCTATCTACCACTAATACGACTCTACGTGCACCGAACGTTTGCTTCCAACTAGAAACAAGAAATAAAACTGTGTTGTGGGTATGAAGAGGATAACTTTGTATGACAACGGAGAACTAAAACATAAAAGTAGGTGCTGTTATCATAAAGTTAGAATATATTACTAAATAATATAAATAGCAAGTGTGGAATAATGGTGGATCGGTGTGCGGAATTGTCCTAAGCAATTGTTAACAAGATCGATAGTCGTCATTGCAATTTCATATGAGGGAGAGGCATAAACTAGCATACTTTTCCTACTTGTATCATATGCTCTTATGATTGGAAACTCTAGCAAGCATCCGCAAATACTAAAAGATTCATTAAGGTAAAACCCAACCATAACATTAAAGCATCAAGTCCCCTTTTATCCCATACGCAACAACCCCCTTACTCGGGTTTAAGCTTCTGTCACTCTAGCAACCCACTATAAGCGAATCATGAATGTATTGCAACACCCTACAGTGGGAATCCCTCACGCTTGCGCGACACGGAGGGCACCATAGGACAGCACCAAAATAAAACATACAACTCGTACCAATCTAGATCATCAATCAACTCAAGGACAAAAGGTATCTACTCAAAACATCATAAGATGGCAACACATCATTGGATCATAATATGTAGCATAAAGCACCATGTTCAAGTAGGGCTTACAGCGGGGTGCGGGAGAGTGGACCGCATAAAAGAGATGAGGATGGTGATGATGATGGTGATGTTGATGAAGACGATCACCGCGGCGATGATTCCCCTCCCGATGGAACTCCGGTGCCTCCAAGAGAGAGGAGGAGAGTTTCTCCCCCTTGTGCTTCCTCCTCCATGGCTTTCCCCCTCTAGTCCTTGGCCTTCATGGAGATGATGGCCCCTCCGAGATCCTCCTCCATGGCCTCCAGTGATGATGGCCCCCTCCGGCAGGGTGCCGAAGAGGGCCTAGATTGATTTCTCATGGCTACAGAGGCTTGCGGCGGCGGAACTTCCGATCTAGGTTAATTCCTGAAAGTTTCAGTATTTATAGGAATTATTGGCGTTGGTTTCACGTCAGGGGGGTCTCTGGGACATCCACGAGACAGCCCCCCCTAGGGGCGCGCCCTCCTATCTTCTGGCCCAACTCCGATGCTCCGTGGTCTTCTTTTGGTCCATAAAAAATCCTCAAAAATTGGCATGTCATTTGGACTCCGTTTGGTATCCCTTTTCTATAAAACACAAAAACAAGGAGAAAACAGAAACTGGCACTGGGCTCTAGGTCAATAGGTTAGTCCCAAAAATTATATAAAATGATATATAAATGCATATAAACACCATAAATGGGTAATATAATAGCATGAATACTTCATAAATTATAGATACGTTGGAGACGTATCAGCATCCCCAAGCTTAATTCCTGCTCGTCCTCGAGTAGGTAAATGATAAAAGAAATAATTTATGAAGTGTGAATGCCAGTAGGTGCACAAGTTTCATCAATGATAATTTCAATCACCTTTTCTAGCATCAATATGTGTCATAATAGTAGCTTATCTCATAAGACTTTTCATGATCAAGTAACAATCTATTCACAATGTCAAGCACGGTTCAGAAACTTCATTGAGAACTAACAAACTATAATCTCAGTCATTGAAGCAATTGCAATTTATCATAATATCAGAAAGAGTCAAGAATAGAGCTTTCCAGCAAGTCCACATACTCAACTATCATATAGACTCCTACAATTGCTAACACTCACGCAATACTCGTGGTTATGGAGTTTCAGCCGGAGACTGAGAAAGATAGGGGCTTATTGTGTTGCCTCCCAACATATTCACCTTTAGGTGATGTCAACAATAATAGCCCATGCTAACTTACATCCAATTTGATATACATATCATGATCTTTCAAACACGAGGAGTTTGCCAAAGGATAAAATGAAAAAGGGAAAGGTGAGGATCACCTTGACTCAAGCATAAAGTAAAAACATAAAGTAAAAGATAGGCCATTCACAGAGGGAAGCAGAGGTTGTCATGCACGTTTAGGGTTGATGCACAAAATCTTAATGCAAAAGAACCTCACTTTATATTGCCCCTTGTATGTGGACCTTTATTATGCAGTCCGTCGCTTTTATTACTTCCACAACAAGATCGTACAAAGCTTATTTTCTCTGCACTAATAAGTCATACATATTTAGAGAGCAATTTTTATTTCTTGCACCGATGACAACTTACTTGAAGGATCTTACTCAATCCATAGGTAGGTATGGTGGACTCTCATGGCAAAAACTGGGTTTAAGGATATTTGGAAGCACAAGTAGTATCTCTACTTGGTGCTAGGAATTTTTGGCTAGCATGAGGGGGAAAGGCAAGCTCAACATGTTTGGAAGGTCAATGACAATATACTTTAACTGAGATGTTGGAAAACATAAACCATTACGTTGTCTTCCTTGTCCAACGTCAACTCTTTTAGCATGTCATACTTAATGAGTGCTTCACAATCATAAAAGATGTCCAAGATAATATATTTGTATGTGAACCTCTCTTTCCTTATTACTTCCTATTAATTGCAACGATGACCAAAACTACGTTTGTCAGCTCTCAACAACTTTTATGCCTCATACTTTCTATGTGTGAAGTCATCACTAACTATGTTATAAACAAATGAAACATATATAAATTCAGATTCATGACATTCAACTCATTCAACCATTTACTCATAGGATATAACTGAAGCACACGAGTAAATGAAAAACTACTCCAAAAGATATGAGTGAAAGACACTGAGTAGTCAAATAATTAACTAGCCATGGGAGGGTTCCCTTTTTTATTCAATAATCAGATCCAATGATTTTATTCAAACAGCAAGTAAAATTGAAATAAAATGACATTGCAAGGATAGCACAACTCATGTGAAGAAGCAAAAACTTAGGCTCAACCGATACTAACCGATAGTTGTTTGAACAAGAGAGGTGGGATGCCTACCGGGGCATCCACAAGCTTAGATGCTTGAGAATTCTTGAAATATTATCTTGGGGTGCCTTGGGCATCCCCAAGCTTGAGCTTTTATGTCTTCTTAATTCCTCTCATATCACGGTTTCTCTTTTTATCATAAGCTTCATTCACAACAAACTCAACAAGAACTCGTGAGATGGGTTAGTATAAACCAATACAAAAGCTTATCATTTTCTACTGTAACAAATCACTAAAATTATTATTAAACATTTAATACTAAATTCCTCTGCATATTTAATACTCCTATCCTCAAATAGAATCATTAGAGAAGCAAGCATACGCAAATAATGCAAACATAACAGCAATCTGCCAAAACAGTACAGTCTGTAAAGAATGCAAGAGTATCAACACTTCCCTAACTCCAAAAATTATAAGAGAAAATTCCCACTGTAGTAAATTTATCAGAGCTTAATATGCAAAAAGATTCAACATTATACCATTCTCTGACTTTTCTAGGGAATTTTTGCAACAGCGGTAAACTTTCTGTTTTGAAACAGCAACATGTATACTAGCAAAATAAGCATGGTAAAGGCTATCCTTGACATTTTTATTGAAACTAAAGATGCAAAACATTATTCTACATAAAAGCAATCAAATACTAACAAGAGTAAATGACGCTCCAAGCAAAACACATATCATGTGGTGAATAAAAATATAGCTCCAAGTAAAGTTACCGATGAACGAAGACGAAAGAGGGGATGCCTTCCGGGGCATCCCCAAGCTTAGGCTCTTGGTTGTCCTTGAATATTACCTTGGGGTGCCTTGGGCATCCCCATTATTAGGCTCTTTCCACTCCTTATTCCATAGTCCATTGAATCTTATCCAAAACTTGAAAACTTCAACCACACAAAACTCACCAAACTTCGTGAGATAGGTTAGTATGATAAAGAATAAACCATGCACTTTGGTACTGTAAAAGACAAGGTTCATGATTTTTTTTCACATAATGCCTACTGTACCATATTATTTCTACAGTTTATATTGAGAAATATAAGCCATAGAAACTAGGAAACAAGCAAACCATGCAATGAAAACAGAATCTGTCAGAAACAGAACAGTATATAATGATCTGAACAATAACCATACTTATGCTACTCCAAAAATTATGAAATAAATTTGTGGACGTGAGTAATTTGTCTATTAATCTTCTTCAAAAAGAATCAACTCAAAATCACTCTTATGTAAAAAATGACAGATAATCTCGTGAGCGCAAAGTTTCTGTTTTTTACAGCAAGATCACATTAACTTTCACCCAAGTCTTCCCAATGGTCTTACTTGGCACTTTATTGAAACAAATGCTATAAAACATGATTACTACAGTAGCTTAATCATGTAGACACACAAAAACAGTAAGGATAGACATTGGGTTGTCTCCCAACAAGCGCTTTTCTTTAATGCCTTTTAGCTAGGCATGATGATTTCAATGATGCTCGCATAAAAGAAAAGAGTTGAAATACAAAGAGAGCATCATGAAGAATATGACTATCACATTTAAATCTAAATCACTTCCTATGCCTAGGGATTTTGTGAGCACACAATTTATATAAACAAAAGTCAACTAGCATAGGAAGGCAAAACAAGTATAACTTCAAAACTTTAAGCACATAGAGAGGAAACTTGATATTATTGCAACTCCTACAAGCACATATTCCTCCCTCATAAAAATTTTCAGTAGCAACATGGATAGCAACTTTGTTCTCACACTCAATTGGAACCTCTTCCTAAATGGTGCAATACTAACTAAAGTTGACACTCTTCCAAATCCACTTTCATAAATATCGTACAGAAATTCAACACCCTCCAAGATAGTGGGATCACTAATTCCTAAAGTTGACACTCTTCCAAACCCTCTTTAAACTATAGTGTTATTCATACTCCAAAAGATATAAGTGAAATTCTTGGAGCATTCTACAATTAATATAGACTAGCAAACATGCAATCCGAAAATATATAAGTGAAGCGTACGAAGCATTCTATAAAACCATACTCAAAAGATTTAAGTGAAGCACAAAGAGCAATTCTATAAGATCATACTTAAAAGATATAAGTGAAGCACATGAATTATTCAATAAATAAATGAAGAGATATCTCATACTAGCATGATTCTTAAAGAAAAAAAAACACAAAGGACACAACTCACGTGAACAAAACAAAAACCGAGGTATACCGATATTTGTTGAAGAAGAAAGATGGGATGCCAACCGGGGCATCCCCAATCTTAGATGCTTGAGTATCCTTTGAAATATTTACTTGGGATGCCTTGGGCATCCCCAAGCTTGAACTCTTTTCTCTCTTTATTCTTCTCACATCGGTAACTCCTAGTTCTTCAAACACTTCATTCACAAAAAACTTAAACAAAAACTTGTGAGATCAGTTAGTGTAATAAAGCAAACTACCACTTTAAGGTACTGTAATTAACTCATTCTTTGTTTATAGTGGTGTTAAACCTACTGTATTCCAACTTATCTATGGTTCATACCCTGCATACTAGCCATAGATGCATCAAAATAAGCAAACAACACACGAAAAACAGAATCTGTCAAGAACAGGACAGTCTGTAGTAATCTGGAAGTTTAGTAAACTTATGTAACTCAAAAAATTATGAAATAAAATTGACAATTTGAAAATTTTGTACCGAAGTAATCTTCAAAACTTTTCAGACCCATTTGACTTTCCAGTAAAAAATGTAAATTCATGCACTACAGCCAAAGTTTTTGTTTTTGTTCTGCACATAGTAAGCAAGCAATCTTATCATGCTAAAACCAAAGCTTGGCCCATTATTTTTATAATACAATGAATATATACAAGGGGATAATTATTTACAGAGAAACTTCCATGAAAAATTCTACATTGTTTCCGTGAGCATGAACACAAGTGCTCAAGGTCGACCCTCACTTCTTCAATGCATAACTTTCCAATCACTTCTCTTTTTGAAAAACTTTTTTAGGCATGAGAGGCAAGCAATTCTTTTTTGGTATTTTCATTCTTTTGAAAAAAAAATTATGTTTCACACACAACTAAACAGAAACAAAAAGGGAAAAACAAAATCTACTTAGTGAAGAAAGCAAACAAGCACACACGAGAATATCAACCCCACGCTATTGCTCCCCGGCAACGGCGCTAGAAAAGAGCTTGATAATCCCCAAGTGCAGGGAATCATCGTAGCAATTCCCAAAGGTGGAAGTGATAAGTATGGAGTGTCGAACCCACAAGGAGATAAAGGAAAGATCAATATTCTCTCAAGCCCTATCTGCCACTGATACGACTCTACGTGCACCGAACGTTTGCTTCCAACTAGAAACAAGAAATAAAACTGTGTTGTGGGTATGAAGAGGATAACTTTGTATGACAACGGAGAACTAAAACATAAAAGTAGGTGTTGTTATCATAAAGTTAGAATATATTACTAAATAATATAGATAGCGAGTGTGGAATAATGGTGGATCGGTGTGCGGAATTGTCCTAAGCAATTGTTAACAAGATCGATAGTCGTCATTGCAATTTCATATGAGGGAGAGGCATAAACTAGCATACTTTTACTACTTGGATCATATGCTCTTATGATTGGAAACTCTAGCAAGCATCCACAAATACTAAAATATTCATTAAGGTAAAACCCAACCATAGCATTAAAGCATCAAGTCCCCTTTTATCCCATACGCAACAACCCCCTTACTCAGGTTTAAGCTTCTGTCACTCTAGCAACCCACTATAAGCGACTCATGAACGTATTGCAACACCCTACAGCGGGAATCCCTCACGCTTGCGCGACACAGAGGGCACCATAGGACAGCACCAAAATAAAACATACAACTCGTACCAATCTAGATCATCAATCAACTCAAGGACAAAAGATATCTACTCAAAACATCATAAGATGGCAACACATCATTGGATCATAATATGTAGCATAAAGCACCATGTTCAAGTAGGTATTACAGCGGGGTGCGGGAGAGTGGACCGCGTAAAAGAGATGAGGATGGTGATGATGATGGTGATGTTGATGAAGACGATCACCGCGGCGATGATTCCCCTCCCGATGGCACTCCGGTGCCACCAAGAGAGAGGAGGAGAGTTTCTCCCCCTTGTGCTTCCTCCTCCATGGCTTTCCCCCTCTGGTCCTAGGCCTTCATGGAGATGATGGCCCCTCCGAGATCCTCCTCCATGGCCTCCGGTGATGATGGCCCCTCCGGCAGGGTGCCAGAGAGGGCCTAGATTGATTTCTCGTGGCTACAGAGGCTTGCCGCGGCGGAACTTCCGATCTAGGTTAATCCCAAAAGTTTCAGTATTTATAGGAATTATTGGCGTTGGTTTCACGTCAGGGGGGGTCTCCGGGCCGGCCACAAGACAGGGGGGCGCGCCTCCCCTAGGGGCGCGCCCTCCTATCTCATGGGCAGCCCGGAGCTCTTCTGGACCAACTCCGATGCTCCGTGGTCGCCATAAAAAATCCTCAAAAATTGGACGTCATTTGGACTCCGTTTGGTATCCCTTTTCTGTAGAACACAAAAACAAGGAGTAAACAGAAACTGGCACTGGGCTCTAGGTCAATAGGTTAGTCCCAAAAATCATATAAAATGATATATAAATGCATATAAAACACCATAGATGGGTAATATAATAGCATGAATACTTCATAAATTATAGATACATTGGAGACGTATCAGCTTCGAAGGCCTTCTTCAGGTTAGTCGCTTTCGCTTCGTTTTTCTTTTCAAGGAGCTCATATCGGTCGGCGGCATCCTTCAGCTCAACGGCCATTTTGGCTATTTTATCTTCGCTCTGGTCATGAGCAGCCTATTCGGCTCTTAACTCCTCGGCCGCCTTTAGGGCGGCCGCATCACTGATCCTGGCTTGATCCTTGGCTTGGGCAAGTTCCGCCCGAAGAGTCTCCACGGCGGCAGCTATATCTGCGGTCACAACATATTATAGATACTAGCATCGAGCTCCTCTTAATATTTGCTGACAATTTGAAAAAACATACCCTGTGCCTCGTCAAGCCGCTTGTTCACAAGCGCGATGTCGGCATTCGCCACGTCAAGCTGTCGCCTCACTTCGGCAAAATCAGCAGTCCGGTCAGCTACCGGACCCTCAGCCGCCTGCACATGAAAGCGGCGCGATCATTACCTGGGACTATGATCCTCTAATTACCGCCTTTGGATGGCAACCAGAGTCTCAGGGGCTGCTATCTATACATAGCACACCTAGCGCATGCGGTACCATAAAAAATACATATATTACTTTGTGTACCTCAAAGCCTCTTAGCAGGCTCGTAAAAGCTTCATTCAACCCTCTTTTGGCGGATGAAATCCTCTCAACCACCGTACCCATTAAGGTATGATGCGCCTCTGAGATAGCCGCTTGCTCCAGAAGACCCATCAGTGTGTCTGCTCGTGCACCGGACAATCTCGGACTCTTTATGTTGCTCTCCTTAGGGGCCGAATACTCCAGACTTCGGGTAGCCGAAGACTTACCTTTCGGCCTTGGCGGATCAGGAGAAATCCTCCATGACGACACCTCAGGGTCATCCGCCCCATGAGGCGGGGAGGCAGGAGGAGGCGTTTCGCTCTCCATCATCTTCAGAAGAAGATCCCCCGAAGACGAACTCTGCTGAGAAGGGCTACGAGCCGGACTGCGAGATATATGTCTTGGTTATTATTCTCAGAGATGAAGCGGGATATATTTACCAAAGTACTTTTGATTCACATACAACTTGGTTGAGGGCTGGCCCTCTTGTGGGTGTTGTGCGGTGAGGACGCCCTCTGGGGCAGGGCCCCCTGGTGAAGGTTTTTTTCCTCGTCTAGAAACCTCCACTTCCAAGTCTTCAGAGGTGGCCCTTTTCTTCCCGTGGGGGAAGGGGATTATCCTCCTTCTTGGAGACATCAAGTCCCCAGATATGGATGTATAATGTATGAAGCCCGCTCTCAGCTTCTCTATGCCTCCCTTCATCTTCTCCTGATGGCACTTGATAAGGTGCGCGCTCAAGCATCCTGGTTAGCACGGGGTCCAGCGAGCCTTCGGGAAGAGAGGCCAAACACCTAATCCTCTCCACCTTTCTTAGCCAATCCTGGCCGAGGGTAGTTTTTAGAATAATGTTATGACAAACATAAACAGCGTGTTCGGTTGTGGAGTTGCTTACTTGGGTATCCGGACGATTGCAGTTCAGGACCACATCCTCGATGGTGTTCGGACACTCTATTCGTGATCCGAAGAATAACCGATACATCCCTTCAAGTGTCATGCCGAAGAAGTGCTGAATAGTTCGCGGTCCTTCTGGGTTGAACTCCCACATTCGGAGAGGTCGACGTTTGCATGGCAGGACCCGACGGACTAGCATTACTTGAATTATTTTGACGAGGTTGACATCCCTCTGGAGAAGATCTCGGATGCGGCTTTGTAATGTCAACACATCATTCACTGGCCCCCAGTCCAGCCCTTTATTGACCCATGACGCCAGTTGAGGCGGAGGGCCCGGGCGGAAGGCTAGGGCGGCCGCCCACTTTGTGCCTCGGGAAGATGTGATATAGAACCACTCCCGTTGCCATAAGTCAGACACCTCCGGGAAGGAACCCTTTCGCCATAGGGCATCGGCACCTTTGCTTATTATAGCGCCTCCGCACTCCGCGTGTCGCCCGTCGATCATCTTCGGCTTCGAATTGAAGGTCTTGAGCCATAGGCCGAAGTGTGGGGTGATGTGGAGGAAGGCTTCACACACGATGATAAACGACGAGATGTGAAGGATGGACTCCAGAGCTAGATCGTGAAAATCTAGCCCGTAATAGAACATTAGCCCTCTAACAAAAGGATCGAGCATGGGAAGAAAGGGACAGATCTTGGTCCCTTTATAAAGGGGGTGAATATCAAGCGTCCTCTGCGTGACCGTTGGGAACTTGCCTAAAATCGAGAAGTCATACTAACAGGTGCGGTTGGGCTACCCACACCCGTATTGAGGAGAATCCCGTGATAAGGGGAACATGATCTCTGCTTGGACAAGACGTGCCAATAAAATCGCCTCGCAATACGTGTAGTGGCAGACTGGGAAAAACGATTCGTAAATAACTGGGCCGCGGCGTGATGTCATGCAATGAAAAGTTGTCAGCGGATTAGATTTGTGGAATATTGTACTCTCTACGGTGTTATGGGGAAATTATTTTGCAGAGCCGAACACGATCCTCATATTCAAGATCTTCTATGGAGTATTCGTAGAAGACAATCTACGGGACGGACTCATCATCATTGAAGCTTGGTTCAAGGGCTACTGAGGGAGTCCTGGATTAGGGGGTCCTCGGACAACCGGACTATATACTTTGGCCGAACTGTTGGACTATGAAGGTGCAAGATTGAAGACTTCATCCCGTGTCCGGGTGGGACTCTCCTTTGCATGGAAGGCAAGCTTGGCAATTCAGATATGTAGATCTCCTTCTCTTTAACTGACTCTGTATAACCCTAGCCCCCTCCGGTGTCTATATAAACCGGAGGGTTTAGTCCGTAGGACAAGAACAATCATACCATAGGCTAGCTTCTAGGGTTTAGCATCTTTGATCTTGTGGTAGATCAACTCCTGTAATACTCATATCATCAAGATCAATCAAGCAGGAAGTAGGGTATTACCTCCATCGAGAGGGCCTGAACCTGGGTAAACATCGTGTCCCCCGCCTCCTCTTACCATTAGCCTTAGACGCACAGTTCGAGACCCCCTACCGAGATCCGCCGGTTTTGACACTGACACTCTCTACTTTCTTGCACATGCTACGTGGGTGAAATGATGATACCATGCCAACTTTCAACCTTTTCAGAGTTCATTTCAAATGCTTTTCAATTTCATGGTCTTATAGCTCAAAATAATCAGTAAATGCATGAAAAATAACAAATGAAGTCAGAAAGGGTTGAAAATAGATGATGTGGCTTTGAATGGTGCATTTTGAACACAGAAAAACTATGGAGTTCAAATAAGTTCCAAAAAATGAAATCCCTTTGTAACAGACAAGTTTCCGTATGAAACCTAGATAACAAAAATGAAATCCCTTTGTAACAGACGAGTTTCCGTATGAAATCCCTTTGTTTCATAGTTCATAAATAACTTTTTTGTTACAAACTTTAATAGCAAAAAGAATTATCATAAAATGAAATAAATAAGTAATTTGAAACAAAATAATATAAACTTTAAGAAAATATATAAGAAGAAACCAAATAAACTTTAACATAAATAAAATTTAAGAAACTAAAATTATCAAAGTACTTTTTGTTCAAAAACATTAAAAGCAAAAAGAATTTTCATAAAGAACTTTTTTTGTTAGAAACTTTAATAGCAAAAAGAATTATCATAAAATAAAATAAATAAGTAATTATAAACAAAATAAAATAAAATAAATAAGTATTTTGTTGTAAGTAGAAACAAAACAAAATAAATAAAGCAAAAAAGAAAACAAAAAACTAGGAAACATAAAAAATTTGCCACCTACTGGGCCACCACGGCCTGAATATGACTAGAAACCCATCCATGGGCCATGATTCAGGCCCGCAGAAGTCCTAGCAGGCCCACAGGCATATCAATGTTAGTTTAGGCCCCTAGGCCTGCAGTTCAGAGGAGTTCGAGAGGGAAGAGGCAACGGTGCTTATAAACAGGTGTCGAGCGCTTCCAACTAGCGAGGTGGGACTAAACTCCCACCACCACCCCAATTTGCAAGGCCACTGGTCCCGGTTGGTGGCACCAACCGGTACTAAAGGGTGGCTTTGGTCCCGGTTCGCGGCACAAACCGGTAGCAATGCCCCCCTTTAGTCCCGGTTGGTGCCACCAACCGGGACCAAAGGCCTCTGCTTCCCGCCCTTTGGGCTGCTGAAAAGTGACCTTTGGTCCCGGTTGGTGGCACCAACCGGGACGAAAGGGTGCATTGGTCCCGGTTGGTGCCACGAACCGGTACCAATGCCCTGGGTATATAAGAAAACACTTAGCAGTTTCGACCAAATCCATCATTTCTGCTCCCCCGATGCCCCTACTCCTCCTCGCCGTCGCCGACCGACGCCCCTGCTCCACATCATCGCCGCCAGGCTGCCCCGACGCCGCCCGCCGCCGTCGCCGTCATCGTCGCCTGCGCCCGTCGTCGTCGTCGCCCGCGCCCTCGCCGTCACCTGCGCCCTCGCCCGACGCCGTCGCCGCGCGCCGTCCCTGCCCCACCGCGTGCCGCTCCTGCCCCGACGTCGTCGCGACGCCACTCCCCATGCCCTTGCTCGCCTCGACGCCGCCCGTCGCGCGCTCCTCCCTCTGTGAGCACTGCGCCTCTGCCGGCCCCACCGCCGCCGTGCTATTTTTTTAGTTATACATGCTATTTTTTAAATGTTTTTAGATTTTCATATATGTATGTATGTATTTTTTAGATATATGTATTTTTTTATGTATGTTCATATATGTATGTATGTATTTTTTACATGTTTTTTGTATGTATGTATGTATTTTTTCAATTGTAATGATGTTTTAAAGTATACATATATGCAAAAGTTAGATTTTTAGAAAAGTTTTATCTATATATGTTATCTGATTTTGTACATTTTAGGTTAGTTTAATTTTTAGAAATTTTTTATATATCTAGCTAGGAAAGGAAGAAGAAAAAAAAGAATAAGAGGAAAAAGAAAATAAGAAGAGGAAGAAAGGAGAAGAAGAGGAGAGGAAGAAGAGTAGAAATATATAAGAAGAGGAAAAAAAGAAGAAAAAGAAGAGAAGAAGAAAGGAATAGAGGAGAAGAAGAGAAAATAGAATATTTTTCTATTTTTTCTTCTTCTCCTCTATTCCTTTCTTCTTCTCCTCTTTTGTTTTCTTCTTTTTTTTCTTGGATCTTCTCT
Source organism: Triticum turgidum subsp. durum (assembly GCA_900231445.1). Classification (NCBI taxonomy): domain Eukaryota; kingdom Viridiplantae; phylum Streptophyta; class Magnoliopsida; order Poales; family Poaceae; genus Triticum; species Triticum turgidum. The sequence continues at coordinate 761,604,293 of LT934114.1, forward strand.
TCTATTCCTTTCTTCTTCTCCTCTTTTTATTTCTTCTTTTGTCTTCTTATTTTTTATCGCGTATGTCGTTGTCGATATACCCCCTCCCGATACTGCAACACGAGGGGGCATCGATATACCCCCTCCCCAATAAAATTATTTTCCCATGTATGTATGTCGTCGTTGTCGATATAACCCGCTCCCGGATAACTTCGACATGAGGGGCGGTCGATATATTTAACCCCTCTCGACCGTGATAACTTAAACCATGGGAGCACCCCCCCCCCGGCCCTCTCGCCGCGTCCCTACCCGACAAACTCTCTCGAGGCCACCCAAATTTACCAAGTTAAAAGAGCGTTGTCGTCGAGGCCACCCCAAACCCTCGAAGCATTGTCGAGGCCACCCCAAACCCTTGAAGCATTGCCGAGGCCAACCCAAACCCTAGAGAAGCAGCGTCGAGGCCACTAATATGATTCCTTATTGTGATTAGCTAGCTAGTTCTATGTTTGCCACTAATATATCCATCCGTCATGTTTGAATAATAATTGCCATGTTGTAAATATTTGCAGAAACTATGGAGCACCCCCAAGACGAAGCAACAGAAGCAATGTTGGGGGACATAATCGCAAAAGGAAGTGATGTCGTCTTGTCATTTCTCAACGACAGCGATGGTCTAGAAGGACAGGGTGAAGAAGAAGGCTATGATTACGATGGCTCTGGTGACCCGATGCCGGTACAAGAAGAAGGCTATGATTATGATGGCTCCGGTGACCCAATGCTGGTACAAGAAGGAGACCGTGGTAATGGCTCCGGTGACCGAACCGAGTCCGACCAGGTATATATATTAGTTAAGCCTGTGATGACTAGCTAATTGATGCATTCATTGTTTTTGTATGTACACATATTAATTAACTCGCGTCTTTCTTCTTTTTTCTAGCCCTCCGAATCGAGCACAACTTCGATAAAGAGACGAGGCCCGAAGAAAAAGTTGCGCTCGGATGAAAGGTTTGAGATCACAGCAATCGCGTGCGAAACCCATCCGGACAAAGGAAGCATTTGCTTATTAGTGCGGGGTTCTTGTTAGGGACAAGATCCCGATCAGTATCCACCAATGGTTAAAGCCTAAGAAAGAAGACCCTGAGGTGTCTTATGTCTTCCATATGCAGAAAGAAGATCTTTGGACAACGCTTAAGGCAAATTTCACCCTACCGCCAAAGGAGGATCCGAAGAAGCCAGTTAAAGAGCAATTGATCAAGTCTCATGCTCTTAAGAAGATTGCAGAACTATTCAGGAGTTGGAAGAATGAGCTGAAAACAACGTTTGTCGACAAAGAAATTACACCAGAATTCACCGGCCGGTATGAGAAGATCAGAGGTTACTGGCCCGCATTTGTGGCCCACAAGACATCGGACAAGAGTAAGAAGATGTTAACGACAAACAAGAAAAATGCTGCGAAGAAGAAGCATCACCATCGCATGGGGTCAGGTGGCTACCTCAAAGCCCGACCGTTGTGGGCCAAGGGTGAGAATGACCTGATTGATAAAGGGGTTGAACCAGAGACATTGAACTGGCCAGACCGTTGCCGGACTTGGTTCTTCGGGGTTGGCGGAACCTTGGACCCTGTATCAGGGAAGTGCGTTTGGACGAACGAGCAACTGCGAATACACGTCACGAGGCTTCGGGAGTATATCAAGGCAGCGCAGCAAGGGAAGTTCGTTCCAAACAGAGAGAAGGACGAGCTCACAATGGACCTCGAGAATCCTGAGCACCCTGGACAGACAGGAGGCACGCCTGGCTCCGTTTCGTGGAAGGCTGGGTTTCCGAACGCAGGGGGGTACAAATGCCAGGAGAGGAGGAAGAAAGTGGAGCATAGCCAACTGCAAGCGCTGCATGCAAGGGTACAAGGGCTAGAGGAACGAGAAGCAAATCGCAGCAAACGACCTGCCGAAGCTTCCCCTGAAGCTACCCCGCCATCTCAGCGGAGAAGCAGCGTGGCTTCCACCGACCAGCTTCAGCTGGAGCCTGTTGATACGTCTCCAACGTATCTACTTTTAAAAACACTTTTGCCCTTGTTTTGGACTTTAACTTGCATGATTTGATTAAACTAACCCAGACTGACGCTGTTTTCAGCAGAACTGCCATGGTGTTATTTTTGTGCAGAAATAAAAAGTTCTCGGAATGTCATGAAAGTCCACGGAGATAACTTTTGGAAAATACAAAAAATATTGGCGAAGGAATCAAGGCCAGGGGGCCCACACCCTGTCCACGAGGGTGGGGGCGTGCCCCCTCACCCTGGGCGCGCCCCCTGTCTCGTGGGCCCCCTGATGCTCCACCGACCTCAACTCCAACTCCATATATTCTTTTTCGTGAAGAAAAAATAAGAGAGGAAGTTTCATCATGTTTTACGATACGGAGCCGCTGCCAAGCCCTAATCTCTCTCGAGAGGGCTGATCTGGAGTCCGTTCGGGGCTCCGGAGAGGGGGATTCGTCGCCGTCGTCATCATCAACCATCCTCCATCACCAATTTCATGATGCTCACCACCGTGCATGAGTAATTCCATCATAGTCTTGCTGGACGGTGATGGGTTGGATGAGATTTACCATGTAATCAAGTTAGTTTTGTTAGGGTTTGATCCCTAGTATCCACTATGTTCTTAAGATTGATGTTGATATGACTTTGCTATGCTTAATGCTTGTCATTAGGGCCCGAGTGCCATGATTTCAGATCTGAACCTATTATGTTTTCATGAATATATGTGAGTTCTTGATCCTATCTTGCAAGTCTATAGTCACCTATTATGTGTTATGATCCGACAACCCCGAAGTGACAATAATCGGGATACTTCTCGGTGATGACCGTAGTTTGAGGAGTTCATGTATTCACTATGTGTTAATGCTTTGGTCCGGTACTCTATTAAAAGGAGGCCTTAATATCCCTTAGTTCCCATTAGGACCCCGCTGCCACGGGAGGGTAGGACAAAAGATGTCATGCATGTTCTTTTCCATAAGCACGTATGACTATATTCGGAATACATGCCTACATTACATTGATGAACTGGAGCTAGTTTTGTGTCACCCTATGTTATAACTATTACATGATGAATTGCATCCGACATAATTATCCATCACTGGTCCAATGCCTATGGGCTTTTCACATATTGTGCTTTGCTTATTCACTTTTCCTTTGCTACTGTTACAATTACTACAAAGCTGCTATTGTTACTTTTGCCACTGTTACCATTACTATCATACTACTTTGCTACTAAATACTTTGCTGCAGATACTAAGTTATCCAAGTGTGGTTGAATTGACAACTCAACTGCTAATACTTGAGAATATTCTTTGGCTCCCCTTGTGTCGAATCAATAAATTTGGGTTGAATACTTTACCCTCGAAAACTGTTGCGATCCCCTATACTTGTGGGTTATCAAGACTATTTTTTGGCACCGTTGCCGGGGAGCATAGCTCTATTCTATGAGTCACTTGGGATTTATATCTGTTGATCACTATGAAGAACTTGAAAGATCAAAGAACTAAAATTTATCCCTCAACTACGAGGGGAGGTAAGTAACTGCCATCTAGCTCTGCACTTGATTCTCCTTCTGTTATGAGTAAGCTTGCGACACCTAAACCTGCTACTGCTATGAATTCTGATATGTCACATGTTATTGATGATGCCACTTCTGCTATGCTTGATACTACCGTGCCATTAGATATGATCTTAAGAAGTTATTAGCTAAATGGAAGCAGCAATCTCTTAATGCTAGAATGAAACATGACCCCGCTTTTGTTACTTCACCTATCTGTGTTACTGATAAGGATTATGAATTCTCGGTTGATCCTGAAATAATTACTTTGGTTGAATCTGATCCTTCTTATGGCTATGAATCTGAAGCTGTTGTGGCACATCTTACCAAGTTGAATGATATAGCCACCCTGTTTACTAATGATGAGAAGTCTCGCTATTATAAAATTCTTAAGATATTTCCATTCTCATTAAAGGGTGATGCTAAAACTTGGTTTAATTCTCTTGATCCTGGTTGTGTGCGTAGTCCCTAGGATATGATCTATTACTTCTCTGCTAAATATTTCCCTGCTCAGAAGAAACAAACTGCCTTGCGAGAAATATATAATTTTGTGCAGATCGAAGAAGAGAGTCTCCCACAATCTTGGGGGAGGCTTCTCCGATTACTTAATGCTTTGCCTGATCATCCTCTTAAGAAGAATGAAATACTTGATATCTTTTATAATGGACTAACCGATGCTTCCAAGGACCACTTGGATAGTTGTGCTGGTTTTGTTTTCAGGGAAAGAACAGTCTACCAAGCTGAATTGTTATTGAATAATATGTTGACTAATGAAAATAATTGGACTCTTCCTGAGCCAATTGAGCCAACTCCTGAGCCTATTCCTAAGTCAACTCCGAAGAAGAGGGGTGTCCTATTTCTCAGTCCTGAAGATATGCAAGAGGCAAAGAAATCAATGAAAGAAAAAAGTATTAAAGTTGAAGATGTTAAAATTTTACCTCCTATTGAAGAAATACATGGTCTTAATATACCGCCTTTTGAAGAAACACATTGTCTTGATAACCCGACACAGGTAGTGAAGGTAAATTCTCTCTACAGATATTAAAGTTGAAATCCCGTCTACTAAATTTCCTAGCCGATGCTTATATGAATTTGATGACTTCATGGATAAACAAGCAAATTTCAATGATTACGTTAGTAGACAGTTGAAAAATAATGCTTATATGATTGGACGCTTGAGTGATTATATGTCTAGATTTAAGGGTGAACTTAAACTCACTAGTAGACATGTTTCTATGGTCACCACTCAAGCTGAACAAGTACTTAAGGCTCAGAATAAATTGCTTGATGAACTAAATAATAAACATGATTTTGCTGTTAGAGTGGCTACTAGAACTGGTAAAATGATTCACGAACCTTTGTATCCTGAAGACCACCCTAAGAGAATTGAACAAGATTCTCAGAAAAATAACCTAGATGCTCCTAGTTCTTCCAAAAAGAAGAAAAAGAAAAATGATAGGACTTTGCATGCTTCTAGTGAACCCAATGTAGAAACACCTGAGAATCCTAATGATACTTCTATCTCTGATGCTGAAACACAATCCGGAGATGAACATGAACCCAATGATAATGCTAATAATGATGTTCATGTAGATGCTCAACCGAGTAATAACAATGATATAGAGATTGAACCTGATGTTGATCTTGATAACCCACAATCGAGAAATCAATGTTATGATAAGAGAGACTTTGTTGCTAGGAAACATGGTAGGGAAAGAGAACCATGGGTTCAAAAACCCATGCCTTTTCTTCCTAAACCATCCAAGAAAAAGGATGATGACGACTTTGAGCGCTTTGCTGAAATGATTAGACCTATTTTCTTACGCATGCGCTTAACTGATATGCTTAAAACAAACCCTTATGCTAAATACATGAAAGATATCATTACAAATAAAAGAAAAATACCCGAAGCTGAGATTTCCACCATGCTTGCCAACTATACCTTTAAGGGTGGAATACCTAAGAAACTTGGTGATCCCGGAGTACCCACTATACCATGCTCCATTAAAAGAAATTATGTTAAAACTGCCTTATGTGATTTAGGAGCTGGTGTTAGTGTTATGCCTCTTTCCTTATACCATAGACTTGAATTAAGTAAGTTGACACCCACTGAGATATCCTTGCAAATGGCTGACAAATCAACTGCTATACCTGTCGGAATTTGGGAGGACGTGCCTGTTGTTGTTGCGAATGTTACTATCTTAACAAACTTTGTCATTCTTGATATTCCTGAGGACGACAGTATGTCGATTATCCTGGGTAGACCCTTTTTAAATACTGCAGGTGCTGTTATTGATTGCACCAAAGGTAATGTCACCTTTCATGTTAATGGAAATGAGCATACGGTACACTTTCCGAGGAAACAACCCCAAGTTCACAGCGTAAATTGTATTGGGAAAATTCCATCAATTATATTTGGAGATTTTGAATTTCCTCTTCGTACTGCAAAGAAAAAGTATGATATTCTTATTATAGGGGATGTTCATATCCCCTTTGAGGTAACCTAGTGTCAATTCAAAATTTCTCTGGTTCCATGTTATTCAGAATGACTTTGTTAACAAGACTTGATCAACCTTGTTAGTGGATTCCTTTTGATGATCATGAGATGGATGAAACTAGAAGGCACCACCTTCTGTACCCTCTCTTTACCTTCTGTTAATTAGAATAAATAAAGCAGAAGTAGTATATTTTGTCTGTTTTCTGAATTATCCATGCAATAAAAAAATCCCGAAAATAAAAGTTCTCCAAATGCCATGACAATTTAATATGATTTTTTCTGGAATATTTGAGAACATTTGGCACTGAGAACACAGCAGGGGGAGCAAGCACCTGGCCACGAGGGTCCAGGACGCGCCCACCCCTACAGGGCACGCCCCCTGTCTCGTGGGCCCATAGTGGCTCCGCTCCACTTTCTCCTGCACCCACACACTCCTTCTTCCTCCCAAAAAATCCCCATCCAGCTCAAGCACGAGTTCCAGCTTGTTTTGCTGCGATTTTCGATCTCCTTGCTCAAAGCTCCATTCACAAAACTGCTTTGGGAGATTGTTCCTTGGTATGTGACTCCTCCAATAATCCAATTAGTTTTTGTTCTAGTGCTTTATTCATTGCAAATTCTTGCTGCCTTGGTGACCCTGTTCTTGAGCTTGCATGTTAAATTTAACAGGTCCAAGAAATTCTAATGCATGATATAGGCTCTAGGCACTTATGGGAGTAGTTGCTATCAACTATATTGAGTTTGTTTCACTTTTATTTTGAAGTTACTAAAAAATTCAGAAATATTGCAGAAAAAGAAATATGTTTAGGAAAATGTATCAAGGTGGTTCGTCGAGAAAGAAAGGACCCCGACTCGCGATACGTGAGCTGGACGACAAACCACCAAGGGAAGCTGACGTATGGCCTTGTGAATGGCCATCAGAGCCGTTTATGTGCAGCGGGTATCAAGGATGAATTTGATGCATATGTGCATAATGCCGATCTTGAGGCATTCATGCAAGATAAGTGCCCGCAATACCAGTACTTAACAGATTCATTTGTGAGAAGGTTTAAATTTACATCCTCGCGCAATTCTCATAGTGTCATGTTTGATATCTATGATACATCATATACCATGGACCTAGAAGATTTTAGTACTACTTGCAAACTCTCGCAGTGGGGAAGTGTTAATGAACCTAGTAAATCTGAATATAAGGACTTTCTTGCTAGTATCACTGTGGGAGAATCTAGAGAAATAGCACAAGCTACCATAGGGAGCAGTCACTTTCCTTCTATACATTATTTTGCTCTCTTCATTGGTAGATGCATTAATGGTAAAGATGAAGCATGTCACATGTGTGTTCCTGATCTTTGTGTTCTCAAGAGTGATGTATTAGGTGATAAACAATAAAACTTGGGGGCAATTGTTGCACGTAGGTTGCATCATAATGGTTTAGCTGGAGACTTTTTCAGAGGAATTTATGCAACCCGTTTGGCTAATTATCTTGAGATACCTATACATGAGAATGATACGGAGTTGCTCCCTGCTTATTTAGATCATAATGCCATGGTTAGTCATCATTTTCTTGAGAGGAATGAACAATTCCCCCAGTATCGACTAATCTTTGACAGACGTCGTGTTGTCCATATTACTCTTCTTGCTCCTACCCTTTTTGATTATCAGGCAAAATGAAGATATGTTGTCACCAGGGAGGAGGCAAACGAGTACGGGAGAAGAGCGGAGGCAGCCCGCCGTCAGGCTACAGCCGAGGAGGCAATGGCTACTAAATCTCAGTATGACCCCAGCTACAACTACGGATATCAGCCAGGCTACCCCTGGCCATAGACCAACTTAGGGCAAAAGCCTAAGCTTAGGGGAGTACGTATTTCCCACTGACTTTACATTCATGTTCACACACTCATTCTAGTGTCGGTGCTCATACTCTTTCATTGTACTATCCATGCTAGTTTAATTTATTTTTCTAGTTTTCTGCTTGTGTGTTTGATAAACCTTAAGAAAACCAAAAAAAAATTAGTTAGTTTAATTTCCATGCCTGTAGTAGTAATAATGAAAAGAAAAACCAAAAGATTTCTCGTTCTTCTTTTGCTTGTTGGGAGCTTTCCCGTGTAAATAGTTTTATATCTTTTCTTTCCTTTGGGGTCAAGAGTAGAAGACCATAATGAAAATGTCTAAGTGGCTCTCATATGCATGATTGTTGATTTAACCAAGAGCCCATATTATCTTGTCTTCTCTCTTGAATTGAATGCCTGCAGATTCCAGCTTAGTCCAATGCACATACACTCTTATTATACAAATCGTTTGGTCGTGCAAGTGAAAAGCAATAATGATGATATACGATGGACTATTTGAGATGAGAGAAGCTGGTATGAACTCGACCTCTCTTGTTTTTGTAAATATGATGAGTTCATCGTTCCTGATTCAGTCTATTATGAATAAACATGTTTGCAATGACAATTAGAGATTATAGTTGCTTATGCCATGCTTAATTAGCTAGGAGATTATAATGGTTTATCTTGCGTGCCAACATGCTATTAAAATGGTGTGATGTGGTATGATAGGGTGGTATCCTCCTTTAAATGAATTGAGTGACTCGACTTGGCACATGTTCACGCATGTAGTTGAAACAAAAAACAATATAGCCTTCACGATATTTATGTTCATGGTGGATTATATCCTACTCATGCTTGCACTCCGTGTTGATTAATTTTAATGCAAGTTCATGACTGTTGTCGCTCTCTCAGTTGGTCGCTTCCCAGTCTTTTGCTAACCTTCACTTGTACTAAGCGGGAATACTGCTTGTGCATCCAAACTCCATAAACCCCAAAGTTATTCCATATGAGTCCACCATACCTTCCTATATGCGGTATTTACCTGCCATTCTAAGTAAATTTGTATGTGCCAAACTCCAAACCTTGAAATGAAATTCTGTTTTGTATGCTCGAGCAGCTCATGTATCAACTAGGGTTGTCTGTATCTTCCATGCTAGGTGGTTTATTCACAAGGGGAGTGGACTCCGCTCCTCATTCACGAGAAAATGGCTGGTAACCGGGATGCCCAGTCCCATGATCAAAAAGATCAAATCAAATCAAAATAATTAAACAAAACTCCTCCATGATTGTTGTTAGTTGGAGGCACTCGTTGTTTCGAGCAAGCCATGGATTGATGTTTGTTGGTGGTGGGGGAGTATAAACTTTACCATTCTGTTTGGGAACTGCCTATAAAGTATGTAGCATGGAAGATATCGAGATCTCATAGTTGTTATGTTGACAGTGAAAGTATACCAGCCAAAATGTTATTCATCTCTGTTTTAAAAATCAAGCTCTGGCACCTCTACAAATCCCTGCTTCCCTCTGCGAAGGGCCTATCTATTTACTTTTATGTTGAGTCATCACACTCTTATTTAAAAGCACCCGCTGGAGAGCACACTATCATTTGCATGCATTACTATTAGTTTATATCGGGTATGACTTGACTGGATCTCTTTTACCATGAATTACAATGTTTATTCAGTCCTTGATCTTTAAAGGTGCTCTGCATTTATGTTTTGCGGTCTCAGAAAGGGCTAACGAGATACCATCTTGTTATATCATATTATGATTGTTTTGAGAAAGTGTTGTCATCCGAGATTTATTATTATGTTCTCACTATGTAGGGTAGCACAGAAGAAAACAAAAAAATTCCGACCTACGCACCAGCCCAGGACCACTATGGAGACTGCATGCATGGTTTGATCTTTTTCGTTACCGACTCGTAGCGCAGCGGGAAGTAGAGTCGATGATGATCGGCGGTGCAGATCCCCGCATCTAGGATTTACAACTGCCCAACCGCGAGGATGTATACCCTCATCCGCCCCACGGACATCCTTCCGGGAGGCGGTCGAACAGTCCCTTGGACGGTGTCGCGAACAGCCCTTCGGGAGGACCCTCAAAACTCGGACGGTCACTCGGACAGCCCTTCGGGAGGACACTCAAAACTCGGACGGTCACTCGGACATCCCTTCGGGAAGCACTCTCAAACTAAGACCGAAACTAAGATCTCTATACGGATTTTCACACATACGGTGTCATCTATCCGGCAGGGCTTCGCCGTCCAGAACTAGTTCCTGCCGGAACCCAGACAGCCTTTCGACTCTACGAAACTATTTCGCTGGGAGGGAGAGAAGAAGCCAGATCATTGCATAGAACTTTTATGGAGCAAAGGATGAGTGTGGAGAGTGCCTCTCTAACTCCATTTATAGGAAAAAGCCAAGGGGTAGGGGCACATGAAAACCCCAAGATGCCCACACTTTATGTCACACATAAAGGGCATAAAGGGCATAAAGGGATGTCAAGTGGAGCCCCATGGAGGAGCTGCACCCTCCAACGTCCCACCTTCATGGGGGCCCCCAAAGGGGATTCCTTGATCCCCAAGTCCTTCTAGAAGCCTTTTGGGAAAAGCCCAAAAAGGTGGCTTTCCATAAATATCCCAAAAAGCACTTTCACTATTCACGATGACATTTTTCAGCATCCGTTCGAACTGAAAATATTTATGTGGGCTTAGAACATTTCCAGTACCCACAAAAATGATTTTCAAGGTGTTCCGAAACAATTCCGGTCTAGTGATTTTCATCTGCGAAAAGCATCTGAAGTGGTTCCGGCAGTTCCGGAGCATATCCGGTTATTATCCCGGAAAATTCCAGAAAGCTTCCAAAATGATTCTGGCACCCTCCAAGAATTATCAGGCATGTGCCAAAAACAATTTGACTTAATGGTATCCCCTGAAACAACTTTTTAGTTTCACCGAAACTCATCCGATGACCTCTCTCTGCGGAACCTTTTCCACTGTCCGAAACTTTTCCGGTGTTCGAAACTTTTTCGGTGATTTTCTCTCAGACTCCATGTCTAGTATTCAGCAGATAGATGATCCTTAAGCGTGTGACCCTATAGGTTTGGTGAAGTATAGACATGACCCGGAACCCCTTCTGATCAATGATCAACATCGGAGCCGTGGACACCCATATTGACCCCTATACCCACACGAATGAATATTCGAGTGAACCTCCAGTTGTCGTGTGCTATTCCTATTGCTTTGCGATATGTTACAAAGACCGGAGGTGAGATTTACTTGCATCCCCGTGGATCAACAACTTGTCCACTATGCTAGTACCTCGTTACTGGTTTTGTTCTCTTTTCTTGTTTCCGTGTTCTGGCATCCCTGTGATCAAATCACACTGTGTCTGGCCAGACGATGATGGGTACCGTAACACCGAGAGGGCCCGAGAATATCTATCCATCGTCGGAGGAGAAAATCCCAATCTTGAGCTATCAAGTTACTTGACACACCTTTCCATGAACCCGTAAGCCGCCGTAATAGCCACCCATTTACGGATGACGTTTAACAAACCCCAAAGTTCATGAAGCAAGCATGAAGAAACTCGATACTCTCATGGTCTAAGGAATCATGCAAACGTTAACCATCTCTATGTTATTTACCATTAACTTATGATAAATGAATCTCATAGCATAACATCAATCCGGGTCGATTCAACAGAAACGTTCTCTTAACATTGTGCCCTCAATGTGGCTGGCATAGACATGCCCATGATTGGGAAAACATAATCATCATGCAACACTTGAGCTAGTCTTAGAGGCATGACTAGGAATACATTTTACCATTTATTATTCCACACGTGCACGTGGGTTTTCCCCAAAGCCTTTATGGATATACGGGCTCGGGAACCACATCAGTTATAGCATGGAACATAAACATAATTATGAACATGGAGATAATTAATAGCATTTATTATTGCCTCTAGGGCATATCTCCTATAGACTCCCACTTGCACTAGAGTCAATAATCTAGTTTAATGCTAATGCACTTCACACCTATGGCACACCGGTGTAAATATGCTTCGCTAGTGGTATAGCCTGATGTCCAATAGAACTGACGACTTCAGCTCCATGTGTATCTCTGCATATCCTTGCGTTTTCACGCTTTCACAAAATTCATATTTTGTGAGGACTTGGCTTTATATATGTGTGAATCATTGGTCGAAACCTGATTCCTCAGACTGAGCTATGGAGCAACTATCTGCAAAGTGTCCCATTGACCAAAGCCTTCTTGGAACCATACTTAAGTTCTTGAATGAACTATGTGATTCAACATCTTGTTTGTCGCTTCTAAAGCAGCAACATACTCCGCCTCTGTTATAGAATTCGCCACAGTAACTTATTTGGAACAATTTCCAACTAACTGTGCCACCATATTGTGCATTATACAAAACCCTTAACTTAAATCGAAAATTGCATGGATAAAAGATGAAGACTGTATCGATGTAACATTTTACAACGAACTCTTCATGATCTCCGCTTGCGAGAAAACATATCATCAGTACTTTGTCTAGTACTCAATGACATCTTTCACTGTTGTCCCACGATCAGTACTTTGATCACTTTAGTATCCATACTCGCAACACCTTTGGAATATCGGACATATCTGGTTGTTTTACATACCATGGAATACATGATTAATCCAAACACAGAAGTGCATGGAATCTGCATCATGTATTTTGCTCATCAGTGTTTTGGGACACCGAGTCTTGCAAAAAACTCTTCCATGTGACTCCGGCAAGAATCACTCCTTGGTGGTTTTAAATGATAAAAGGTTTTAGCACCTTGTCAATATGTATTCATTGCTTAGACCTATTAGGTAAATCTATCTCCATAGATCATTATGCCTAATACTGAGGCTATTTAGCCTAAGCACTTCATCAAAAAACTATTTTCAAATGAAGTCCTAATTCGTGTCAAGAAATTTATTTCCAATTAACAATGTGTCAAGCACACAAGGTTTTTAGAAATATTATTACGCTCCCACTTACTTTCTTGAATTACAAGCATCTCCGTTACCCATTGATGAAGTCAAACCCCTTTGCCATTCCATCAAAGGACAAAGATTCCAACTCCATTTTTCTCTCTTCTGTCCATCGCTGGAACTCTGAAGTTTGCACCCTTACTAGCATCCTCTGGATAGACAAAATGCCTTGGACTGTAACACATGCAAGTCCTTGGTTTCATTTCCATCAATGGAAATCCTATTGTCATCCATGTTTCATATCTCATGATTGAAATATGTATTAATTGCTAGCCGAACTGACTTTAAGCATCGCTACGATGAAAACAACCTCATCATAGTCAACTGTTGAACTTCTTATTTCAACAAGTCGAGCTTTATGGATAAAACATTTTTATCCGTATCAGTTTTAAGTTCCATAAATATTCGTTAGACTCTATGTCTTTCGAAAGGTATATCAAGGTTTTAATCTTGAATCACTTATATGGAAACTAACTCGGGTTGTACTGGCATTTAGCCAATTCTGGAGTCAGGGCCCATCAACGCTTCCTTGTGTATCATAGGTATAATGTTGTCTAACAACAATATCTCGTTTGCGCATCTGAGAGGTTTGCACGAGCCTTGCCTACGTGGTTCAGCTGCAAGTTCGACCAAAGTTCATACATTTTATTGTAGAGACTTCCTTATCAATCGCAATAGGAAACTCTGCAATTACTTCCAAGGTCTCTTTCCTTTGATCTGATGACGAAGATATTGTTTATCTCGTCGAGTTGCACTATTCTCCCACTCACCTTTTTTGAAAGAACAATTTTCTTCAAAATCACACTGTTCTTTATGGCAAAACCCAATAATTTGGATAACCTACAAAGTAGCACTTGTCTGATTTGGAATAGGTTTGTAACCTTTTACACAAGCCCCATATTCCAAATGTTGAGAAAATATATAACATGGTTGGGCGTACCATACCATGGCTTCATTTCAACAGACCCGATGTAGCTCTTTTCAGTGTAAAAGCCGCAGTCTCTAAAGCATCACTTTTAAAGGGATAATGGCAAATTTATTTATGTCTTCTTTGACCTTACCATGTCATAAATGGTTAGACTACATCTCCACGGACTTTTCACTTGCAGTGGTGTTCCGGGAGGTGCAAGTTATGAAACCCCTATCACAACTCATCAGACATTCGCTAAACATGTAACTCAAATATTCCTTTGTGCAATCAAATTGCAGAAACATAATTTTCTTGTTACAATAACTTCTACTTCATTTTTTAGAACCTTTCGAATGATTTCAAAAGATCCAGATTTACGTCTCATCAAGTAAATATCCATATATGTACTTGAGTCATTTCTGAAGATAAATAAATCCACCACTAACAACACTTATCGGACTACACACATCAAATGTATGATCACTAATAAGTTTGTTGTTCGTTCCTTATGGCCTATGAATGGTATTTTAGTCACTTCACTTTTCGAAGGAAAGTTGCAAGTGTCAGATGATTCAAAAATCAAAAAGACTTTACAATCCATCAAAATGGAATTTTCCATGCGGGTTTCTCCAATGTGACCAAATGTAGTGCCACACGTGTGTGGTATTCTTTTAGTCTTGCGACATTTAGTGTTAGTGTTATGGATGTATCATATTACCATCAATATTCATAACATACATCCCATTTTGGATGGAAGCATGGCCCTTCATGTTATTCATAATACTTAACAACAATTTGTTTTTTTATGAACAACTCTTTTGCAACAAACATTGTGCAATGGGCTAGAGTGTATGAAACTCTAAAATGAATTATGAAAGTAAACCCAGAGGTATTGTATTACTATCAATATTCATAACATACATCTCATTCATAATGAAAGTATGGCCCTTGTGTTATTCATAACATCGAGCATAAAAAGTTCTCTTATGAACAACCTTCTTGCAAGATACCTTATGCAATGGGCTAGAGTTTGTAAAACTCTAAATGAATTATGAAAATAAATATAGACGTCAATACACCGATGGAAGGTATAGTAACATTTACTATGTTCCATGTGTATACCTTAACCTCATTTCTGGCTAGCCTTTTAGGCCATAGTAGCTCTTACATTGATTCGTACCAGAATGCAATCGAGCGAGTATCTTTGTGATTAACTCATAATACCCAAGAATTAGTGATTAACATGTTTAACCATAATTCCCAAGAACAATATCTTTGACCAGCCTACTATACATCAAAAACTTGTATGACATTCATACATGAGCTGAATATTCCAGTCATCTTTCTTTCTGCCTTTATACTTCTAACAGTTTAACTTTTAGTATTTCTCCTACTCGCAAAAGAAGCACCCAACTTAAGAGTAGCGTTAGCCCCAGACTTCCTAGGCGTGTAAGCCATACTAACACCCTTTGGACACTTCCTTTCTCTTTAAGTTATTTTTTTATTCACCTTTCATTATATGACAGGCGTTCTTCTGGATCCCTTTCCCAACAGTCAAATGCATAGTAAACACTTTTACTAATACTTGCAAACAAACATTGCTTTGTTTGTATCTGAAAATAATTTTCAGTTCCATGAATATCATATAACTATCCCAACTTTCGAAGTTTGGGTTTCATGGAAGCAAACATATTCCAGTTTACCGTAACAGAATTCTAGCTTTTGGATCGAAGGACGAGAGTCACATGATCCATAGCATTAGCGGGAGGATACGGAAAGCATGCGATAGGACAAAGGCCTTCTCGGCACTTTCGAGGAGAATCCTCATATTATGTTACCAATCGTAAATTTTTAACCAGATATTTAACAACTATTCAATTTTAACAGGGAAGGTGGAAACGCGAGCCATTATTCTACAACTATTTTGCAAAAAACACTTAGACAGTGTTCATAATTAATTGCACTGAGAATTAAACATGTTAATTCGACAGTGCGCTCCCACTCAAATCAATATCTCTCAAAATTGATTATGAGTGATACAAGACCGACATTTCAATTGTTCGCCATTGGTGTAACACCACTGATGACGAAAAATCTCAACCGGTAGGCCAACTTGCCAATCACATATCTATGTGACTCTTGTTCATCTTTCGATGTGTGTGTTCCGAGCTCATGAAGGTCATGCCTGGACGTCAAGACAACCAAGTGATCTCGCTGCGAGGTCTCAACTCACCCGCCTCACACTTCTCTAATCCTTCGTACCCGTGCGACACGGCGCACCCCAAAAAGATAGGTGACGTCACGGTGCTACACTTGGGAGAACACTATCTACTTGATATATATTTTTGTGAGAGATCACCCTAATAAAAAGCGACTACCGCGCAATCAAGAAGGGTGCATCATAAGGGATAAACATCTCAGGCAATTCATAATAGCATGATATGGTATAGCCCTTTCTGACGGAGAAGTCTTTCATTTCTTCGTCTTCGGCATTTGCGTCGGTGTTCACCTTCGCGGAGATAGCCACGACCTTGTCGATGCACCATATAATATTGCTATCTCTATAGCTAATAAAATAAGCGCATTACCTAAGGTTGACACGCAGGTCATTAAAGTGACAATCATATGGCTCCAGTCATCATGCCGAATCATGACACGCAGGTCACGTTAATTTACATTATATAGTCATCTCATGCATAATCAAATTATTATGAGCACTGCTATACCACATCACATGCAAACCATCCTGCAAAACCAAGTTAGACGCCTCTAATAGGTTCATACAAAAAAGGTTTTACGTGGCTTCTAAGGTTCCGAAACAAACCGAAGCTACCTACGTCCATCATTAAATATGATTTATTCAAGCCGCTAGATTAACATCTCGGGGTGTATGAAACACGAGATAATTAAATCTCGAGCCCCATACTAAACTTCATCATACACATGACCCCCGTGCAGATCATATCTGCAATGCCCTTTCATTTGCGAATTTCATCTTTCTTTTGACTACGGCAGAACCCAAAGAACTGATAGCACTTCCATGATCAATCAGGATCACAGATTGCCAAAACTTTGTCAAATTCCACCATGTTGTCTCGAGATTGAGCAAACGCAAATTCTAGGGAAGCAATAAGAACGTCGGGTAACAGATTTCATCTGCTACCCGCACAAATATTTTTCAGTAATAGAACTCATTTACTACAAATTATATTGTGCAACACCCATACATCTCTATGTATTCTAGATTGTAACCTGCATCTACGCATATCACGGCTCTTGATGCCACTGTAGGGTAACGCAGCTAAAAACAAAAAAAATCTGACCTATGCACCAGCCCAGGACCACTATGGAGACTGCATACATGGTTTGATCTTTTTCGTTACCGACTCGTAGCACAGCGGGAAGTAGAGTCAATGACGATCGGCGGGGCAGATCCCCGCAGCTAGGAATTACAACCTCCCAACCACGAGGATGTATACCCTCATCCGCCCCACGGACATCCCTTCGGGAGGCGGTCGAACAGTCCCCCGGACGGTGTCGCGAACAGCCCTTCGGGAGGACCCTCAAAACTCGGACGGTCACTCGGACAACCCTTCAGGAGGACCCTCAAAACTCGGACGGTCACTCGGACAGCCCTTCGGGAGGCACTCTCGAACTAAGACCGAAACTACGATCTCTCTACAGAGTTGCACACATACGGTGTCATCTATCCGGCAGGGCTTCGCCGTCCAAAACTAGTTCCTGCCGGAACCCAGACAACCTTTCGGCTCTATGAAACTATTTCGCCGGAAGGGAGAGAAGAAGCCAGATCATTGCATGGCACTTGTATGAGAGCAAAGGGATGAGTGTGGAGAGTGCCTCTCCACCTCTATTTATAGGAAAAATCCAAGGGGTAGGGGCACATGAAAACCCCAAAATGCCCACACTTTATGTCACACATAAAGGGCATAAAGGGCATAAAGGGATGTCAAGTGGAGCCCCATGGAGGAGCTGCACCCTCCAACGTCCCACCTTCATGGGGGCCCCCAAAGGGGATTCCTTGATCCCCAAGTCCTTCTAGAAGCCTTTTGGGAAAAGCCCCAAAAGGTGGCTTTCCATAAATATCCCAAAAAGCACTTTCACTATTCACGACAACATTTTTCAGCGTCCGTTCGAACTGAAAATATTTATGTGGGCTTAGAACATTTCCAGTACCCACAAAAAATGATTTTCAACGTGTTCCAAAACAATTCCGGTTTAGTGATTTTCATCTGCGAAAAGCATCTGAAGTGATTCCGGCAGCTCCGGAGCATATCCGATTATTATCCCGGAAAATTCCAGAAAGCTTCAAGAATGATTCTGGCACCCTCCAAGAATTATCAGGCATGTGCCGAAACCAATTTGACTTAATGGTATCCCCTGAAACAACTTTTCAGTTTCACTGAAACTCATCTGATGACCTCTCTCTGCGGAACCTTTTCCAGTGTCCGAAATTTTTCCGGTGTCCGAAACTTTTTCGGTGATTTTCTCTCCGATTCCTTGTCTAGTATTCAGCATATAGATGACCCTTAAGCATGTGACCCTATAGTTTAGGTGAAGTATAGACATGACCCGGGACCCCTTCCGATCAATGATTAACATCGGAGCCGTGGACACCCATATTGACACCTATACCCACACGAATGAATTTTCGGGTAAACGTCCAGTTGTTGTGTGCTATTCCTGTTGCTTCGCGATATGTTACAAAGACACGAGGTGAGATTTACTTGCATCCCCGTGGATCAACAACTTGTCCACTACGCTAGTTACCTCGTTACTGGTTTTGTTCTCTTTTCTCGTTTCCGTGTTCTGGCATCCCTGTGATCAAATCACACTGTGTCTGGCCAGACGATGATGGATACCGTAACACTGAGAGGACCCGAGAATATCTCTCCATCTTCGGAGGAGCAAACACCAATCTTGAGCTATCAAGTTACTTGACACACCTTTCCATGAACCCGTAAGCCGCCGTAATAGCCACCCATTTACGGATGACGTTTAACAAACCCCAAAGTTCATGAAGCAAGCATGAAGAAACTCGATACTCTCATGGTCTAAGGAATCATGCAAACGTTAACCATCTCTATGTTATTTACCATTAACTTATGACGAATGAATCTCATAGCATAACATCAATCCGGGTCGATTCAACACAAATGTTCTCTTAACATTGTGCCCTCAAAGTTGCTGGTATAGACATGCCCATGATTGGGAAAACATAATCATCATGCAACACTTGAGCTAGTCTTAGAGGCATGACTAGGAATACATTTTACCATTTATTATTCCACACGTGCACATGGGTTTTCCCCAGAGCCTTTATGGATATACGGGCTCAGGAACCACAACAATTATAGCATGGAACATAAACATAATTATGAACGTGGAGATAAATAATAGCATTTATTATTGCCTCTAGGGCATATCTCCTACACACTAGCTGATTATGCCATTTATATGAGTAAACATGGGACCTAAGTGTTATTGTGAATATGGTTAGTTCATAATCTTGCTGAAAACTTGAATGCTGGCTTTACATATTTGCAACAACAAGAGCAAATAGAGTTTGTAAAAGTTTTTCTTTATCACTTTCAGTTTATCAACTGAATTGCTTGAGGACAAGCAAAGGTTTAATCTTGGGGGAGTTGATATGTCTCCATAGTATCTACTTTTCCAAACACTTTTGCCCTTGTTTTGGACTCTAACTTGCATGATTTGAATGACACTAACCTGGACTGACGCTGTTTTCAGCAGAACTGCCATGTTGTTATTTTTGTGCAGAAATAAAAAGTTCTCAGAATGTCCTGAAAATATACAGAGATAACTTTTGGAAAATATAAAAAATATTGGCGAAGGAATCAAGCCCAGGGGGCCCACACCCTATCCACGAGGGTGGGGGGCGCGCCCCCTCCCCCTGGGCGCGCCCCCTGTCTCGTGGGCCCCCTAATGCTCCACCGACCTCAACTCCAACTCCATATATTCCGTTTCGCAGAGAAAAAAATAAGAGAGGAAGTTTCATCGCGTTTTACGATATGGAGCCGCCGCCAAGCCCTAATATCTCTCGGGAGGGCTGATCTGGAGTCTGTTTGGGGCTCCGGAGAGGTGGATTCGTCGCCGTCGTCATCATCAACCATCCTCCATCACCAATTTCATGATGCTCACCACCATGCGTGAGTATTCCCATCGTAGGCTTGCTGGACGGTGATGGGTTGGATGAGATTTACCATGTAATCAAGTTAGTTTTGTTAGAGTTTGATCCCTAGTATCCACTATGTTCTGAGATTGATGTTGCTATGACTTTGCTATGCTTAATGCTTGTCACTAGGGCCCGAGTGCCATGATTTCAGATCTGAACCTATTATGTTTTCATGAATATATCTTGATCCTATCTTGCAAGTCTATAGTCACCTATTATGTGTTATGATCCGACAACCCCGAAGTGACAACAATCGGGATACTTCTCCGTGATGACCGTAGTTTGAGGAGTTCATGTATTCACAATGTGTTAATGCTTTGGTCCGGTACTCTATTAAAATGAGGCCTTAATATCCCTTAGTTTCCATTAGTACCCCGCTACCACGGGAGGGTAGGACAAAAGATGGCATGCAAGTTCTTTTCCATAAGCATGTATGACTATATTCGGAATACATGCCTACATTACATTGATGAACTAGAGCTAGTTCTGGGTCACCCTGTGTTATAACTAATACATGATGAATTGCATCCGACATAATTATCCATCACTGATCCAATGCCTACGAGATTTTCACATATTGTGGTTTTCTTATTTACTTTTCCTTTGCTACTGTTAAAATTGCTACAAAGCTTCTATTGTTACTTTTTCCACGGTTACCATTACTATCATACTACTTTCCTAATAAGTACTTTGTTGCAGATACTATGTTATCCAGGTGTGGTTGAATTGACAACTCAACTGCAATACTTGAGAATATTCTTTGGCTCCCCTTGTGTCGAATCAATAAATTTGGGTTGAATACTTTACCCTCGAAAACTGTTGCGATCCCCTATACTTGTGGGTTATCACCTGTCTTCACGGCTCCTTCTAGATATCCCGTGGATGCTATCACGGAATCTCAACATTGCCACCTTATGACGCAATGGATGAAATTCAAAGTCAAGGCGGCTGTTGGCTTTGTCTTACCTACTGACCCTGGCGCAAACTACCACTGTCGGTCGATTCCAGAAGGATATGCTAGGGTGATGGTGGATGAAATAACGGACGAATTTGAGGACCTCGAGCTTGACCACCCTACGGGTGAAGGGGAGATTCGGCTGGGTTCTTCTCTGAAGACTCCATGCCTATGGCGGAAGGAGCTCATCAACCTTCCGAACTGGACGCCTCCGCCTCCTCCTCCTCCTCCGCCGAGTCAGGGCACTCGGCCTCCTCCTCCGGCGAGTGATCAGGTCACTCAGCCTCCTTCTCCGGCGCATGGCGGCACTCTGCCTCCTTCTCCGCCTGCGCCGGCGCGCCCGACCAGCCAACCTCCTCCTTCTCCGCCTCGTCAACAAGGGCAGAAGAGACCCGCCACCGCGCCGACTGGTCCGGTGCATCGTAGTCCTTCTCCTCCGCCTCGTAAGAAAGGAAAGATAGCCATAACCACTCCGTCTGCTCCGACGTCTAGCAGTACAGCCAGAGGTGGGAGGCAATACAGATTCAGTCCTTCTCTGAAGACTCCAGAGAAGTTACCATACGAGAGGAGCCTGGAGGAAAACACGAAGATCGTGCGAGCCGAAGTGAAGAACATCTTTGAAGGGGTGAAAGCAAAGAAACATCCACCTCCGAAGGAGAAGATAGATCCGGTAAAAGCGAAGCGTACTCTGGCTGCCCTGAAGTAACCACCAAAGTCTCTGATGAAAGGCAACTATAAGCGCATTATTGAAAAATGTCATTTATCGAAGCGGAGCAGTCGGGAAGTACTGTCAGTGATCAAAGGTTAGCAGAACAACGAGATGGGAAAAAAATTGCCCAGCTCGGCGATCAAGCGAACCAATCGTCCCCCCTCCCCGCTCCAGGTGTCTAGCGATATCGTCGCTAAAGATCCGGGGATGGTACTCGGTTATAACGATCTTGGAGATTACCTGCCTGATGATGTACATTATGATTTCTTGGAGGTGGACGAACACAAATAAGAGTACGAGAAGCCTCTCGTCAAAGATGAAAGATCTCTAACAACGATGATGCGAAGATTTCGTGATTGGTACATGAAAACACTACAGAGAGTCTGAGGGGAGGAATATTTTGACGCTGAGAGTTAGAGAGGAGCATGACCTTGTTGGAATTGAACTGTTGAATGTTCCATTTGAGGAGTTCTTCACATTTTTCTATCAAAAGGCCCTTGATAAATTAACGGTCACTTGCTACTGCATGTAAGTAGTACTACTTCTGTCATTAAGTCTTTATATATAGGTCAGCTCTTTCATTGCATGTATTGTTAATTATCCTCACTATATTATGCAGATTGAAGATCGCCGAATTGAAGAAAAGACAAATCGGTGATATTGGGTTCATTAACACAAATCTCATAGATGCATATATGGTTGAATTTCAGGCCAGAGATACCGAGGCCAAGTTGCTACAATCATTTGTATTAAATCAAAAGAAAGCTATAATACTCTTTCCTTACAACTTCAAGTGAGTGTTACTGTCTTGTGCATATTCGGCTTCCCTTATTAGTCGAGGTTATAGTAATGTAATTGATGAGTTATGCATGCGTGCGCAGCTTCCACTATATTCTCTTAGAGATTAAGCTTGAGCAGGGACTGGTAACCGTCTTAGACTCGAGATGAAAAGATCCCAAGGAGTATGCGGACATGACTGGAATTCTAGAGAAGTAAGTTAAATCGATCATTATCGTACCATATCAGCAACTTTGCTCATTTCCTGATATCAAGTAATTGTTTTCTTTGTCTGGCAGGGTTTGGAAAAAATTCACCTCAAAAACTCCGGGACTGCCGAAGAAGCTGCAATTTAAACACCCGAAAGTAAGTACTATAGTAGCATGTTCCGCGCATCTCCTGGTGATTCAAGCGCTAGTTTCATCAATACCATTTAGCATGCTTTCTTATCAGTTTGATTGACCTCTATTTCTTATAAAGTGATTGTGGCAGGAACAAGGGAATGATTACTATGGATTCTACATTTGCGACTCCATCCGCCACACGACCTGTGAGCGGGGCTACTCTGACAAACAATATGAAGTGCGTAAATAATAATATTCACAATTTTATTTTATTACCATCATTTGTGATGAGTTTCATTTATTCATATATATGTATTGAACTCCTTCTTCAAATTAGATATTTCGGATGCGGGATGAACTCCTACCACCAGATCGTATGCGAGCAATTCAAGAGGAATTGGCGACATTCTTTCTTGACCACGTGATCGATAAAGACGGAGAATACCATGTGAACCCTGAGTTCATATATAATTAGGAGATTATATTGTAAGGGATAATTATATTGTATATATGTAGCCAGTAGCGTCGAATAGATATACGAGAACTTGTTGTTCGACCAATCTCTTAGAGAAGGAGAGGTTGTCGATATCACTTCTCTCTGTATGCATATGTTCATGACGATCTTCTGTTTCCTTCATTTGCTTACTAGCTAGCGTGTCTAGTCCTCTCTATACGTATAGTATGTAGCGTCGACCAAGCACGGAGATAAGAGAGGACACTTCTCTCTATTAATTAGCTAGCTAACACAATATATGAAACACCTAAATTAACCCCCCAAAATCCCCTACCCCTTAAAAAAACAAAAACCCCAGCCCCTGAAATGCTGACGCGTGGATGCCTATTGGTCCCAATTGGTGCCAGCAACCGAAACCAAAGGGCCTC
This sequence comes from Triticum turgidum subsp. durum, assembly GCA_900231445.1. Classification (NCBI taxonomy): domain Eukaryota; kingdom Viridiplantae; phylum Streptophyta; class Magnoliopsida; order Poales; family Poaceae; genus Triticum; species Triticum turgidum. The sequence continues at coordinate 761,627,996 of LT934114.1, forward strand.
CTGCCTGGGCTCGCCGCACCGGCCACGTGGAGGCCCATCTATCCCGGTTTGTATAAGAACCGAGACTAAAGGTCTAGGGCATTAGTAACGACACTTTAATCCCGGTTCAATAACCGGGACAATTACGAACCGGGACAATAGGCCCTTTTTCTATTAGTGAATGCTAGCCAGGAGGAAGGCGTCTGACCAAGCTTCACTATTTAACACTGGCATTACGGGCTTTCCATGGCTGACAACACATATGCTCCAAAAATGATGAGCCAGGGGTGCCAAACCTCTCGACGACATCACCAAATTGAACAAATGCAGCTATATTTAGCGAGGAATCGCCACCAGCTCAGGAGGAAGGCCAGCTCGAGGAGGAGGATGAGCTGGAGCCTGCCAAGGCCAAAAATGTCGACGGTGAAGTCGACTTTGGTGCTGGAGGACAAGTCGTAGGATGCAACCATCGATGTCGAGGCCTAGACCGCAACCCACGCGTGGCGGACTTCAACCTCAAGCTCTATTCAGTGAAACACAACGACGACCACTATGTGTCGAGCCGTTGTGGCAGGAGACTAGCGTGTCCGGAGGAGTGTGACCGAGAGCAGAACGACGACCAAGGGGATGATGGAGGGGGCATGTTTCCGCATGAGAGGACAGTCGCCATGGTGACAGAGGGGAGCACCATTGTTGAAGTTGGCCAAGAAGGCTCAGCTCCAGTCGCAAAGGAAAACATGGTTGTCAGGCCTTCCCATGGTATTGCCATTGCACAATAGCTATATATAAGTCGCCTGAATTTGGAATTTCAGTCAGTCGTTTTTTACGTGAAGGAAGGAGCTCGCCGAAGGGAAGGAGTGAGCTCGCCGGAGAAGACCCGGTATCTATCTTAGGGTGGCAGGCTACCCCATTATCTATCTTAGGATGGAAAGCTACCCCGTTATCTATCTTAGGGTGGCACGCTACCGCATCATCTATCTTGGGGTGGCACACGACCTATTATCTATCTTAGGGGTGTGGAGGTGGTGCAAGTTTGCCGGAGAAAAACCGTCATCACCGGTGTTAGAGAGATGACTGAGGCAGCGGTTGTACGATGGTGGGCGTCGGTTGAGGGGGAGGTGGCGTGGCGAAGCGGCCGCATGTGGCGGAAGTAGGCGGTCCAGCCGACAGTTGTGGGCGGTTCAGATCGAGGTTGTGAGGAGAAAGAAGATGAACAGTGTTTTCAAAGATAGAAGAAGAAGATTCGATGGTTACTTTTTCATCCAACGGAGGAGAATAAATCGACTGGCCCAAATTCTAAATTCACTCGACTGTCCCCTTGCCATTCCCTTTCCTTTAACATGTTTACTGCACGGCTGACATGAGGTAAAGCCACCAAGCAGAATACTGGAACATTTCCCCCAAACACGTGGGCATCGATGATCAATGACGGAGCTAGCATCTTATAACGCCTATGTCTAAGCTAGCTTGAGTGATGGACTCTAGTGATTTTTTATATTTTGAATGACGAATTGCAAAGGCAAATATTGCTAGGCGGTCTATTGCCTCAACTATCCTACGCATGTCTCCGCCACTGTCCATGATGGAATCTCATAGGCCTGGAGGCCTAGCATTGGGGTAGGCTATGCCCATCTTTATATAAGAGGAAGGTAATATCATATGGAATCATAGAACTTGCATCGCATGTTCAGTTTGATGATAGAACTCTGAAAATACGGTTTTATGATCAAACATACAAATACGGCCACAATACATGTATGCAGGCGTATTCATGTGTATGGCCCCACCTGTCAGTGAGTGATAGCACTGGGCACGACTTAGTTTTACAAAAAACACCCACATATTTTTTCTTAGTTGCAGAAAAAGTCAACCACCGCGACACATATTTGCGCAAAACCTCTTCACAAATTTTCTATTTACTTCAAACACTGACCGCAGTACTGAGTACTGCCATTATGTGTGAAAATTGAACAAAAAAAGGGTGTGGTGAGAATCGAACTGGCAAACAACTATTGAGCACGGAACAGTCAAGCCCACTATCCAGGTCCGTATATCAAATTCAGATTTTTGTTGTTGTTAATATTCTGGTATAATGGCAGTTACTGTGGTCGGATTTAATCGGATTTTTGTGCAAAAATGCGTTACAGTAGTTGACTTTCCCCAAATAAAAAATGAGGGTGTTTTCTGTAAAAAAATATGTCATGCCCAGCTCCATCACTGACTGCCATGTGGGTCCATACAAATGGATACATTCACATACGCGTACTATGACCATATCTTGTTCTAACACCAAGCTAAACATACGGTGTTATTACCTCTAAGAGGAAATACCTGTGAGCACTGAAAATTGCTGAAATTCTTAGTGTGAAAGTTTCAAAGTGTCAAGCAATGTATAATACGGTGATTGTATAAACCGTATGTAGTTAGATATGGCGTGCGTGTTTGTTGTAACCATGGGTTAGATAGGTCAGGGCTCTTCAGATTGCCTAACTAGTTTCCTTGTAGATCAATCCACAGCCCTAACCTCCTAAACTCCTTGTAATCTTTGCTCCTATATAAACACGTATGCGTCCCTGCTTAAGCATACGCTTTAGCCTCAATTCTCACATGGTATACAGAGCCAACTCCTTCCAACACATCTAGGTCATGTCGTCCTCCTCCTCTCCTGTTGCCATGGCCTCCCCTTCCCTCGCTGCTCTCGGCCATACCATCACCGAGAAACTAACCAGGGAAAACTTCCTGGTATGGAAGGCGCAAGTCCTGCCGCACATCAAAGCGGCAGGCATGATGGGCTACCTTGATGGTTCGGTCAAGGAGCCGGACGCCGTTCTTCTCATGCAGAGGGACATCGCCGACGGGAAGAAGGAAACCGTCACCACGCCAAACCCCCACCACGCCATCTGGGTAACGCAGGATCAACGGGTGCTTACGTTCTTGATTGCATCTCTCTCGTGATGTTCTCATGCAAGTCTCGGATCATACCACCTCTGCTCGCATCTGGCAAGCTTTGGTCCAAAGTTTTTCATCGCAATCTAGGGCCCGTACCATCCAGCTTCAGTCTGCCCTACGTAACACACGCAAGGGGGACATGTCGGCAGCAGCCTACTTCACCAAGATGAAGGGCATCGCCGATGAACTCGTAGCCGCCGGGAAGCCTCTTGGAGAAGATAATCTCGTCGACCAAATCCTTCAGGGCCTGGTGCACGAACGGACTACAACGGGTTCGTTTTGGCTATCTCTACGCGCGCCACCATGGACCAATAGATCGGGCTCACTGAGCTCTTCTCGTTGCTTCCAGCGACTGAAGGCCGCATCGCCGCTCAGCAGGCGACGTTCTCCCCCAACCACTCCGCCAACCTTGCGTCGCGTGGCGTCGGCCGTGGCTGCAACTACAGCCATGGAGGCCGCAGCAGTGGCGGCGGCAGTGGACGCGGCGGCTACAACAACTCTGGGGCGCCATGCTACAATGACAACTCCGGTGGTGGCTCCTCTGGTGGCGTGCCACGCAAACAGGGTGGTGACCGCGGTGACCTGGAGCGCTGTCAGATCTGCAAAGAGGAAGGCCATGGAGCGTGGCTCTGCAGAAAGCGCTATGACAAGAGCTACAACAACAACGTCTGCAACCCCGCTGGTGGTGGCGGCAAGAATGGCGGCGGCGGTGGTGGCGGTGGCGGCCAACATTGCGCTGCCAATGCGGCTCACTCCTATGGAGTGGATACCAATTGGTATCTTGACACTGGCGCTACAGATCACATCACCAATGAGTTAGAGAAACTGGCCATCCGTGATCGCTACACAGGCAATGAACAAATTCACACTGCTAGCGGTCAAGGTATGGATATTGCACATATTGGTCATCCAGTTTTGTCCACTCCCTCTGGTTCCTTGCACTTAAACAACATCCTTCATGTCCCTAGTACCGAACAGAGCCTTCTTTCTACTTATCAACTTATGAAAGATAATGATGTGTTTACTGAGCTTCACCCTGAAACTTTTCTTGTCAAGGATCAGGCTACCCGGAGAACCATTCTTCAAAACAAGAGTAAATGGCGTTTGTTCACTGTGACCGGTTGGCAAGGTGCTCCTCAACGCCGAGTGCTTGAAGCAACTACACCATCCACGTCTCGGTGGCGTTTAGGGCATCCCTCTCTTCCGGTAGTTCAAAAAATTCTTCGAGATTTTCACCTTCCCGTGTCAAATAAGCATGTCAGATGGCCAAGAGCCATCAGCTACCTTATTCCCGTTCCACTAGTGAGTCCAAAGCTCCTTTACAGCTTATTTATTCAGATGTTTGGGGTCCTGGACCCATCTTTGTAGGCAGACAAAAGTACCACGTCAGTTTTATTGATGATTTCAGCAAGTTTAGTTGGATCTATCTGCTCAAAAATAAATCTGATGTGTTTGAGAAATTTCACCTCTTCCGAGATCATGTTGAATTCCTTTTCAATCGTAAAATTCTTGCTATGCAAACAGACTGGGAAGGTGAATACCAAAAGCTAAACTCATTTTTTGAGCGCATTGGCATTGCTCATCATGTATCTTGCCCTCATGCCCATCAACAGAATGGAGCTGGTGAAAGAAAACATAGACACATCATGGAGGTTGGTCTCTCACTTTTGGCCCATGCATTCACGCCTCTAAAATTTTGGACGAAGCGTTCCTCACCGCTATCTACCTTATTAATTGTGTTCCTAGTCGAGTCATCAAAAATCAAACTCCTCTAGAACGTCTCTTTGGAACTAAACCAGACTATACCTTGCTTCACATTTTTGGTTGTGCTGTGTGGCCCAACTTGCGTACTTTCAATAAGCACAAGCTTGAATTTCAATCCAAGCAATGTGCTTTCTTGGGATATAATAGTCTCCACAAAGGGTACAAATGTCTTGATATCTCTTCCGGGCGTGTCTATATCTCTCGCAACGTTGTTTTTGATGAACAAGTTTTTCCCTTTGCTAAACTTCATTCAAATGTCGGTGCCCAACTCCGCATGGAACTTGTCCTTTTACCACCTCATCTTCTGCCACCTAATTTTCTCCAAGGAGTGGATTCAACTGCAGGCCCTATGTCAATGTCTAATACTCTTGATGATAATTACGCTGAAAGTGTGCAGGGAACAGGTCAAGAAATTAGTGAAGAAATAGGAGAAATTGACCCTGATTTTATGCGGTCAGGGATACATGCAGCAGAGGATTCGGGCGCAGCTCCCGGAGCTGATTCAGGCGGGAGTATCTCCTCGGGATCGCTCCCTGACGCAGCCGCAGCGCAATCACGTATTTATAATTATTTTTATTGTTCCATATGCTATTATATTACCCGTTTTGGATGTTTATGGGCTTTAATTTACACTTTTATATCATTTTTGGGACTAACCTACTAACCGGAGGCCCAGCCCGAACTGCTGTTTTTTTGCCTATTTCAGTGTTTCGAAGAAAAGGAATATCAAACGGAGTCCAAACGGGATGAAACCTTCGGGAACGATCTTTTTGGAACAAATGCCAACCTGGAGACTTGGAGTGCACGTCAAGCAACAAAGGAGGCGGCCACGAGGGTGCCCGGCGCGCCCCCTAGAGGTGGGCGCGCCCCCCACCCTCGTGGGCCCTTCGAGCATCCACCGACCTACTTCTTCCTCCTACATATACACCCGTACCCTGAAACCATTAGAAGCGACCACGAAAACCTAATTCCACCGCCGCAACCTTCTATATCCGCGAGATCCCATCTTGGAGCCTTCGCCGGTGCTCTGTCGGAGGGGAGTCGACCATGGAGGGCCTCTACATCATCTCCAAGGCCTCTCCTATGAGTTGTGAGTAGTTTACCACAGACCATCAGATCCATAGTTATTAGCTAGATGGCTTCTTCTCTCTCTTTGATTCTCAATACAAAGTTCTCCTCGATCTTCTTGGAGATCTATTCGATGTAACTCTTTTTGCGGTGTGTTTGTCGAGATCCGATGAAATGTGGGTTTATTATCAAGTTTATCTATGATAAATATTTGAATCTCCTCTGAATTCTTTTATGTGTGATTAAGTTATCTTTGCAAGTCTCTTCGAATTATCAGTTTGGATTGGCCTACTAGATTGATCTTTCTTGCAATGGGAGAAGTGCTTAGCTTTGGGTTCAATCTTGCGGTGTCCTTTTCCAGTGACAGCAGGGGCAGCAAGGCACGTATTGTATTGTTGCCATCGAGGATAAAAAGATGGGGTTTATATCATATTGCATGAGTTTGTCCCTCTACATCATGTCATCTTTCTTAATGCGTTACTCTGTTCTTATGAACTTAATAATCTAGATGCAGGCAGGAGTCGGTCGATGTGTGGAGTAATAGTAGTAGATGCAGAATCATTTCGATCTACTTGTCACAGACGTGATGCCTATATACATGATCATGCCTAGCTAATCTCATAACTATGCGCTTTTCTATCAATTGCTCGACAGTAATTTGTTCACCCACCATAATACTTATGCTATCTTGAGAGAAGCCACTAGTGAAACGTATGGCCCCCGGGTCTATCTTTTATCATATAAGTTTTCCATCTACTTTTATTTGCATCTTTACTTTTCCAATCTATATCATAAAAATACCAAAAATATTTATCTTATCGTATTATCTCTATCAGATCTCACTTTTGCAAGTGGCCGTGAAGGGATTGACAACCCCTTTATTGCGTTGGTTGCGAGGTTCTTGTTTGTTTGTGTACGTGTGTGGGACTTTTGAGGAGCCTCCTACTGGATTAATACCTTGGTTCTCAAAAACTGAGGGAAATACTTACGCTACTTTGCTGCATCACCCTTTCCTCTTCAAGGAAAACCAACGCAAGCTCAAGACGTAGCAAGAAGGATTTCTGGCGCCGTTGCCTGGGAGGTCTTCGCTTAAGTCAAGACATACCAAGTACCCATCACAAACTCATCCCTCTCGCATTACATTATTTTCCATTTGCCTCTCGTTTTCCTCTCCCCCATTTCACCCTTGCCGTTTTATTCACCCTCTCTTTACCGTTTGCCTTCCCTTTGCCATGGCCGAATCGAAAAGAACTAAGGGTCCTTTCAGGGTTTTAGTACCTTGGATAGCCCCTCTATCCTCTCTAAGCTCATAAATAATGATGTTATGGAAAGACCTACTGGTGTTACCAATGAGAGTTTGAATGATTTTTATGATGATGACTCCGGAATTTTTCATTATTTACTTGATGAGTCTTTAAAAGATGTTTGGGATAGGTTATTAAGGATTCGGGCTAGCTATGTACCACAATATCAAATTGAGATATACTTAAATAGCTTTTATGTTGGCTTACCCGCTTCTTTCAAGCAAGTTCTAGATTCTATTTTTGAAGGAGGTTTTCTTGAAGGGGATGCCATAGATACTTATGAAAAATGAAAACTATATTTGAGCACCCTATGAATGATAAGGTTAAATCCACTACTCTCTTATGCTTTTATCGAAACAAAATTATCAAAGAGATAAAGGCTAGTGTAGATGCAAATTTCCGTAACGTGCTTAATCTTTCTTTCTCCATTAATGGAAATGTGCTTTCCCAAAATATAAGGATGAATGCTATAGAAAGGAAATTTTCTCTTTTCTTTCCCAATACCAAAGATGGCAATACATAGATCTATCCTCGCTTTTATGCCTAGCTAGGGGCATTAAACGATAGCGCTAGTTGGGAGGCAACCCAATTTTATTTTTGTTTCTTACTTTTTTATTCTGCTTAGTAATAAATATTTCATCTAGCTTCTGTTTAGATGTGTTTTCATGTTTTTATTAGTGTTTGTGCCAAGTAGAACCTATAGGATAACCTACGGTGATAGTTAATTTGATTCTGCTGAAAAACAGAAACTTTGCGCGCACGAAAATAATTTTAGTAATTCACAAAAACGTGATTTTGCTTTGATTATTTTTGTTGTAGATCAATAGACAAATTTCCCAGGACTTACTATTTTGGTAGGAGTTTTAGAGTTCGATAAGTATCCGAGAGTTATAGATTGCTACAGACTGTTCTGTTTTTGACAGATTCTGTTTTTCATGTGTTGTTTGCTTATTTTGATGCATCTATGGCTAGTATCGGAGGGTATCAACCATAGAGAAGTTGGAATACAGTAGGTTTAACACCAATATAAATAAAGAATGAGTTTATTACAGTACCTTATGTGGTGGTTTTTCTTTCTTGCACTAACGGAGCTTATGAGATTTCCTGTTGAGTTTTGTGTTGTGAAGTTTTTAATTTTTGGGTAAAGATTTGATGGACTATGGAATAAGGAGTGACAAGAGCCTAAGCTTCGGGATGACCATGGAACCCCATGATATTCAAGTATAACCACAAGCCTAAGCTTGGGGATGCCCAGAAGGCATCCCCTCTTTCGTCTTTGTCTATCGGTAACTTTACTTGGAGCTATATTTTTATTCGCCACATGATATGTGTTTTGACTGGAGCGTCTTGTTTGATATGAGTCTTTGCATTTTAGATTACCACAATAATCCTTGCAGTACACACCTTTTGGGAGAAACCCACATGATTTAGAATTTATTAGAATACTCTGTGTGCTTCACTTATATCTTTTGAGCTAGATAGTTTTGCTCTATGTGCTTCACTTATATTTTCTAGAGCACGGTGGTGGCTTTATTTTTTAGAAATTGTTGATCTCTCATGCTTCACTTATATTATTTGAAGAGTCTTTTAGAACAGCATGGTATTTGCTATTGTTATAAAATTGGTCCTAGAATGATGGGCATCCAAGTTGGGTATAATAAAAACTATCATAGGAAGTGAATTGGATGATGTGATCAATTTGATGCTTGATAATTGTTTTGAGATATGAGGATGGTGATATTAGAGTCATGCTAGTTGGGTAATTGTGAATTTAAAGAATGCGTGTGTTGAAGTTTGTGATTCCCGTAGCATGCACGTATGGTGAACCGCTTTGTGATGAAGTTGGAGCACAATTTTATTTATTGATTGTCTTCCTTATGAGTGGCGGACGGGGCCGAGCGATGGTCTTTTCCTACCAATCTATCCCCCTAGGAGCATGCACGTAGTACTTTGTTTTCAAAGATTTGTAGATTTTTGCAATAAGTATATGAGTTCTTTATGACTAATGTTGAGTCCATGGATTACACACACTCTCACCCTTTCACCATTACTAGCCTCTCTTGTGTCGCGCAACTTTCGCTGGTACCATATACCTTCCTCAAAAGAGCCACCGTACCTACCTATTATGGCATTTCCATAGCCATTCTGAGATATATTGCCATGCAACTTTCCACTCTTCCGTTTATTATGACACACATCAGCATTATCATATTGCTTCTTGCATGATCATGTAGTTGACATCGTATTTGTGGCAAGGCCACCTTCATAATTTTTCATACATGTCACTCTTGATTCATTGCATATCACAGTACACCGCCGGAGGCATTCATATAGAGTCATATTTTGTTCTAAGTATCGAGTTGTAATCTTGAGTTGTAAGTAAATAAAAGTGTGATGATCTTCATTATTAGAGCATTGTCCCAAGTGAGGAAAGGATGATGGAGACTATGATTCCCCCACAAGTCGGGATGAGACTTCGGACTTTATAAAAAAAAGGAGAGGCCAAATAAAAAAGAGAAATGCCAAATAAAAAAATGACAGAAAAAGAGAGAAAGGACAATGCTACTATCATTTATACCACACTTGTGCTTCAAAGTAGCACCATGATCTTCATGATAGAGAGTCTCCCATGTTGTCACTTTCATATACTAGTGGGAATTTTTCATTATAGAACTTGGCTTGTATATTCCAATGATGGGCTTCCTCAAAATGCCCTAGGTTTTCGTGAGCAAGCAAGTTGGATGCACACCCACTTAGTTTCTTTTGTTGAGCTTCCATTCATTTATAGCTCTAGTGCATCCGTTGCATGGCAATCCCTACTCACAAACATTGATATCTATTAATGGGCATCTCCATAGCCCATTGATACGCCTAGTTGATGTGAGACTATCTTCTCCTTTTTTGTCTTCTCCACAACCACCATTCTATTCCACATATAGTGCTATGTTCATGGCTCACGCTCATGTATTGCGTGAAAGTTGAAAAAGTTTGAGATTTCTAAAGTATGAAACAATTGCTTGGCTTGTCATCGGGGTTGTGCATGATTAAATACTTTGTGTGATGAAGATAGAGCATAGCCAGACTATATTATTTTGTATGGATAACTTTCTTTAGCAATGTTATTTTGAGAAGACATGATTGCTTTATTAGTATGCTTGAAGTATTACTATTTCTTATGTCATTATGAACTTTTATTTTGAATCATTTGGATCTGAACATTCATGCCACAATAAAGAAAATTACATTGAGAATTATGCTAGGTAGCATTCCACATCAAAAATTCTGCTTTTATCATTTACCTACTCGAGGACGAGCATGAATTAAGCTTGGGGATGCTTGATACGTCTCCAACGTATCTATAATTTTTGATTATTCCATGCTATTATATTAACCGTTTTGGATGTTTATGGGCTTTACTTTACACTTTTATATCATTTTTGGGACTAACCTACTAGCCGGAGGCCCAGCCTGAATTGTTGTTTTTTTGCCTATTTCAGTGTTTCAAAGAAAAGGAATATCAAACGCAGTCCAAACGGGATGAAACTTTCGGGAGCGATCTTTTTGGAACAAATGCCGACCTGGAGACTTGGAGTGGACGTCAAGCAACAAAGGAGGCGGCCACAAGGGTGCTCGGCGCGCCCCCGGGGTGGGCGCGCCCCCCACCCTTGTGGGCCCCTCGAGCGTCCACCGACCTACTTCTTCCTCCTATATATACACCCGTACCCTGAAACCATCAGAAGCGACCACGAAAACCTAATTCCACCGCCGCAACCTTTTGTATCCACGAGATCCCATCTTGGAGCCTTTGTCAGTGTTCCGTCGGAGGGGGAATCGACCATGGATGGCCTCTACATTATCTCCAAGGCCTCTCATATGAGTTGTGACTAGTTTACCATAGACCTTCGGGTCCATAGATATTAGCTAGATGACTTCTTCTCTCTCTTTGATTCTCAATACAAAGTTCTCCTCGATCTTCTTGGAGATCTATTCGATGTAACTCTTTTTGCGGTGTGTTTGTCGAGATCCGATGAATTGTGGGTTTATGATCAAGTTTATCTATGAGAAATATTTGAATCTCCTCTAAATTCTTTTATGTGTGATTAAGTTATCTTTGCAAGTCTCTTCGAATTATCAGTTTGATTTGGCCTACTAGATTGATCTTTCTTGCAATGGGAGAAGTGCTTAGCTTTGGGTTCAATCTTGCGGTGTCCTTTTCCAGTGAAAACAGAGGCATCAAGGCACGTGTTGTATTGTTGCCATCGAGGATAAAAAGATGGGGTTTATATCATACTGCATGAGTTTATCCCTCTACATCATATCATCTTTCTTAATGTGTTACTCCGTTCTTATGAACATAATACTCTAGATGCATGCTGGATAGAGGTCGATGTGTGGAGTAATAGTAGTAGATGCAGAATCGTTTTGATCTACTTGTCACAGACATGATGCCTATATAAATGATCATGCCTAGATAATCTCATAACTATGCGCTTTTCTATCAATTGCTTGATAGTAATTTGATCACCCACCGTAATACTTATGCTATCTTGAGAGAAACCACTAGTGAAACCTATGGCCCCAGGGTCTATCTTTTATCATATAAGTTTTCCATCTACATTTATTTGCATCTTTACTTTTCCAATCTATATCATAAAAATACCAAAAATATTTATCTTATCATATTATATCTATCAGATCTCACTTTCGCAAGTGGCCGTGAAGGGATTGACAACCCCTTTATTGCGTTGTTTTGCGAGGTTCTTATTTGTTTGTGTAGGTGCGTGGGACCACTAGTGCAGAACCGGGCAATAGCACCGGTTCGTAAGCCCTTTAGTGTCAGTTCCATAACCGGCACTAAAGTGTGGGCACTAAAGCCCCCCCCCCTTAGTACCGGTTCAGCACGAACCGGTGCTAAAGGGAAACCACGTGGCACGAGCCAGCTCCAGGGGCCTGGAGCCCTTTAGTACCGGTTGGTAAGACCAACCGGTACTATAAGGTTTGGGGTTTTTTTAGTTTTATGATTTCTTTTTCATTTAATTTTGTGTTTCCATTTT
>LT934114.1:761646645-761660015 GCA_900231445.1 Triticum turgidum subsp. durum
GGACGGGGGCGGCGACGGAGACGAGGGCGGCGACGGGGACGGGGGCAGCGACGGGGACGGGGGCGGGCCCGGGGCGGCGACGGAGACGACGGCGGCGACGGGGACGGGGGCGGCGACGGAGACGAGGGCGGCGACGGGGACGGGGGCGGCGACGGCGATGGAGACGACGGAAACAGAGGAAGAATGAAAATTTCGTAAGTCGAGTATATATAGAAGGCACCTTTAGTACCGGTTGGAGTTATCAACTGGTACTAAAGGCTTGTTTTGGCCAGGCCAAGCGGCGGGAAGCGACCCCCTTTAGTACTGGGTGGTGGCACAAACCGGTACTAAAGGCCTCCCCTTTAGTACCGGTTTGTGCCACGACCCGGTACTAAAGGGGTCGCGCTGCCACCCCAAAGTTTATTCCCACCTCGCCGGGCGAAGGGCAGCCGCACTGGTTTATAAACCCAGCCACGGCTACCACTTCGAACTCCTCTATATAGCTAGCAGGCTTGTGGGCCTAAACTCTGCGCGCTGCCCTGTGAGTCTGCTGGGCCTTTAAGGCCTGTAATTACACACATGTGGCCTATCAGGCCCACAGGGCAGCGCCCCAATTTTTTTTATAGTTTTTTTCTTTTCTGCTTTATTTTCTTCTATTTGTTTTTGCGTAGTTTTTTGTATAGTTTTTTCTTTTCTGTTATATTTATTTTCTTCTATTTATTTGTGAGTAGTTTTTCATCTAGTTTGCCAAAATTCAACATTTTCAGAGTTCATTTTGTAGTGATTTTCAATTTCACGGTCATTTTGTAAACGATTGAAAAATAGCAAATATAATTTTTTTTCTTTTCTGCTTTATTTTTTCTTCTATTTATTTCTGAGTAGTTTTTCTTTTCTGCTATATTTATTTTCTTCTATTTATTTTTGAGTAGTTTTTTATATAGTTTTTTTCTTTTAAGCTATAGTTTTTCTTTCTTTTCTGCTATTTTTTCTGTTAGTGCCTGTAGTTTTCAAATTTGAATAGTTTAAATTTTGAATTATTTGAAATTAGTGTGAATTTGTTTGCACATAAAATTTCTTCGCGTTTCAAATGCCAAAACACATAACTAACCTAACTATTACAGAGATTCCCCTCTCGGTGCGAAACACAGAAGAAAGTGATGATAGCTAGTGAAGCCGATCACATCCCAGATCTTTGGGTGTGAAACTTTTTCTTCGCGTGTGTCCCTTTGCGCCGTAACCATGGAAAATCTTCATCATTTAACGGGATGCTCGGGTCAATAGTCACTGTGAATGGAGCAATTTCATCAAACTTTTTATAATCTTCTGACTTGTCTGTCTTGTCATCCACTCCCACGATGTTTCTCTTCCCAGAAAGAATTATGTGCCGCTTTGGCTCATCTTACGATGCATTCGCTTCCTTATCTTTTCTTTTTCTTGGCTTGGTAGACATGTCCTTCACATAGAAAACCTGTGCCACATCATTGGCTAGGACGAATGGTTCGTCTGCATACGCAAGATTGTTGAGATCCACTGTTGTCATTCCGTACTGCGGGTCTTCCGTTACCCCGGCTCGTGTCATATTGACCCATTTGCACCGAAACAAAGGGACCTTTAAACCACGTCGATAGTCAAGTTCCCATATGTCCTGTATATAACCATAATATGTTTCCTTTCCCGTCTTGGTTTCTGCATCAAAGCGGACACCACTGTTTTGGTTGGTGCTCTTCTTATCTTGGGCGATCGTGTAAAATGTATAACCATTTATCTCGTACCCTTTGAAAGTCATTATATTCGAAGATGGTAACTGGGATAGCAAGTACAGGTCATCTTCAATAGAGGTGTCATGCATGGTACGTGTCTGCAACCAGCTGGCGAAACTCCTGGTTTGTTCACGTGTAATCCAGTCATCAGACCGCTCCAGGTGTTTGGAGCGTAGCAAATTCTTGTGTTCATCCATATACGGAGACACCAAGGCGGAATTCTGTAGAACTGTGTAGTGTGCTTCAGTGATAGAATGTCTGTCCATACATATTATTTGTTCCCCTCCTAGCGTGCCTTTTCCATCGAGTCTGCCCTTATGCCGCAATTCAGGAACACCATTCGGCTTAAGGTCAGGAATAAAGTCAATACAAAACTCAATGACCTCCTCATTTTGATGGCCCTTGGAGATGCTTCCTTCTGGCCTAGCACGGTTATGAACATATTTCTTTAAGACTCCCATGAACCTCTCAAAGGGGAACATATTGTGTAGAAATACAGGACCCAAAACGTTAATCTCTTCGCACAGGTGAACTAGGACGTGTGTCATGATGTTGAAGAAGGATGGTGGGAACACCAACTCGAAACTGACAAGACATTGCACCAAATCATTCTGTAACCTTGGTATGGTTTCTGGATCGATTACCTTCTGAGAGATTGCATTGAGAAATGCACATAGCTTCACAATGGCTAATCGAACGTTTGCCGGTAGAAGCCCCCTCAATGCAACCGGAAGCAGTTGCATCATAATCACGTGGCAGTCATGAGACTTTAGGTTCTGGAACTTTTTCTCTGCCATGTTTATTATTCCCTTTATATTCGACGAGAAGCCAGACGATACCTTAATACTGAGCAGGCATTCAAAGAAGATTTCCTTCTCTTCTTTGGTAAGAGCGTAGCTTGCATGACCCTGATGTATGCCGTCTTCTCCGTGCATACGTTGCTGGTCCTCCCGTGCCTTAGGTGTATCTTTTGTCTTCCCATACACGTCCAAGAAGCCAAGCAGGGTCACGCAAAGATTCTTCGTCACGTGCATCACGTCGATTGCGGAGCGGACCTCTAGGTCTTTCCAATATGGCAGGTCCCAAAATATAGATTTCTTCTTCCACATGGGTGCGCGTCCATCAGCGTCCTTTGGAACAGGTTGTCCGCCAGGACCCTTTCCAAATATCACCTTCAAATCCTTGACCATATCATGTACATCAGCACCAGTACAGTGGCGAGGCTTCGTCCGGTGATCTGCCTTTCTTTCTTACGGGATGCCTGCTCGGAAGAAATCGACGATGTCCCAGGTACACATTCTTCTATCAACTATTCAAATATATACTGTCGGTATCATCCAAACAGTGCGTGCATCCGTGGTATCCCTTGTTTGTCTGTCCTGAAAGGTTACTGAGAGCAGGTCAATCATTGATGGTCACGAATAGCAATGCCTTTAGGTCAAATTCTTCCTGTTTGTCCTCATCCCATGCACGTACACCTGTTCCATTCCACAGTTGTAAGAGTTCTTCAACTAATGGCCTTAGGTACACATCAATGTCGTTGCCGGGTTGTTTAGGGCCTTGGATGAGCACTGGCATCATAATGAACTTCCGCTTCATGCACAACCAAGGAGGAAGGTTATACAAACATAGAGTCACGGGCCAGGTGCTATGGTTGCTGCTCTGCTCCCCAAAAGGATTAATGCCATCTGCGCTTAGACCAAACCATACTCTCCTTGCGTCATCTGCAAACTCCTTCCTGTACTTTCTTTCGATTTTTCTCCACTGCGACCCGTCAGCGGGTACTCTCAACTTTCCGTCTTTCTTACGGTCTTCTCTGTGCCATTGCATCGCCTTGACATGCTCTTTGTTTTGGAACAAACGTTTCAACCGTGGTATTATAGGAGAATACCACATCACCTTGGCAGGAATCTTCTTCCTAGGGCGCTCGCCCTCGACATCACGATGCTCATCGCGGCTGATCTTATAGCGCAATGCACCACATACCGGGCAAGCGTTCAAATCCTCGTACTCACCGCGGTAGAGGATGCAATCATTAGGGCATGCATGTATCTTCTGCACCTCTAACCCTAGAGGGCAGCCAGCCTTCTTTGCTTCATACGTACTCTCGGGCAATTCGTTGTCCTTTGGAAGCATATCCTTTATCATTACCAGCAACTTTCCAAATCCCTTGTCAGATACACCATTCTCTGCCTTCCATTCCAGCAATTCCAGTGTGGTGCCCAGCTTTTTCTTGTCACCTATGAAATTCGGATACAACAATTTTTTGTGATCCTCTAACATGCACTGCAACTTCTTCTTCTCCAAATCACTTGCGCAGTTTCTCTTTGCATCGGCAATGGCCCGACCTAGATCATCAACGGGCTCATCTGATGCCTCTTCTTCAGCTTCTTCCTGCATTGCCGGCTCAGCTTCTTCCCGCATTACCGGCTCAGCTTCTTCCCCCATTGTTGTATCATCGTATTCAGGGAACCCATGGCCAGGATAGATGTCGTCGTCCTCTTCTTCTTCATTGTCTTCCATCATAACCCCTCTTTCTTCGTGCTTGGTCCAAACATTATAGTGGGGCATGAAACTGGACTCAAACAGGTGGACGTGAATGGTTCTTGACGTAGAGTAACTGTGACCATTCTTACAGCCAGCACATGGACAAGGCATAAAACCATCTGCCCGCTTGTTTGCCTCAGCCGCAGGCAGAAAAGTATGCACGCCCTCAACGAACTGGGGAGAGCATCGGTCATCGTACATCCATTGCCGGCTCATCTTCATTACACAACACCGAATAGACCAAATTAATACAAGTTCATACATAAAGTTCATACAACACTTAAATGCAACAAACAAATAACTCTCTAGCTAAAGCATTTAAATGCAACAATAAATGCGATCAAGATCGCAACTAAGGTAACAATTGATCCAACAGCATAATGATACCAAGCCTCACTATCGATGGCATATTTTCTAATCTTTCTAATCTTCAAGCGCATTTTCTCCATCTTGATCTTGTGATCATCGACGACATCGGCAACATGCAACTCCAATTCCATCTTCTCCCCCTCAATTCTTTTCAATTTTTCTTTCAAGTACTCGTTTTCTCTTTCAACTAAATTTAACCTCTCGACAATAGGGTCGGTTGGAATTTCCGGTTCACATACCTCCTACATAAAAATATCTATGTCAACTTGATGGGCATAATTTGTCATAAACACGAAATGCAACAAATAGTTTTAAAAGAGAATATACCACATCCGAATCATAAGAAGGACGAGGGCCGACGGGGACGGATATTAAAACCATAGCACTATGTATAACAAATAACGTACGGGTAAGATAATTATTATACGAGTAACTATATATCCAAATCACACAAACATCAATTTTTTATATAAAATTTCATGAACAAGAGGCTCACCACAAGGTGGTGCCAGCGACGGGACGGTGCGGGCGATCGACGGTGGTTACGACGGAGATTTAGAAGGCACTAAGTAAACCACACCTACATATGCAAACTAAGTGTTATTTTAACCTCAAATTGCATATAAATCAAATACTAGCACATATATATATTTCCTCCCAAATTACTAAACTCACAAATTAATAACTATATAAAGCATTGCAAGAGCTAATCTAGCAATGAGAGATGAAAGGACAAAGTTGCTAACCTTTGTGATCATTTGAATGGATGGGGGCCTTCAAATCTTGACAAATTTTGGGCAAAATGTGTGATGAGCTCGAGAGGAAGAGGGGAAGAACAGAGAGGAGAGGGGAAAAGGGAAGAACGGAGCGAGCTCGGGTGGACGAAGGATTTATGTAGGACGACCTTTAGTACCGGTTCGTGCCAAGAACCGGTACTAAAGGTGCTGGAGGGGGACCAGACTGACAACATCCTGCCACCACTCTCATTAGTACCGGTTCGTGGCACGAACCGGTGCTAAAGGTTAGCCATGAACCGTTACTAATGAGAGCGGTCCGGCTAGCCGTTGGAACCGGCACTAATGTATACATTTGTGCCGGCTCAAATACAAACCGGCACTAATGTGCTTCACGTTTGACCCTTTTTCTACTAGTGGACTTTTGAGGAGCCTCCTACTGGATTGATACCTTGGATCTAAAAAACTGAGGGAAATACTTACGCTACTTTGATGCATCACCCTTTCCTCTTCAAGGAAAACCCATGCAAGCTCAAGGCGTAGCAGATCCGCGCCGCCAGGCGTGTCAGGCGGGCCCTCTTGCGCGCTGTCTCCCGGTCGGTCGACACCTGCATCGAGGCCAGGCGAGCCACCCCCACGCGCTCCTAGTCGGCCCGCTCCTGCAGCTCTGAGCGACCCACGTGGCGGCTCCGGTGCGGCGCGTGCGGGCTTGGACGCCTCCCCGCCGCTACAGTCTCCTTCGGCCAGCCTGGATCTGCCAACTGGCAGTTCGCCACGGGCGGCTACACCGAATCTCGTTGGCTCGCCCCAGGAATCTGTCTCAGGATCGGCTGTGGTCGGGTCTGGATCTTCTGCAGCTGCTTCTGACTCTGCCAACTCTGCTTCACAAAATCGCCTGCAAATTCAATCTGCTGAACCTGCTCCGCCTCCTCCTGTGCGCTTGCAAACCAGGTCACAAAGTGGTATTATTAAACTAAAAATTTATAAAGATGGTTGTGTCCGTTGGGGCTCTTTTTGTGCTGCAGGTGAACCAAAGAATGTACGTGAAGCACTTCGTGATCCGAAGTGGAAAAAGGCCATGGATGAGGTGTACTTGGCGCTCATGCACAACAAAACCTCGCGTTTGGTTCCACCAGTCAGGGGTAGAAATGTGATTGACTGCAAATGGGTGTATAAAATCAAGAGGAGGTCTGATGGCACCATTGACAGGTACAAGGCTCGTTTGGTTGCCAAAGGTTTCAAACAAAGGTATGGACTTGACTATGAGGACACTTTCAGTCCTGTAGTAAAGGCTTCCACGATTAGGTTAATTCTCTCAGTTGCAGTCTCTAGAAACTGGTGCATTCGACAACTAGATGTAAAGAACGTGTTTTTGCATGGTGTTCTGGAAGAGGAAGTTTTTATGAGGCAACCCCCTGGGTATGAAAGTTCAAGCTCACCACATCATGTCTGCAAGCTTGATAAAGTTCTATATGGTTTAAAACAGGCACCCGAGCTTGGTACTCTCAGTTGTATTCCAAGTTACAATCTCTTAGGTTTGTTGCATCAAAAGGAGATACCTCGTTGTTCTTCAATCGTCGGCATGGAATTATCATCATTATGCTTATCTATGTCGATGATATTGTTGTTACAAGTTCCTCTCTTGCATCAGTTGAGTCTCTCCTTAAGGACTTACGTATGGATTTTGCACTCAAAGATTTAGGGCCTCTGCATTTTTTTTCTTGGCATTAAGGTGAAGCCGGTTGCAAGTGGTATTTTGTTATCACAAGAGAAGTATGTCCAAGAAATCCTTCAGCGCATTGGGATGAAAGGGTGCAAATCCTCATCTACACCGTTGTCTCTCTCTGAAAAATTGTCACTTCATGATGGGGAACTACTTGCGCCAGATGACTCCACTCGGTACAGGAGTGTTGTGGGAGCGCTACAGTATCTTACTTTGACTCGGCCAGATATTTCTTATGCAGTTAATAAGGTCTATCAATTTTTGCATGCTCCCACATCTGTTCATTGGACTGCAGTAAAACGGATTCTTCGATATCTTCAAGGGACGCAGGGTCTTGGACTTAAGCTTTGCAAGTCTGACTCTATGCTTGTGAGTGCTTTTGCTGATGCTGATTGGGCGGGCTGTCCTGATGACAGATGGTCTACAGGTAGTTTTGCGGTATTTCTTGGCAGTAATTTAGTGTCCTGGAGTGCTCGCAAGCAAGCTACCGTCTCCAGGTCCAGCACGGAGGCTGAGTATAAAGCCTTAGCTAATGCAACTGCTGAGGTTATTTGGGTGCAGAATATGTTGACAGAGTTGGGTCTCCATCATCCTCAAGCTGCATCACTTTGGTGTGATAATCTTGGTGCCACATATTTGACTGCTAATCATGTTTTTCATGCTCGAACAAAGCATAGAGATCGACTATCACTTTGTTCGCGAACGGGTAGCAAATAAACTACTCAATGTTCGGTTTGTTCCTACGGGCGATCAGGTTGCAGATGGGTTTACTAAACCCCTTTCTTTGAGGCAGCTAGAAGCTTTTCGACACAATCTCAACTTAGTTAAGTTGTGATTGAGGGATAGTGTCAAGCAATGTATAATACGGTGATTGTATAAACCGTATGTAGTTAGATATGGCGTGCGTGTTTGTTGTAACCAGGGGTTAGATAGGTCAGGGCTGTTGAGATTGCCTAGTTAGTTTCCTTGTAGATCAATCCACAGCCCTAACCTTCTAACCTCCTTGTAATCTTTGCTCCTATATAAACACGTATGCGTCCCTGCTTAACGCATACGCTTTAGCCTCAATTCTCACACAAAGGGGGCATAGTATTGATCTCACAGACTTCCACAGCTAGGATTGCAGTGATCATATAGAGACTTACAACATACATAGAGTTTTCTATCACACACACACTGCCGACATCTAGCAAACACACATAAATAATGATGCATTGTACAAACTCAACCTCATTGTATCGTCTAACACGACACTACTAACCTTGTTGTCTGGTTCAACGTGGTACTGGCACTACTACGAACATCCGACGGTTGGAAACAAACCATCCCCATCGCTGTCGCCGACAATCATTTGTTTCCAAATGGGAAATAATCAATATCATTGTCTTGGAGATTGTTATAACTTCTTCTTCCATGTGGTTCTGCCCCTAACAATCTCCTCATGCACATCACCTGCTTTTAGTTGCAGAAGGTGCGTGTACTTTGTTGGCCATTGCTGCAGTGCACCGGCCAAGCTGTGGTGGCCATTGATGACTTCGGGCAAGAGTGAGGGTCCCCTCACCATGCTAACGTTCTCGCTTGGAGACACCGAGTCCTCGTCTGGCTGGCAAATAGACTGCACCACATCGGAGCTCCCACACTCCTTCCTGTACTCCAGTATGATGCTGCTCAGCTGGTGGTGCTGCAGGAACTGATCGGGGATTGTCTGCACATGATCAACAAACTAATTACTACCCTCTTTGATCCATATTATTTATCGTTGATTTACTACAAAGTTCGGAGGGACTATGTGTCCCGATGAATTAAACAAGGGGTGTGTTTAGTTGTCGTTCTTTTTATTCCTCCACCAGGAGCTCTCCCAACCCAACTACTCCATCTGTCTGAGTTTATTAAATAATAAAATATTAAATTTGACTATAAATTTAGGGTCAAACTTGCGTATAAATTTGACTAATAAATATTAAATAATCGAGTAGTAGTTAGGACTTAGGACTGGAGTTGTGTAGCGATGAATACAAGGGTTATGCTCCCTGCTGGAGAAAAGTTGCGGCGTACATTACCTCAAGCATCCACCGTACATATTTGACATTATTGACGTGTTGGTTCATGTCCAGATCGCTTCGCTTCGGCTGCAAAAAATATCCAAAGTCATAGATAGATGTGAGAAACAAGGCAACAAAAAACAAGGACAACCGCAGACAGAAAGATCTTAAAAAGGTGCCTAGGAACGTCAGACAAATAAACAAGTTAAGAGCCTAGGAATGTCAGAAAACTTGTCCAACAAATCAAACGAATGAAGCTGCTAACCTTCAAGTCAGAGTCGACGTGTTTGGCGTTGCTGTCGAGCTTGATGATCTTCTCGGTGGCCTCCTCGTGGATGGCGTGGCGGTCGATGAACCACGGCGAGATCTCGCCCCTGACCTCCTCGGGCATCTTGGACAGCCTCCTGGTGTTCTTGTTCATCATCACCCATGTGCTGGTTGCCCGGACGTAGATGTTGCCGGAGCCGCGGCCGCGGATGAGCCAGTCACGCCGCATCCCGTTCTTCCCCGACGAGCCAACCCACGTGTCAATCTCCAGCACATCACCCCATAATGGATAGTGATCGACTTGGACGTGCATCCTGGACACGACCCAGATGAGGTTGCTC
Source organism: Triticum turgidum subsp. durum (assembly GCA_900231445.1). Lineage (NCBI taxonomy): Eukaryota > Viridiplantae > Streptophyta > Magnoliopsida > Poales > Poaceae > Triticum > Triticum turgidum. The sequence goes on from LT934114.1 coordinate 761,656,408, forward strand.
TTGATCATGCCGTGCGTCGCGCCGAAGCCGTCGCCAAGCAGACCGGACATCCACACGTGGTTCAGTGCTGTCTCCTGCTTGTGTACGTACGTGCATGCATATGTTATGCTTCCTCGACGTGAGTCAGAAATGAGCCTAAACAAGATAGATAGAGTACTGCGTACCTGGAGAAGATTCAGTATGGTCTCGAGTGTGGCCGTTCTGTCAGGGCCGACCTCGTAGGAGCGCACCACCACCGTCTGCTGGTACCGCACGCCGCCCTCCACGATCTGCGCCTGCCGGAAGGGATCCTCGGCCTGCTTCTCCGTCGGGATGTTCTGCCGGCTGCGCTCCCGTCCGTCCGTCGCCGGCGCCAGCAGCGGGGCGCTGAGCTCCGCCAGCGTTTCGTTGATGGACGTCTCCAGCGCCGCCCCCACCTGCAGCGTGGCGCGGTGCGCGGCCCCGTTGACCCTCACGGCCGCGTTGCTCCGCTGCTGCCCTCCCCTCTCCGACGAGGAGCATCTAATGAGCACGCGCGAGTGGTAGGTGGTACCCGACGACAAGGTTGTGTTAGCCATGCAGATTTGAGCAAAGTGTTGCACCTCACTAATCTCCTTCCTTGTTCGTGGGATGGGTAGATCGATAGTTAATTGAGCATGGAGATCGATCATTGCAGCAGTGGGTTTCTTATAGTGGCGCAATGGCGGATCTCGCAGTAGCCAGGGACTTGGTTTGGTAGTATTCGCTCCCGAGGACAAGGAACAAGAAACTAAACTGTCCTCTTGTACCTGCTTCGCTACGAACAATGCTGGAAACTCCGCATACTTCGGTGACGACATGAATTATATATTGAAGCGAAATTCATCCGGACAGGAATGGCGTGCTCATTCCCTCCTGGCGCACTTGTTTTTGGCGATCATAATAAACTTTGACGCCTCCGTGTTGTTGCAAGGTGCCTTGATTTTCTCATCACAAGAGTATAAAGTGACACCTTAGATTCTTTTGGAATAGAATACAGTCCAATGGTATGAACAAATCATGCGTGGGAAGGCTCATGTACATTCATTGGTCTAGAAAGTCCTACTAACTCTGCTACCAAAAATATCCTACTAGCTGATACCACGCCACGATTCACCCGTAGAATCGTGTATTACGCTTTGTAGTTTGCATAAACTTTCACGGTTTTGCTAATTATCATCTATGTCAGATTGTCCACCACACAATGAGATTCATGCAAAAAAGTTATGTTTTGTTAGCGTGTGCGTTGTCAGGCTGTTTTGCCGCGCCGCGGTTGCGCCAAATCATATTCAGCGCCTTCAGCGCCAGTTAAAAGTGTTCTCGGAGCCTGGCGCACACCCCGGTTCATCATCCTTGGGCTCGTCCCATCGAACTCTTTTTTGTCACGCTATAGGTGACAAAATCATTAGTTTTTTTTGAAAACATCAGTACAAACACAAACGCTCATATACACGCGCATGCACTCACCCCTATGAGCGCACACACGCACATCCTACCCTTATGAGCACCTCCGAAAGACTGAGGCGGCATATCATCTTGAAATTTACGACGTCACCATAGACACCTCGCCGGAACGTCTCCTCCCACTGACTGCGCATCGCCGGAAATCCTGAAATAAATCCAGGAATAAATGCGAGCACCAGAATTTGAACCCTGGTGGGCTGGAGATACCAGTCCCTCTAACCATCCAACCACAGGTTGGTTCGCGACGAAATCACTAGTTGAGGAATACACGTTGCAAAGATCACTCCAACCTCCCCAGGTTGCGCAAGTGACATGCTGCATGTGCGCCACTTGCCACAACCTAAGAGTTTTCCCTTTTTTTCGTAGATCTGTTTATTCAAAACATTTTATCTCATAAACCGCGCATTCAAATCTCGAGCCGCTTTCACCATTGGATTCCTCGCGTTGAGATTTTCAAAACTTGATCCCATGTTAATAGGTTTTTACAAACTTTTTTTCACGAAGAAAATCGGACGAAAGAACCGATCCGGGAGCCTCGATTTTTTTCCTTTCCGGAAGAGGCACGCCCGTGCCTCTCACGAAATCACAACCGTGCCTCTTGCGGAAGCAAAACCTAACTCTCGCGGAAGGAAAAAAAAAGAGAAAACGTGTTTTTTCCGTTTCCGAGGAGGAACGGCCGTGACTCTCACGGAAGCACAACCGTGCCTCTCGCAGAAGCAAAACCGTGACTCTCACGAAAGACAAAAAACAGAAAACGTGTTTTTTCCGTTTCCGAGAGGCATGGCTGTGACTCTCGCGAAAGCACAACCGTGCCTCTCGCGAAGCAAAACCGTGACTCTCCCGAAAGGAAAAAACCCAGAAAATGTGTTTTTTTCCGTTTTCAAGAGGCAGGGCCGTGACTCTCACTAAAGCAAAAACTGTGCCTCTTGCGGAAGCAAAATTGTGACTCTCCCGAAAGGAAAAAAAGCCAAAGTGTTTTTTCGCGCAAAATTTCTTTTTGCATGAGAGGCACGGTAAGGAAGACCGGTGGAAAAGCAAAACATCGAAAAAAACGGAAAAAAATCCATTTAAAAAGCCAAAAACGCGTGCAAAAAAAAAATCTGGAGGGAGCGCCCAGAGCGTGACACGTGGCGAATGGCTGAGAGCGCACCAAGTGGCGTTGATCGTTGCGAGGCTCCCGAATGAGCGCTCGTTAACTAGTTGCTCTCAAGCGCCTCAAGACGATCACAATGGGCTAGCCCATCTAATTATAGCTGAGAAGCTTCCTAGCTGGTTTTGGGAAGATTATGGTCCTTTTTGGGTTTGTTTTTTTGCATTGGTTTTTGTTCAGTTTCGAGTGCCTTTTTTATTTTCATTTTTCGATCATTTTTGTTCGTGAATTTTTAAAAAATTAGCAAGAGTTCTACAAATCCATGAACTTATTTTCAAATTTTGTGAACTTTTAAAAAAAATTATGAATTTTTTCAAATTTACACAAAAAATCATATTCATGATGTTTTTTTTAACTTTTTTGAATTCATGAACCTTTTCATTTTTATGATTTTTAAAACTCGTGAACTTTTCCCATCTTCATGATTATTTTACAAAGTCAACGGTCAACCATTGCTGGCCCCGTTTATTGGGCTGCCCCACGAGTGGACGCACGTGAGTGCTCCTTCTGGAACTGGCGCACAAGGCGTCATTTACGAGTACTCCGCGATCTGCTACTTGGCATGGGGCCTTGACTAGGAGGTCTCCTCCCTTCTTCTCGTTGTTTCTCCAAAAACACTAATTAAGGGGCACACTTTGCAAAAGACACTCCTACCTTCACTGGCGCTGACAAATGGCGCACTACATGTAACTTGTCGCAATCTTGGAGTTTTCCTTTTTTTTCTAAGATTCATTTTCATAACGTTTTATATATTGAACCGTGCATCCAAATCACAAATTGTTTTAATTGTTTGATTTCTCGTGTCGATATCTTGAACAGTTCCCATGTTAACTGATTTCGTAGGTTTTTCCAGAAAATCCAGAAATAAAAAAACAGAAAGAGAAAAGGTAGGAATTGAAAAAGAAATAAAACCTAAAATCGAGAAGTGAGAAAAAAACTAAAATCAGAAACACGGGCTATGTTTTCACTTTTTGAGTAAGTAGAGTTATGCTTCTCC
>LT934114.1:761660446-761683244 GCA_900231445.1 Triticum turgidum subsp. durum
AAAATGTAATGTTTTTCACATTTCGGAGAAGTTGTGCTTGTCCTTTTTTGGGGGGGAAGCACCACTGAGCTTTTCTCTTTTAGGGAAGCACAGACATGCTTGAAAAGCATGATTTTTGAGAAAAATACAAAAGAAATCATCAAAACCTGAAGAAAATTAATCATTGAAACCAAAACCCCAACAAATCCTGAGGGTGCACCCAACATGCATGTTGCGGTTGTGCGGATAAATTGATGGGCTCACAGGGACCAAAAGGTGACCATGCTAGAGCCTCCGAAGTACCTGGTAGATAGTTTGCTCCCCCGGGACCTCCTATATGCCGCTTATTGCGGCAAGAAATCGCCATTTCGCACAGGATGCGGTTCACATGGGCCGGCCCATTCGCTGTCCTTAGCTGAATGAAAAAGATGCCAAAAAGGCGCCAGTTCTGGAACCGAACCCGTGATCTATACATGCGCCAGCTATGCGCTAGCCACTCCGCCAGGCAAGATTTAGTGTGTAAAGTGGCAGCCCGGTATATATGAACTATAATACGTGCTAGATTAAAACTTTTTAAAAAAATGCCAAACAAGATTTTTTTTAAAGGAAATACTTTTTGAAACGAAAACATTATTTGGGACACTAAAAAAAGTTAAAAAATGGAACAAAGAATTAAATACGAATTTGAATAACATGAAGAATTTTCGAAATTCCTGAACAACTTTGAATTTGTGAACAACATTTGGAACATTTTTTTGAAACTCCCATACATTTTTGCATTTGCAAACAAAATTTAAACATCTGAACAATTTTTTTATTTGTGAACAAATTTTGGAAATGGGAACTTTTTTTTGAAACAAAATGTTTTTTGTTTTGTGACTAAAACATTAAAAGGTGAACAGTTTCTGAAACTATGCAAACAATTTTTTAAAGCACGAAATTTTTTTTAATGGTGAGAACAAATTTGGAAGCTCAAACAATTTTTGAAAGCACGAACAATTTTTGAATGTTGAGAACAAATATTGAAATGGAGAACAAAATTGGAAGCTCGAAATTTTTTTGAAAGCACGAACAATTTTTGAATGTTGAGAACAAATTTTGAAATGGAGAACAAATTTAGATGCGCGGACAATTTTTTAAAGCACGAACAATTTTTGAATGTTGAGAATAAATTTTTAAATGGAGAACAAATTTAAAAGCACGAACAATTTTTTAAAGCACGAACAATTTTTGAATGTTGATAACAAATTTTGAAATGAAGAACAAATTTGGAAGCGCGAATTTGAAATGGGAAGATTTTTTGAAACTCCCAAACATAATTTGAAATGTGAACAAAAAGAAAACAAAAAGAGAAGAAAAAGGAATTGAAAGATGAAATAAAAAAATAGAAAAACAAAGAAAGAAAAAGAAAAAAAAACAGGAAAAACAACAAAGAAAAAGCAACTAGAAAAAACCAATGAAAACCCGGTTCAAGAACCTTCTAGAAGGTTCCCAAAGCCGTTCAAGAACCCTCCAGAAGGTTCCCCAAACCGGACGCCGCAGCTGCATCGCTATCTCCTAACTGGGCCGGCCCATCTTGATCGCTATCGCTAGCTCTGTGTGCGAAGCCTCGACAAGTCGACGCAGCGAGCGTCCAATAGGATTTTCCTGCTCCCCCGTCCTGAGCGAATCCGTGTGCGGCAAATATACAGGCCTTTGCTGAACGCTACTCTCGACAGGCCGGCTGTTTCAATTTTTTATATTTTACCTTTTCTTTTCTTTCATCATTTCTGTTTCGCATTTTTGTTTTCATTTTCATTTTCTGTCCTTTCATTTTTCTTTCAATACTGTTGTTCGCACACGAACACGTCGCCGTGTACCTTCAACGCCGAGGGTGATGCACCGCAGCTCATGTTGAAGGAGACCCGGCCGGAAGCGTGGTACGCAGGCAATCCGGCGGGTGCTTTTGAGGACCCGAAACCCCACACGCCCGGGAGGGACCCCGTCTGGGCGTGCGGCGGCTATGGGCTGCCCTAGGTCGACCTGATCACCCCTAGGGCCTCGAGGTTCGCCGCCCTGCAACAAGAAGAACAGACGAAGAACGAGGAAGAAGAAGAACTAGGGTTAAGGAGAAAAGATAAAAGATAAAAAGTGGTAGATGATTTTGTCGATTGTGTGTTGTTCAATCGGCCTTCACCCCTTAGGTTTATAAGAGGCGGCTGAACTTCCCGTGCAAGGAAAAGGCTTGGATTCACGTCCAAAACCCAAGTCAAATTCGGATTGGTCTTGTTCGAACTTTCCAAAACTGTTCGGTTTAAACTGGTTGCACCTTGCGGGTCTTTTTTGTCATGGTAAACGACCTCGGATGGAAACGAGTCCAAAAGTAATCTTGACCGTTTCAGTGATACGAACAACTTTCATGTTGAATGTTTTTTGATCAGAGGTCATCTTGAGGGTCAAATAGCTCGCGCAAAAGATCTGTTTACTCGCGCTACCAATCAGACATGGCGTCTGGTGGGGCGCGCCATATTTCGCCTCATGGGCGCGCCATATTTCGCCTCATGACAGGGCTGCATTCCGATTGCTCTAACTTTTGCATACGAACTTGGATTTGGACGATTGTTATATCAAAATCGATCGTTTTGACGAGACGAAGACAATCCGTGTAGATCATTTTGCCAGTTGAGGTCGTCTTGTGGTCTTAATCGGCCAAACTGTACTCTGAATATAAGATCTTAGTACTTTGAGCATAGTTTCGGCCTTCGAGATGAAATCGGACTGCGATGACCCAAACTTCAAAGATGTTTATATCAACAATACGGAACTCTTTCATGAAGATCACTTCTCCATTTGAGACCATCTTAAATAAGTTATTGACCGTGCCAAAATCTGGTGTCAACACATGCCCCCCTGTTTTTCGGCAAAACTTGTGTGCCGAAAAATAACTTGCACATAGCTTGCTTTAAGGACGATGTCAACACTTCATCAGTCATTTTGCATATGCTTAGGATGATAAGTTTATGTCGGCCATTGCTTGTGTGAATATTTCGATGCAAGTTTGGGTGAAACTTTCCCAACTTCAACAACAATCCGGTGATAAGGTTCCATAGATCAAAACCATCCTCCGAACCATATTGTTCACCCTTTCGCTAGCATTTTGCAGATAATTAAGAATGAACTTCCTTCAATCCTTACTTCGCCTGCATAAAATTTTCATTAGTGGCCGAAGCGGTGGACTTCGGTTCAGCCTTACCTATGTTGACGAGACTAAGCATCGGCTATTGATAGAAATACAATACACCATGATTAACATAGTAGCCGGATGCTTGCTGTGCGAACTCTTTTGAATTGGCATGCCTAGAAATATGAACAGTTTTAAAGCAACCAAGATAAATTTTGCATCTAGACATACCTCATGATAAACTACAAGTGATTCGTCAAAACATTCATAACCCTTGGATATTTGTTGCACTACCCATAACGAATCACCGAAAGCCTCAATGTGTATAGCACCTATGGCAACCAAAAGCTCCAAACCGAATAAAATTTTATATTCAGCTTTGATCATTGTGAAAAAATATTTTAAGCGACATGAGGCTTGTTTTGGTCTCCAATTGAACTAATGGCGATGTTAGGATACTACACATGCCATACTTTGACATATTCTTAGGGCAATAGATAAATATCAGCCATTAACATGAGGTCCATGTAGAATTCACCCACCAAAGTATGTATAGCCGAAATAAACAAATAAAATAGGAATAAAATATTTTGGCCCCTTTGTATTAGCAACAATGTAACTAACCAAATGTATGGTAATTTGGTAATACCCTCTCGTGATATAAAAAATTATGTTGCATCCATGGATCAAAATAAATCCATGGAGGGTAATTGATCATACCTAGGGATGAATTCCATGGCAAAGGCATCAATGACATGGTTGAACAAAATGGATGATGTGCTAACCAAAGATTTTGATGTTGTGATGCGCACCTTCGGCTTAATTGTTTGTTGCTTTCATTATTTCCCTTCTTCACTTTTGTTGTACTTGTTGCAACAGAAGCATGCACATCATTTTTGTGTTGATTGATCTTCTTGGGAACCCATGCCGTGTTCTTCTTTTTCAGCTCTTGTGCACTAAGATTTTGTAATTTCTTCTTTTGCCAATATGATAAACCGAGTGGGCATCTCAGCGGTGATTTTGTTTCAACCAATGGCAACTCTTTTTGGGCCTTGTGCACCCTCAACTTCTTTTCTTCAGATTTGGCACTCCGATTTTTATCAACTGATTGCTTCACTTCTTTGCCTTTTGTAGCCAATGTCAACACTTTAATTGGCTCTTTGTTATTTGAGATAAATCTGAAGCAGCACACTTACGACCATCTCTTTTCACGCGGTAAACTTGCTTTACCACATCTTTCTTCTTTCTTGAGCTCTGGACCGATTCCTTATGATTGAAACGGTCTTTGACGCGTGATTATTCAAATGTTGATCTCCTTGGAGCTGCATAGTATTGGTGAGATGGTCTAGAATAAGATGAAGAATGTGCCCTTGTATCATACCTGTCCCATGATGAATATGTATCTATATGAGCATAGGGAGGTATCCACGACATTGGCATTGGCGGCCCAAAATAAGGATATGAATATGTTTCATTAGAATTATCACTTTGCCAATACCGATCCTCATATTTGCGCCTTGGGGGTGATCTTGGTTTCTTTGCATGATTTGGCTGATAAGCATTCTTCTTTTCACTCTTCTTTTGATATTTATCCAATAGTTCAGCGAAGGTGATTTTTGATCTCTTACACTTGCGCTTATTTTGGTCTTTGTTTTCTTTTGGTTTGCTTTCATCGATCATTGGATTTGCTTGCTGCCCCCCAGTCCTTGGCGTCTCCATTGTAGCTTCAATGGAATTCTTGCCCTCAAGATTATGTTTATTATGCTCTTCAACATCTTCTTTACTTGAAAGCTTGATCCCATCACCTGTAGTTTTTACCTTCTCTTCAAATGGATCGGCTTGAAGCAGCCGATGCAAAAACTTCCTGCCATCGGGACCAATCGGAATAGACTGGTGATCTCTTGGTGTCTCAACAAATTTCAATCGTCCTTTATCAATGGCCGATTTAACTATTTGACGAAACATGTTGCAATCCTCAAAATTATGCTTGGACGAATCATGCAACTTACAATACATTCGTCCTTGGACAGATGGTTCAACATGGTGATCAAGAATTCTAATATATTTATTTTGCAACAACAAATCAAATATTTGATCACACATGCTTGAATTGAAGGTAAACTTTTCATTCTCTAGCCGATCTTGTGGTGAGAACGGCTTTGGAGTTAAGCAAATGAATGGTTCAGATTTTGCATCACACCATTCGGCTATGCATTGTGTTTTGCACTCTATCTCCGATGTCTTTGGGTAGGATATTATACTAGCATCGGTTTTCTCAATAGAATTTAACCTTGGCTTTAAATTTCTAAAATAAAAATAGTTAGAACATACATGTCTCAATTGAGACCAAATGCAAGCCAAGTACGAAATAAGCAAAGCTACCCAAATAGATATGAACTTTAGATAAAGCAACAGGGAAAGCTTTGGCTGCAATAATAAGTCATTATGGGTCTTTATAAATGGCACAATTGGTTGACCGATATGTTCTAAAACAATTTTATTGCTAACAAGTAAATTACCCTTCTTCATTGGTCTTTCAAAATTACCTATGAGGATTTTTCTAATAGATGCATCAACAATAAAGTTGTGACCAAATCTGAAAATAGGTAAATTACTCGCTATGCATACCTCTTCAATATGTTGGGAGAGCATGATGGTGGTGTGACTTGAACAATATCTAGCTTCATCTTTGGATGACTCTCCAACGCCTTTTCATCATGTTTTTCTTTATTCCGTGCATCATTACACTAAAGATTTTTGTCGGCCGAACTTTGTTCGGCTACTTGTTCTTGTCCTTGAAGCTTGTCAATTTGTACGACACGGAACTCATAGGGCAGGAAGTAGGTTCCATTAACTTCAGAAAAATCAAGCACCGTTGTTTTCCTATGCTTGCCATGCCCTTTCTCAATAATGCTTGCCTCGTTGGATTTGATGGATTCAGAATATATACTACTTGATTCGGCTTTTTCAACCGAAGCATTTTCATGTTCCGAATCATCCTTCTTTTCATTGATACTACCAATTGGCAATGCTTCTTTTATCTGAGTCAATTCTTTTTATATTTGTTTCTGATGGCGAGCGGCAAAATTAGCTTTAAGCTTTTTCTCAATTTCAGCCCACTCCGTATATGATTGCCCCCCAATGCTTTTAGATTCTTTCGACAATGATACACGGGTGTTGCCAAAATTTTGCAATTGTGTAGGGGGTGTATAATATGATGTAGTACTAGGTGAAGGCATATGCATTGTTGTAGTACCATACTTTTGCTCGCCAATTTTATCAATTGGCAAAGATTCATCTTCTTGCTAAACTCTAGCTTTTATTGCGGCATAATCAGGAAATAGCCCCTTTTCATGTTGTTCAAGGCAAACATTACTAATTCTCTTATTTTGGGCTAAACTCTTCAATGCAGCTACCACTACCTCACCTTCTACAATATTGGGCACAACCGCTCCTGTAAAATTTACATTCATTCGGCTATAACCAGGAAGGTGTGAAGCCGAATTATGAGCATCTACAGTTGTGTATGGTGCCGAAGAATTACTAACATGAGGTGTAGCATATGACGGTTGAGAGTAACTGGCCAAATAGCCACTAGTAGCATGGCCAATTCTCTTATTCATCGGCATGGTTGGATTACTATATTGCACATTAGCTGCCGATAAATAAAAGGGTGAAACACTTTCTTGTATGGCATTGGAAATTCTAACTTTTGATTAATCGAACTCATCATGTTGCTCATCGGCATATGTATTTGCTAGGTTGCCGATGCATGTGAGTTGGGATACATATGGTGCATGTTACTAATATCATCAGAAGTTGAAGTATATAAATTACTTTGAATCGGCCCTTGCACGTAGTTAGTTGCATGATTGAAAAAACTGGGGGTTGGCCGATAGAGTATACTCATTGAACGATCTAGTAACACCATATGAATTATTTGCATCTACATAAAGGGATTGGGTATTCATATTACCTTAGTAGACTGCAAACCCTACATGACGATCTCTTCTTAGCAAGAATGGGCCAGAGACCGTTTGAAGCTTCGTCCCCAGCGGAGTCGCCAAAAAATGTATTCGCACATGAACACGTCACCGTTTATGTCCAATGCCGAGGGTGATGCACCGCAGCTCACGTTGAAGGACACCCGGCCGGAAGCGCGGTACACAGGCAATCCGGCGGGTGCTTTTGAGGACCCGAAACCCCACACGCCCGGGAGGGACCCCGTCTGGGCGTGCGGTGGCTATGGGCTGCCCTAGGTCGACTGATCGCCCCTAGGGCCTCGAGGTTCGCCGCCCTGCAACAAGAAGAATAGACGAAGAATGAGGAAGAACAAGAACTAGGGTTAAGGAGAAAAGATAAAAGATAAAAAGTGGTAGATGATTTTGTCGATTGTGTGTTGTTCAATCGGCCGTCACCCCTTAGGTATATAAGAGGCGGCTGGACTTCCCGTGCAAGGAAAAGACTTGGATTCACGTCCAAAACCCAAGTCAAATTCCGATTGGTCTTGTTCGAACTTTCTAAAACTGTTCGGTTTAAACTGGCTGCACCTTGCGGGTCTTTTTTGTGGTGGTAAACGACCTCGTATGGAAACGAGTCCAAAAGCAGTCTTGACCGTTTCAATGGTATGAACAACTTTCATGTTGAACTTTTTTGATCAGAGGTTATCTTGAGGGTCAAATAGCTCGCGCAAAAGATCTGTTTACTCGCGCTACCAATCAGACATGGTGTCTGGTGGGGCGCGCCATATTTTGTCTCGTGACAGGGCTGCACTCCGATTGCTCTAACTTTTGCATATGAACTCGGATTTGGACGATTCTTATATCAAAATCGATCGTTTCGACGAGGCGAAGACAATCCGTGTAGACCATTTTGCCAGTTGAGGTCGTCTTGAGGGCTTAATCGGCCATACTGTACTCTGAATATAAGATCTTAGTACTTTGAGCATAGTTTCGGCCTTCGAGATGAAATCGGACGGCGATGAGCCAAACTTGAAAGATGTTCATATCAACAGTATGAAACTCTTTCATGAAGATCACTTCTCCATTTGAGGCCATCTTAAATAAGTTATTGACCGTGCCAAAATCTGGTGTCAACAACTGTCAATAAAAAGTTGCAAAAATGTTCATGCCTTTTCTTTTGGTTTTTCCTTAGAACATGGCTTATGTTTCCAAAGAATGTTCATCCTATATTATAAAAATGTTCAATCTGTATCATAAAGATGCTCATCGTGTATTATAAAAATGATAGATTTGTATTTGAAAAATCTTCATGGTGTATTATTAATATGTTCAATAAGGTAACGTGTATTATAAAATGGTCATCCTATATTAATTAAATGATAAATATGTATTTCAAAAATGTTTGTCATGTACTTCAATATGTTGATTGTCTATTATAAAAATGTTCTGAATTTGAAAAAGTTTCATAAATTGGAAAAAATATTCGTGAATTTGAAAAGTTCCACATATTTAAAAAAAGGTTTGCTACAGTGCAGCACTATAGTATAATCTCTTTTTTTAGAAGAAGCACTATAGTATGAGAACTTCTTGCTTATGTTCTTACTCATGTTCTTAGATATATCCTAGAGGCAAGGGAGCTTCCTGTGTTATCCATGTTAGAAAGGATCAAAGGTCAATTGATGACAAGGCACTATACCAAACTGTGAGAGGCCGAAAAGATGACAGGAAACATCTGCCCCATGATTAAGAAACAGGTGGAGAAACTTACAGAGTGGGCAAGTACATGTTATGTGCATCGGGCGAGAGATGGAGTGTTTCAGGTTGGAGACAGAGGAACATACTACATTATGGACTAGCATAACAGTGAATGCAGCTGCAAGAGATGGGAGAAGAGTGGGGTCCCATGCCACAGCTTGTGCAAGACATGAAGGAGTTGATCCTTTACAACTAGTGAATGGATGCTACTCTGTTGAGATGTTGAAGAAAACCGACAACAACATCATATACCCTTGCAAAGACAGGACAGACTGAGAGAAGATGAATGGCCCCCCACTTGAGCCCCCACTTTATGAAAAACAAGTAGGCAGACCAAGCACAATCAGAAGGAAAGCTCCAGGAGAGGTGGTTTGCAGCACTGGTGGAAAGAAGTTGTCTAGGCATGGTGTGGTCATCCATTACAGTTACCATGGTGAGCCAGATCACAACAAAAAGGGTTGCCCACACTTGAAGGCAGGGCTGCCACCTCAACACATGCAAGCAAATCATGGTGAGAGTAGTCAACAAGCAAATCTAAATCAAAAAGCTAATCCAAATCAAGAAGCAAATCCAACTCAAAAAGCTAATCCAAATCAAGAAGCCAATCCAAGTCAACAAGCAAATGCCCCGGTCTTACTTTTATTTCCTGGTTACTCTTATGGGTTAACAAAAAATACATGCAGTCAAAAGTAGCTAACTTGGATAACTTACTTTTGTATTAACAGGAGGAGAACTCTACAAAAAACAATGCAGTTATTGAAGATCTTATGGTGGATCTCTTGATGCAGCAGGTAGGGCTCACTAGTGTCTAGTGGCATTCATTGATATTGCATTCATTCCTTCACTACTATCTAATGTTGTTTGTTTTAACTTCATGCAGAGGCCAGTTCAAAGAGTGACTCAAGCAAGGCCTGTTCCAGAGTCCACAATCATCTTAGTTGTACAGGTTTTGATGAACCGATCACAGCCAAGCTCTAGCACAACCACCATTCAGCAAGGAGAGTTAGCTAAGAAGTTGCTAGCATTGAAGAGGCAGAGGGACAAAGAAGTGGAGGACAAAAAACAAGTTCTCCTTGTAGGAAGATATTGCCAGGAAAAGGCACGAGCAAGCTGAGAAGAAGGCGGCAGTTGCAGCAAGGAAGATGCAGTCAACAGCTTAAGAAAGGGAGAGGAGGAGAGAAGAAGCTGAACTAAATAAGAAGGCAGCACAAGAGACAAAGAAGATAATTGCAGAGTCAGTGAAGGCCATTTCAGGTGAGAACAAAGCAAAACAGGAAGCTAAAAAGAAGGTTGAGAAGGAAGCAGCTGCTGCAAATAAACTTGCAGAGAGCCAAGCAGCTGCTGCACAGAGAGAGGCTGATAGACAAGTTGCTGCTGCAGAGAAAGAAGCAGAAAGACTAGCAGCTGCTGCAGAAAGAGAAGCTGCAAGGAAGGAGGAGATGAGAAGAAAAGTTGTTGCTGCTGGTAAGAGAACGGTTCGGGAAGACCAAGTGCTGCCTAACAAAGCCAAGAGAACATCTATGTTTGATGTTTTCAGGTGAACATACCAATGCTGGGCTGGGATGGGGTTGTGTTAGAATGATATGGTATCTTTTGTGTGACTCGGGATGTAGTTCTATCTTGAGTACTCTTCTATCTTTATGTAAGACTGTCAAACTTGTAATGTTGTCTTTTGGTCACTCAGGATGTAACATTTGATCCATACTTATGTCAGTTTGTGAGTTTGGATCAATTGTTGATCATGAATTACCCTTCAATGACTAGAGCCATTGTGCAATGAGCTTCTTTGAACTAGTATCAAAATATTTTGCAATGAGTTTGTTTTCTACTAAAAGTTTGAAATATTAAGTTTCCTTCTGCTTGTGCATGGTGTTCTTCTCACCTTTCAGCCACAACTTGTTGGCAAATACACATCTTGTATTTACTGGTCACCACAAGCTGAGAACAATACCAGTTTTAGCAACTTCTTATTTGGTGATGACTCTTTCTTAGTCACCAGTGCATGGTCATCATCAAGCGCAACAGGCACACTTTAGCCAGCAATATTGAATTTTAACTAACAACCATCAGTTAAGTATCAAATGAACAACCATCAGTTAAGAGAAAAGTTAACATTTAACTTAACACGTCACATATCATTACCAGCTTCCTTTCAAAGCCACTACATCATCCCCAAAAGGGGTTTACATCCTGACCAACCATTATATACTGACCAAAAGAGTTTTGCAACCTACATAACAACTACATTACATCCTGACCAAGCCTGAGTTGACATCATTTCTTCAGAAGGGAGATACCAAACCTGACACACAACACTAAGACTGATCTCATCATTGCCTTCAAAACCAGAAGCATCTCTCTACCTAAACATAAAAGAGCATCTGCCTGCTGCTTGGTCATGGGATTGCATGAAGGCCTCTTGTCATATATCCTAGATCCAATGCCTACAAGCCTAGCCCTTTCTTCCCTTTCTCGAAGGAGTTGTTCCCTCCTATCCTCTGCAGCACCAATTGGATCCACTGCTTCATTCCCATTGAGGAAATGATTGTCAACAAGATACACAATATACTCCAACTCCCAGTGCCAGAAACCAGAAGGGCCCTAGGTACACCACATAAGGGAAAAACTTAAGAACACTAACAGATCCAACAAAAACATTGATGAAGAGAGGATGAAGATCTTACATTGGTGCACTTGTAGAACACCCAACCCACATGCTTGTCTATATTCGACAGGTAGAACTTCACACGCGTTCGGCAATGAGGGCATCGGATGAGAGGGGCCTCCACAGCCCGGCTACCGAGAGATGACATCGCCGAGCTCACGGACATGGCAGTGACGGCCGTGATGATGGGCAACTAACGCGGAGGCGGCGGCGGCGGCTGGAGAAGGGGAGGGGGAAAGAGAGCAGGGGAGCTAGGGATTTGGAGAAGGGGAGGAAAACAGAGAGCGGGGTGGAGAAGGCGTGGGGATAAAAGACTTGCCGTTTTTGCACAACCCCCTCCCCCCGCATGCAAGTGGGCCATATGATGTGGAACCTGCGGACTGATCAAGTGGGGAAGTGTACGAGCTCAATAGGGGCTATAGTGACCGTATAATGACGTATTGTCATATATAGTGACCGTATTGCATGTATCCCTAAGTACGGTGACCGGTGTGAGTAGATGGAGAAAAAACAGTGACTTCCGATGCATTTTACTCGAAATCTCCTCATTTCATCCCGCGGGCGCCTATTTGGCGCCTTAAGCGTCCATATAGGCGCGCATGCAAACATGCGCAAATCCCCAATCCCTTTCTATGATTTTTAGTGCGGTAATGCTACACGGGCAAGTATGGGCAGAGGTTAATTACATGTTGAGTTGGCTAAATGGGATTGGAAAGAAGGAGAGTGAGGCGGGACCACCCTGGGTAGAAACAAATTTTTTGTAGTGATGGACTTTTACGGGCATATTATACGGTCTGTTTCCTTAACTAATCTCCAACACCCCCCCATTTTCAGGGGGTGTGGGCCCCTCATCATGATTTCCTCCAATCAAAAGGCCCCGGGTAAGCTTTCTCGTAAAAGCCCGTGCGTGTAGCTTACCGCAGTAGAAATAGGGGGGGGGGATTTAATGAAAGGGGTCCGGAAATGGTTGCAAGGGTCCGTAGCTCTAGAATTATTATTCTTAATGGGCCCGACCATCGATGTGCTCAGGTGCACGAGAGGGAAGTTCCTCCCTCGGTTTTGTGTAGCTTCCAGAAGCTTCCCAAGTTTGTGTTGGGAAGCTTCTAGAAGCTTCCAATATGTGATTTTTTTGGCCTACTTTTTGTTTGACTTATTTCAATTTTTTGTAAAATTTTTTCTATATGTGTGAATTTTTTTATATCTCAGAATATTTATTCAAATACTTGAAATATATATATAACGCGGTAAAGTTTTGTTAAAATTCGTTACCTTTTTTTCCGAAATTGTTTTTTAAAAATCGACAAACTTTATCTAAATCCATGACCTCTTTTCAAAAATCAATGAAGTTTTTTCGTATCCACGAACCTTTTTCAAAAATCTAAAACGTTTCTTCAAATCTATGATTTTTTTAAATAAAACCAATGAACTTTTCTCAAATCCCCAAACTTTTAAATTGTGATTTTTTTTCCAAAATAAATGATTTTTTTAAAACCTCAATCTTTTTTTCCAAAATAACCATGAACTTTTTTGTGTTTCTAAACTTTCTTTAAATCCCAAACTTTTTTCATGATACGTGAACTTTTTATGTTTAGTGGTTTTTAAAACCCATCAAATTTTTTGAATTCACGAACTATTTCCAATTTTGTGTGGTTTTTATTTTTTTACAAAAGTCAACGGTTGACTAGTCACCATTAGGTGGGCTGGACCAGAAATGCGGGTGCATGGGCGCGGGTTCTCGAAGCCAACGTTTAAGACGCCGACTAGGAGGTTTCTCCCATCGTGAACATTTATCTCGAATACATGAAGATCTGCAGCGCCCGCAATATCTGCCGCAAGCGATGGCCGTTGCGTGTCCTGGGACGCAGAGAGAAACTCTGTTCGCGAACATCGACGCGGTGGTGGAAGAAGACGTCGCGAGGTCCGCATCGGTTGCGCCATCACCGCTGTTCGCTCCTTGCCGCCATGATGACAATTCACAAGGTCGACACATCCAAGTTCATCGTTGTCGATAGCGAGGAAGATTAGAACATGGAAATTGTCGCCACTTGGGTCCCACGAAGACCACTGTCGATGTTTTGTCGAGCCTCATAGCCGGTGACCTTGCCCGCAGCTTCGCAGAGGCCACTAATCTTCCCCTCCCGCCGATGCTTCATTTTTTAGGCCACTAAGCTTTTGCTTCTACTTACTAGTCATGAACAGAAATCCAAGTTTCCATTTCTATTCCCAAATAATACAAGAAATTGGAGTGTGAGAGAGATATGTTCGAGGATTAAGTTTATGAACCGAAAAACCTGACAAGACTATAAAAAGAGGGGATTTGCGTTGAAGAGGAGGTTAATGGAATCTCCAAAAATCACAATTAGATGGAGATTTCAACTTTGGCATTACCATGTATCTTTTGTTCAAGAGAAGTAAAAAGATGAGAAGACCACGCGCGTGCGACCAAGTCGGAGTTAATCGATTTGTTAAAGTTTCCTTTTTGAGAATCAGTAAATCTATTATATGGGGGAAAAGATTTTCCTAAACATCGCACAGCTAAAAAACCAGTCGATCTGTTACATGGGATATAATTCATTACCTTTTTCACAATCAATCAATCTGTTAACATGGGAAGGAATTCTTTCCTAAAAATCACAATTATTTCCTAAGTATCACAAAACAAGGGAACCAAGCCATTATCGAGGGCCCTTCCTACTCGGGGGCCTAGGGCGGCCTCCACCTACTCTCTTACCCCCTCCCCCCTCCTATAGCGTGTTTGGTTGTTTAGACTAGCCACAGTGGGAGTAACTTTGGCAGTAACATCGAGTCCAACTCAGCAAATTTGCTTATATGGCAATGAGTTAATGATGAGAGAGGTAGTTTGAGTAACTTAGCTAGTTACTGTAACATCACATGTCCCAATGCAATATGAGTCTATAACCTAATAAATGAAGCTTTGCATGTTACCACACTTATGTTACTGCCCAATATGGAGGTAGTAACATAGTGTAGGGATATGTGTATGTTACTAGTGTATGTTACTCTCCATTGTGGCTAGTCTTATGGGAAAAAGAATGGGAATTTATGAGAGGGAGTTGGTCGAGGGATTAGACTTGGGAAGTGGTTAATTAGTCTCACGCCTATGTTTTGTACGGCGACGATAGTTGATGGAAAGTTCAGAGGTGATTAATTTGTCGTGGTGGGCGCACGGCAGATGCCAAGGGATGGCTAAAGAGAGGAGGATGCTCGAGGGCGCTGGTGGACTCCAGAAGCGGGGTTGGCATGAGTGGGCGCGGGACGCCGGACATACCCAGGTTTGGGGCTCTCCGAAGAGATAATACCCTTAATCCTGCCGAGTGTAGTTTGATGTTCGATAGTACAATGTCGCTCCTGGAGCAGTATGAGAGGGGAAGGGAGCTGGCCAAGGCTTAGGCCACACCTTCTCCCCGAGGTTGCTGTTGGGTGGCTAGTTCTGAGCTTGCTTGCTCCTGTTCTCTACATACATCACCTCTCCTCCATCATACGCGTGGGCTCCTGGGGGGTTTTAAAGACCAACCCCCCAGGGGTACAATGGTAACACTGCGAGTCAGTGGGTCCGGATTGTCGGCGTCCGGGAACCCAGACTGGGTCCCGCTGGGAGCCTGTGGTTCACCGGGTTCCCCTAGGTGCGGGTCTCGCATGCCTAGGGGAACTGTGCGCTGTCTTGTTGATCGTCAGGGTGAGGCCGAGTCGAGTCGTGTACAGTGGCGCCCCGTCAGGTCGCCGCTTGCTGTCGTCAGCGGCGAGGGCGAGGGCACTATAGCCACGCCAGCCCTGGTCAGCGGGTAGGTGAGGGGCACTGTTGCCTCGCTCCGGCTGACCATATGCATGGGCGGGGCACTGTTGCCTCGGTCATTGGTGATTAAAGTCTTGTCCCATCGTACGGCCTGGATGGGACGGGAGTTGACCCGTGGCTGGATTGCGGAGCATGCCACGGGTGGAGCTAGCTTGTTGGGGAAGCCTTGGTCGCGCCGGGTTCGGCTGCCTCGCGCCGGTTGTTGGGGCCGAGTCGACGCGTCTTGCTGGGTCTGAGAGTTTGGCCGGGTCGAGCGACCCGGCCAAGCGCGTGCCGGCTTGAGGGGCGATACTGGCCCTGTTATTTTGAAAAGGATCCGGGTTCCGTTGCCTCCCCGGGGTTTATCCCCCCGACAGTAGTCCCCAAAGTTGTGAAGGTCTGCCGTCTTCGAATGAGTGGGCCTTCGCAGTCCCCCCTCCTCCGAGCAAGGAAGATTCTGCGAGCGTCGAGTCTGGCAACACCCACTGTGTGCCGGTTCTCTCGGAAACAGGATCATGGCATCCCGATGGTGGCGGGAACCGAGGAGTTCATCAAATCTTGGGGCAATCCCTCGATCTTCGCACGGGCGCCACGTGGTGCCCGGGAGTCGGAGGGGCCTGACAGGCCACGCGCGTGACGGGACTGGGCAACGGGCTGGGGCCCGCCGCCATACGCCCTTGACCCACGCGCGTGGATTTATTGCAGCGTCTAGGGGCTGGTTGCCCTTCCCCCAGACAGTTGCTGCGTGTGTACGTGCACACTTATTGAGGGGCTGTGGAAAGGGCGTGTGCAGACGATCCCACTCCCACTACAAAAAAATACACTTTCGTGATGATACGTGTTTGTCACAGTAGGTCGCGTTTTTTGTCATGCATGTACATCCATGACGATTTTATGACAGAATCAAGATAGTCATACCTGTGCTGCCATAGAAGTGTTCCATGACATTACCAAAATTATCATCACGGAAGTGTCCACTTCCATGACGATAAATCACACGTCACAGAAGTGCTTTCGTCAAGGGTGACCGACACGTGGCATCCACCGTAATGGAACATCGTTAAGCTATCGGGATGGGTTTTGGATCCGATAACCCGTTAACAGCCCCGACCAATGGGGATTTTCCACGTGTAAAATCATCATTGGTTGGAGGAAACACGTGTCGGCTCATCGATGGGACAGATGTCATCCACTCATTGGACAGAAGGCGCCTATGATACTTCGACACGTGGCACGGCCCAACAGAGGCCCATTCCTGTGAAAATGCTGTCCCGTTTGACTTGGTCAAAAGGTGGCGAGCCGGCCCATGGAAAGCCTGTTAACGGCCTGTTCACATATAGCCCATTTACAGCCCGCTAACCCAAGGCCCGTTACGCCCTATCTGAATTAGGCCCAGTAGTGTCATCTGAGCCATCCAATATGATTCCAGCCCGTTTTCACTTCTAGCCCATGTATGGCTCGTGACGTCTTTCGGCCCATATGAGGCCCTTTGTAACTCTAGGCCCATTAACGGCCTGTCGTGAAACTGGCACATAATGAACAGTGTATCACTTTACACCCATTAACGGCCCCTGCTGAAACTAGCCCGTAATGAACAGTGTACCACTTTATACCCATTAACGGCTCGTTATTCTGTTGGTCCATTTCCAGCCCATGTTATCTTTTGGCCTTCTCAGAGCCCATTTATTCTTGGGCTCATTTCCTGCATTCGTTTGCTTACGTCCCGTTACTGTCATTTTTTGCATGTGGGCCAAATTCAGCCCGTGGTTATAGTCGGCCCATTTGTGGTCCGTTAATATGTTGGGCCATTTTCATAGTGTCATCAAATACGGCCTATTAACGATGGCCTGTTATGGTCGGCCGATGAATGGACGATTCCAACTCTAGCCTGTTTACGGCCATAATGC
Organism: Triticum turgidum subsp. durum; assembly: GCA_900231445.1. Taxonomy (NCBI): domain Eukaryota; kingdom Viridiplantae; phylum Streptophyta; class Magnoliopsida; order Poales; family Poaceae; genus Triticum; species Triticum turgidum. Next base: position 761,677,668 of record LT934114.1, read on the forward strand.
GGTCTGTTTGGCCCATGTTTGGCCAATCGATCACACGACCCGTATAAGGACCATTGATGACACGGCCCATAGAAGGCCCATTGTTTCTACGGCCCGTAGAAGGCCCATTGTTTCTATGGCCCGTAGAAGGCCCACTATTTCTATGGCCCGTAGGAGGCCCAGTGTCACTACAGTAAATATTAGCCATGATTATTGTGGCCTAGTTTTTAAAAATAGGTTATTGCAGCCACTAGCAAACCGCGGAAAAAGAACTGCAATGACTACAAGCAAACAAATAAACAAGACAACAAGGAAATAAATAAGCAAGCAACTAACGCTAGGCTATCACGACTATTACACATATTACATCCACTGGGCATCAAATTTCTCCACCAGTCCAAATATAAGGAACAAAGCAGCATATCATATACACTGGTTGTCAAAGTTGGCGACCAACGCAAATAAACGCCGCAGCAAAACAAATCCAGAACTGAAACCACTTCAGAAGATCTCAAGAAACAATATCCTGGGTGCCCATAATGCGGGCAAGATGCTTAGAAAGCTTATTAACTCTCTCTTGTTTGGCGCTTAAATCCTCCAACGCTTGTTGTTGCACCAGGAAATATGCATCTGAATTCTGCAGGGACTTCCTCAGTCCTTCAGCTTCCTGTCGCAGCACATCTGATTGATGTCTTTCAACTTGAAGTTAAGACTCAAGAAGACGAACTGAAGGCAGTGAGTTCGAAGAGCTTGTGACAGCAGTAGTGGCCAGTAACTCGAACACTACATCAAGACATGACTTTTGGGTTCTCTCACTGTTGTCAAGATAGTTTTTATCAGCTTTCTTGGAGACCAACAGGGATGTCTCACTATCTTGAACCTTATCTGCATTACTTCCTTTACCATTGCATAACACGGTACTGTTCTCCAATATTTTGTCCGCATTCTAAAAGAGAAACAAGCAGACACAACACAGGTTTACCATGTTGTATATGAAACTCATTTTGGTAAATGAGTTCAGTAGTAAAGTGGACAGGATAACAACATGAAACAAACATATATCTATGTACCATGGTCACTTTATGGTCTATATCATTCTAGTTTTTGTTGCCAAATCAAGACAGAGACACAGTTCAAATAATATTTGTTCCAGACAAAGCAGAATAGACAGAATATAAGTGTGGGAAACTATAGAGCAATAACAACACTTTTAATGTGCATGGCATGAGAACATAACTGTTTATTCAATTGAAACTGAAATCAACATAGAGCAGGTTACAACAGCAAACCAGTTAAAGAAACAGGTTCGAAACATACCTGTTGCGCCATTGGAGTTTCAATTCCATCCTTCAAATTTGAAAATAGTTGGTATGAGTAAATACAGTAATGCAAGAGCAAAGGAGTATGAACCATAGCTACAGAACCTGACCTGAGAACAAATCTTCTTCTCCTTTAAGCGCTGAATTGGGATTCAGAGTGGTGGTCCCCGTGCTTTGGGTACTGCAGTTCCCTTACTAACTGCTCGTGTTTGGGTGCTCTATGGTGGAGACGGTGATGTGTCAACTGGAACTGGGTTACTATCTGCCGGGGTTGGGGTTAGAAGGGGTGTAGCTGGTTCTCTGTCCAACTGGGTAGGGGTACAATCTGCGAGAGTCTGGGTTATGTCTGGTGGATCTGGTCCTTGGGGAAGTACAACCGTGGTTCTATCTGCATCAACTGGTAGCACTGTCTTTTCTTAAGATCGTGTTGTTACTCCCTTAGATACTGCCATCACCCTCTCCAATTCAAATGGCTGATAAACAAGAAAAGTAATTGAAAGTATATACATTGTATGATAGACAGGTGCAATGGATAGTGGGGAATAAAACAGGGCATGAAATAATTCATATTTATGTTGTCTAACCAAACAGGATAGCATGACACAATTTCACATATATGATGGCTAACTAACCAGCATAGCATGACACAATTTCACATTATGATGACTAACTAAAAAAGATGGAAAGACATAGTTCAAAATATGATGACTATGTAAACAGGATGACATGATATAACTATATAATGTGTTTATTAAATAGGTTGGCATGCCATAATTCACATACATTCACGGATAGAATGCCATAATTCAAAATATGATGACTGTAAACACTAAACATGATGAGATGATATAACTATATGATGTCTTTATTAAATGGGTTGCCATGCCATAATTCAAATAGATGATGTGTATGTACTATGTAAACATGATGGCATGATATAATTCAAATATATTATTTATATAGTAAGCAAGTAAGCACCTGGCAATCCATATATGATATAAAAACTAAGCAATGCAAGACAACATGCATGACATGGGTAATATAACCCTGCCAAGTTTGAGCATAGACCTCATGGGGGAAATAGGACTGGTCATCAGTCTCTGAATCCTCCTCTGAGGAGCTCTCTGTAACCAGCAAGATGTCTGCTTCAGCAGGTAGCATTGTCTGCTCTAAATACCTTCTTTTCACTCCTGATTTCTCCATCACCAATTCAAATGGCTGATGCACAGGAAGAGGAGATGAATATACAAACATTGTCGACAAAAGCAATGAGAAATACAAAAAAAGGACGACATGATATAATTCACATATATGACGCTTGCCTAAACAGCATGGCATTGCATAATTCACATACATAATGCCTTGCAACAAGATAACATTGCATAATTCGCATATATAATGTCTTGCAACAAGATGGCATTGCATAATTCACATATATGGTAATTAGACACTAAACAGGTGGCATTCACACAAAGCATGTCTAAACTAAGAAAATGACATAGCAATGCAAGATACCATATGCACGATATGAGCAACATAACCCTGCCAAGTTAGAGCATGCACCTCGGGGGGGGGGGGAATATGACTGGTCATCTGTATCTGAATCCTCCTCTGAGGAGCTATCCGTATCCAGCAAGACATGCGCTTTGTCAGATAGCATTGTCTGCTCTGAAGACCTTGTTTCCACTCCAGATTTTTCCATGACCGTGCCGAATGGCTGATGCACAAGAAGAGTGTACTAAAATTGTTGACAAATTTAACACGTAATAAAAAAATGATGGAATGATATAATTCACATATAAGATGACTGGCTAACCAGGGTGGCATTGCAAAATTCACATATATGATGTCTGGCTAAACAAGATGGCATTGCAGGATTCACATATACGATAAAGAAACTAAACATATGGCGTTGACACAAAGCATGTCTAAACTAAGCAGATGACATCTTTAATGTATACAGTAAGCAATGCAAGGCACCATATGCATGATATTACCAACATCGGCATGCCAAGTTAGAGCGAAGACCTCATGGGGTAAATAGGAGTGGTCTTCTCCTTCTGAATCCCCCTCAGAATAGTTATCTTCCTCTTGATTACGATCCGAAATGGGTGGAGGGGGGCTGCCTTTGCGCCCACCATGGAACGATGTCTGCCAAAATGTTATTGCCATGCAAGGCTCATCTCTTTTGCTCTACATGATCAGTTGCATTGTGTACAATAACTGGCATGCATAGGAATAAAACATAGTGAGATTATGTAAGGAGTGCATGAACAAATCCAGAGTGATGGTAGAAAACTTTGGATAGACCCAAAACCAATGATAGCATGCAAATAATGGCTTCAGTTAAAAAATACAGATAATGGCTTCTTTGCTATTTGTTTCCCACCCAACATGAAACTCATAGTAGACACTGGAGATTAACCAGATAGTAGATAGATACTATTGATTGCAGCCCAGATATGTACCCCACAACCATTTAAAAACTCAAGTTTGACCATTAGTTTGGAGCTGACTCAGAGTCTAATCAGTGAACAGGACGATAAAGTAGCATGTAATATTAAGTGATGCATAATGTAAGCAGACACGAAAGAGTGCAACCTCTCTTGCGGACCTGTCAAGTCCTCGAGGTCATCTGCTCAGTTGATGATGGTAATGCAGTTTTCATGGCTGCCGGCGGCGGGGAAGAAGATCTGAGGCGGCGAAAGACAGTCTGGAGGTCGGATCCCTGCTGTGGCTGGACCCTTCTGTCGTTGGAGCAGCTGAGCTGGGGTGGACGACGACGCAGCAGGAGCGGGACAAACCACACAAGGTTTTCTTTGACAACTATCTGTAAGAGAAGTAATTCTATAAAGGCTCGTTTGAATTGGAGGATTCCAACAATGCAGGGATAGGAAATAGACAGGAATAGGATAGGAATGCACTTGCAAAACAGAGAATTTAAAAACACAGGATTTCTGCCAATTTGGGTGTTTGATTCACAACAATTGGAAGATCACAGAATGTAAAGAAGCATGGTGAGCTTAAGTCAAACCACTAGAAAATGTAGGGTTATAATGCTATTATACTACTATCTCTTAGTCTTGTGCTTCATGAATAGGAATTTGAAAAGGAGGACAAGTGAAAATTAAAATCCCTATGTTTTTTCTTTCAAGCAGACACTAAAGGAACAAATCCTACAGTTTTCCTTTGCTCCATTCCTTTGAAACAATTTCATGAATAGTAGTACCATAGGAAACTTCCCAATTCCTATGTTTTTCATTCAATTTTCCTTTCAAGCACTGGCGATTCTAGTAGGCAGGCTTGCGCAAGGAAAAGCCTACACTAAAAAATGTTTTTGTGCTACTTCTATTACTTTTGACCCAGGCCACTGCCGTACTAGCTCAACTCCCAGGGCCATCGACAAATGCACAGCTCAAACGCGCAGAGATAAATTATGATGGCGTTCAAGACAGTCCATCACAGATAGCTAAGTTGCCTGGTACCTCACTGCTTGTCATATAGTAGGATAAAATAATTGTATTTCCCGTTACTACGAGTGCTCAGTGGACAATATGTAAAACATGTAGAGTAAAAAAGAGATGAAAGAAGTGCACAACCTCTTTGGCAAAGCCATGTCGATCTCAGCGTGATTGGGTTGGCCGGTGAGGATGCTATAGCTGACTTGGCTGTCGGAGGAGGGGAAGAAGATCTTAGGCGTCTGGAGATGGAACCCGAGGTACTGCTCCGCTGTGATGGAGGGGTTCGTCGTTGGAGCAGCTCCGGTGAGTTGTACGACGCCGAGGCTGAAGCAGGACAAGAGAGACAATGTTAACCTGAGTGGAATTCTAATAGCATCTCCAATACATGACGTAAAATACATAACCACAAAGTGCTAGAAGTAAAATACATCAGCCGCTCATCTCTGAACTTAACTGTCGAAACTGGATTTAACTGTCGAAACTGAACTTAACTGTCGAAACATAACTTAACTATCGAAACTGAAATTTGCTGTCGAAACTGAATTTTGCTGTCGAAACTGAATGCACTAGCAAGGTGAGGCTACACGTCGGTCGACTGACTTTTTCATCTATGGTTAGTCGATTTTGCAGCCGTTGGATACGAAATCATGGGCCTGTGGTTCATCTTCAACCTCCACCCCCCTAAGCCGCCAGCCACCACCGGCCAAACAGCAGCCCCCCGCCGCCCGCGGCTGGCAGTGCGCCGCCCCGCCCGCCCCGAAAATACTCCCCACCGCCGGTCCGCCGCCGCCCTGGCCATCCCTCTAGGCCCCCCGTGC
>LT934114.1:761683549-761720696 GCA_900231445.1 Triticum turgidum subsp. durum
TGTAGCTAAATCGAAGCAGCATCGCAAGCAAGATCAAGAACGAGAGCAGCAGCACGAGCAAGAGCAATAGCAATAGCAAGAGCAGACCAGACAAGGGACTGAAAGCTAGAGCAGAGCAGCAGCACGAGCGAGAGCTAAACAGAAGCAGCTCCTACTAATGTGGACGTCGCCGCCGAGGGAACACCGCCGTGGAGGAAGTGGCCGGCGACACCGCCGTGGATGGAGCCGCGCCGTGTCGGCTCGGGACCAAGTGCCAGCAGCACCATGAGATCGAATCAAGAAGAAAATGCGGCGATTAGTGTACAACCTCTTTGGTGGTGTCGATTAGGCCGCAGCCTCATCCGAGGAAAAGGCGATGATGATGCTCTTCCCGTGGTGCAGGTGAAGACGGCGGTGTGGGAATGGAGGTGGCGTGAAAGACGAGGGGAATGTCGGGGCAGCTCCTTGGAGGTGGAGGACGGGGTGGTTGAACCGGCGGGACCAAAAGATCGACGACGGATCCTCATCCAGTATGGTGGATGAGGGACGTCGAGGTGTTGCTATGGACGACGTTGTCGGGGAAGAGGCTCCGGCTGGGTGGCGGGCGGAGCAGGGTGTGGGGCTTCGTCGCAGGTTTTCACGGCCTCGGTGTACGAATGGGTGGGCGGATGGGATGGCAGTGAGGAACCATGGCTTAGGGACGCGCTTGTCTGAAATGTGGGGCAAGTTACGAAAGTACCCCCACCGATTTGAGGCGGTTCTTTCGGTTCAGGGCTACCACGGGCATTTCGCGTGTCGGGATTTCACAGGAGATGGGAGTTTTCGCGCGTGTTGTAATTTCGGAATAGCAAGGTGCGGGTTGAGATGGAGGGAGTTGTCGGAGCATGACGAGACAAAGATATATCTTAAATATTTTGGGCTAACAAGCCGCGGGTTGAAATTTCCGGACAAACCTAACGTGTACTGTACCAAATCAATGCCCACTATAAATGTCATTCAAAACTTTGAATTCATGTTATGTTCAATTAGAATATTTCGCTACGTGTATAATGCATGCAACCTACAACTCAAATGAACGTTTTAGTGCATTCCAAACGTATATACTACCGCTTCAATATGATCTAAATTTGAATTCGTTTCTCTATTTGAATAAGATCTATAGTAATGATTGTTGTGAAGTCAAAGCATTTGAATTCATTTCTCTGTTTTAATAAGATATACAATCATCATTGTTGTCAAGTTAAACCATCGTTTGTGCATTATCTTCACAGCACACCACATGATTAGTCTTGAGTTACATATGAACTATGTGTACTATATGAACTCGAACTCGATTTTTTGAATCCACTTTATGTTGATTTCAAATCACATTACATTTCTAGCTCTAGCTAGAGCTTCATAATCTAAACCATGTCTCAGATGTATAATGTGTTTATCACATTATGTATGGTGCCCCGCCCCCTACGCCTACAAGTATTTAGATGTGAGTTGCAAACACCACACATTACCACAAATTCAAATAAAATGTTAGAATGTTCGATATATAGTATTGTTTAGATTGTTCGATATTTAGTTGTAAGCTGCAAACGCCACACATTATCACAAAATCAAATAAAATGTGAGATTGTTTGATGTATAGTATGGTTTAGATTGTTCGACATTTAGCTGTGAGTTGCAAACGCCATGCATTATCACATTATGGTATAACATGTGCACGACACGTGTATCACCGCTATATTCATGCATGCATATGTTTAAAACACTATGATCTCCTATTCAAATATATGAATCCGCTTTCATATCAAATTATGATCTTTGTTAGTCTCTTACACCCACACAATCCTCTAATCTTTGTAGCTACCACTAACTTTCTCTCGTGCATGAACACGCCCTCCTCGCCCTCCCCATCCCTCGGCATTCTATCCACCGGGCACATTCATTTTTTTCTTTAGGTCATTCTCCCAGAGTCTCCACAACTCCTTTCCAACACATACCGATCGATAAACCTCTCCAGCGATGCCTGCCTACAACATACACACGCACCTTCAATCTCCTCCTTTATGTGTCCTTGCCTCATGTCTCTCATACGGTCACACACACGTGTAAACTCTCGCCCATCTTTTCATCCATCTCACAACCGCACACTCCTCCCCCTATCTAGCTAGTAGCTGGGCCTCTCACACCACCTCCTAGCTCCATTCTCTCTGTCTATCCGTCTCGTTGGGCCTTATTTGCCTCTAACAAATGGAGATACATCGACCGATCTCTCGCTATAAATATAGCTAGCTAGGTCCTTATAACTCGTTTTTACCCACGCGTCGATCGATCTACCTCATTAGTTATGTCTCTCCCTTCCTCCGACAAACAACAATTAATCTATCGATCTAGTTAGGTTTGCTCACCAAACACATGGTTCCCCTTCATCATCCATGGATGCGTCCCGACAGATCTATCACACACAAGCACACACAGAAACACATCCCCACTCTTATTGATAACATTGCAGTTCCACCCTCAGTTTGTCTAGTAGGCCTCTCCCACCATCTTCGAGAAGCAACTCCATCACCCATCCAACACTCTACCCCTCTCCCTCCCTCTTCCTCCCTCTCTCTCTCCTCTCTCTCTCTCTCTGTCCCATCATATTTCCCATCCTTCAGTTATGTATGGATGTCGACCAATCTCCCTCAAGACATAGCTGGGTCTCTCCTTCTCAACACATATACGAGTCGTTCTACCTCTATAGTTAGGCCTCTACCTACCCCTCCCCCCACCCCCCCACACACACACTGATACATTGAGCGCTCCAGTCATGTCTCCCTGCCACACACAAACTTGACATGTGCCCTCTGGCGTTCTGGTAGGTCAGTCGCCCTATATCTTTGACTTGCACACACACGCAATTTCGATGGCTCTTTTCATCGACCTCGCACCCACCCACTTGATTCTCTGTTCGACTCTATCAATATCTATGACCCCTCCCTCTCTTCTCGTGGGTTGACCGACCCTCTATATATGATATGGATAGGCCTCCATTTCACACACATTGCATGCAAAATTTTGTTTGAGATGTCATCGACACATATTCCCACAAATACATTCACGAAATCAACCCCCCCAAAAAAACACTCACAAACGCGGTTTGTATCTCTCACACACACCCACGTAGGTGGGGAATGTGCACAAAGAGAAGAGGTGCATGCACGACGCACGTACTCCCGTTTCTTCCCAACCACACCCGCGGGGTACACTGTGGAGCTCATTTCTGTACGAAGAAGGCAGCCCACGTGGTAATTTGGCACGTGTACTGGTTGTCCATTTGGTGGAGGGAGGATCTACCACGGGTAACGAACAAATTGCGACTTGACGCATTATGTTAAAAAAGAGGCAAACCATGTGGGGCCTACCTTAGAGGCAAGGCTCTATGCACTGGAGTACTTTTGATGTGTCCCGTCAACTCGCAGAACAAGGAGAAGCTTGCTTAGTACGCCGTCTCCCGCGCCCACGGGCGCGGTGGCTCGCAGGATGAGGTGAAGCTTGCTTAGTAATGTTCGCCTTACGCCCGCTCCCTCGCCCATGCGCGCGGTGGCTCGCAGGATGAGGAGAAAATTTACTAGTCCCTCCGTTTACTCCTCGTCCCTACTACCGTCGTTATAGAAATTATATCATATTGTTTGGAATATATATGTCCTTTAGTAGATTTCAATATGAACTACTAGTACATACTCCAAACACTGATGTATATAGACGTATTTTAGAGTGTAGATTCACTCATTTTGCTCCGTATGTAGCACTCTCCCTCTCCCTCGACCCTCGCCCATGTGGTGGACATGCAGCAATTCATTCGGTCTCATATAGCCAGAACGATATACACTGCACTACCATTATTGCTTGACTTCCTGAAGAGGCGAACAGCCAATCGCAAGGTTAATATTTTGGAGATGCCAAGCGCAAGGTTATAGGAGAACGAGTAGTAGGTGCCGCGTCATTTATAAATAAAGTTTTTTTTCTTCAGCGGCATGTACGCAATATGATAGGTTCATATGGAGAGAAAAGGAAACCGCTCCACTATATACATAGTCAGGACGGGCCAGCCTACACGGTTGCTTGCTGGGGTTTCTCTCTTCACACTCTCTCGCACCAAACGACTGTGGCCACATCTCTAACATCCCGGCGGATCATGTCCGCCGGGGGAAGGGGTGGATGCTTAGTGTAGATGCGGTCACCGTCGCCGACGGTGAAAACCCACTGTCGACACGTCCCGATCAGGGGTCCCCGCCGTTCTCTCTCACAAAGCCGGTGAGGTTGCCTTCGTCCTTTGCTCACTGCGATGACATGGGCAGTTGCCGCCTCCCGCCTCCCTCCTCAAGGTTGAGCTATGTCCCTCAAGTACAATTCCCTTTACAGCTGGCTTGCACCACTTCTCCAGCTGCCCACATCACTCCATGTGGATATTTCTCTACTTCTTTGCCCCGCAAATACCTCTACTGGCTTCTACGTACTGTATTTGTGATGAGTTTATGTCTCGTCAACTAGTCCCAGTAATCTTATTCTAATCACGCTTCTTCAATTTCTTTGCCACAGGGATGCTCATCTCGATTTTTGTGAAACTGCACAAAATGATCCGATGGTCAAACGGTTGCAAACTTCATTTCTTAGGAAGCTCGAACGTTGCCAGCAAATTGAAGCTTGGTTAGGGTTCACGGTTCAAGGGCTAGGGACTGCATGGATTGTTTTTTTCTTTAGCTACCTCTGTTCCAAAATAAGTGTCAACTTTAGTAGTAGTACAACTTTGTACTAAAGTTTGCATAAAGTTGAGACACTTATTTTGGAATGGAGGGAGTACATATTTACTATGATCTGTCAATCATTGAGATGCAATAGCATGCATGTTAGTCTGCCTTGTATTTGATGAAATGTTGCAATGGGCAACCTTGGACGCAAGATACATGTAACAGAAGCTGGAAGCTTCATAGCATTGTACAAATTTGTCTCGCTGATAAATTACAGTACATACTATACTGGTACTTCCTCGTTCCTAAATATAAGTCTTTGTACACACCATGAACCACATGCGGATGTATATAGATGCATTTTAAGTGTATATTCATTCATTTTGTTCTGTATGTAGTTCACCTAGTGGAATCTCTACAAAGACTTATCTACTAGTAATAGCTAGCCCCCACTACTAGGAATTCACTATCCTCTCCTTGAGCCACATCATCAAAGTTAATGTAGCCATTAGATGAACTAAATCAATCCATAATAGCCGTCTAATCTAGACGTTGAGAGGCTCCACAGTAAGCCACATGCAAGCATGCAGAAATACCGTGGCATGCATGTGAGTGGGTTTTAAATCACATCAACATGTTTGCACGCAAGCATGCACCAGTAGCATGCATGTAAGTGAGCTCTTAAGTCCCATTAACATGTCAAAAAGAAAAATATAATCCCATTATGCAGTAGGAGTTGGCTGATCTTTTTTCCTTATGTCGGATGATCTCATGATGATGGGATTTTTTCTAGTTTAGCTACCACATTTGTCATGCGGTTATAGAGTTTTTTTAGTTCTATGAAATCAATAATTTTACGCAGAGATATATACGGCTGTTCCGCGGCAACGCGCGGGGACTCATCTAGTAGTATTTAGGAACGGAGGGAGTACTATGTAAAGAGTTAGGTCTCGCACGGTGTCCAGAAAATATGGTGATAGTGTGAGGTGGGCCATGTAATCACTGAGCCTGCGTGTTTTCACTGCTCTTGCAGTCCTCCGCTGTAAGAATGGAGAAAATTGTAATCTAGTAGTACCTCCTTTCACCAAAAGCGTGGGACATCTAGCAGTCCTACCACCTCAGTAATAAAGACCAATGAGCTGTCAAATCACATAGATCCAGCAGTAAGTTGGACGGACGAAGCAACCATCACTCTTGCGCCAGTGAGAGGTCGCATCCGCTCTGCCCGGGCATGAATGCGGCACCGATTCTTTGGAGTCGCACTGACCGTTTTGGGCGGGAAGCGTGCGCGGGCGATGGAGGGGCTTTGGGTGGGCCAGGCTGGTCAGGAGCGGGCGTGGCAGCTGTCCGCCTGTCCCTACCGGACATGCCCGGAAACGAGAGGATGCACCGACTCTCGCGGCTAAAATCGTGCACTACACACCATCTCTTTGTAGGAGTAGGTCGATCTGTCGCTCTCTCTAACAAACACATGCTGTTAAACACACACACACACACACACACACACACACACGCATATTGGTCCCGTTGCACCTTCTAACTTGACTTATTACACCTAGACGGAGGGAGTAGTAAGTACGAGATACGGTGGCACACTGATTTAGGTCGAATACAAGTGCCCAAAATTGTGTGCATGTTATAATAAGAATTCACTTAAAATAGTACGTGAGCGAACAGAGGGATCAATTGGACAGTGTTCTCGAGTAGTAGCGAGATGTGTGAGGTAAGATACACCGCTGGCGCTTTTATTTTTTCTTATTAATTTGTTTGTTTCACCCTCTGACTGGTGGGACCCAACGTACTACATGGAGAGAGGTAAGGTGACTAAGGCTGCATTATTTCTGCACCACTGTGGATAGTCTTACCACAAAAGCCACATGACACGATTATGATTTAAATCCCAATGACTCCCACACACACAAAAAAAAACACGGCATGCTTGTCGCACGAATGCAGGAATGTATAAAAGGTTATTTTCCTCTCGTTGAACATATAGGGAGGGTTGTGTAGCTGGTTAGCCCGTTCGCTTATCAAACTTGAGATCTCGGGTTCCACTCAAAAAAACTTGAGGTCTCGGGTTCGATAACTACACTTGAGCATAATTTGTGCCAGGAGGATTCTTTGACTGGTCAAAATGGATGGATACGGAGCTATACGATCTCGTAGTGACCGTATAATCACCTCATCACGTACTCTATAAGCTGCAGCCTCGACGCTTGTTTTCTACGGTTTGCACGCTTCACGCTCTCTCTCCAGTATATATATACACGCTGGAGCCTCAGCGCTTGTAGTTGCTCTCTTCACACTCTCTCACCGTCTCCAGATCTAAACAAGACTTCGTTGGCCTCTCTCTCTCCCCTCACTGCTTCTCAAAGAGCCGGCAGGATCCATCACCGGGAAGGGAAGGAGGCTTAATGCTATCGCCGTCGGTAAGGGAGGGAATCCACTACCGGCGGAGCTGTTCACTTTCACCCAGCGACGGCGCGGGAGGGCTTCCGACCCCTTCTTCTTCGCCGCCGTCCCGTCGCCCACCGAACCACGCCCCAAGAACCTTAAGGTATAATTTACTTATTCCACATGCATTGCTCTAGCTGCATGTATACCATGAATCTAGGACGTGGTTCAAGAGGAATGGAGTGTGGGAAAGTAGTGAGGAAACTTGTATCGCATAAATCTAGGACGTGGTTCAAAGAGTAAAGGAAGGGGCAAAAGTACTAGTACAGACTGGCTATCCAGCACCTGCGTTGGTCAAAAAGGGAAAACAACAACAAATGTAGTACGCACATTTGTAATGAACTGATCTTTTGTTTTGGGGGACAAGGCTGTAGAGTTTGAGCAGGACTAGATTTGCTGCGCTCACATAGGGAAAGGTGTCTAAAGATAATAGAACTGGGACCAACACAAGTATGCTCCTTGGTTGTTTGTTCTTTGTTGCAACAGACTGTGCATGAACATGGTGCTGGTGCATCCACTGTCCCGGGCAACTCTTTAGCTGTTGTTAATCTAAGGCCCTGTTTGGTTAAAAACTCCCTAATCCCTACCTGCTTGGTTCCAGGGACTAAACATGGACTAGAGGTTATTAAATGACATGCTAAAAGACCATGTTACACCTAGTAATGAACTAATAGAGACAAGGTGTGATGCCTGGAAGGGGCAACTGTTGGAAAAAGTCCCAAAAAGACTCCCTCGGGGTCTTCTTTCTTTAGTCCCAAAAATTCCCACTTTTAGTCCCTAAAAGTCCATCTTGTTTGGTTTAGATGGGACTGACACGGAGTCTTTTTAGTCCCTACACAAAAATGTCCCTATAAACAAACACCCTCTAATAATGCAGCTCATCTAGTAAGCGTGCAGCAGCCAGCAAGCAAGTGCCAAGCAGCTAGTGCATCGGAGGAGCATGACAGGCAGGAGGCAACATAACAGGTGGACTGAAGCTGGCACCGCCGCGTCGTTCGCTTGGTCGTAGTCGTCACTCAACTATCGCTGGGGGCTAGGGATTAGGCCCAAATAGCGGGGCTGCATGCATCGCTGGGCGTGCCATACGCTCAATTAGCATGGCTACGTGGCCCTCTTCTCTTTTCAACGATTTTTTTCATCTAACGAGAGTCAGCAGTTACTCAAAAAAAATGAGAGTTAGCAAGCCAGCAAATGATGGTATGCATACGGGTATAAAAGATTACTTACGAAATCATGCCCTGGCAGACACCCAACCTCTCCCAAAGAAAATTACATGTTTAACGAATTTTATTGATAATATAATCTCTATGTTAATATTAATCAATGCCACCGTTTGAGAAATGCTACTGTCTTGCTTTCTTTCCCATCTAGATAAGGTAGATGCTTCTTTTTGTTGGCTTCTGTGTCATCCACCGTTATTGACCACTAGTTGTTTCCTTTGCACCTCTGTGTAAATAGGGTTATCTACTTGAGCTCGTTGCCATTGTGACATTTTGTTGCACTGCACAAAACACTTTTGTTTTAAGAGTGTTTTGTGCAGTTCAACCAAAATGTCACACCGACAATGTTGCTTGATTGCTTGATCTTAGTGGAACTGCACAAGAGGAGATCTTACTTCCTATCCTTGTTGGCAAATTTGGTTCAGATCTTCTTCTTGTGAGTTGTTTGAATTCCACACCATGAGAGGTCAGTACTAGCCTTCTTTCACATGATTCTACAGTGTGCTTTCATATGTTGTGCTACTTGTATGGTAATGTTGCTTGATTTTAGTGAACTGCACAAATGGAGACAAGACTTCCAATCTGTATGTGCACCGTAATATCCCATTGAGGTAAGATAAGGATATTTCACAACTGTTGGCCTGTATTTTGCCACTTTCATCAGAAAATTAATGTCATTGTTTAGTGCTATACTTGTGCTCCCTAATTGACATGCCAAATCTTACATTGAAGGCGAAGCTTGTCTGTTATTGAACCAAGTGATGAATGGGAAGAACAAGCGGAAAAACAAAAATCAACTCCCGGTGCTGTAATGAGGCACTGGAACTGTGATGACACAAGTAATGATATAGTTTTGCATCTTAATTTATTGCTATTGCTGGAACGAGCAATCGTTTTGCCACTAAATTGATGACACTCTTAATGTAATACGTAACTATATCTACTTGTGCAAACAGGGATCTTCTTTGAAGATACCATATATTCTAGTGGAAGTGCACAAAAATATGTTGGAAACATTAAACTAATCGAGGAGTATATAGTAAGCATGGCCACCACAGTAAATAGCAACAGATGGTTCCAGAGAAGTGATTGATCTGTATGCTCTACACAATAAGCCTCCTGACAAAGGTTGGTACTCGCCCACTAATTCATCCATATGATTGAGCTTTGTCATCTCTATTGGTGTTGTGCTACTGTTTAGATACTGTCATGAAAAAGTGGTATTGTCCTTGAGAAGTGCTTCATCTATGCTATTTTAAATATTTCCTTTCCTTTTTTTCGACGAAATAGGGATGCTAGCATTTAGTTGTCCTCTTGTCTTTGCACAACAGGATCATCTTCCTCTGAAGAAGAATATGGAGTACGTGAAGTGGCTAGTTCTGATTATGCCAGGATGAAGAAGCCATGTCTATCTTCTCATCACAAGGAGCAGTTGAAGGATGGTTACATTACTCCCCACAAGACCAAACTAACTTCAACTCAGAAGGACTGAAAAATCTCCATTTTTTTGTTGTGATGCGCGAGTACAATGTTGTTCTAGGATTCTCATCAGAAGGAGCAGTTGAAGGATGGTTACATTACTCCCCACAAGACCAAACTAACTTCAGCTCAGAAGGACTGACAAATCTCCATTTTTTTGCTATGATGCGCGAGTACAATGTTGTTCTAGGATTCTTTCTGGTGAGTTCCATTTTTCTAAAAGTGTGTTCTACATGGACCATGTAGATGCCTGTTTAAACTATCAATTAATAGTACAATTTGCTTTATACTAATCACTTTTTTTGTATTTGTGCAAATAGGGGTGATCAGCTTGATTTCAATGGGAACTGCACAAAATGTTCATGAATACATCGAATCATTCATTTTCACCACAAGAAAGGAGGTGTCGATAAGTTCAAGGCGTTGCAACATATAAGGGACAAATCATACAAGCTACGTGTGAATTTGGTTGATTTTGGTGGAACTGCACAAAAAGAACAGCTGGTTTATTTAGCACGAGGTGCCATGTGAATGTCCGAACTGATGGCAAACCCTGCCCATTCCACAATCGTAGGCATTTGATATTTTGGAATGGGACAACCTTGTCAAATTTTGCTCATTGATTTTAAGACATGTGTTTGATATTTTTGAATGGGACGCCCTTGCTGTCAGCAGCGTCGATCCATTTTTTCTTTATTCTTTAGTTGTGAAGTAAATATTGCCTCTAACATGTGAGTCGCTGAGATGCATAATCATCAATTGTTTTGAATGTTCTCTATGAATTGCCCGTCCTGTGTGTTTGATTGCAATGTACAGAAACGCTAAAAAGCTGCTCAAACTCTTTGTACTCCTTCTGTTCCTTTTTACTTCACACATTGTGAAAGTGCATACTTTTTTGTATAAGATTGGTCAAAGTAGAGATACTTTGACTGAAAACAAAACTTGTATGCAGACTAGAAAGGACCAAAGGGAGTACATGTGAAACTGCTGCAAACGAGGTGATCACACTGGGAATAATGCTAGTACGTATTGTTTTGCATGTTTATCCAATGCCAGTGTTACATGAATTCGAACTAATCGAAATAAATTTATTCATACACGGTCGGATTTCATATAAACATGCCGGATTTCATTACATTTCATACGTTCTTCAACTAAAAAGGGCTGCGCTGGAGGTATAATTAATTAACCGAAGCTACCCACCTGTGTCCCGCTGAGCCGAACAGAAGCTTCAGTGACTTAACTGCAGGTGCAGTTGCATAACTGACATGTGGCCTGTTGGGCCCACGTGTCAGTCAGCCAACTGCACCAGCAATTAAGTAGAAGCAGTGTTCTTCTCCAGCACAGCTAACCGGCCGTCAATGGTCAACCCGCCTAGCTTGGCTTCAACCGGAGGGTAGCAGCGGTGGCCTTGCTTGGACCCGAGCGACGATGACATACCTTGTTCCACTCTTCCTCGTTTTCTGTGTGGTGCGGCCTCGTTGGCAGCGGGGCGGGGCCTCGGCGGAGCCCACGATGTCCTCTATCTCGTTGCCGGCGGGCGGTGCCTCGGCAGAGCGGTGGAAATCCTCCCCCTCATTGCCGACAGGGTGGGGCCTCAGCTTAGCCAGCGATGTCCTATGCCTCGTTGTTGGCGGGGTGGGGCCTCGGCGGAGCTGGCGGTGTCCTCTGCCTCGTTGTTGGTACCGCGGGGACTCGGCGGAGAAGGGCCTCGTCGATGCCAGCAGAGCGGGCACTCGTCGGAGCTGGCATTGTCCTCTGCCTCGTCCTTGGTCTCGCCAAACAGCGCCTTGCCCGCTTTATCACCCTCTTTGTAGGCGGCCGCAGCCTCCGCCACCCGCATGCGGTACCGCCAGCGCTCGAGGCGGCCCTCGCGGGCGGAGCGGTACGAGTCGAGCAGTGCCTCCTGCTCCGCCAGCTCCACGGTGATCTGCTCCTCCGCCTGCAGGTGCTCCTAGAGGAGATGGTGGTTGTAGCTGGCGTCAGCTTGCGCCTCCCGAAACTGCTCCTCACTCATCTGCCTCACCGTGTCCATATATTGGGCACGGGCCTCGCCAATGGTCATAGTGCAACGCACCGGCGAGGATGGCGCGGAGGAGGTGGTTGGTGCCGGATCGTCGACTACCATGTTCACCATTGGGACGTCATCGTCCTCCGACTGCCTGCCGGCCAGCTGGTCGACAACAATGGCTGCCATATCCTTGTGGTCCATCGTCCGCCCGTCCTGAAGAGCGCTGGAGCGCGAGGAAGCCATGGTGGGTAGTAGTGGTGTGGACAGGAGAAAGGGAACGGATGCGGATGACTACCGCTATGGCCGGCGCAATAGTTTATATAGCAATGGTGGGCGGCGGAGGGACGAACGTGTGGCGCCGGAGTAGCCGCCTCGGCAACCGCATATCATTAATGTGGGAGGCAGATGGACGGACGGACGGCAATTGTGTCGTTTGAAGGCGGCACAATCGCCTGCACCGGGAAGCGGGGCGGGCGGCGCTTACTATTTCGGGCGGAAAGCGCGCGCGGGCGAGGAGATGACTTTACTTGGAGAGGATGACAATGGGGACCCACCAGGGCCATAGCCTGACGTATGCAAGTGCCTTCTTATTATATATATATATATATATATATATATATATATATATATATATATAACTATAATTTATTTTGCTTCCTCCTGGTTTCCTGACATCACGTTCCCAAACCATTGTCAACCTATGTACTCCCTCCTTTCCGGTTTATAGGGCTTATCTCAAAATTTTAGTTTTTCCATTTTATAAGGCTCAATTTGGTTGTTTTCCATCACCTGTTCAGATTCCAAGGTGCATTAAATCATTGCATGCAAGTATTAAGAGAAAATTGACCAACGCATGTACTTTATGCATGCATGCATTGCAATTAATGCATTGATAAACATAATTTTTTTGAGGATAACAAGAGCATTAATTAGGTGCTTTTGAATAACTACAAAAATATTCCACCACTCGCCATCTACCTTGATTGGTGAGATTTTTGAATTGAGCACTATAAACCAGAAAGGAGGGAGTAGTCAATAAACGAGAGAATTGCACAAGAAGCGGCCGACAGCTGGGACCAAGCAGCTCGAGCAGTATTTGTGTTTTTGAGGTGTGAGCACTGCAGAGTTTTTCGAGGTTTAGCCCAGATATTAATTTTTCTCCTCTGAACAACAATGAAAACATCGCTGCAGGTATTAACTGGGCGGGTTGTGGCCCGTCTAGCCAAGGCCAGATATCCAGCCGAGATATTAATTGTTTTTCAAGCTGAAAATGGCTAACCCGGCTATACTTTTTTTAAGAATACCCAGGCAAGGTCAAGTTGTTATTCTCCGCCCCGCTGGGCTGCAAATCTTTCCTAGGAGGGATGCATTAGGCTTAACAAGAAAATGGGCTTTAAGAAATAATAAATGGGATGTAATTATAAAAACTAGGCAGTAACTATAAAAAATGCACCGAACACGTAATTACTTTATAAAATATTATTTTTGGATATTGAAATTTTTAATTTCATTAATTGTTGTGAGCGCAATGTTTCATTTGATTTTTACGTAATATAAATTTATATTGAAATTGTATTTAATCTGACTAGAAATTTCGGGATAAAAATATTTCGGATCCCATCAAAATGTGGGAAATTTTTTTTGAATTCTGTTTTGAACGGTTGGTTGAAATAGGCTCTACTTTTAACAAACTATAAATGGGCTGTAGTAAATTCCATTAGAATTCAAAAATGGGCTGCACATTCTTACAAATCTCAAATGGGCTATAAGTTCTCTGCCACACACTTCTGGCCTTACTAAGTTGACACGTCCCCTAAAAAAAGAGTTGATGCGTATGCAAGGCTTTGTAAACTTATAGTCAACACACGGTTCTAGCAGCAGTGGCCGTTGGATGTCCATCCAACGGATGCCGTGCTTCTTCTTCAATCTCGGATATTCTAGGTTCACCCGCCCAAAAAATGATTCCTCCCCCTGACATCTAGGGTGCACCGTTTCGGAAGCTGACCTATGGGCCTACTAAGTTGACGTACCAAGGGCTTTGTCAACTTAGTCAATATAAACGATTGTAGCTGTAGTGACCGTACGATGTCCATCCAACGGTCGTCGTGCTTCTTCAACCTCTGGTCTTCTTGCTACAGCCGCCGAAAGCAGCACCGGTCGTGTCGCCTGCTCTTGCCTCCTGTGGCCGGCTGTGCTGCCGTGGAGGCCTCACAGCCCCCTACTACTCCCACCGCTGGTCAGGCCATCCCTCCACTAACCCACACCCCCTGTTATTCTGCGGCGACGGCAGCCTCACACCGCAGCCGAACCAGTGAACCCTTGTACTCCTCTCCGCGTGTGCATCCACTACCACGTCTTCCCCGGCTCCGCGTCGTCCCCTTCCTAGGCCTCGCCGTCATCCACCGCCGTGGTGCTCTCGGTGCGGCGTGGTCAACGTGGTCAAGGAACGACTTCCATCGGACGTGGACTGTACGTGGAGAGGCTGACAGCTGGGTCCACGGCCGCAGCAAGGAAGTGCCCCTTTATTACGCAGAAAATAATGATACCTCCACGTGACAGCAGGGACCCACCGGACGGGCCACTGTATTTTGTGAAAAAAACATTTCCCCCATGACTGTTGGGACCCACCAGCTACATCTTCGCATGCAAGGAAGTGCGTCCGGGCGAAAAAAATGATTCGCCCCCCTGACTGCTGGGACCCACCAGTTACATCTTCACACGCAAGGAACTGCCTGACAGTCGGGACCCACCTGGTCGAAGCGTATGTAGCGTTGTCATTCTGGTCGCGAACGTGTACGTACATATATACTGGTTGATGTAGAGGCGTGCACGTAGCATGTACACGTACGTACAGCGGCCAGTGTGCAAGAAAGAAAATACGGCCACGTATGTGTGCATACGGGCGGGGTCTCGAACGCCTACTCGCGCATACATACGGCCAGGGCTTGTGTACATGGCTGGGTCAGAATGGAGAAACAGCGTCGTCGTCGTGTTCATGGGGAGCCAACCGGCTGGGTCGAAATGGAATGTGTCATCGTGTTCATCGGGAGGGCTTGGACTGAACAAGCGATGGAAACGAGGCCTGGCGTATCGCAGAACGGAGGAAACGGCCTTGTGTTCGACCGGCCACATTCGAAACGATATCATGTTCATCGGGAGGGGTCTGGCGTACCGCAAAATGGAGGTAACGGACCTCCTACGGTCGAAACGGGGGTCCTGTTGATCGGGAGGGTTGTGACGTACCGCAAAATGGACGAAACGGACTTGTGTTGGAGCGCTACGGTCGAAACGGGGGTCCTGTTGATCGGGAGGGGTGTGGCGTACCGCAAAACGGACGATACGGACTTGTGTTGGAGCGCTATGGTCGAAATGGGGGTCCTATTCATCGGGAGGGGTATGGCGTACCACAAAACGGGACTCCACGGGATACTGTTCATCTCCTCCGTCGACCTCCTCCAGCCTCCACGGGCTACTGTTCATCCACCGTCGACCTCCTCCAGCCTCCACCTGCGATTGTTCATCCACGGGCTCCTGTTCATCCAGCCTCCACCACGCGCTACTCCACCGGCTATTGTTCAACCACCCCTCTCCATGGGCTCCTGTTCAACCACCCCTCCACGGGCTACTGTTCATCCACCCCTCCATCGTCTACTGTTCATCCAGCCCTCCACGGGGTCATCCTGTTCATCCAGCCCTCCGCAGGGTCCTGTTCATCCATCCCCAACCGACTAGAACGGTCGGGGTCCTGTTCATCCAAAGGCAACGCCACGGGTCCTGTTCATCCACTCCCACCGCTCACTGTTCATCCAACCCCCCACCCCCCGCAATGCTCACTGTTCATCCAGAGAGGCAGCATCGATCGGCTTCAGTTAGCAGTAGTAGCGAAGGAATCGCTCGATCAGGTTCAGTTAACAGCCATCGATCGATCGCTCGGGTTCAGTAATGCGTAGCCTGCAGTGCAATCGCTCGGGTTTAGTTAGAGCCCAAGGCCTCGCTCGGGTTCAGTTAGAGCCAACACCTCGCACACACGCACGTACGTGTACAAGAGAAACGCGCATCGCTCGGCCCCCGACCACCCACCATAACCGGGAACTCCCCGAAATTTTCCACACCCTCGCTTCTGTTGGGGAACGTAGCAGAAATTCAAAATTTTCCTACGTGTCACCAAGATCTATCTATGGAGAGACTAGCAACGAGGGGAAGGAGAGTGCATCTACATACACTTGTAGATCGCTAAGCGGAAGCGTTCAAGTGAACGGGGTTGATGGAGTCGTACTCGTCGTGATTCAGATCACCGATGATCCTAGTGCCGAACGGACGGCACCTCCGCGTTCAACACACGTACAGCTCGACGATGTCTCCCACGCCTTGATCCAGCAAGGAGAGAGGGAGAGGTTGAGGAAGACTCCATCCAGCAGCAGCACAACGGCGTGGTGATGATGGAGGAGCGTGGCAATCCTGCAGGGCTTCGCCAAGCACCTACGGGAGAGGAGGAGGTGTCACGGGAGGGAGGGAGGCGCCAAGGGCTCAGGTATGGATGCCCTCCCTCCCCTCCACTATATATAGGGGCAGGGGAGAGGGGAAAGGCGCAGCCTTGCCCCTTCCTCCAAGGAAAGGGTGCGGCTAAGAGGGGGGGAGGAGTCCATCCTCCCCAAGGCACCTCGGAGGTGCCTTCCCCCTTTAGGACTCTCCCCTTTTTGCTATATCTTGGCGCATGGGCCTCTAGGGGCTAGTGCCCTTGGCCCATGTAGGCCAAGGCGCACCCCCTACAGCCCATGTGGCCCCCCGGGGCAGGTGGCCCCACCCGGTGGGCCCCCGGGACCCTTCCGGTGGTCCCGGTACAATACCGATGACCCCGAAACTTGTCCCGATGGCCGAAACAGGACTTCCTATATATAAATCTTTACCTCCGGACCATTTCGGAACTCCTCGTGACGTCCGGGATCTCATCCGGGACTCCGAACAACATTCGGTAACCACATACAAACTTCCTTTATAACCCTAGCGTCATCGAACCTTAAGTGTGTAGACCCTACGGGTTCGGGAGACATGTAGTCATGACCGAGATGTTCTCCGGTCAATAACCAACAGCGGGATCTGGATACCCATGTTGGCTCCCACATGTTCCACGATGATCTCATCGGATGAACCACGATGTCAAGGACTCAATCAATCCCGTATACAATTCCCTTTGTCTAGCGGTATGGTACTTGCCCGAGATTCGATCGTCGGTATACCGATACCTTGTTCAATCTCGTTACCGGCAAGTCTCTTTACTCGTTCCATAACACATCATCCCGTGATCAACCCCTTGGTCACATTGTGCACATTATGATGATGTCCTACCGAGTGGGCCCAGAGACACTTTCAGAGATACCCGTAGTGTACCTTTATAGCCACCCAGTTACGTTGTGACGTTTGGCACACCCAAAGCACTCCTACGGTATCCGGGAGTTGCACAATCTCATGGTCTAAGGAAATGATACTTGACATTAGAAAAGCTTTAGCATACGAACTACATGATCTTGTGCTAGGCTTAGGATTGGGCTTGTCCATCACATCATTCTCCTAATGATGTGATCCCGTTATCAACGACATCCAATGTCCATGGTCAGGAAACCGTAACCATCTATTGATCAACGAGCTAGTCAACTAGAGGCTTACTAGGGACATGGTGTTGTCTATGTATCCACACATGTATCTGAGTTTCCTATCAATACAATTCTAGCATGGATAATAAACGATTATCATGAACAAGGAAATATAATAATAATCAATTTATTATTGCCTCTAGGGCATATTTCCAACAGTCTCCCACTTGCACTAGAGTCAATAATCTAGTTCACATCGATATGTGATTAACACTCAAGGTCACATCCCCATGTGACTAACACCCAAAGAGTTTACTAGAGTCAATAATCTAGTTCACATTTACCATGTGATTAACACTCGATGAGTTCTGGGTTTGATCATGTTATGCTTGTGAGAGAGGTTATAGTCAACGGGTCTGAACCTTTCAGATCCGTGTGTGCTTTACAAATCTCTATGTCATCTCCTAGATGCAGCTACCACGTTCTATTTGGAGCTATTCCAAATAACTGTTCTACTTGGAGCTATTCTAAATTTTTGCTCCATTATACGTATCCGGTATCTCTACTCAGAGCTATCCGGACAGGTGTTAAGCTTGCATCGACGTAACCCTTTACGACGAACCCCTTTACCACCTCCATAATCGAGAAAATTCCTTAGTCCACTAAGGATAACTTTGACCGCTGTCCCATGATCCATTCTTAGATCACTCTTGTACCCCTTGACTGACTCATGGCAAGGCACACTTCAGGTGCGGTACACAGCATAGCATACTGTAGAGCCTACGTCTTATGCATAGGGGACGACCTTAGTCCTTTCTCTCTATTCTGCCATGGTCGAGCTTTAAGTCTTAACTTCATACCTTACAACTCAGGCAAGAACTCCTTCTTTGACTGATCCATCTTGAACACCTTCAAGATCATGTCAAGGTATGTGCTCATTTGAAAGTACCATTAAGCGTTTTAATCTATCCTTATAGATCTTGATGCTCAATGCTCAAGCAGCTTAATCCAGGCTTTTCCATTGAAAAATACTTTCCACATAACCCTATATGCTTTCTAGAAATTCTACGTCATTTCTGATCATTAATATGTCAACAACATATACTCATCAGAAATTCTATAGTGCTCCCACTCACTTCTTTGGAAATACAAGTTTCTCATAAACTTTGTATACACCCAAAATCTTTGATCATCATCAAAGCATACATTCCAACTCCGAGATGCTCACTCCAGTCCTCAGAAGGATTGCTGGAGCTTTGCATACTTATTAGCATATTTCAGGATAGACAAAACCTTCCGGTTGTATCACATACAACCTTTCCTCAAGAATCGTCGAGGAAACAATGTTTTGACATCCTATCTGCAAGATTTCATAAATAATGCAGTAATTGCTAATATAATTCCAATAGACTCTTAGCATCGCTACGAGTGAGAAAGTCTCATCGTAGTCAACTCCTTGAACTTGTCGAAAAACATCTTAACGACAAGTCGAGCTTTCTCAATGGTGACACTTACCATCATTGTCTGTCTTCCTTTCAAAATCCATATGTACCTAACAGCCTTACGACCATCAAGTAGTTCTTCCAAAGTCTACACTTTGTTTTCATACATGGATCCTCTCTCGGGTTTTATGGCCTTGAGCCATTTATCGGAATCCGGGCCCACCATCGCTTCTCCATAGCTCGTAGGTTCATTGTTGTCTAGCAACATGACTTCCAAGACAGGATTACGTACCACTCTGAAGTAGTACGCATCCTTGTCATCCCACGAGGTTTGGTAGTGACTCGATCCGAAGTTTCATGATCACTATCATAAGCTTCCACTTCAGTTGGTGTACGTGCCACAGGAACAACTTCCTGTGCCCTGCTACACACTTGTTGAAGTGACGGTTCAATAACCTCATCAAGTCTCCACCATCCTCCCACTCAACTTTTCGAGAGAAACCTTTCCTCGAAAAAGGACCTGATTCAAGAAACAATCCCTATTGCTTTCGGATCTGAATTAGGAGGTATACTCAACTGTTTTGGGTGTCCTATGAAGATGCATTTTATCTGCTTTGGGTTCGAGCTTATCAACCTGAAACCTTTTCACATAAGCGTCGCAGCCCCAAACTTTCAAGAAACGGCAACTTAGGTTTCTCCAAACCATAGTTCATACGGTGTCGTCTCAACGAAATTATGTGGTGCCCTATTTAAAGTGAATGTGGTTGTCTTTAATGCCTAACCCATAAACTATCGTGGCAGTTCGATAAGAGACATCATGGTATGCATCATATCCAATAGGGTGCAACTATGATGTTCGGACACACCATCACACTATGGTGTTCCAGGCGGTATCAGTTGTGAAACAATTTCCACAATGTCTTAATTCTGTGCCAAACTCGTGATTCAGATACTCATCTCTATGATCATATCATAGACATTTTATCCTCTTGTCACAATGATCTTCTACTTCACTCTGAAATTACTTGAACCATTCAATAATTCAGACTTGTGTTTCATCAAGTAAATATTCTCAACATCTACTCGAATCATCTGTGAAGTAAGAACATAATGATATTCACTGCATGCCTCAACACTCATTGGACTGCACACATCAAAATGTGTTGCTTCCAACAAGTTGCTATCTTGTTCAATTTTACTGAAACCGAGGATTTTCAGTCATCTTGCCTATGTGGTATGATTTGCATATCTCAAGTGATCCAAAATCAAGTGAGTCCAAACGATCCATCTGCATGGAGTTCCTTCATGCGTATACACCAATAGACATGGTTCGCATGTCTCAAACTTTTTAAAAATGAGTGAGTCCAAAGATCCATCAACATGGAGCTTCTTCATGCGTTTTAAACCAATATGGCAGTGCCACCAGTAAGTGGTACTATCATTACTATCTTTTGGCATGAACATGTGTATCACTACGATCGAGATTTAATAAACCATTCATTTTAGGTGTAAGACCATTGAAGGTATTATTCAAATAAACAGAGTAACCATTATTCTCCTTAAATGAATAACCGTATTGCGATAGACGTAATCCAATCATGTCTATGCTCAACGCAAACACCAAATAACAATTATTTAGGTTTAACACCAATCTCTTTGGTAGAGGGAGCGTGCGATGCTTGATCATATCAAGCTTGGAAAAACTTCCAACACATATCGTCAGCTCACCTTTAGCTAGTCTCCGTTTATTCCGTAGCCTTTTGTTTCGAGTTACTAACACATAGCAACCGAACCGGTATCTAATACCCTGGTGCTACTAGGAGTACTTAGCAAAGTACACATTAACACAATGTATATCCAATATACTTCTATCGACCTTGCCAGCCTTCTTATCTACCAAGTATCTAGGGTAATTCTGCTCTAGTGGTTATTCCCCTTATTACAGAAGCACTTAGTCTCGGGTTTGGGTTTTACCTTGGGTTTCTTCACTAGAGCAGCAGCTGATTTGCCGTTTCATGAAGTATCCCTTTGTTCCTTGCCCTTCTTGAAACTAGTGGTTTCACCAACCATCAACAATTGATGCTCCTTCTTGATTTCTACTTTCGCGGTGTCAAACATCACGAATATTTCAAGGATCATCATATATGCCCCCGATATATTATAGTTCATCACGAAGCTCTAGCAGCTTGGTGGTAATGACTTTGGAGAACCATCACTGTCTTATCTGGAAGATCAACTCCCACTCGATTCAAATGATTGTTGTACTCAGACAATCTGAGCACAAGCTCAACAATTGAGCTTTTCTCCTTAGTTTGCAGGTTAAGAAAGTCATCGGAGGTCTTATACCTCTTGACATGGGCACGAGCCTGAAATCCCAATTTCAGCCCTCAAAACATCTCATATGTTTCGCGATGTTTCAAAAACGTCTTTGGCGCCTCAACTCTAAACCGTTTAACTGAACTATCACGTAGTTATCAAAACGTGTATGTCAGATGTTCGCAACAACCACAGACAACGTTCGAGGTTCAGCACACTGAGCGGTGCATTAAGGACATAAGCCTTCTATGAAGCAATGAGGACAATCCTCAGTTTACGGACCTAGTCCGCATAATTGCTACTATCAACTTTCAACTAATTTTTCTCTAGGAACATATCTAAACAGTAGAACTATAGCGTGAGCTACGACATAATTTGCAAAAACCTTTTGACTATGTTCAGGATAATTAAGTTCATCTTATGAACTCCCACTCAGCTAGACATCCCTCTAGTCATCTAAGTGATTACATGATCCGAGTCAAACTAGGCCGTGTCCGATCATCACGTGAGACGGACTAGTCATCATCGGTGAACATCTTCATGTTGATCGTATCTTCTATACGACTCATGTTCGACCTTTCGGTCTCCGTGTTCCGAGGCCATGTCTGTACATGCTAGGCTCATCAAGTTAACCCTAAGTGTTTCGCGTGTGTAAATCTGTCTTACACCCGTTGTATGTGAACGTTAGAATCTAACACCCGATCATCACGTGGTGCTTCGAAACACGAACTGTCGCAACGGTGCACAGTTAGGGGAGAACACTTCTTGAAATTGTTGTAAGGGATCATCTTATTTACTACCGTCGTTCTAAGAAAATAAGATGTATAAACATGATAAACATCACATGCAATCAAATAGTGACATGATATGGCCATCATCACTTTGCTCCTTTTGATCTCCATCTTCGGGGCTCCATGATCATCATCGTCACCGGCATGACACCATGATCTCCATCATCATGATCTCCATCATCGTGTCTTCATGAAGTTGCCTCGCCAACTATTACTTCTACTACTATGGCTAACGGTTAGCAATAAAGTAAAGTAATTACATGACGTTTAAGTTGACACGCAGGTAACAAATAAATAAAGACAACTCCTATGGCTCCTGCCGGTTGTCATACTCATCGACATGCAAGTCGTGATTCCTATTACAAGAACATGATCAATCTCATACATCACATATATCATTCATCACATCCTTTTTGGCCATATCACATCACATAGCATACCCTGCAAAAACAAGTTAGACGTCCTCTAATTGTTGTTTGCATGTTTTACGTGGCTGCTATGGGTTTCTAGCAAGAACGTTTCTTACCTACGCATGAACCACAACGTGATATGCCAATTGCTATTTACCCTTCATAAGGACCCTTTTCATCGAATCCGACCTGACTAAAGTGGGAGAGACAGACACCCGCCAGCCACCTTATGCAACTAGTGCATGTTTGTCGGTGGAACCGGTCTCACGTAAGCGTACGTGTAAGGTTGGTCCGGGCCGCTTCATCCCACGATGCCGCCGAATCAAGATAAGACTAGTAACGGCAAGCATATTGAACAATATCGACGCCCACAACTACTTTGTGTTCTACTCGTGCAAAGAATCTACGCAATAGACCTAGCTCATGATGCCACTGTTGGGGAACGTAGCAGAAATTCAAAATTTTCCTACGTGTCACCAAGATCTATCTATGGAGAGACTAGCAACAAGGGGAAGGAGAGTGCATCTACATACCCTTGTAGATCGCTAAGCGGAAGCGTTCAAGTGAACGGGGTTGATGGAGTCGTACTCGTCGTGATTCAGATCACCGATGATCCTAGTGCCGAACGGACGGCACCTCCGCGTTCAACACACGTACAGCTCGACGATGTCTCCCACGCCTTGATCCAGCAAGGAGAGAGGGAGAGGTTGAGGAAGACTCCATCCAGCAGCAGCACAACGACGTGGTGATGATGGAGGAGCGTGGCAATCCTGCAGGGCTTCGCCAAGCACCTACGGGAGAGGAGGAGGTGTCACGGGAGGGAGGGAGGCGCCAAGGGCTCAGGTATGGATGCCCTCCCTCCCCTCCACTATATATAGGGGCAGGGGAGAGGGGAAAGGCGCAGCCTTGCCCCTTCCTCCAAGGAAAGGGTGCGGCTAAGAGGGGGGGAGGAGTCCATCCTCCCCAAGGCACCTCGGAGGTGCCTTCCCCCTTTAGGACTCTCCCCTTTTTCCTATATCTTGGCGCATGGGCCTCTAGGGGCTGGTGCCCTTGGCCCATGTAGGCCAAGGCGCACCCCCTACAGCCCATGTGGCCCCCTGGGGCAGGTGGCCCCACCCGGTGGGCCCCCGGGACCCTTCCGGTGGTCCCGGTACAATACCGATGACCCCGAAACTTGTCCCGATGGCCGAAACAGGACTTCCTATATATAAATCTTTACCTCCGGACCATTTCGGAACTCCTCGTGACGTCCAGGATCTCATCCGGGACTCTGAACAACATTCGGTAACCACATACAAACTTCCTTTATAACCCTAGCGTCATCGAACCTTAAGTGTGTAGACCCTACGGGTTCGGGAGACATGTAGTCATGACCGAGATGTTCTCCGGTCAATAACCAACAGCGGGATCTGGATACCCATGTTGGCTCCCACATGTTCCACGATGATCTCATCGGATGAACCACGATGTCAAGGACTCAATCAATCCCGTATACAATTCCCTTTGTCTAGCGGTATGGTACTTGCCCGAGATTCGATCGTCGGTATACCGATACCTTGTTCAATCTCGTTACCGGCAAGTCTCTTTACTCGTTCCGTAACACATCATCCCGTGATCAACCCCTTGGTCACATTGTGCACATTATGATGATGTCCTACCGAGTGGGCCCAGAGATACCTCTCTGTTTACACGGAGTGACAAAATCCCAATCTCGATTCGTGCCAACCCAACAGACACTTTCAGAGATACCCGTAGTGTACCTTTATAGCCACCCAGTTACGTTGTGACGTTTGGCACACCCAAAGCACTCCTACGGTATCCGGGAGTTGCACAATCTCATGGTCTAAGGAAATGATACTTGACATTAGAAAAGCTTTAGCATACAAACTACATGATCTTGTGCTAGGCTTAGGATTGGGTCTTGTCCATCACATCATTCTCCTAATGATGTGATCCCGTTATCAACGACATCCAATGTCCATGGTCAGGAAACCGTAACCATCTATTGATCAACGAGCTAGTCAACTAGAGGCTTACTAGGGACATGGTGTTGTCTATGTATCCACACATGTATCTGAGTTTCCTATCAATACAATTCTAGCATGGATAATAAACGATTATCATGAACAAGGAAATATAATAATAATCAATTTATTATTGCCTCTAGGGCATATTTCCAACAGCTTCTACCATGGTTTTTCCATCATGGACGGCCCAAAGAATGTCATGTAGCTGCGTCTCCGGCCCGCCCAGGACGAAAAGCCCATTTTCTGTCATGATTTTTTGTCATAGAAGTAGGAGCCCGCCACATCTATGATGATACCGGGTTTTGTCACAATTATCGTCATAGAAGTATCATATGTATGACAGAAAAAAAATTGTTCGTCCCAAAATGTCACGGTTGTGTCTTTTTTTTGTAGTGTCCCCCACATTCAAACTGAGGGTTATAAATCGGGGAGTAGGGGCGACGGACATCATTCTCGCTCACACCCTCCTGCCCCTTGCTCTTGCCCCGCTCTCTGCAACCGACGCACTACGGCGCCTGCTGCTCGAGTGGAACTTCTCCGTCGTCCATTCTCTCTCTTCTTCCTTCTTCCATGGCTTTGCCGTCGGGCTCTTGGATGGGCTCGAATGTCACTGACGAGGATATTGCCCATCTCCAAGCGTCGCAGCACCTGCCGCGGGAGACGGATGTCACCGTACGTCTGCCGCGCGGCGAGCAGAGGCCGCAGCTGGAGGAGTCGGAGCGCGTGGTCTTCCTCACGCACTTCGAGCGCGGTTTTGGGCTGCTGGTGAGCACCTTCTTCCAAAAATTCCTGGAGTCCTTCGGTCTTCAGCTGTATCACCTTGGCGCCGGCGCCATCATCCAGCTCTCAGGCTTCGTCACCCTCTGCGAGGGGTACCTGGGGGTCGAGACCATGATCAATCTCTGGGCGTGCTTCTTCTCCCTGAAGCAGCAGGGCCTGTCGGCCGTGGATTTTGCCGACCGCGGGGCCGCCGTCATCTCGAAGCGGTCGGGGGCGGACTTCCCCAATATCCCGCTGGAACATTCTGCCAAGAAATGGCAGAACTCGTTCTTCTACGTCCACAGCCTGGGTGCGGACCGCATCAACCTTCTGCCCTTAGCCATCGCGCCGCCGCGAGCGAAGACGAACTAGGGCTACTCGCTCAGGCGCCCGTTGCAGGAGATTCTCAATCTCTGCGAGCGGGAGACGGTGATGAGGACGTGTGAGGGGCTCTCCGGCAATGACCTCATCACCGTGTTCATCATGCGCAGGGTCCTCCCGCTACAGAGGTGCTCCTGCCTCATCGCCGAGATGGTGGGCCTTCAAGACCCCAACCGCATGGGGTCAGCACGGCTGACGGTGGAGCAATCATGCGCCGTGTGAATGACATCTCCAAGGCCAACCTTGGAGAGGACTGGCAGTTCGGCAAGGTGCCATACAGCGACTCGAACCCGGCACCGCAGGTGAGTGTTTGGTCGCCTTACTTTGCCGCTGTGCACCTCCTCGTCTGTCCTGACGCGACGCGGGAGGTGCTCTTGAACGCGAGCCGGCATCCTTACGCCTGGGCTCCATCGCGGGTAGCGTCGGTGGCGCCAGAGGGGCCCACGGCACGTGGCAGGGAGGAGGAAGCCGAGGCCGACGCCGGCGCGGGGCGTCACGCGGGTAAGTCTTGTATTTTCCTTCATGGATCATGAGTTGTTGACCGCGGTTCTGTATGGGCGATGCTGATGCCAGTTGTTGGTGCAGCGGCGTTGGGCGACGGAGGCGGCGACGCGGGCGGAGCCGGGTCATCGCGTGGGGTGGCGCTGAGCTGCCCGCACGGGAAGGACAATGTCGTGCCGCAGCGCCGGGCCCCGAAGTGTACGGAGGACCCGACCAAGGCCGAGAAGCCGGCCAAGAGGAGGCACGGCGGGAGGCCGACTCTGGTCCCGGTCTTGACGGGGTAAGT
Organism: Triticum turgidum subsp. durum; assembly: GCA_900231445.1. Classification (NCBI taxonomy): domain Eukaryota; kingdom Viridiplantae; phylum Streptophyta; class Magnoliopsida; order Poales; family Poaceae; genus Triticum; species Triticum turgidum. The sequence goes on from LT934114.1 coordinate 761,709,927, forward strand.
TTTATCTTCTGCACGCGTCCGGGCTTGCCGAGCCGGCCTTGTTTCTTTTTTGTTCATTCTGTCTTCTTCTTCTTCAGGTCGCCAATTGCGTTGGCGAAGGCGGCGGCAGAGGCCGCGGCCGCCGAAGGGACCGCATTCCGTAGGAGCCGGTCCAACCTCGTCGACCAGGACGAGGTGGAGGAGTGGGCCGACTCGAACCTCGGCCTGGACCTGAACGACGCAGAGGGCTTGGCCTGGCGCGACAGGAACAAGGCCGAGGCGGAGCTGGAGGTGGCATCGGTCCGCGCTTGGACCAACGCAGCGGTGGCATGGGCGCGAGCCGGCGTGGAGCCGGCCTGGCGCGAGATGTCGGAAGGCACAGTGGTGGTGGCGACGGTCTTCGAGCCGTTGTCGGTGAGGAAGTGCGGCCGCGAAGTCCGGGATAAGGTAGTGGTCCTCGACCGGGAGGTCGTGGATGTGGAGGACGATACCCCGCCGCGGGTTGACGTTGTCGAGCGAGCGGGGGCTGATGGCGGTGGAGGAGGCGCCATCTTGGAGGAGGCGCTGCGGGTGGCGGTGCATGAGGCACCGCTGGTGTTGGAGGAGGAACCGCGAGGCGCCGCCGGGCCGGAGGCGGCGACACAAGGGGTCCCGACGTCCGGGTCACAGACGGCGCCGGAGCGGGCGTCGGAGGAGGTGCTTGCCGCGTCGGGAGCGGCCAGCGGGGAGCACGCCTTGGCGCTCTAGCACGGAGGGCACCGGGCCACGGCGTCGCAGCCAGCGCGGAGCAGGGGTGTCATGGTCTTCGGGCCTCATACCTAGGACGAGGCAGCGATGGATGCCGTCAGCCATCGCTTGCGTGGTCGGACAGAGCGGCTCGAGGCCTTCGCCCAAGCCGAGGTGGAGCGGACGTGTGACCTGGATCACGCCGTTCTGGTAAGCCTTTTCTTCTTTGTGAATCCTTCTTTGTGGGGGCGCACTAGCACACCCACTTGGTGTAGCCCCCGTGATTCGGGTCAACTACGTAGCAGTTGGGTCGAATCTTTGGAGCGTTGGCCTTGTTTTGACTTCTGCTCTTTTCAGCAACTCGACGTCTACCGGGTCGGCACCTTCAATCGTCTCCTGGGCAAGTACAGGGAGCTCATGGGGCATCTTGCCGCCAAGGAGGAGGAGCTCTGCGTTGCTGCGGGTATCTTCGTGCTCTCTTCTAGTGGGGGCGCGCTAGCGCACCCACTGGATGTAACCCCCGAGATTCGGGCCAACTGTGTAACAGTTGGGCCAAATCTTAAGTGTTTGCTTTCTTGTTTGTTGATCTTTTCTTTTTGTGGACGAGGTGATGTCCTGGGGGACTCGTCGGCTCCGGACCAGTCACCACTATGACCGGCTTGTTGCCCACTCCGGCCGCCTCGGCGTCGAGGTGGCGAAGGCAAGGGCGGAGGCGGACGTGGCTCGGTGGTCTCTTGACGAGGCCAACTAGCTGGCGGGTCACAAGAGCCGCCTCGAGGCCGTGGTGGAACTCGTTAAGGCGAAAGCCGCCAAGACGGTGGAGGTGCAACAGGCCCTGGTCGAGGCGGACCAGCAGCGTGGCCGGCTGGCCGACGACAAGGGCCGGCTCCAGCCCGATGTGGATCGCCTGCGGGAGCTGGCTACTGCAGCTGAGGGGGCCCATCAGGACAATTCCCATCGCCGCGAGGCGGCCGAGAAGGCGGCCGATGACAAGGATGCCGAACTGAAGGCGGCCCTTCCCAGGGTGGCTGACCTGGAGAAGGCGCTGCGGGAGCATGACCTCGCCATTGAACGGGAGCGGCATGGTACGTTGCTCGAAGCGCGGCACCTGGAAGAGTCCTTCTCGAGTAAGTGATTTTCTTACATTTTGCCGGGTCGGGGTCCGATCTTTCGTCCTTGTTGTTCTTCTTCTGACATGATTCTCCTTTTGTGCCAGGGGCCTTCCCGGAGACGCAGCGGCTGGCGGAGGAAGTCGTCTGCTTTCAGCGTGACCCTACCGGAGCCGTTGGGTCCGCAACGGACCCGCGGGTGGCGTGGACCTTCCCGGAGATCATCACCGCTGCTGAGGCCCACCTGCGGGTCTTGGGGACGCAGATGGAGTGGCTGTCCCAGGCCGGAACCGCGATGACGACGGCCCTCTGGCCGGACTCCGTCCATCCACGCAGCTTTACGCGCCTGGCGTGCTGGTTGGAGATGGGGCCGGACCGGCTTGGTGAGTGGCGCGTCTCCGTCGCCCGTGCCGGTGCTGAGATGGCGCTCTGGTTTGCGTTGTCCTGGCATCCGGACATTCAGCTGGACGCGCTGATGGGCCAGCGGGCCGGCTCGGAGCAGTTGCTACAGGAGCAAGCCGGCCAGATCACCTCTCGGGCCAGCTACATCGCCGAGCTCGCCTTCCACGACGAGTTCCATCCGGAGCGGATGGAAGACGGCAGGGTCGTGGATGGCGACGACTACAGCCTGCTTCTTCATGATCCAGAGGGGAGCTCGGAGGAGACGGGCGTCTACCGCGACGAGGGTGCTGATGAAGACACCGGTGCCTCGCTGGACCCAGAGGCCGCCAGGGGAGAGTCGTCGACGCCGCGACACGACGTTGGAGATGCCTGAGACGTTCTTAGTAGAACTTTGTTAGGTACCAGGTCCACCCACCCACTGGGAGTTTTTAGGGTGTAATGAACTCGGGCCGTGGGCCTTGTTAAATATTATGTGTAAATGTCATGAGTGTTTTTTGCTTTTGCCTTCTGTTTTTCGAACCGTTTTCCTGTGTTTCTCCCCTCTCAAACCTCCCCCCACCCCCCGCGAGTCAGACGGCCGAGGCTCCGGTCTGTGACAAGGAGTTCAGTTCTTCGAGAGGAGCGTGCAAGACTTGGGCTTTTCAAAATGTTGAACGCGAGCGAAAACACCCAGTGGGCCGGCTTGTGGCAACCCGGCGAAGCCGGTTGGCGAGCAGTCGGTCCTGCGGCTGTTTTTAGTTTCTGAATGACGGGACGGGTTGATCGACCCGGCGACCTTTGATTTGGTGTTTGAAGCATGAAGGAGCTTTGGCCCGTTGTGCTTGCCGGCCGACAGCCGAAGCCGATTCTGTGGCTTTTAGGCGAAGTGGGGGACTGCGGCGACCTTGTTGTATCAGGAATCACCAAGTGAGGCAGTGGGGTGGCGATCGAGCCGGCCAGCCCCCGAGCCCCCGGGTCGAGCTGGTCGAACCGGTGGCCGGGTTCAGTGACATAGTAATGTGAGAAAGTAGGGACACCATAAATTGGTGAACAAAAGGTAGCCCCCGAGTCTCGTTCAGGAACCCCATAGTTTCATGCTACAGAAGTTGATGATACATACACTCGTGCGGCTAACTGTAAAACGGACGGAGGAGTTCCGCGTTCCACGGCCGAGTCGTTTCTTCGCCGGTGGTGTCTCTCTTGCGCTTCTTTGATCTTCGCGCGTCGATGAGGTAGTAGGCGTTGGGATCGTGCAAGGCCCTGCTCACGATGAATGGGCCCTCCCATGGGGCGGATAGCTTGTGCTGGCCTGCTTGCTCTTGGACGAGTCGGAGGATGAGATCGCCCTCGCGGAACGCGAGGGGCTTGATCCTCTTGCTATGATAGTGCCTCGGGCCTTGCTGATAGATGGCCGAACGGCTGAGCGCCAGAAGGCGTGCTTCTTCGAGCAGGTCGACGCCATCTTCGCGGACTTCTCTGGCTTCGGCTTCGGTGTACATCATGACGCGCAGCGAGTCGAACTCGATGTCGGTCGGGATGATGGCTTCGGCTCCATAGACGAGGAAGAACATGGTGAACCTGGTCGACTGATTCGACCTGGTGCGGAGACTCCAGAGAACGGCTGGCAACTCGTCGAGCCAGCTGCCGGGTGAGCGGATGGGTGGCTCGAAGAGTCGCGGCTTGACGCCGGACAGGATGAGTCCGTGGGTCCGCTCGACCTGCCCATTGGACTGCAGATGCGCAATGGAAGCGAGGTCGAGGTGGATGCCGGAGACGGAGCAGTATTGCTCGAGCGCGCCCTTGGCGAAGTTGGTGCCGTTGTCCGTGATGATGCTGTTCGGTATGCCGTAGCGAACTACTATGTCCTTGATGAACCGGACGGCTGTTGGCCTGTCCAGTTTCTTGATCGGTCTTGCTTTGATCCACTTGGTGAATTTGTCTACTGCCACCAGCAGGTGCGTCATGCCGCCTTGAGCGGTTTTGTAGGGTCCCACCATGTCGAGTCCCCAGACTGCGAAGGGCCAGGTGATCGGTATGGTGCGGAGTGCGGACGCGCATTTGCTGAAGCGTTGGCACCCTTCACACTTGAGAACGACTGACTCAGCATCTTCGAGGGCCGTTGGTCAGTAAAAACCGTGGCGGAACGCCTTGGCCACCAGGGATCGTGACGCGGCGTGGTGCCCGCATTCGCCCTGGTGTATGTCGAGGAGGATGTCGATGCCCCAATCCTGCTCAACACACTGCTGGAACACGCCGGTGGAGCTGCGCTTGACGAGCTCGTTGTTGATGATGTTGTAGGCGGATGCCCGGCGCTGCAGTTGCCGGGCCTCGGTGTCATCCATTGGGAGAACCCCGTTCTCCAGGAACTATAAAATTGGGAGGGCCCACGACGAAGCCGTCACCACCGCGAAGACGGGCGCCAGGGTGGGTTCCGGGTCGGCAGCCCCCGATCCGGGTTGAGCAGCCCCCGGGCCGGGTTGAGCAGTCCTCGAGTTGGGAATGGCGGTGGCCGGGTCTAGGGTGATGTGGGCCGGATTGAGCTGAGAAGCCCCTGGGCCGGGTTAGCAGCCCCCGGGCCGGGTTGATACGAGGCCGGCTCATCTGGGACGTGGATGGACTCGGAGTCCGGCGACGGCTTGACAGACGGCTTGCGCAGGTGCTCGAGGGAGACGCCGGACGGGATTGACTGCCGGGACGATGCGATCTTGGTGAGCGTGTCAGCTACTTCATTCTCCGCATGCGGAACATGGAGGAACTCGTAGCCCTCGAAGGACCCGGTCAACTTCTGGACGAGGAAGCGGTAGCTTGCCATGTGGGAGTCGCGGGCATCCCACTCGCCGTTGCATTGCTGCACCACAAGGTCCGAGTCACTGTAGCACAGGATGCGTCGGATGCCGAGTTCCTTGGCAAGCTGGAGGACGTGCACAAGGGCTTCGTACTCGGCGACGGTGTTGGAGGCGGCGAAGTGGATCTGGAGCGCGTAGCGGAGTCGGTCGCCCTTCGGGGACGAGAGTACGATGCCGGCCCCCAAGCCGAGTCGCATCTTTGACCCGTCGAAATGCATGCTCCAATGTGTCGAGTCGGGAGGCGGCGGTAATTACTGGGTCTCGATCCAGTTGACGAGCAAGTCGGCCAGGGCTTGAGACTTGATCCTGGTGCGGGGCTCATAGAGGATGGTATGGCCGGCTAGCTGGAACGCCCACTTGGCGACCCGGCCAGAGGCATCCCAGCACCATATGATTTTTTCGATAGGCGTCATGCTGACGACGGTGACGACATGCTCTTGGAAGTACTGCTTCAGCTTCTTGGCGGTGAGGTATACGCCGTAGCACATCTTCTGGTAGTGCGGGTAGTTCTGCTTGGAGGTGGAGAGCACCTCGCTCAGGTAGTAGACCGGGCACTGGATGGCTTGAATCTTTCCCCTCTCTGGTCGCTCGACCACCAGCACCGTGTTGACCGCCCGCGAGGTCGCGGCTATGTAGAGCAACAGCGGCTCCTTATCGGTCGGCGTGGCCAGGACTGGTGCGGTGGAGAGCATGCGCTTGAGGTCTTGGAAGGCCTCGTCTGCCTTGTCGTTCCACTCGAACGGGCTCGTACTCTTCATCAACTGGTACAGGGGTAGCGCCCTCTCACCCAGCCGGCTTAGGAACCGGCTAACCGATGCCAAGCATCCGGTGAACTTCTGGACATCGCACAGCCGAGCCGGCCTGCGCATGCGCTCAATGGCCTTGATCTTCTCCGGGTTCGCCTCGATGTCGCGTTCTAAGACGAGGAAGCCGAGTAGCTTTCTGGACTAGACACCGAAAACGCATTTTTCCGAGTTGAGCTTGACCTTGTATTTGCGGAGGATTGCGAATGTTTCCTTCAAGTTGTCGAGGAGCGTGAGTTGCTGCTTGGTCTTCATCACGATGTCGTCCACGTAAACATGGATATTGCGGCCGAGTTGCGGCAGCAGTCATTTCTGCATGAAGCATTGGAAGGTGGCGTCGGCGTTCTTCAAGTCGAACGACGTGGTGATGTAGCAGTACGCCCCAAAGGGTGTGATGAAGGACGTCTTCAGGGCATCAGCTGGGTCCAGCTTGATCTGATGGTAACCGGAGTAAGTGTCCAGGAAGGATAGGAGCTCGCACCCGGCGGTCGAGTCGATGACTTGGTCGATCCGCGGGAGGGCGAACGGGTCCTTGGGACAGGCCTTGTTGAGGCTGGTGTAGTCGATACACATGCGCCAGGTCTTGTTCTTCTTCGGGACAAGGACTTGGTTGGCCAGCCACTCGGGGGGAAACACTTCCATTATGAAGCCGGTCGCCAAAAGCTTGGCGACCTCTTCACCGATGGTTCTTCTCTTCTCTTCGGAAAATTGTCGCAGGGGTTAACGTTGGCGTATTTGTCCGCCGTCACCATGAGCGCAGCCATGGTGGCCGGCTTAGAGTGCAAGAGCTTGTGCTTGAGGAGGGTGCCGTCTCGGCACCCGTTGACGAAGTATTGGATTGCCTGAACTTCATGGACACCCTTGCAGCTGTTTCAGAGCTTGGTCTAGCGTGCGAGGTACTCGCGACCGGTCTCCATTGGCCCCTGCATGCACATGACGAGCTTGCTAGGGCGGCCGGGTCGCTTGTAGGTCCCCGTGAAGTTGCGGATGAAGGCCTCCTCGAAATCGACCCACGTGTTGATGCTGCCCATCGGCAGGCTGTTCAACCACGTGCGGGCCGACCCCTGAAGCATGAGCGGTGCGCAGCGCACGGCGAGATGACGATTGGCACCGGTGATGCCAATGGCCGTGGTGTAGTCGGTGAGACAGTCTTTCGGCTTCACGGTCCCGCTGTACTTGGGGGAATCGCGGGGGAGCATGAACCCTTTGGGAAAGGGCTCGTCCCGGATGCGTGGGCCGAAGCACGCCGGCCCGATAGCACCGCTCTCCGCCACCTCTAGGGAGCAAGCTGATCGAGACAGTGGCGAGCATCGGCATCATTGACGGCACGCGGGCTGAGTCGACTTGCGGCCAGGCCCCGGGGGGCCGGGTCGATAGGAGCCAGACGACGGCCATGCTGGCCGGGTCCGCGCTGGGTCTCCTGGGCGGGCTCATCGCCCATGACGCTAGCGGCTGTGGCGGCCGGGTCGCGCCGAGTCCGGGCTTGGCCAGAGTGCGCCTTGCCGGGCGGCAAGGAAGCCATGTGCAGAAGTTCGCCGGGTCCGCCGAGGCGCGCGGAGCGAGATCCCGCAGGCTTGGCGAGCTGGTTGTGGCGATACTGCTGGGTGTTGGCAGCGTTGAGGAGCTCACACATCCGCCCGATGCGCTCCTGCAACTCCTCACCTGTGAGCCGGTCCAAGCCGACTGCGGCTGCCTGGGCAGTGCGCATGTTCTTCACTAGGGTCTCGTAGACGGTCCTGACGGTGCCAAGGGCCCGGCCGATCACTCCTCCCTGGGTATGCACATCGGTGACATGACTTGGCTCGGCCGCGGCAGGCGCGAATCCATAGGTGGTGTTGTGCTCCAACTGAGCAGCGTCCAGGCGACGCTTGGTGGCGGCGAGCGTCTCGGACAGGTCCAGCATCTGCTGGCCCCTTTCCTCGAGCTGAGTTCTAGCCTCAGTCACGTTGGAGGCGTCGACGTTGGTGCCGATGGGGATGTGGAGGCTCTGCATCGCGGGCCACAAAGGATCGGACGGATCAGTCCATTCCGCCGCGGCCTTGGCTTCTGCAGCCTTCCTCGACTTGCTCGACGAGGAGGAGGCACCATCGCCGGTGACGAAAACCTCCACACGGATGTCCATCACCCAGCAGAAATGTCGCCTCACTGGGGTACTCGTCCGCCAAGAGCACGTCGGAGATGCGCAGCACGGCTTAGGAGGCGGCGAGCATGCCGACGACGTCATCCGCCAGCATGACGGACTCGTCGGAGTAGGGGGAGGGCCCCGTCTGAAACATGCTCCCGGCCAGCTCCTCGAGCTGCCCCATGGTGGGCGCCAAACTATCGTGGTGGGCGCACGGCAGATGCCAAGGGATGGCTAAAGAAAGGAGGAGGCTCGAGGGCGCTGGTGGACTCCAGAAGCGGGGTTGGCATGAGCGGGCGCGGGACGCGGGACATGCCCAGGTTTGGGGCTCTCCGGAGCGATAATACCCTTAGTCCTATCGAGTGTAGTTTGATGTTCAATAGTACAATGTCGCTCCTGGAGCTGTATGAGAGGGGAAGGGAGCTGGCCAAGGCTTAGGCCGCACCTTCTCCCCGAGGTTGCTGTTGGGTGGCTAGTTCTGAGCTTGCTTGCTCCTGTTCTCCACATACATCACCTCTCCTCCTTCATATGTGTGGGCTCCTGGGGGGTTTTATAGACCAACCCCCCAGGGGTACAATGGTAACACTGCGAGTCGGTGGGTCTGGGTTGTCGGCATCCAGGAACCCAGACTGGGTCCCGCTGGGAGCATGTGGTTCGCCGGGTTCCCCTAGGTGCGGGCCCCGCATGCCTAGGGGAACTCTGCGCCGTCTTGTCGATCGTTAGGGTGAGGCCGAGTCGAATCGTGTACAGTGGTGCCCCGTCAGGTCGCCGCTTGTTGTCGTCAGCGGCGAGGGCGAGGGAAATGTAGCCACGCCAGCCCTGGTCAGTGGGTAGGTGAGGGGCACTGTTGCCTCGCTCCGGCTGACCATAGGTATGGGCGGGGCACTGTTGCCTCGTTCATTGGTGATTGAAGTCTTATCCCATCGTACGGCCTGGATGGGACGGGAGCTGACCCGTGGCTGGATTGCGGAGCATGCCACGGGTGGAGCTAGCTTGTTGGGGAAGCCTTTGTCGTGCTGGGTTCGGCTGCCTCGCGCCGGTTGTTGGGCCCGAGTCGACGCGTCTTGCTGGGTCGAAGAGTTTGGCCGGGTCGCGGGGTTTGGCCAGGTCGAGCGAACCGGCCAAGCGCGTGCCGGCTTGAGGGGCGATGCTAGCCCCGTTGTTTTGAAAAGGATCCGGGTTCCGTTGCCTGCCCGGGGTTTATCCCTGAAGGAGTCCTGGATTAGGGGGTATCCGGTTCAGCCGGACTGTATACATCGTCCGGACTATTGAAGCGTGAAGATACAAGACTCAAGACATCGGCCCGTCTCCGGATGGGACTCTCCTTTGCGTGGAAGACAAGCTTGGCGATCCGGATATTATATCTCCTTCCTTGTAACTGACTCCATGTAAACCCTAGCCCTCTCCGATGTCTATATAAACCGGAAAGGATGGTCCTTAGAAGGCCGAACACAATTACAATCATACCATCATAGGCTAGCTTTTAGGGTTTAGCCTCTACGATCTCGTGGTAGATCTACTCTTGTACTACTCATATCTTAAATATTAATCAAGCAGGAAGTAGGGTTTTACCTCCATCGAGAGGGCCCAAACCTGGGTAAACATTGTTGGAAATATGCCCAATAATAAAATCATTATTATTATATTTCCTTGTTCATGATAATTGTCTATTATTCATGCTATAACTGTGTTATCCGGAAATCGTAATACATGTGTGAATACATAGACCACAACATATCCCTAGTGAGCCTCTAGTTGACTAGCTCGTTGATCAACTGATAGTCATGGTTTCCTGACTATGGACATTGGATGTCATTGATAACAGGATCACATCATTAGGAGAATGATGTGATGGACAAGACCCAATCCTAAGCATAGCACAAGATCGTGTAGTTCGTTTGCTAGAGCTTTCCCAATGTCAAGTATCTTTTCCTTAGACCATGAGATCGTGTAACTCCCGGATATCGTAGGAATACTTTGGGTGTACCAAACGTCACAACATAACTGGGTGATTATAAAGGTATACTACGAGTATCCCCGAAAGTATCTGTTGGGTTGACACCGATCGAGACTGGGGTTTGTCACTCCGTATGACGGAGAGGTATCGCTGGGCCCACCCGGTAATGCATCATCATAATGAGCTTAATGTGACCAAGTGTTTGGTAACGGGATCATGCATTATGGTACAAGTAAAGTGACTTGCCGGTAACGATATTGAACGAGGTATTGGGATACCGATGATCGAATCTCGGGCAAGTAATGTACCGATTGACAAAGGGAATTGTATACGGGATTACTTGAATCCTCGACATCGTGGTTCATCCGATGAGATCATCGAGGAGCATGTGGGAGCCAACATGGGTATCCAGATCCCGTTGTTGGTTATTGACCGGAGAGTCGTCTCGGTCATGTATGCGTGTCTCCCGAACCCGTAGGGTCTACACACTTAAGGTTCGGTGACGATAGGGTTGCAGAGATATTAGTATGCAGTAACCCGAAAGTTGTTCGGAGTCCTGGATGAGATCCCGGACGTTACGAGGAGTTCCGGAATGGTCCGGAGGTGAAGAATTATATAGAGGAAGTCAGGTTTCGGCCATCGGGAAAGTTTTGGGGGTCACCGGTATTGTACCGGGACCAGTGGAAGGGTCCCGGGGGTCCACCAGGTGGGGCCACCTATCTCGGAGGGCCCCATGGGCTGAAGTGGGAGGGGAACCAGCCCTGGTGGGCTGGTGCGCCCCCCCCCCTTGCCCCCCCCCTGCGCCTAGGATTGGAAACCCTAGGGATGGGGGCGCCTCCACCTGGCT
>LT934114.1:761735735-761765092 GCA_900231445.1 Triticum turgidum subsp. durum
GGCCGTCCGCTCCTGCTGGCCCCGGCCTTCCCCCACGGCGGTGACGAGCAGAGCAGCCGACGACGACGGCCTCCTCCGCTGCGCCCCGGCCCCGTTCTTCCGCCGCCGCGGAGCTACCCATCCCGGGACAAGGCCTCCATGTTTCTGCCTCCGCTGACCGCCGCGGCCTGCTTCCCCTACGGCGCCTCTCCTCCCGCTGGTAATTTTCTCGTTGGTAGTTTGGTATTACTTGAATTGGTGTATGCATTGTCTGATCCTTGTTGTATTGCGGTGATAACCCTGAATTGGAAGTTAGACTTGCAATTTCTGTTCCTAGACATACCTGAACAGAGATGTATGCATTGTCTAATTGTTAGTATGACTGAGACAGAGATGTCATGATTGTTGTATGCATTGTCTTAGTTTGGTACTAGTTGAATTGGTGTATGCATTGTATGATTATTGGTAGTTTGGTATTAGTTGAATTGGTGTATGCATTGCCTCGTGCGCGTTGTCGCCTGGCCATGCCCCGTTCCGCCACTACCCATTGCTTCTGCTGTTGCTAGCTGCTGCTGCTCTTAGTCATTGTTTGCTACTGCTGGCCGCTGATGCTGATGCTAAACTACTGTCGCTGCTTTTTTCTGCTAATTGTTGTCGCTTGTAGTAGTTGCGTTGGTGTTGCTGCCGCATATAGGCCGACCCTTAAATTAGTTAACTATAGTTTAGGATAATTGGCTTAGGTGGTTAGGCTAATTAGTGGTTATTAGATTTAGTGTATATGACATGTGGAACCTACTGTTAGATAAATCTTCAGTGATTATCTAGTTTTGTTCTAGATAACGATTAAATGTGGCTGATTATCCTCTCGATTCGGTCACTTGCTCGTTTCAGTTTAATGATTGCATTATAGTCCACTTTTTCAGTAAAATGTTCTGTTGCAATTCATTCCATTAGTTTGGTGCTGAAATGATCTGTCGTAATTCCTTCTTTCTGTTGCATTGTTTGGAATTGTATCTCCCTTTAGCTGCTAAACTCTCTGGAATTAATGCTTCATATGATGTTCAATTTTTGCATAAGTTGAAGAAACAATAGTTCTACTGACAAGCAGAAGAAAGGATTGGGCTCTGGTCCAAATGATGTTTAACATGAATTTAACTAAACAGGAATTTTATGTTGTTGCTGCTGAAGATGAGTAGTTGTAGGAAGATGATGCATAGTAGTTTTATGTTGTTGTAGTAGTTGTAGGATGTTATTGTAGTTGAAGTTGCAGGAGTAGATAATGGAGTACTACCAATTTACTGTTAGTTAAGATGTTGAACACACAACTGTTGTTTACTCTAGTGATAGGAGTAGTGGTGGTGGCCATCTAGTTGGACTACTACTGCTAGGACTTGCTCCAGATTTTAGGATTTCTTTTCTTTTAGGATTTATTTTCTTCTAGGACTAGGTTTTTATTATTTTTCTGTTGTGATTGTTTTTGAGCTCTTTCTTTTTCATTTCCTACTATCCTTATCCTAATTATCTTAAATTGTTATGATGTGTGTAACAGGATTAGATCTTGGATTTGCTAGTGGACTTTGGGAGTTTCTTAGCCAGCTTGGTGACTCCATATTTTTCACTATTTCAGCAAGTCTTTTGTAAGCATTAAACTTTCAGCACTACATTTTTATCTTATGTGTACATCTGTTTGCTTCCAATTGCTATATATGTATTGTTGTTACTAAAAATGATGAAGCTCCTGTCAATTGCTATATATGTGTATTGATACAGTTCAGATTTGATTAGTTCCATAAATTTGTATGACCAAATATATATTTCAGATTTGTATAGTTTCAGAGATTTGTATGCCCAAAGATACAGTTCAGATTTGAATTGTTTCAGAAATTTGTATGACCAGAGATACAGTTCAGATTTGAATTGTTTCAGAAATTGGTATGACCAAAGATGCTATTGTATATAAATGGGCTGCTGTAGAACTGTTCTTCATCTTTACAGTGCTGTTGTGTAGAAATATGCTGAATTTTCTGGTCTGATTGTTGCTCAAAGAAATTTAGCAAAAAAATGGGGTCCTGGGAGACGCCGCTGCTGCTTGAGGCCCTTGAGAGGCCCTTCGTGTCGTGATGATTTTGCAGGTACCCCGAGAGGCCCTTGAGTTTGCCGGAATGTCGATTAACTTCCGTTCCGGCAAATTCGGGTACTCCATATGTCCTATTTTCAGCAAAGGTCATGCTGAAATTTTCCATGAATTTTAGCATGACTTTGCTAAAAATCGGACATATGGGGTACTTGCTACTAATGCATGGGCCGGGGTATATTAGTACTTAATTAAGTAGGATCACATAGGTGGCAATAGAGCCAAGTGATTAGTGCCAAGTGATTAGGCCCAACCTAGGGTGCCTCAGCATCGATAAACCCTAAATGATGAAAACTTAACTTAGCATTTAGGGTGCCTCGGCGTCGACAAACCCTAAATGATGAAACCTTGGCTTTTAGGGTGCCTCGGTGTCGATGAGAACCTAAATGATGTACGCTTAGCCTTTTAGGGTGCCTCGGCGTCGACAAACCCTAAATGATAAAAGCTTAGCTTTTAGGATGCCTCGGTGTCGACAAACCCTAAATGATGAGACCATGATCTTGTTCCTTGACAATAACCAACTTTTTGACCAAACTGTTTTCCTATTTAGAGTGAAACATGGCCAACAACGATGAGGCCGGCGGTTCGGGCGGCAAGAAATTCTGGGAGTTGTCCCAGGAGATGGAGAAACAACCTCACCGCTATGAGGACGCCGCGGAAGACACCGATCCTGATTACACAACCCCTAGTGGCGTCGGGGATGACACCACTGATGGTTCCGCCAAGGATGCCACCACTGATGATGGCGGCGCACACACAGATGGCAGCCAACCGAAGAAGCAAAGGAAGGACCGGCGCCCGAATGCGCTCCGCACCCTCAAGGAGGAATTTACTCAAGTGGACTCTGACGGGCATCCAACGGAGCCCAAACATATAGTCAAGGGGTACTCGCTTCAGCTCGGGTGCATTCTCCGGAGCACCGTCTCGATCAACACCGAGAACCTTAGGCATAAGGACCGAGGGAATTTGCGCAACCTCCTCTTCACGAAGCTGCACGAACGATACAAGTTCCCCACCGAATTTGAAAACACACGCCTCTCAGGGAATAAAGTGAACAGTGCCGCCCTCACGAGGATGAGCACGGCCCTGTCTACTTGGAGAAGTGCGGTGAAGAGAATGATTGATAAGGTGATAGTTATGAGAAGATCAAGGCGAAAAATCCTTCGATCAACGAAGATGACTACAAGGAGTTCAAGATCAAGTGCGAGAGCAGCGCAACCTCCGAATCAAGTCAGCGGGGGAAAGAAATGCGGGAGTTGAACTTAGGGGAACACAAACTCGGTCCCGGCGGTTACAGAGTGGTGGAGCCTATACGGGACAAGGAGGACGCGGAGCGTGCCGAGCAAGGCCTACCACCCCGCTTCGAGAAATATAGCGGTGACAAGCAGACCAGGAACTTTGTCAGGGCCTGGTACAAGGAGGACCCGATAACAAAGGAGCTTACCACAGATCCGAAGACCAGGGCGCTTGAGCTTGTTCTGGTAAGGAATACACCCCCGCGCAATTAGCTCCATATGGTTGCACTCTAATTAATCCCCAATATTTCTAAATGGTTCACGTTCCTTCCGCAGGACACTGAAAGCAGTAGCGCGGGGTCGTCTCAGAGCTCCCCTTTCGACACCCCTTTAAATAAGGCGTTGAACGTAATGAAAAACAAGGATAAGCTCAGTAAGCCGACGTCAGCTGGTCGTGTGGCCGGCAAAGGCTTGTCCACAAAATGGTCGTCATACTATACCGCTGGTGGGCGAAAGGAGAAAAAGACCAACTTGGAAAGCCAGTCGCGCGAGGTTGAAGCACTCAAGGCACAAGTGGCGCGGATTCCGGAGCTTGTCCAAGAGCAAGTGGAACAACAACTGGGAACGAAGCTCAACGCCATGGTGCCTACGTTGATTCATGGGCTGACGACGTGGATTGCGGGCGGCCAACAGGGGCCTCCCCCGGTTCCTAGCTTCATGGCCAGCAACTCGCACAGCGCGCAGGCGGCACCATTGGTGTCTCCGGCGGCGCCATTGGTGTCTCCGGCGGAAGCGGTATTCGTGTCTACGGCGCCGGCACGGGCATTGGAGCTTAATGCACCCGGGTGTACGCCAGCCCACACCTCGCCAGCAAGCGGCCCCTCCGTCAGTTGCACGCCCGCCGTTGGCGGTGCCTCGACATTAGCCGAGCTCGACGGCATCACGGTAACTAAGCCTCTCGGCCGATGACTTCATCTCCTTGCCTTTGACTGGGCATCCCTGACGCCCTACATGTTTTCGCAGGGCGCCGCCGACGTTCCTTGCAGTCTTCTGCACTTCGTGGGCGGCGAGTTGGTCGATGTCGCCAAGGGCAGAATCGTTCAACCGGGCAACCCCATGTTCCACGGTAATCCGATGCCACCCACAGTGTATAGGATTGAAGTGGTTCGGGTGCTGCCAGGCTGCGACGAGCTGTTACCTCCGATTCGACCCGCCGGGGCCGACGAAGAAGATGAGATGACCCTCAGCGCCTGCGTAAACTGGCCCCTACTTTGGCCGAAGAGCCAGATTCGTTTGGGGGCGGGGGACACCACCCCACAGACAAGACCGCCAGTCGTGCCGGCGCCAAGCCATGGCAAGAACGCCGTAACGCTACCGGACCCGCTGGACATCCCTATGCCGGACATCCCTATGGCACAGGATCCGGACGATGACGACAACGATGATGGTACATTTACCAAAGTCGATAAGTACTTTGCCGAACATGGGTACGCTGACGAGTTCTGCGGGCCTCTTTCTCAAGAACCCAATCAAGACGACCGCGATCTAGCTGGTACGGCAGAGAAATCCAATTGCAACAGGCGTCATCTGGCATTCAGTTCTCAAGAGACGCCTCCAGCTCCCGCCTTCACCGAGCCTCAGATAGCTAAGGTGCAAAATATTATCAGCCCCAACACGCTCAAGAAGGCGGTCTGTGAGCAGAACTCGGTCCCATTACAGGAGATTAAGAAGAAGGGACAGAAAGAAAGACTAACAAGGGCGCCAGTGCGAGCCAGCCGGCACCGAGTTCGATCCGTGCTCAGGACGGGCCACCTTCACCTAAGGATATTTCGAGGAGGGTGCATGTGGCGGGTAGGGCGATGCTACCGCCAAATATGCTCAATGCTGCAACTGGTGCTATGCGGAGTCTGCACGACAGTGTTCTTTCTTTGGAGAAGTGGCGTCTCAGAGAGAATGATGTGGCATACCCGGTTTTCGTGGCCAAGGTGCCAGAGGGCAAGGGGTTTGTGGATGGCGACATTGGGGGTACGATCGTCCTGTGGTTTGATGACATCTTTGCTATGTTTAGCCTTCATCCGCTGCACTACACCTTCGTTCGGCTGTTTTCGCTGAGTATGGAGATGCGGATCATTAGAGACAAGACCCCGGACATCGTGATAGTCGACCCCTTCTACATGCGTGCCAAGCACTTGAGCAGCGCTGGGGACCGCCAAGTTGCAAGTTCACACCTCGAAGGCGTCATTCTGGCAACCAGATAAGGATAACTTCCTTGTGGCTTACTTTCCCGAGTAAGTCATCCCTTAACCGCCCCGTAACATATGATTTCTTAGATTTCGATCGTTCTTTTTTTTTCTAACATTCCGTGTTCTATGCAGTGACACACATTGCACACTCATCCTCTTAAGCCCGAAATATTCCATGGCCACGTATTTCGACCCAAACCGTAACTCCAAGATAGACTATACAAATGTCAAGAAAGTTCTTGATGATGTTCTCCCCGGCTACGCCAAATCTGGAGGCACCTTCACCAGGGCAGTTCGTAAGTACGGCAAGCACACCTTCTCACACAATACGAAGTTCTGCTGCGTCAAGTAGCCGCCTGGCGGTCAGAAGGATGCTTACTACGCCCTCCATCACATGCGGGCGATCGTAAGGGACCATCATCACCTTCTGCTACCAGATAATCTCAAAGATTAGGCCGCGAGCTTGTCGGCAATCCAGGATGCGGACCTCAGACAAGAATTCTTTCGCATCCAGTCGGAGTTTGCGGACATCATCCATCAAGATGTCCTTCATACCTCGGGGCAGTTCTTCCTCAGATATCAACCGTCCAACAGTGAGATAGATGGAATGCTACAAATGCAGGGTGACAACGACCGCGATTTCATGACCATCATGACAGATGACGGCTTCATCCACGCTCCTGTCCGATGAGTCAAGTTGAAAGTAGTGATGTGTAGTTCTCAAACATTGATTGGCTCATGTTGTAATTAAACTTTAATGAATTCGTATGTCTCTTTGGTTTGGACAATCATTCAACTTAGATGTAATTGATGCTATTTATTAGTAGGACCATGAATCGTGCTATTAATGTCTTGCTTTTCTCTTCCGATCCTTTTATTGCATACTTACATATTGCTTATGTATTGTCTGTTGTTTGGCTTGTGCATAGAGATGCCGTCGTATGTCGTGTACAAGGGTAAGGTTCCCGGAGTCTACGACGACTGGGAGGAGTGTCGGAGACAAGTTCACCGTTTCAACGGTAACAGTTACAAAGGGTACACCACTAGGGCGGAGGCCGAATCTAGATACGCCCGCTATCTAGCAGGAGAGAGGAGGGAGCGTTGGAGGAACCGGATGAAGACCAGTTTGATCGCGATGATGCTCATCGTGATGACCGCAGCTCTCTTCTATGTGATGGTAGTTTAGATGATCGATATCGACTTGTAATGTGAAGACAAACTCGATACTCGCGGTCTTGAGACTTGTAATGTTTTATCTTTGTTCGGTCTTTTGAATTCGGAGACTAATATGATGAATTGTATTTGGAGACTAATCTTCTATTGTATTTGATGAATCGGTTGTTGTTGTGTGCTGCTGTCTATATTTTGTCCAATAATATATTTTGTAACCTGTGCAAAAATCAGAAAAGTAAAAAAAACAAATATTGATACTAATGGCGCATCACCTCAAGGTGCGCCATTAGTATGCCAAAGGATACTAATGGCGCATCACCACAGAGTGCGCCATTAGTATGACAAAGCACATGGTTACGTATGGCCCCCCGGGAGGCATACTAATGGCGCATGGTGTTACATACTAATGGCGCACTGCTTGGTGCGCCATTAGTATACCAGATACTAATGGTGCACCAGTGGTGCGCCATTAGTAAAAAAACTAGTGGCGTGATACTAATGGCGCACCGGTAGTGCGCCATTAGTAGGCAAAACCGGTGCGCCATTAGTAGGCCTTTTCCTAGTAGTGAATACGCCAACCCAACAAGTACCTTTGGAGACACCTGTAGAGCACCTTTATAATCACCCAGTTACATTGTGACGTTTGGTAGCACACAAAGTTTTCCTCCGGTAAATGGGAGTTGCATAAATCTCATAGTCATAGGAACATGTATACGTCATGAAGAAAGCAATAACAACATACTAAATGATCAAGTGCTAAGCTAACGGAATGGGTCAAGTCAATCACATCATTCTCCTAATGATGTGATCCCGTTAATCAAATGACAACTCTTTGTCCATGGCTAGGAAACATAACCATCTTAGATTCAATGAGCTAGTCAAGTAGAGGCATACTAGTGACATTATGTTTGTCTATGTATTCATACATGTACTAAGTTTCCAGTTAATACAATTCTAGCATGAATAATAAACATTTATCATGATATAAGGAAATATAAATAACAACTTTATTATTGCCTCTAGGGCATATTTCCTTCAGTCTCCCACTTGCACTTGAGTCAATAATCTAGTTCACAGCACCATGTGATTTAACACCAATATCCACATCTGTATGTGGTTAACACCCATAGTTCACATCGTCATGTGACCAACACCCAAAGGGTTTACTAGAGTTAATAATCTAGTTCACATCGCTATGTGATTAACACCCAAAGAGTACTAAGGTATGATCATGTTTTGCTCGTGAGAGAAGTTTAGTCAACGGGTCTGTCACATACAGAGCCGTATGTATTTTGCAAATATTCTATGTCTACAATGCTCTACATGGAGCTACTCTAGCTAATTGCTCCCACTTACAATATGTATCCAGATTGAGACTCAGAGTCATCTGGATCGGTGTAAAAGCTTGCATCGATGTAACTCTTTATGACGAACTCTTTTATCACCTCCATAATCGAGAAACATCTCCTTAGTCCTCACTAAGGATATTCTTGACCGCTGTCCAGTGATCTACTCCTAGATAAAAATTGTACTCCCTTGCCAAACTCAGAGCAAGGTATAGAATAGGTCCGGTGCATAGCATAGCATACTATATAGAACCTATGACTGAGGCATAGGGAATGACTTTTATTCTCTTTCTATTTTCTGTCGTGGCCGGGTTTTGAGTCTTACTCAATTTCACACCTTGTAACACAGGCAAGAACTCTTTCTTTGACTGTTTTATTTTGAACTACTTCAAAGTCTTGTCAAGGTATGTACTCATTGAAAAAAACATATCAAGCGCCTTGATCTATCTCTATAGATCTTGATGCTCAATATGTAAGCAGCTTCACCGAGGTCTTTCTTTGAAAAACTCCTTTCAAATACTCCTTTATGCTTTCCAGAAAATTCTACATTATTTCTGATCAACAATATGTCATTCACATATACTTATCAGAAAGGATGTAGTGCTCCCACTCACTTTCTTGTAAATATTGGCCTTTCCAAAAGTCTGTATAAAACCATATGCTTTGATCAACTCATCAAAGTGTATATTCCAACTCCGAGATGCTTACACCAGTCCATTGATGGATCGCTGGAGCTTAGACATTTTATTAGTACCTTTAGGATTGACAAAACCTTCTTGTTGTATCATATACAACACTTCTTTAAGAAATATCCAATTAAGGAATGCAGTTTTGACATCCATTTGCCAGATTTCATAAAATTTGGGAATTGCTAACATGATTCAGACAGACTTAAGCATCGTTATGAGTGACAAAATCTCATCGTATTCAACACCTTGAACTTGTCAAAAACCATTCGCAACAAGTCGAGCTTTGTAGATAGTAACACTACTATCAATGTCCGTCTTCCTCTTGAAGATCCATTTATTTAACTTGGCTTGCTGATCATCGAGCAAGTCAACCAAAGTCCATACTTTGTTATCATACATGGATCATATCTTGGATTTCATGGCCTCAAGCCATTTCGCGGAATCTGGGCTCATCATCGCTTCCTCATAGTTCGTAGGTTCATCATGGTCTAGTAACATGACTTCCAGAATAGGATTACCGTACCATTCTGGTGCGGATCTTACTCTGGAAGACCTACGAGGTTTCGTAGTAACTTGATCTGAAGTTTCATGATCATCATCATTAACTTCCTCACTAATCGGTGTAGGCATCACTGGAACTGGTTTCTGTGATGAACAACTTTCCAATTCGGGAGAAGCTATAATTACCTTATCAAGTTCTACTTTCCTCCCACTCACTTCTTTCGAGAGAAACTCCTTCTCTAGAAAGGATCCATCTTAGCAACGAATATCTTGCCTTTGGATCTGTCATAGAAGGTGTACTCAACAGTTTCCTTTGGGTATTCTATGAAGACTCACTTCTCCGATTTAGGTTCGAGCTTATCAGGTTGAAACTTTTTCACATAAGCATCGCAGCCCCAAACTTTAAGAAACGACAACTTTGGTTTCTTGCCAAACCACAGTTCATAAGGCGTCATCTCAATGGATTATGATGGTGCCCTATTTAAAGTGAATGCAGTTGTCTCTAATGCATAACCCCAAAACAATAGTGGTAAATCGGTAAGAGACATCATAGATTGCACTATATCCAATAAAGTATGGTTATGACATTCGGACACACCATTAAGCTGTGGTGTTCCAGGTGGCATGAGTTTGTGAAACTATTCCACATTGTTTTAATTGAAGACCAAACTCATAACTCAAATATTCTCCTCTATGATCAGATTGTAGAAACTTTATTTTCTTGTTACGATGATTCTCCACTTCACTCTGAAATTCTTTGAACTTTTCAAATGTTTCATACTTGTGCTTCATTAAGTAGATATACTCATATCTGCTCAAATCATCTGTGAAGGTCAGAAAATAACAATACCCGCCATGAGCATTGATGTCTACTACACAACCTTCTTCTTGTAGATGCTGTTGGGCCTGCAAGTGCACAGGTTTGTAGGACAGTAGCAAATTTCCCTCAAGTGGATGACCTAAGGTTTATCAATCCGTAGGAGGCATAGGATGAAGATGGTCTCTCTCAAACAACCCTGCAACCAAATAACAAAGAGTCTCTTGTGTCCCCAACACACCCAATACAATGGTAAATTGTATAGATGCACTAGTTCGGCGAAGAGATAGTGATACAAGTGCAATATGGATGGTAGACAAAGGTATTTGTAATCTGAAATTATAAAAACAGCAAGGTAACAAGTGGTCAAAGTGAGCGTAAACGGTATTGCAATGATAGGAAACAAGGCCTAGGGTTCATACTTTCACTAGTGCAAGTTCTCTCAACAATAATAACATAGATAAATCATATAACAATCCCTCAACATGCAACAAAGAGTCACTCCAAAGCCATTAATAGCGGAGAACGAACGAAGAGATTATGGTAGGGTACGAAACCACCTCAAAGTTATTCTTTCGGATCAATCTATTCAAGACTTTGTACTAGAATAACACCTTAAGACACAAATCAACCAAAACCCTAATGTCACCTAGATACTCCATTGTCACCTCAAGTATCCGTGGGCATGATTATATGAGATGCATCACACAATCTCAGATTCATCTATTCAACCAACACAAAGTACTTCAAAGAGTGCCCCGAAGTTTCTACCGCAGAGTCAAGAACGTGTGCCAACCCCTATGCATAGGTTCATGGGCGGAACCCGCAAGTTGGTCACCAAAACATACATCAAGAGGCACATGATATCCCATTGTCACCACAGATAAGCACGGCAATACATACATCAAGTGTTCTCATAAAAGACTCAATCCAATAAGATAACTTCAAAGGGGAAACTCAATTCATCACAAGAGAGTAGAGGGGGAGAAACATCATAAGATCCAACTACAATAGCAAAGCTCGGGATACATCAAGATCGTGCCATAGAGGGAACATGAGAGAGAGAGAGAGATCAAACACATAGCTACTGGTACATACCCTCAGCCTCGAGGGTGAACTACTCCCTCCTCGTCATGGAGAGTGCCGGGATGATGAAGATGGCCACAGATGAAGGATCCCCCCTCCGACAGGGTGCCGGGAAGGGCTCCCGAGAGGTTTTTGGTGGCTACAGAGGCTTGCGGTGGCGGAACTCCCGGTCTATCTTGATATTCGATGGTTTTAGGGTGCATAGGCTTATATAGGCGAAAGAAGTCGGTCGGGGGGTGCTCGAGGGGTCCACGAGACAGGGCGGCGCGCCCTGTAGGAGGGGCGCGCCCCCCTATCTCCTGGGCTCCTTGAGGATCATCTGACTTGATCTCCAAGCCTCCAGGATGATATTCTTCCAAAAAATCACGATGCCGAAGGTTTCATTCCGTTTGGACTCCGTTTGATATTCCTTTTCTTCAAAATACTGAAACAGGCAATAAAACAGCAATATGGGATGGGCCTCCGGTTAATAGGTTAGTCCCAAAAGTAATATAAAAGTGTATAATAAAGCCCATAATCATTCAAAACAGATAATAATATAGCATGAATGCTTCATAAATTATAGATACGTTGGAGACGTATCAAGCATCAACACTCATTGGACCGCATACATCGGTATGTATTATTTCCAATAAGTCAGTAGCTCATTGCATTGTTCCGGAGAACGGAGTTTTAGTCATCTTGCCCATAAGGCACGGTTCGTAAGCATCAAATGATTCATAATCAAGTGATTCCAAAAGTCCATCTTTATGGAGTTTCTTCATGCGCTTTACAACGATATGACCCATACGGCAGTGCCACAAATAAGTTGCACTATCATTATCAACTTTGCATCTTTTGGCATCAATATTATGAATATGCGTATTACCACGATCGAGATTCAACAAACTATTTTCATTGGGTGTATGACCATCGAAGGTTTTATTCATGTAAACAGAACAACAATTATTCTCTGATTTTAAATGAATAAATGTATTGCAACAAACATGATCTAATCATATTTATGCTCAACGCAAACACCAAATAACATTTATTTAGGTTCTACACTAATCTCGAAAGTATAGGGAGTGCACGATGATGATCATATCAATCTTGGAACCACTTCCAACACACATCGTCACTTCACCCTCAACTAGTTTATGTTTATTCTGTAACTCCTGTTTCGAGTTACTAATCTTAGCAACCGAATAAGTATCAAATACTCAGGGGATACTATAAACACTAGTAAGGTACACATCAATAACCTGTATATCAAATATACCCTTGTTAACTTTGCCATCCTTCTTATCTACCAAATATTCAGGGCATTTCCGCTTCCAGTGACCATTTCCTTTGCAATAGAAGCACTTAGTTTCAGGCTTTG
The DNA here is from genome assembly GCA_900231445.1 of Triticum turgidum subsp. durum. NCBI lineage: Eukaryota > Viridiplantae > Streptophyta > Magnoliopsida > Poales > Poaceae > Triticum > Triticum turgidum. Next base: position 761,748,302 of record LT934114.1, read on the forward strand.
GTCCAGCTTTGGGCTTCTTCGCGGGAGTGACAACTTGCTTGCCATTCTACTTGAAGTTCCCTTTCTTTTCCTTTGCCCTTTTCTTGAAACTAGTGATCTTGTTTAATCATCAACACTTGATGCTTCTTCTTGATTTCTACCTTCGTTGATTTCAGCATCACGAAGAGCTCGGGAATCGTTTTCGTCATCCCTTGCATACTATAGTTCATCACGAAGTTCTAGTAACTTAGTGATGGTGACTAGACAACTCTGTCAATCACTATCTTATCTGGAAGATTAACTCCCACTTGATTCAAGTGATTGTAGTACTCAGACAATCTAAGCACTTGCTCACTAGTTGAGCAATTCTCCTCCATCTTTTAGGCGAAGTATTTGTCAGAGGTCTCATACCTCCTGACACGGGCATGAGTCTGAAATATCAATTTCATCTCATGGAACATCTCATATGTTCCGTGATGTTTCAAAATCATTTTTGTAGTCCCGGTTCTAAGCCATAAAGCATGGTGCACAAAATTATCAAGTAGTCATCATATTGAGCTAGCCAAACGTTCATAACGTCTGCATCTGCTCCTGCAATAGGTCTGCCACCTAGCAGTGCATCAAGGACATAATTCTTCTGTGCAGCAATGAGGATAAACCTCAGATCACGGACCAAGTCCGCATCATTGCTACTAACATCTTTCAACTTAGTTTTCTCTAGGAACACATATAAAAACATAGGGAAGCAACAACGCGAGCTATTGATCTACAACATAATTTGCAAAATACTACCAGGACTAAGTTCATGATAAATTAAAGTTCAATTAATCATATTACTTAAGAACTCCCACTTAGATAGACATCCCTCTAATCATCTAAGTGATCACGTGATCCAAATCAACTAAACCATAACATATCATCACGTGAAATGGAGTAGTTTTCAATGGTGAACATCACTATGTTGATCATATCTACTATATGATTCATGCTCGACCTTTCGGTCTCAGTGTTCCGAGGCCATATCTGCATATGCTAGGCTTGTCAAGTTTAACCTGAGTATTCTGCGTGTGCAAAACTGGCTTGCACCCGTTGTAGATGAACGTAGAGCTTATCACACCCGATCATCACGTGGTATCTGGTCACGACAAACTTTGGCAACGGTGCATACTCAGGGAGAACACTTATACCTTGAAATTTAGTGAGAGATCATCTTACAAAGCTACCGTCGAACTAAGCAAAATAAGATGTATAAAAGATAAACATTACATGCAATCAAAATATGCGACATGATATGGCCATCATCATCTTGTGCCTTTGATCTCTATCTCCAAAGCATCGTCATGATCTCCATCATCACCGGCGTGACACCATGATCTCCATCATCTTGATCTATATCAATGTGTCTTCACATGGTCGTCTCGCCAACTATTGCTCTTGCAACTATTGCTATCGCATAGCTAGCGATAAAGTAAAGCAATTATTTGGTGTTTGCATCTTATGCAATAAAGAGAGACCTATAAGGCTTCTGCCAGTTGTCGATAACTTCAACAAAACATGATCATCTCATACAACAACTTATATCTCATCACGTCTTGACCATATCACATCACAACATGCCCTGCAAAAACAAGTTAGATGTCCTCTACTTTGTTGTTGCAAGTTTTACGTGGCGGCTACGGGCTGAGCAAGAACCGTTCTTACCTACGCATCAAAACCACAACGATATTTCGTCAAGTTAGTGTTGTTTTAACCTTCACAAGGACTGGGCGTAGCCACACTCGGTTCAACTAAAGTTGGAAAAAACAAACACCCGCCAGCCACCTGTGTGCAAAGCACGTTGGTAGAACCAGTCTCGCGTAAGTGTATGCGTAATGTCGGTCTGGGCCGCTTCATCCAACAATACCGCCGAACAAAAGTATGACATGCTGGTAAGCAGTATGACTTGTATCGCCCACAACTCACTTGTGTTCTACTCGTGCATATAACATCTACGCATAAAACCTGGCTCGGATGCCACTGATGGGAACGTAGTAATTGCAAAAATTTCCTACGCACACGCAAGATCATGGTGATGCATAGCAACGAGAGGGGAGACTGTTCTCCATGTACCCTCGTAGACCGAAAGCGGAAGCGTTAGCACAACGCGGTTGATGTAGTTGTACGTCCTGACGATCCGACCGATCAAGTACCGAACGCACGGCACCTCCGAGTTCAGCACACGTTCAACTCAATGAAGTCCCTCGAACTCCGATCCAGCCGAGCTTTGACGGAGAGTTCTGTCAGCATGACGGCATGGTGACGATGATGATGTTCTACCGGCGCAGGGCTTCGCCTAAGCACCGCTACGATATTATCGAGGTGAACTATGGTGGAGGGGCGCACCGCACACGGCTAAGAGATCCAAGGGATCAATTGTTGTGTCTATGGGGTGTCCCCCTCCTCCGCATATAAAGGAGGGGAGGAGAGGGTCGGCCAGGAGGAGGAGGCGCGCCCAAGGGTGGGAGTCCTACTCCCATCGGGAGTAGAACTCCTCCTTTTCCTACTTGGAGAGGGAGAGGGACGGAATAGGAAGGAGGGAGGAAGGAAAGGGGGGCCATCCCCCCTCCCAATTCGGATTGGGTTTGGGGGGGCGACCCCTCCCTTGCTCCTTTCCCCTCCTTTCCACTAAAGCCCATTAAGGCCCATATACCTCCCGGGGGGTTCCGATAACCTCCCGGTGCTCCGGTATTATCCCGATCTCACCCGGAACCATTCCGGTGTCCAAATATAGTCGTCCAATATATCAATCTTTACGTCTCGACCATTTCGTGACTCCTAGTCATGTCCGTGATCACATCCGGGGCTCCTAACTACCTTCGGTACATCAAAACACATAAACTCATAATATAACCGTCATCGAACTTTAAGCGTGCGGACCCTACGGGTTCGAGAACTTTGTAGACATGACTGAGACACGTCTCCGGTCAATAACCAATAGCGGAACCTGGATGCTCATATTGGCTCCCATATATTCGACGAAGATCTTTATCGGTCAAACCGCATAACAACATACGTTGTTCCCTTTGTCATCGGTATGTTACTTGCCCGAGATTCGGTCGTCGGTATCTAAATACCTAGTTCAATCTCATTACCGGCAAGTCTCTTTACTCGTTCCGTAATACATCATCCCGCAACTAACTCATTAGTTGCAATGCTTGCAAGGCTTATATTGATGTGCATTATCGAGTGGGCCCAGAGATACCTCTCCGACAATCGGAGTGACAAGTCCTAATCTCGAAATACGCCAACCCAACAAGTACCTTTGGAGACACCTGTAGAGCACCTTTATAATCACCCAGTTACGTTGTGACGTTTGGTAGCACACAAAGTGTTCCTCCGGTAAACGGGAGTTGAATAATCTCATAGTCATAGGAACATCTATAAGTCATGAAGAAAGCAATAACAACATACTAAATGATCAAGTGCTAAGCTAACGGAATGGGTCAAGTCAATCACATCATTCTCCTAATGATGTGATCCCATTAATCAAATGACAACTCTTTGTCCGTGGCTAGGAAACATAACCATCTTGATTCAACGAGCTAGTCAAGTAGAGGCATACTAGTGATATTATGTTTGTCTATATATTCACACATGTACTAAGTTTCCGGTTAATACAATTCTAGCACGAATAATAAACATTTATCATGATATAAGGAAATATAAATAACAACTTTATTATTGCCTCTAGGGCATATTTCCTTCACCCCCCCCCACCGGGGAAGAGATACAGGGGAGTTGGACCCCTTAATTCCCTTTGCCCTACCTTCTTTAATTCCCAATGTCCACCAACCATACAAGGGATTTTAAGTCCTAGACCACACTAACTCCCATTCCCCAATACAAAGTCCCGTGAAACGAACACGCTGTTAGGGCCAGCCCTGCGGGAGAGGCTGTACATCCTAGTCCAACAGGTGCGGTAGCACTGGCAGTACCGCTAGCATCTCCAGTATCCAGATGCCAGCTTGCCGCATGGCTGGCATCTGGACCTGCAACGCATCCCCATTCCGATTGTGCCTCGCTCACCGCGAGCGCACGCCAAGGAGGTTTGTTGGTACCGCAAGCTCCTTACTAGAGCAGCGTGCACTCCGTGCCTACGCGCTGGTCTCTCCCAACTAAGAGCGCTGGTTCGCGTTGGAGCACCGGGAGGATCGCCGCCGTGGCGTGCAGGTCAACCATGCCTTTCCCCCGCATGCCCCAAGAGGTCTTGCTGGAGGAGCAGGAGGAGGAGGCCACGTACCAGGGCGTGCTCAAGGAAAGCCGCCTTGAGGAGGACGCATAGTGGGACGGCCTAGAGCAGGCCCTCGCCCTGTTGGAGGTGGGGGACTCCGTACACGGCCCCCTCTACGTCTCGTCGCCGCTGCAGCCTCTCCTCGAGCCCAACACTAAGCCCTAGCCCACTCGTAAGCGCTTGCCGCCACACACTTGGCCCTATGTGTCGTACTCGTGGACCGGCGCGGTCCGCGAGTGCATGAGTGCGCCTCCCATCCACTTTGACGCGCCACCGGAGGAGGAGACGACCCACTTGGAGCGCTAGAAACAGCATTGGCTCGCTGAAGAGCAGGCCGACGGAGAGCGACAGATGTTGTGGGAGCTCGAGAAGGTGGCGTGCCCCATCAAACTCTTTTTTGTCACACTATATGTGGCGCTGGAAGCTGATCTCAATGGGCTGACCCATCTAAGGCAGTTGTAGCTGAGAAGCTTCCCGACTGGGTTTTTTCTGTTTTGAGCGTCTTTTTGTTTTTATTTCTTTTTGTTTATCCTTTTTATTCGTGATTTTTTCAAAAATTAGCAGACTATTTCAAATTCATGAACTTATTTTTCAAGTTTTGCGAGCTTCTTTAAAAAATCATGAACTTTCTCAAATTTAAACAAAAAATTCATGTCCATGATGTTTAAAAAAATTATTAACTTTTTAAAATTCATGAACCTTTTCATTTTTATGTTTTTTAAAACACATGAACTTTTTCCATTTTCATGATTATTTTACAAAGTCAACGGTCAACCATGCCATTGGTTAATTGGGAACCGAGCAAAGCAGGGAACGAGTGAACCAAGCGAATCGGCACATAAGGGCTCCTTCTAGAACTGGCGCAAAAGGCGTCATTTACAAGTACTCCGTGTTCCCCTTAGAAAAAAAAATGTCCAAAATAAATCTTAAAGTTATAGACGAAAGCTAAATCAAATCCCGAACTATGAATCTCGGAAATTGACACTCTGAACTTGTAATCCTGGTCTATTTTGGACCCTAGACCTGTTTGCCAAACTGGGGATACTATAATCCCGGCCGGGATAACCAACTACTGTCACGGGCAAGAAATTGGGCCGGCTCACTATAATAAAATGACTATTTATGAAGTTTAAAAATGTTCGCAGATTTCTAAAATTGTTCAGAAATTAAAAAGTGTTCCTGTTTTCTATTTTTGGCACAAATTCAATTCATTTTGTATTTTTTTAAATCTTTGGAATTTTAAAATTCTATTCGGATTTTAAAAACAGTTTGTGATTTCAAAATAAATCATATTTTTCATTTTTCAAAAAATGTTCAGAATTCCAACAGATTTCATATGCTATGAAATGTTTTGGACTTTAAAAAATTTGTCACATTTTTAAATAATGGTTTTGGAATTTCATAAATTATTTCGTAAATAATGTTTTTAAAAGATGTTTTGGGTTGTTGGCTGCGGAATCGACTAGGCTAGCCCACCAGACATGAAGCGTGTTTTTTTTTTCTTAACATGCGATGTAAAAACTCTTTCTTTCTTTTTCTTAATGCGCGACGTAATAATTCCAAAACAAAAAAACATGCCATGATGTCGAACTTGGGACATGGCAGGGTTCACCTTATTTGATACCCATTACAGCAGACAACTATGACTGACATAATGAGAGGCCAAAAATATGTAATCAGAAACCAAGGCCTCCAACTTTGAAAACTTTCTTTAGGGGCAAACAATTAGAACATTTTTAAAGTGTGAGAAAATGTATGGGCCAATTCAAACAAATATGTATACAATGTAAAATAATATTCATGTGATTCAAAAAAATTGCTACATTAAAAAAATGTAGCATTTCAAGAATGTTCACGAGTTTCAAAAAATATGTTTGTGATATTTTCAAATAAATGTGTACACAATGTAAAAAAATGTTTGTGTGTTGTAAAAAAATGTGTCATAACCTTAACAGAATATACGTGGCATGTGTTTGAAAAAAGGGAATGCAAATTTAAAAATGTTGAACCATGTAAAAGAGTGTTCGTGTAGTTTTATAAAATGTTTATTGTCTTTAAGAAAATGAAAAACATGTATTTGGAAAAATATTACCATGTATTCAAAAAAGTGATGAAAACATTTAAATTAAAAATGTCCATAATGTATTTGAAAATATCAATTGTTTATCAAAAATATTTAACCTGTGCATTAAAAATGTACATTGGGTACTGAGGAAAATTAGACTTGTGTAAAAATGAAAATAGAAAAGAAAATGTAAAAAAAAACTAAGAAAAACTAGATTAGTGCGCGCGTGAATAAAACCCAGAACTCTCAATCCCTGAAATAAAAACTAAGAGAAACTAGATTAGTGTGCGCGTGAATAAACAAGAAAAAAATACTAGTACTCCGTGTTCTGCTACTTGGCAAGGGGCGTTGACTAGGAGGACTCCTCCCTTGTTGTCGTCGTTTCTCTGAAAACACTAATTAAGGGGTACCCTTTGCAAAAGACACTCTTACTTTCCCTGGCGCTGACAAGTGGCAAACTATATGTGTGCCACTTGTTGCAATCTTGGAGTTTTTTCTTCTTCTTTTTTCTAAGTTTCTTTTTTAAAACGGTTTATCTATTAAGCCGTGCATTCAAATCACAAATCATTTTGATTGCTGAATTTCTCGTGTCAATATCTTCAACAGATCCCATGTTAACATATTCGTGGATTTTTCCAGAAAGTCAAGAAAAAACAGAAACAGAAAAAATAGGAATCGGAAAAGAAATAAAACCTAAAACCAAGAAGTGAGAAAAAAACTAAAACCGAAAAAGAGTGAAAACTAGAAAAAAAAATTGAAACAAAAATGTAACCCGAAAGCACGGTTGTGCATTTTCTTACTTTTGGGTGTGGGCAGAGGATACAGTTGTGTTTTCCCTTTTCTGCCGAAGCACAGACTTTGTTTTCACTTTTTTAGTAAGCAGAGTTGCGCTCCTCCTTTTCTGGGGAAAACACAGTTATGTTTTTTTAGCATAATAGTGTTTTTCAATTTTCGGAGAAGCACAACTTCTTTTTTTTGGGAGAAGCACCACTGTGCTTTTCTCTTTTCGGGAAGCACATACATGCTTCAAAAGCATGATTTTTGAGAAATACAAATTGTTTTTTCATCAAAACCTGAAGAAAATTAATTATTGAAACCAAAACCTAAAAAAAACTCCTGAAGGCAAACGACAACACGTGGCGGCTGTGCGGATAAATTGATGGGACCAAAAAGTGAGCGAAATGGCACTCAACCCAACACGTGGCGGATGTCCGAAATGGCACGATCAAGGAAGTGGAACCCAACTGCGCATCAAGCTGTACGTCTGTTTGTCTGGTAGATATTCGTTTTGTTTGTTTTTTGCTGGAAGACTTTAGATATGCGTTGACTAAGCCAGGCCTCAAAAAAAGTTGCGGCGAAAAGCTTGTGTCCTGTAGAAGATGACCGGACAACGAGCAGAGAGATGTTCCGGTCACATACACCTGGCCCGTCAAAGAGCTACAAATGCAGAGGCCAATTTGCAGACATGATGTTGTGCGTGGTGTAGCGGGAGTAGGGATGCGTTTGGTTGCTGGGCTATCCCTCCCTGCGACAGGGATAGCCAGTTTTTAGATGGATGTCACCCGTTTGGTTTATGGGCAAGCCGGGATACGACTAGCCAGATGCTTGGAATATTCCTCTAAAACCTGGCTCCGCGTGTCCGCGAAAATCTCACGGATCTGCTCATCCCGCGTGCGCGCGAGATGGAAAGCCAGCCCGTGAAACGTTTTCGGCCTCGCTCTCGCTGGCTCACCTCCCGCAAAAGTCAACCCTATCTTTTTTCCCTTTCCATCTCTCTTCTCTACGGTGACAGCGGCGACAGGAAGAGCGGCGGCGCCGGAGGTAAATGCACGGCGGCAGGGCTCCCTCCTCCCTTATTTTCTTCCTTGCCGTGCCCTCTCTCCTTCATCTCTTACCTCTCGCGTTTGAGCTGCAACTAGCAGAGGTCACGTCGACGGGCGGCACGCCCATGCATGCATATGACTGTGAGTGCCGCTGCCGCGCGCCGCCGCCGGAGCTCTGCGGATGTGAGCGTGGGCGCGGACACAAGCCGTGCATGCGTGCTATGCGCACCGTTTGTGCCGCGCCACTCGTGCATGCATGAGCGTGGTGTTGTGCGCATGCAGTGCATGGTGTACTTCTGTGTGTTTCCTTCTCTTGATTTTCTGCCTAATGTGCTGATCCATTGTATGATCTTGTACTGCAGCAGCTCAAAGGGCAAAGATGACAGGAAGTCAACTCTGTACTCTCTATGAAATATTGAACCATATATGACTATCCGCAATCACGAGTTGTCCTTCAAACCAAACAAAACACAAGCTATCCTCACCCATCAACGAAACAGAAAAAATGGCTATCCCTATCCGGCTGGCTGGGGATACCTATAACCACTCTATTATGTCCCTCTAGGTGAATATCGCTGTCCGGGCTGAACCTGGTACAGCTAACATTGGACGGCCGAGAACACATACAGCTCCCGATCGCTGTCAGTCTGAACCGCGAGGACCACGACGCTGGCGCTAGCTGCGCGATGATACGGCGCGATGCTGACCCCGTGGATTTTTTTACACCTCCGGCCTACACATGTGATATTAGCTGGGACGACGTGCGTGTGGCCGGAAAACAGATAAGTACGGGAGGCGAAAGAGAAGAGGCCAGGTGAAACGAGCCGAGATTAGCATGAGCTATGTACAGTATTATGTATGTCGTTGTCGTTTCTTTTAAGAAAGAGAAACTACACGGAACTGTGAAAGCGACACTCGGAATGGCGTCCCATAATCCCTCCCGATAGGCATGGCACGTCGATCGTGGCCACTAGTACGTGTCTGGATGATGCTTCAAGTGTATGAGTATAGCTGACTGGCACCAGCATCATCATCCCCATCTCATCTGTCGAAAAGGAGCAAGAGAAAGAATACTTTAGTGGGGTCTGCTTTCCATGAACGTAGTAGCACAAGGGATTTTCATGAACGTAGTAGCACAGGGGATTTAGCATTTAGTCGACAGCATTAGATGCACACGGTCGCAGCTTTTCAGTAGAAAGATGTCAAGCGTCATATTACCGAACTAAGAAAATAATACTACTCATGTTATCTTTTTTTTTTGATAAAAGAGCGCACTCTCTCCGATTTCCATTAAAAGAAATCACCATGTCTTACAAGCTAAGCGAAAAACTAAAGAAGCATCATAAAACTTCACCCCCCCTACATAGCTATCACCACCCTACTGAGGGGGGAGGAAAGCCATCCCTTTCCTCCCATCTATCCTCAAGGCAGTAACCCAGGAGTGGTCCAAAGCCTGGATTCAAAACAAGAACCCAGCCCTGGAATGAAAACATGTTTGTTTTTAACAGAGGCATACATCATGGTTAAAATCTTATCATCAAAAGATCAAAGGCTGACTGAAAACAGAAGGGAGCAAGCTTTTTCGCAGTGGAAGCAGTTGTTCTTTGCAGCAACAGAAGTCGTCCTGAAGTAGTTTTGGTACTGATCACCCCATGATTCTCCTAGTCTTCAGGCGCCATCCATGAGCTACTTTGAACACTTCTTCCGCCACCTCCCTTACTTGTTTCACTCCAGCCTCCATCATCTTATTTCTTACGGGGTTTGTCTGCAAAACATTTCAATCATATAGATTCTTAAGAAGCAGGTTAACAGGCACACAAGGGTCATTCACCCTGTTGTTATGAAAACTCATGTTGTTCCTTAGTTTCCAAATGGTCCAGCAAATTGCTGAGATGCCTATCATGACCAAACCCTTTTCATCTTTTCCAAAGGTCTTTACCCAGATTTTCATTATTGTATCCAGATTATATGGAATGTTTCTCAACTTAAAAGCACATTTTAAAATGTTCCACAACAATCTAGCAACTGAACAAGATAGGAAAAGGTGATTGATATTTTCTTTACGTCCACAAAAAGGACATCTATCATCCCCCTTCCATCCCCTGCGAAGCAAATTGTCCTTAGTAAGTATGCTGTTCCTAAGAGCCAACCACATGAACACCTTGATTCTGGACGGCATTTTAATCTTCCACATGTAAAGGTGTGGGTATTTGATACCATTCTCAATCAAGTGTCTGTAGAAGGATTTTACAGTGTATACTTCTTTTTTGGTCAGAGTCCACTTCACCTCATCTTTATCATCATTTAGAGTCACCGAACTGCAAGCTTCTTTAATATGTTCTCATAACTCTCTAGGGTCTCATATTAGAGTTCTTCTAAAATGCACATTATCTAAGCTGTTTTCTAACACCTCCTTAACTATTTTCTATTTATCAAAACAAAGCTCATATAGCCTGGGGAAGTTTTTACCGAGTGGAGCAGAGCCAATCCACCAGTCTTTCCAAAAACGTGTTCTGTCTCCATTTCCAACTTTAAACTTACATAGAGAGGCAAAATGGTCTCTATGTTTCAATATCTCCCTCCAAAACTGGGAATGTCCCCGTTTGGCGAGTACACTGCCCAGATTTTTATTTTTAACATATTTTCTCCAAATAATATCTTGCCACAAACCCTCAGTTGTATATAATTTCCACCACCATTTGCATAGCAATGCTTTGTTCATATGCAGAAGATTGTGAATACCCAAACCCCCCATATCTTTTGGCCTGCACACCTCACACCACTTTACTAGATGGTATTTTCTTTTTTGGTCATTCTCCTGCTATAGAAGTCTGGCCCTAAAGAAATCCATGCGTTTTTCCACCCCAATGGGGAGTCCATAAAAGGACATCATAAAATAGGGTATGCACGTCAGAGATGACTAAATCAATGTAACCCTCCCTGCACTAGCAAGCAGTCCGCCTTGCTAGGTTTCACACTTCCTCTCCATCTTACTCTCCGGAGGTTTCCAATGTTCATTGCAAATTCTATTTTTGTCTATGGGCAGTCCTAAATATTTCATAGGCAAGGCGCCCACTGGACATGCGAATTTTTGTGCATATTCATCTTTTTTGTCAATGGCTCCCCCAAACAGGAAAAGCTCACTTTGTGAAAATTAATCTTCAACCCGGACATTTTTCAAACAGGCACAGAATATATTTCAAATTATGTGCGCTTTCTATATCATCTTGTAATAAAAAGATAATATCATCTGCATATTGTAACATATTAACCGCATTTGGTATATATTCAATTAGAACCCCTTTCACCAGGCCATTTTTTCTGGCATTATCTAACATGATTGCCAGGGCATCAGCAGCCAAATCAAAATTAAGAGGGGACAGGGAATCTCCTTGCCTTAATCCTTTGTGAGTGGGGAAATATTTTCCTAGGTTCTCTGACTTTGACACAAACTTTTCCCCCTCTAATAGTCTCCATTACCCAATCAATCCATTTGTCTGGGAATCCCTTCAATTTCAATATTTGAAAGAGGAAAGACCATTTGATTTTGTCATATGCCTTTTCAATATCTATTTTCAAAAGCGGAGCACTTTGTTTTTTCTTTTTAATGCTATTCAAAGCCTCATGAAGGATCAACACTCCTTCCACAATATATCTGCCTTTAACAAAAGCAGTTTGTACAGGAGAAATAACATCAGCAGCTACCAAATTTAACCTGTTCATTAACACCTTTGTAATAATTTTGAAGCAAACATTCAACAAGCAAATTGGCCTGAATTTTTGTATTTTATTAGCATCTTTTCCTTTTGGGACTAGAGTTATGATCCCATAGTTTAATCTACTTATATCAATTTTCCTACTAGCAAAATCATCAAGTAAAGCTTTGAGGTCATGTTTCACCAGGTCCCAGTAGTGCTGATAAAATTCAGCAGTGAACCCATCTGGTCCAGGGGATTTATTGTGTGCCATTTTAAAAACAACCTTCTTGATTTCCTTTAAAGAAAATTCTTCAATCAGAATTTTTTTGTATCTCTCCTGGATCTTAGTTGGGTTATCAACATTTAATGAGACAGAAGAATTGTCAGGGGGACCAAATAGGTTTTTGTAGAAAGTGGTAATATAGTCTATCAGATCCCCCCCCCCCTCTATCACCCCCTCATCCTGTTCTAACATGTTGATTATGTTTCTTCTAAGTCTCCGATTTGCCTTGGCATGAAAAAATTTAGTGTTGCTGTCTCCCTCTAGAATCTCATCAATTTTGGCTCTCTGCCTCCATTTAGCCTCCTCCTGTTTAAGGAGTCTATCCAGTTGGGCTCTCAGCTCTGTCTGTTCTTTTCTATCAGCAGCTGTAAGGCCATTAATCTCACAATTTTTATCAATAATATCCAATTTCAGTAAGATATCCTTTTTTAGTTCTATGTACCAGGCATTCATATTTCTATTCCACCCTTTGAGTTTAGGTCTTAGGTTTCTAAATTTCCCTAGCAATCTATCTATGATGTCTCCTTTAATATTAGGATCATTCCACACTCTCTATACAATTTCATCAATCCCTTCTCTCAGAAACCAAGCATTTTCAAATTTGAAAATTAGATCAGATTTTTGTAAAACTCCATAATCCAAGAAAAGAGGAGTGTGATCAGATTTCTCTCTAGTTAAAGCTGTAACTTAGGTTAAGGGATATGCCTCTTCCCACTCTGTGCTACAGAGGATTCTATCCAGTTCTTCAAAGGTAGGAATGTAGATATTATTCCCCCATGTGTATTGTCTCCCATTCATATCAAGCTCTCTCACCCCAGCTTGTTCTAGGATGGCATTGAAAAGAAAACTCCAAGGTCCAGGAGACCCTGGTTTGTTTTTCTCACTAGCTTTTCTAATGATATTAAAACCACCTCCAATCAAAATTGGATTAACACAATTTTGAAAGACTCTGGACAACTCAGCAAGAAATATAGCTTTCCTTTCTGGTTGTGCATCTCCATAAATCACCACTAGGTCCCAAATTAGCCTATTTTTAACATCTCGGACTGCCATCTTTATATGATAGCCCCCTTCAGCCTGTGAGATCACATCTAGTGTGGTATAGTTAACCCCCAATAGGAGACCACCAGATTTCCCCCTAGCTTGAGTGAAATGCCAGTGGAAATCCCTCCCTGCACAAACTTGTTGTAAATCATTTCTAGAAAATTGTTGTCTCATGGTCTCTTGTAAACCCAAGAAATTCACTTTCATATCCATAATCATTTCCCTAAGGAATCTTTTCTTAATGTCTCCCCCAAATCCTCTCATATTCCAAAAAATCCCTCTCATCTTTTTTTCCTGTTTTTCTTACTAGAAGGTTCTAGGGTCTTAATAGCAGAGGCAATTTTAACTCCAGAATCTCTGGTAGTTTTACTTTTTTTTCTTCCCTTTTTTAGATGAGAAAAGCCCTTTTAGGAGTTCCCAATCTTCATTCTCTTCCTCTTCTCCCTCATTTTCCCCATTGTCCAATAAATCTTCCAAAGAATGCTCTCTAGTATCAATGATATTAGGCTCCTCTGGCAGAGAGGTTTGTTTTTTATTGTTACTAAAATTAACTAGCCACATATCGATTCTAGCCTGTTCAGCCATTTTTATTAACTCCAAATTATGATTAAGAATGTCAGGTTTATTCCCCAAATTAACCTCAACCCCCTCGGCAATCTTTTGCAAGAGACTATTAGATTTAGAGACGATATCAGAAGGTGTGTATTCACCATAGTTGTTCTTCTGAGCCACCCTCTCTTTTTCCAGTTCAGTGATCTTACGATCTTCCTTGCCTTTCAGTCTAGCGCATCTTCTTAATTCTTCTTCCTCTAGGGATTCCAGTTCTCCTTTTTCAGCCTTCTTGATTTTTGCTTCAAAGGAATCAGTCTCTTGACTAGCAGTATAGTCCACAGGCTCCATATAGCCCAGCCCCACAACCTGATCAATCAACTCCAAATCTGTCATTTCCTCTCCCTCCTCCTGCTTGTCTTCTGCTGCTGCTTCCCCCTCAGTGTCCTCTTTTTCATCTTCATTACTGATTTTTCCCCTGACTGTGACCCCCTCACCTCTTCATTTACTTTCAGATTGATTTGCAACAGTTCATGTTGTCTTTTGACCTCCCTTTCCAGAGTTTTTCTTATGATATCCATTTCCTTTCTCTTCTTTTCCTCCAATATAAGATGTGCAGTCTGTCTGGCTGCTAATTCATCTGCTTTCTGTAACCTAGACCTCAAACTTTCTTCTTCACCCTGAACATCTCTAGCTAACCCCGCCTCTGTCTTCTCCTTGTGTCTCTCATTTCTTTGGCACACATCCGTTTTGAGTACCACTTGTTCATATTGTTTCAACCCCAGGTTCCCTAGACTGACATTTGACTTCCCAGGTTCAGATTGCTTGCTCTTTTTCTGTATCTCATTCTCTCCGTGTGTTTCAGAACTTTCCAAGTCAAGGTAGTCAAAAAATTTCCTTTTATTTCCTTCTTCAAACTTGTACCACCCATGTTCTACAATGGAATCAAACTCAAAGCCAATATCATAGAGCAACAGGTCTTTAGTAGTTATTTCAGTGCCAGCAAGTATTTTGTGTAGGTCTCTCACCCCCACTTTCACCCTGGTTTATTCCTTGGAATATATGTGTTCTACATCCACTTCAACCACTGGCCCTAGAGCTGAACCAATCTCACATGCACCCAGGTAATGTCTTAGAGTATTAGGTACCCCCACATCTTGATCCAAATTGAGTGAAGTTTCCCTTTTGCTTTATCATTTGGACTCCAGAAATCCACCTCCACCATAGCTCCTGTGCCAAGCAGGGTGAACTTGTCAAAGTTTTTCAACTCCACCAGCTTGGCCTTACTAGGAAATCTCATAAGGAAAGTTTTTGGGCTCTAAAATTTAGCTCTTCAAGTCCATCCCCAGTCAAACATTTTGCTGCAACCATAGGCCACTGTGGTGTCATTTAACTGTCCTTCTTGCACAATAACCAAAGCCATGGGATTTATGTGTTCAGTAGCTACAATGTCTTTGATATTCTGAAGTAGAAGGCATCCCAATCCCCTGGCCCCATAACCAACATACTTGGCAACTGGTTTAGCCTGTTTCAACACAGTGCATTCTTCAGTATTGTGAGATGGCCTCTGGCACACCACACAGAAGACCTTGTTTTTGCAGTCACTTTTTATGTGTCCCTGTTCTTTGCATTTGACACACAAAAGCTCCTTGGAATTTCCTGTTTCTTTTTTTTTGTTTCCTTAGCGCCTTCCACTCTTGCACCTCCCTAGGTCTGCAGAATTTCCTGTTTTGGCATATTGGATAGGAGAAACTGATATTGCTGTGCCATTTGATCTTGTGGCATGAAACCAAACTGTCCAAGCCCCATCCCTACTGGCACAATCTAAGGAAAATTACTGTTGCTCATCATTGGGAAACCCCATGCCAGCTGGACAGCTCCTCCCTGCATACCCATATGTTGAACATTTGTATTGTTAGCCACAAACCCACTTTCCTGTCTATTCTCACTCATCCCAGCCTGAGACCTCTCTTGTTGATCCCCCCACCCTGTCCGATGCAAACCTTCCAAACTTGTTGTCTCCATCTCTACCATTTCCTGTGGAAGTCCCTTCCCCACCAGAACCACTACTATTAGTCCCTGACCCTCCTCTGAAGCTCCCCTCTTTGTTTCTCCAAACGTATCCATTAGATTCTCTTTCATCCTGCCTGTTAAATCCTCTCCCAAAGCTCTCAGGTCTGCCATAGAAGTTACCTCTCCCTCCTGGATTGGACCCTCTCCCAGGCCTTGGTCTCCAGTTCTCCTGCCTGCCAGCCATAACTTCTTCTTCTTCCCAGAGTAATTTCCTCTTCTCCGCGTCTTTCCCCCAGCTTGTCACCGCCAAGATTCTGCTAGGGTTTGGGAGGTGGAGGAAATCGGGTTCTGGAATGGAGGGTGGGATTCCCACTATATATAGGCCCACACCTCCTCCTCCTTTATCTGGGCCTTTTTTGTTCACCACTCTCCTCGGCCAGATTTCTTCGAGGCCCACCTGATCTGTAACGCCCCGGATTCGATGCGCCAGGTGTCTGCCAGTTATTCGCCATCGTTGCCATGTCATTTGCTTGCGTGTTTCATTTTATCATGTCATCATGTGCATTGCATTTTGCATACATGTTCGTCTCATGGATCCGAGCATTTTCCCCGTTGCCCGTTTCGCAATCCGGCGCTCCGATGCCCTCCGGCGTTCCCCTTTCGTCTTTCGTTGTGAGCGGGTGTTAAACTTTCTCGGAATGGCCCGAGGCTTGCCAAGCGGCCTTGGTATAGCACCGGTAGACCGCCTGTCAAGTTTCGTGCCATTTGGAGTTCGTTTGATACTCCAACGGTTAACCGGGTAACCGCAAAATCCCCCTTCTCTTTGCAGCCCAACACCCCTCCAAAGTGGCCTAAAACCCATCTAACTCCCCTCCATGCTCTCGGTCGTTCGATCACGATCGCGTGGCCGAAAACCGCTCCTCATTTGGACTCTCCTACCTCCCTCTACCTATAAAAACGTCCTCCCCGTCCATTTTCGCAGACGAAACCCTAGATCTCCTCCCTCTCCGCGCCGGACATGTCCGCCCCCGGCCGGACATGTCCGCCGCCGCCCCCTCAGCCAATCC
>LT934114.1:761776626-761790133 GCA_900231445.1 Triticum turgidum subsp. durum
GGTCCAACCTGTCAGCCGCCGGTGGCCACCAGGGGCAACTCTGGGCTGGCCTACCGGAAGTTTGGACAATCCGGTGTGCCCTGAGAACGAGATATGTGCAGCTCCTATCGGGATTTGTCGGCACAGCGGGAGGCTTTGCTGGTCTTGTTTTACCATTGTCGAAATGTCTTGTAAACCGGGATTCCAAGTCTGGTCGGGTCTTCCTGGGAGAAGGTCTATTCCTTCGTTGATCACGAGAGCTTGTCATGGGCTAAGTTGGGACACCCCTACAGGGTATAATCTTTCGAAAGTCGTGCCTGCGGTTATAGGTAGATGGGAATTTGTTAATGTCCGGTTGTAGATAACTTGACACCAGCTCCGAATTAAAACGCATCAACCGCGTGTGTAGCCGTGATGGTCTCTTCTCGGTGGAGTCCGGGAAGTGAACACGGTCTTTGTGTTATGTTTGACGTAAGTAGGAGTTCAGGATCACTTCTTGATCATTGCTAGCTTCACGACCGTTCTGCTTGCACTCTTCTCGCTCTGATTTGCGTATGTTAGCCACCATATTATGCTTAGTCGTTGCTGCTGCCTCACCACTTTACCCCCTTCCTTTCCCTTTAAGCTTTGCTAGTCTTGATACCCATGGTAATGGGACTGCTGAGTCCTCGTGGCTCACAGATTACTACAACAACAGTTGCACGTACAGGTTATGCGATGATCATGACGCGAGAGCGATGCTTGCTTGCATTGAGTTCTTCTTCTGCTTCTTCTTCGATCAGGGGATAGGTTCCAGGTCGGCAGCCTGGGTCTAGCAGGGTGGATGTCGTTTGAGTTTCTGTTTGTGATTCATCCGTAGTCGGATGGTGCTCTTACGTATTGTGATGTTGTATTCATGTGGCATTGTATGCCTTATGTATGTATCCCCATCTATTATGTAATGTTGATGTAATGATATCCACCTTGCATAAGTGTTTCAATATGCGGGTCTATCCTTGGTGGGACCTTCGAGTTTCTTTTGGATAGGGTCGCATATTGGGCGTGACATGATCAACCCCCCTTTTCTTCCATGATCCACCCATGTCTTTTTCATCTTTTTTGCTCCCGACTCTTGCCTTTTTTATTATTCTGATTTTCCTCTGCAGCTTCTTCCAACATGAAATTTTCTGGAATTGTGTCTACCCTTAAGCCTTTATCTACTGACATGTCTTCACAGAGAATCATATCTCTATTATCAATTTACTATTATCAATTTTACCTCCCCCACACTCAGTATCAATATCTGATAGGTACTCAGGGAATCTAGTTAGATCCCAGACTTTGGGCATCTTATCCTTGATTCTTATCAATGACATATCAATTTTTTCATTATGAAATCTCCCCCAATTGGGGGAATCAATGTGAATGAAGTTCTTTTGGTGTTCGTTTTGATTTATGACTCTCTGTTTTTCATCGTTATTTCCTTTATTTTTTATCAAAAGGCTTTGAACATAGGTGTTCATCTTCTTCTCCATCCTACGATTAGCTCGCCTAATTTGGCGTTGTGTATCAATTTGACCCTGACTACTCTCACCATCATGAGTATGCATCAAGTATTTGAGAACAGAAGAGCAGGTCGTACCTATAGCGACGAAATCCTCATCAGAAACATCATCTGAATCCTCATTACCTAGCAACCAAAAGCGATTGCTACCTAGTGGGGAATTCAGATTCTGTTCCCATCGAGGCGTGCAGAGCAGCGAGGTTTTGGGGTCTCCGAATTTGGGGGAGCTGGAGCGAGACGGGCAGAGCAGCGCGGCGCCCCCACCGCCACCTGCGGTGTAAGATCCACCGGATCCTCGTGAATCACGATCGGGGCCATGGCCGTCCCTGGAGTAGGGAGGGCCGGAACCCCCTCGAGAGGTCGAAGCGCCGATCCCCTCATGGCGGGGGCGAGATTTGCGGTTGCGAAGATGGTGAAGGCCACCCACTTCCTCTCCACAGATCTCACCGGCGAATCTGCCTGATCCGCCGCCCACAGAAGCACCTGCAGTGGATGTTTGCGCTCGCTGCGCCCGAACAACGATCTCTCCTCCGCCTCAGTCAGATTCTCCACAATCGCCTCCGCCTCCGCATACATCTCGCACTTGCTCATGTACCAGGCTCCAATCTCTCTCACGCGAATCCGCAGGCGTGCATCCCTGCCCGCGAACCTCTGCATCTTCTCCTCGTTGATCTCCACCATCTCCGCCATGAACTCGAGCAAGCAGAGCAGTGGATGAGGCGTGCGGAAGAGGAAGTGTGGGATGAGGGATAATCTGAGCGCACTCCTTTGAATTTAATCCCCCACCCACCTTAATTGCTCTCCCATCAGCCACATTACCTCCATCGCCGGCTCCCGAGACGCCATCCCCGCCGGTGATCTCCTCCTCGATGTGCACAACGTGGCAAGGGAACGCGACCGTAGCCCCCGGGGTCAGCACCATCCCTCCCCCCGAGCGTCTATCGACCGTACACCCCCGCTCGTCGACGATATGTACTGTCGTGGTGTGCGGGCGGAGCATCACCATGCCCCGGTGGTACGTGGGAGACGTCACCGACCTGAGATCGGCGGCGAACCACGCCGACCATCGTAGCGTGTTGGGTTCGCCAACCGCGTCGCCAGACCCGTCACGAGAGAGGCGTGCCATCGGATCCCTCCTGGCTTGATGCATGCTGGAGTGTGGCTTTCATTGACCCGGCAGGGTGCGGAGATGTCACTACTCATGTTATCTAGAGTTTGCGTCAATTAAATCGGATCGGAGGGAGTACCTCATTTGTAAAAGATGGCGTTTTGCACGGAACACTCTTTTGTAGGTGCACCACTATCTTTTGTTTGTATGTGACTTATCTTCTTTATTCCTCTCATAGCAAATACATTGAAATGAAATGCCCCCCGCAAAAAAAAGATTGAGATGGCAGTAGCATAAGATTTTTACAATCAACGCCTTTGTCGAGAAGCTTGGTGAGGTTGTTGTCATTGTCGTCGGAACAAAGAGGCGGGTACGGTTTTCGTGTAAGTGCCATCGTTGCAGCTAGCTGGCTCCCCTCGCCTCATGGCGCCTTACGACGCCTGCGAGGTGGGAGGGGAGTGGGGGCATAGTTTGGGTTGATTATCGTTGTCGTCATTATTATCATCATGTCAAACAGAGCAAGAGAAAAGGACGTGGTTGGGTCCGCTTTGCATGAACACATCACAGGGGATTTTCCTAAAGGGAGGTGCTCTTAAATCTCATTTTATGTGGCGACCAACCTGTGGTTGGATGGTTAGAGGGACTATGATATCCCCTGCACATCAGGGTTCAAATCCTGGTGCTCGCATTTATTTCTAAATTTATTTCAGGATTTCCGGCGATGCGCATTCAGTAGGAGGAGATGTTCCCGTCGATGACGCGGCGCCTACGGTGACTTCGTAAATCTCAAGATAATATGTCGGCTCAGTCATTCAGAGATGCTCATAGGGGTAGGGTGTGCGTGTGTGCGTTCACACGGGTGAGTGTATGCACATGTATATGAGCGTTTGTGTCTGTAATGATGTTAAAAAAAAATCTCCTTTTATGTGGAAAAAGAAAACCAAATCTTCCGGGCGCCCCATCTTAAGCCTACACTATCATAAATCTATCAATAAATGCTACACCTACAAAGATCTACTAGTACAAACTATCATCGAATGGTCACTAAACATTTCAAAGTCAAAATGGCCAGTGAGTCAAAAAGAAATTGCAAGTCCATTTTAAATGTTGAAATATGTGCCCTGAGGGGACAAAAGACAAGGCATGTCCGGTTTGGCATCTCGGCCGAAATGGCACGAGCAAGCAAGTGGAATCCAAGTTGAATTAATTATCCACGCAACCAACCACTAATTAGACTACCACTAATCAGCTCTCCTATAACAACCTCATTGGGACAGAGGATGATTCGACCGCTGGCTGGGCCATTCCGAATAGCTTTCCACGCATGCAGATGCCGGAGGTCTACGCGTGTGACTCGCCGCAGCTCATATGGGCGTAGATGAGTACGGGCTCCGGCAGTGCTCGGGCTGCCGTCGACATGTTCGGCAGAATGATCGATCAAGAGTCGGTGCGTTTTCTTTATTTTTGTCCAATAAGATTCTAGCATAGACCACTAGTTCATTTCGCTCATGATGAATGCTTGCAAACCATAATTATGTAGGAGGCGTTCTTGTCGAGCATGATCACTGACAATGAAGATTTGACTGAAATGGAGTATGAATTGGAGGCCACCACCGCATTTGAAATTGGGACAACATCCAATCCTAATCCGAGTAAGAAGAAGAAGAAGACCAAGACGCCCAAGACAAGAGGTCTGAAATTCTCAAGATTTGAGGACATCTTGTTGGTCAAATCTTGATTGGCCACAATGATGGATTCAATATGTGGCAACGAGCAAAAGGGGAACACCTATTGGACGAAGATTTGGAAGAAGTATCACGAGCAAAAGGAGTATGTGGAGCCGCATCCTATCGTGACCACCCGTAATGTGGCATCTCTCCAACATCGTTGGGGGATCATTCAAGGGGAAGTGAACAAGTACGTCGGCTACTACTCACAAGTGACCAAACGCCCTCAAAGTGGGATGGGAGTCGCAACTCACGTAACCTCAATTGCCTCATCTTGTCGTCCATTGCATATGCTTCTTGTGTTTGCATTCATGTGCTCATACATATGTTGTTTGCTAGACGGTGGTGGCGACCACTTTGTATCACGAGGTGGAGAACAAGCTATTTGCTTTTAGCCATCATTGGGCCATATTGAATGGCAAGCCGAAGTGGAACCAACTTGTGGCCGACCTCATGTCCGGCAAGAAGAGGAATGATGGCTCAAGCTCGAACCAATCAATTGTGTTGGATGATGAAGAGGACGATATTGTCGTGATGAATGGAAAAGCCACCGTGTCAAAGGACAACCGCCAAGTCATGGGAAACAAATGGGAGAAGGCATGTGCCGCCCGTGATGCCGAGGCTACCAAAATGTTGTCCACATGGACGGGCAATTTTTCGGTGAGGGAGAGCAAGAATGAGGAGAGATACAAGCTCATGTTGGATACGCAAAAGGAAAGGATGGAGTGGGACCAGAAGAGGGCGGAGAAGAAGATGGAAATTAAGAGGGAGAAGATCGAGTTGGAGAAGCAACAAGAGGCGATCAAATGGGAGCTCGACAAGGCCAAGACATTTGGCGACATAGAGCTTGAGAAGGAAAGGTCGCAACTCACACGGGACGCGGAAAATGCGAGGATCATGTTGGCGGACGAGACCCTCTTGTTTGAGCATGCGAAGAAGTGGCTTGCGAACAACAAGATGGAGATCAACGACCGTGGAAAGTACGAGGAGGCGAGGACGGCTGCGGTCCGCATGCAAGTGGAGGAGGCAGCCCGGATGCAGGTGGAGTAGGCATCTTGGATGCAGGCGAAGGAGCCTGCCCTGATGTAGGCAGAGCAGGACGAGCAGGACACATTCCGCCTAAAGCGGGACACATTTCGCTCGGAGCAGGCGCCCAACCAGAGATCTGAGGCCATTCGTCACGCTCGGACATTGATTTTATTTTGTCATGTCCGGTTTGTTAAACTTTGATTTGCTTTCTTTTTTTGAACTTTGGCATTCAGACAATTTGTATCGTATGATCGACATGCATGGATTGCATGGATTTGAGAATGAGAATTTGCGGTATATGAATGTGCGGCATAACATTTAAATTGTGCCCGGTCATTTCCCACGGACGCACCCTGACACATCCGCGGTCGTTTGAGGGGCTGAATTTGCTAAGTCCGGCTGTAAATGCTATAAAAGAAGGTGCTTCTAAATCTCCTTTTACGTGCAAGAAGAAAGGCAAATCTTTGGGGGGCTCGGCGGCATCAGATGCACACGATCACTGCTTTTTCAATGGAAAGATGTCAAGCATCATATTACCGAGCTAAGAGCATCTCCAACGGGCGCCCAACACACGGCGTGCTAAAAATCTGTTTGCAGCGCGTTGTTCGCCTGTTTTGGCGTGGCGGCCAACGCTCATTCCAGTAGGCGTGCTAAAATGCAGCGCGCGCGCTATGACTCAAACAACATATGTGATCAAAACACAAGCAAAAAGATTAAACACTAACAAAATAAATCAACAAAAATAGTTTAATTTCGTTATTACAACTCAAAAAAATAGTTTATCTTTGAGTACAACAAATAGTTCAACAATACAACATCAAACGCACAAAACATGATACTCTTTGTCGGCCATTCCATGCCCACCACTCCTCGATGAGATCCTTCTGAAGATTATTATGCGTCTCGGGACGCCGAATGACATGATAGGAGGCAACAAAACGGGCCACTCTTTCAGCCCTCCGCCGCACTCGCACGGGATGTCCCAAGAGCTTATAGTGAGAGTAGTCTAAATCTTGGCCATGCTCATTCTCTATGATTATGTTGTGCATGATCACACAAGCATGCATGATGTACCAAAGCATTTTTTGATCCCAAAATCTAGCTGGTCCTCTCACAATAGCAAATTGGGCTTGCAAAATCCCAAAAGCTCTCTCCACATCTTTTCTAGCCGCCGCCTGAGCATTGTGGAAATCAAGATATTTCTTATCTTCTAGTTTTTTCAACGGCTTCACAAATGTTTGCCACTTTGGATAGATGTCATCCACAAGATAGTAGTCATGGTTGTATGTACGGCCATTTCCTACAAACTGCACGGGTGGCAGTTCACCATTTGCAATCTTATTCATAAGTGGTGACTGGATGACAATGTTGATGTCATTCAAATATCTAGGCATTCCAAAAAAGCATGTCAAATCCAAGTCTCTTGATCGGCTACCGCTTCAAGGATTATAGTGGAACCTTCTTTTTTGGCCGTCGAATTACCCATGCCATGCCTTAGGACAATTCTTCCAACTCCAATGCATGCAATCTATTGAGCCAAGCATACCTGGGAAGCCAGGAGCTTTGTTCATCTCCAATAGCCTTGTGGTGTCTGCATTGGGAGATCTCAAATACTCCTGGCCAAACACTTGCACAATTCCGACAGCAAAGCGCTTGACACACATGATGGCTTGGCTCTCACCCATGGCCAAGTGATCATCAACTAGATCAGCGAGGATACCATATGCCAACATACGCAAAGCGGCCATCACCTTCTGAAAGGTGCTATACCAAAGCTCTTCGGCGACATTTCTCCTTTGCTGAAAAAACCGGTCATGGCTCGCTAGTTTCTCTGCAATGCGTCTGAACAACTCGGTGCTCATCCTAAACCGGCACCGGAAGTACGACTCGGGGTACATGGGATTATTCGCAAAATAGTGCCTGATCAATCTGTTGTGGGCATCGATCCTATCGCTCCAAGTTTTCTGCCGACCCATAACCGGACCACTATGCTTCGGTTTTTTATTGATGTGCATAGCTAGGATCATTGCAAGATCCTCCTCCTCTTCCATATCAAATTCTTCTTCGAAAGAAGCATATGACGAATTCATCTACAATGTTCAATTTAAACTAATAAGCTATAAAAACTACAAACAACATGCACCAAATTCATGTAAAAAATGTGAAGTTGAAGCAATACATACCTTGCGGGCGTTTTGTCGGACACCTTGCGAGCGTCGAGCGGTAGTGGGCGGCCGGGCGCTGTTCGTCGGACGACTACCGCACGCGAGGGGCGGCGGTGACTAGAGAGAGATGGAGGAACACTACTAGGGAAAAGCCTAGCAGCAGCGCGGGTTTTAGGGTTATCAGTAGCGCGGGAGGCGGCGCTACTAATAAGGCGCTATAGCTAAACCATAGCAGCAGCGCGTGCGAGCCCGCGCTACTGATATACAAGTGTAGCAACAGCGTTCTTCTGTGGAGATCGCTACTGCTAATAGCTATAGCGCGCTTCTCGTGTGCGTGCTACTGATACTACCGCGTTGCTGCTAACTTTTCTCCACTCGCTACTGCTAATTTTAATATTTTTTCCTGCATATTTGTTTTGTATTTGAGCATGCTTTACAGAAGAATCTTTAGCACATACAAATGTCTTCATGATACTAATACAAATGTCATCATGATACACATAACAAATGCCTGCAAGACCACAAATGTAATCATAGCATATACATACAAATAGTCTCATCATAATCATCATCCAACACAAAGTGGTATCTTGTCATCATCTCGAAAATAGCGATACATGCAAGTCTTGAATACTTGCAACTACAATGTCATCCATCTAAACAAAGGTATACGCGAGAAGAGCTATCACTATGAGTGAGAGCGGAACTATGCAGTACATGAGGCGGTGGTTACGAGTCCTCTCTCGCGCTAGCGTGAACCTCAAGTAACTAGCTTCTCCTTCTTGTCTGCTTTTGAAGCCTTTATGGCTGGCGCCCGAGAACCCATTCACTTGCTCCTGACACTCAGGCCACTCATTGTACACCCCCGGAACCTTCCTTTTGTACACGACATAGCACTTCCATCTCGCCATCAAGAAACTAGGTACCTGTTAGAGATGCATGTTCATGAAGAGGATGTACAATCATATATATGCAACAAAATATACTAGAGCAACACCAAAAAAGAAAAGGTTAGCAACTAGATGCAACATACAGTACGCAAACTAATTAACTAGAGGTATGCATGTCATCATACGCAAACTAACAAAGTAGCGTTACGCAAGTTCGGCAGGGACCGACATCACAAAGTTTCATCGCTACAAAAAGTATACAAGTTCAACCGACACATATCATCATCATCGGCATCATAAATCATTAGAAGTTCCATCCTTCCATATCATCGAGGATGGACCCTAGCTTCTTGAACGGCATGAGGTCTAGACGTTGCATGCCTATGCGAGTTCGGACGTCATCTCGCGATATAGGGCCGTGGTGGAACATCCCCTTACCATCGACGACTTCTTTCATGATGATTGTAGCAATGTCCCTTTGGATGCGAAAGAAGTCATCTCTAAGTTTATAATCCGCTTCTCCATGAGATTCTAGCCACTTGTGGATATGATCATCATTTCTGCTTCTCATACGAAGCTTTTGGTGATCCGTGTTGAACTGAATCATGAGATGGACGATGTAGAATCCATCCTTTTTGCTTGGTTTTGGGACATGGATGCAGGAGAAGTTAGTTTTATGCGCGAAACCCATCTTCTTGTTCCTTTGTTTCCTGATTTGCATGTGGCCACCTCTAATGTTGAAGCCTTGGAGAGCATCATCTAGAATATTCATTATGTGGGTGTAGTCTTTTTTCTCGTAGTCTCTGGAAGGGTCAAAATACACGGCGTGGGAGACTTGCGGGTAAAGAACGATAAGGACGGCGCGCCCGTTGCTGCGGGGAAAAGACACCTCAAATTATTCCCCATATGAGAGAGAAGGAATGATTGAAATGTAAGAAAGGGTTGTCCAGAACTGACTTACTTCGGATGATAAGGCACGAGGACAATTTCCCGGTCCTTATTCTGTACCATGAAGTTTTGGAGGTACTCCCTAGCAGTTTCATGCTCAAAGTCGCCGAGACTCAAGAAAGACTCGTGCATGTAGTACTGATCCGCCACACAGACTTGCGAGACTTCTTCACTATCCATGATGGAGCTCATATGTAGCGCAAAAAGGCGGACGATTGTAAATTCAAGCCGCCTTGTCAGAAACATCTCAAAGATATGGTCAAACCGCAGGAAGAACACATCTGCGGGCCGTGTCTCGACGTAGCACTTCCCCTCAGGCACACGAGCCGCGTATGTCGGATATCCTGGATCCTTTGATGCTAGTAGGCTTTTCTCAGTCGACATCACATGGTCGTGCAATCTCCTGAGATCCCCTGATAGTGCCTCCAGCGGTTTCGGCGGTAGCATCGGCTCGCCCGTGAGATGGAACATGGCCGCACCTTTGACGGGTACACTCTCTTCAGAATGCATCGTCTCGCTGCTTTGAGCTCTGGCTTGTTTGGAGGCAGTTATCTTCCCCAATATCTTCCTCTCCTTTTTCTTGGGCACACCTTCCAGACCCTTCCATAACCCCTGGCCCAGGGTTCCTGGGCTAAGCACTGTACGACCCCCAACTAGTTGCACCTGTGTTGAGGTGACATCTTCAGGCGTGTCCTGCGCGGAATTCATGAAGAGAGACTGTTTGCAATCCTTCCAACGACCTTCCTGCCCGGGCATATCATCCATATCCTCATTAGCATGCTGATAGCCCGATTCGTCATATGGTTGACTTATATATATATATATGTCATAGTCATACGCGTTTGTATTGAGGAAACCCATAGGGTCGACCTCCGTCTCATCATCCATTCTCTGTTCTACAAGACCGATTACATCAGCCAGTACTATTGCACCCCCTTCATCACGTTGTCCACCACTCTCACCCAGCACTACAGGAGCTGGTAATTGCGTAGGCGGGGTGATGGTCTCCGCACATGCTTGTTGATGTGTGGTTATTGGTGTGCTCTCGGTCGGCTCCAAACGAATAAGATTCTTCGGCCATAGCAGCACCCAACCCTTGCAACTTCCAATCCGCGGCGGGGTCTCATCGTCCTCTCCCACTCCCACATGTTGTACTGGAGGAGGCAAAGCCTCATGCCCTGATTTCACACTGGACAAGTTAACCCTGAAGTGCCCAGCAGGGATCGGCTGGTTGTGGAACGTGGGTTTCAAGGGGTTCAATATCATCCCCTTTCCCACGTCGACCTTCTGGCCTTTTATCAAGTAGAGTATGGTGCACGGGGTTTCTTCGCCCTGCAAACACATATGTCTGTGGCGTAAAACATCTGAAAGGCAACGAAAATGGAATATTCTATATATATATATATATATGTGTGTGTGTGTGTGTGTGTGTGTGTGTGTGTGTGTGTGTGTGTGTGTGTTGGTGTGCCATGTAATTACCGTGACGGCGTCGAGCTCAGCCAAAGACGAAGGCCCACCTAGCGTGCCAGAGACTGAGGACGGGCTGCTATGAGCGGGAGCGACCGCGAGAGGAGGCCCGATTGCGTGAGCAAGTGATGGTGCGGTGTTGTTGTTGTTCATGGAGTTGCTCCTGACGAAACTGGGTATCAGGAAGTCATGCACCGTCTTGTCTGGATTTTCCTTCGTCCAGTTGATGATAGCTGGAACCAAGTTAGTAGTGAAATCATTTCTGCAGGCAGTTACAGCTGCATTAACTGCCTGCTATAGCAACTCATTTTTCTCCTCGGCTGTTTTTTCCGCGTCCTCAGCTGCTTTTTTCTCGACCACAAGCTTCACCTTCGCATCGATGTCCGCTTGACTAAACTTCTATTTCTGCTTCTTGGCCTCTGGGCCCTCGTTGTAAAACACCTTCCATGTGGCGCCGTCCCCAGCGTCGTGCACACGACCATATTGCGGCCACTGGCCCAAAGGGAGTCCCTTAAGTTCGTTCAAGGCCCGGTTGAGAGGGGTGTCCCATTTGGGACTCATCGGAGAAGTAGGGCTTTCGGCTGCAAGCTGGTGATGCTTCTCCAATAGTCTAATCAATTTCCTCATGATCTGGTCCGTGTAAAAAACCTTTTTCTCCTTGTCCCACTTGTACCAGGCCCTGATGAAGTCACGCTCCAAGGGGTTTGTGAACTTCCCGAAGGGGTCTGGGAGACCCGTGGCTTCACGTTCCGCGTCCTCCTTATCCCATATGGGCCTTTTACCGAGGTAGCCACGGCTTCCGAGGCGATCACTAGTAGAAAAGGGGGCAATGGTCCAGGCCAGGTCAGCCCATTAGTCCCGGTTCAATCCAGAACCGGGACCAATGGGGGCATTGGACCCGGTTCGTTAGCCCCGGGGGCCGGCTGGGCCACGTGGGCTATTGGTCCCGGTTCGTCTGGACCTATTGGTTCCGGTTGGTGGGACGAACCGGGAACAATGCGCCTCGCTCCTGGGCCACCACCATTGGTCCAGGTTGGTAGCTCGAACCGGGACCAAAGGCTTCCCTTTAGTCCCGGTTCATACCACCAATCGGGACTACAGTGTCGGTCCTCGTTGCGGCCAGAGTTTAGTCCCACCTCGCCAACCGAAGGGGGCTCACACCGGTTTATAAGCCCCTCCCTCTCTGCCTTGTTAAGCTGCTCTCAAAGTGAAAATAGATGCCCTTATACAGGAAATTTGACCTAAATTCATATTGAATTTCTCTGAATTTAGTAGAAATTTATTATGAATTTAGGTCTAATTTTCTCTATAAGCGCATCTATGCTCATTTCTAAGTAGTTTTTTATATAGTTTTTTTTTTCTTTTCTGCTATATTTATTTTTTTTCTTTTTATTTCTGAGTTGTAATAAGTCATTAAAAATAAGCATCTATTTTCATTTTTTTAGTTAAGTTAATCACAACTATTTTTTCTTCTATTTATTTCTGAATTGTAATAAGTCATTAAAAATAAGCATATATGCTCATTTTTTAGTTAAGTTAATCACAACTATTTTTTCTTCTATTTATTTCTGAATTGTAATAAGTCATTAAAAATAAGCATCTATGCTCATTTTTTAGTTAAGTTAATCGCAACTATTTTTTCTTTTATTTATTTTTGAATTGTAATAAGTCATTAAAAATAAGCATCTATGCTCATTTTTTAGTTAAGTTAATCACAACTATTTTTTCTTCTACTTATTTCTGAATTGTAATAAGTCATTAAAAATAAGCATCTATGCTCATTTTTTAGTTAAGTTAATCACAACTATTTTTTCTTCTATTTATTTCTGAGTTGTAATAAGTCATCAAAAATAAGCATCTAAGCTCATTTTTTAGTTAAGTTTATCACAACTATTTTTGCTTCTATTTATTTTTGAGTAGTTTTTTATATATTTTTTTTCTTTTCTGCTATATTTTTTTTCTTTTTATTTCTGCATTGTAATAAGTCATTAAAACTAAGCATCTAAGCTCATTTTTTTAGTAAAGTTAATCACAACTATTTTTGCTTCTATTTATTTCTGAGTAGTTTTTTATATAGTTTTTTTTCTTTTCTGCTATATTTATTTTTTTCTTTTTATTTCTGAGTTGTAATAAGTCATTAAAAATAAGCATCTATGCTCATTTTTTAGTTAAGTTAATCACAACTATTAAAAATAAGTCATTAAAAATAAAAAAGAGGCGCAATGCTCGTTAATTTGCTTCAAGCCTTTCGGAATAGTGTCAACTGCACTGCACATAGCTCTGTGCAGTCTACTCTATTCCTCAAGGCTTGAAGCTAACCAACGTGCAGGTGAGCATTGAGCCTCTTCTTCATCGTCTATGCACTCGGGGCTTATAAACAGCTGCGAGTGCCTCTCCCTTGGCGAGGTGGGACTAAAAAAACAGCTGCAGAAAGAATCCACTAAAAAACAGTTGCAGAAAATAAAAAATTAGACGGGTCCATTGGTACCGGTTTGTTGTACGAACCGGGACGAAAGCCTTTGCTATATAAGTAGCACGGCCGCCCCGCCCCGAGTTCGATCTCTCCCGACGTCGAGTGTCGTCCCCTGCCGCCACCTCGTCGTCGCCGCCCCGCCCCAACGCCGTCGCCGCCCCGCCCCGCTGCCATCGCC
>LT934114.1:761807682-761818687 GCA_900231445.1 Triticum turgidum subsp. durum
CGTTTATCGAAACGAGACGTGTGATACGCCGTTGCAAAGCTACGAACGAGGCGCAACTTTCATATGTTGGAATGTTTTTGAGAATACATATGGTTTTTAGTTAATTTTGAAAATTGTACGACTGACGACGAGAGGCAGCCGCCGTTTTTCGTGAAATTTTCATAAACCGCTGGTTGAAATGATTCGAATTATACGCCGTTGGAAAGATATCGACGAGGCGCAACTTTTACATGTAGAACACTCTCTCTGATTCCTTACGGTTTAATAGCATTGCTTTCAGACCAAAAAACCGCACTTCATCAAACCGACAAGTGCACTGCATGTTTTCTTTTTTGTGGTATGTAAATTTCCCAAACGAGGTAGCAAACGGCACTTCTTTATACCAAAACCTGCACTTCATCAGACGGATAAGTGCACTGCATGATTCCTTTTTTGTGGAACGTAAATTTTCCCAAACAAGGTATTCAAACCGCACTTCTTTAGACTAAAACCCGCACTTTATCAAACGGACAAGTACACTGCATGATTTCTTTGTTGAACGTAATTTTTTCTTAGACGAGTTTTTGTTGTCTTTTTTTTGACATTTTCTATGAATGAGAGTGGACCGCAGAGATGAGGGCAAGTGGACCTCGACATATCTCGAAGTGAACCGCATTTCTTTTATTTGTTTTCTAATCTTTTTTCACATTTCCGTGTTGTGCGCAAGTGAACAGTATCACTCCCAAAAGTGAACCACCTTGAGGACCAAACACACTGCAGGATTTGATGATAGTCAACTGATTTTCTGAGACACACAAACAAATTGCACTTCACACATAGGAATAATGAGTTGGTACACAAATTAGAGGAACTACTTGTTTCTCTTCTCCCACGCGACATTCTGCACCAAAACATAGGGCAAACAGGCCACGCGCCGCCGAACCACATTTGCGCGCCCTGGCGCACTTCAAGTCTGCAGACGCCCAGACTGCAAGAGGAGGGACAACACGCTCCTGGCGATCTGGAGCATGGTTAGTGAATCTGAGGCTGGTCATTATTGTGACCAAAACTGCATCAAACTAATCTGCTAGAAACTCCACTTTAATGAACTACAGATAAAACACAAGGCCAGACCTGAAAAAATAAAAAAATGCTATGGACTGCTTAGAGAGGACTCTGCACTGCGTCAATAACACTCAAACCTGCACCAAAAACACTCCGCACTGCAACAGTGCGTTAGCCGCACCGCACCTATCCACTATCCAGAGCTGCAATGGTTTTGGTGCAGTGAAAAACAGAGAATGGGACTACGACAAAAACCAAAAAGGGGACCAGCTTGAATAAGTCTTGTAGAGAGTCTTTTCCCGTTGGCTAGCTTCAGCAATAATCTGGACGAAATCCTAACATCTAGCCACAACAGCCGCAAGCCAAGCCAAGAGTGCTGCAAGGTTGAAAAGAACTCGTCCTTGTGACTGAAATTAAGAGTGCAATCAGCCCCAAGAACTAGTACTTCCTGAGTAACAATATTCAGTAACTAATCTGAAATTTTGAATCAGCGCATATCAAACTAGATGTTTGATCACCTGCCCACGGAAGCTACTCCTTTCATTGCAGGACCAATCACAGGAACACTTGATGGAAACTTTTCTATCACAGACCTCTGTTCTTCATTCTTCACTTCGGGTTTGGCTTTGGTTTCACCAAGCGCACTGCTTTTACAAAGAAAAGATGTTTACAAACTGTACGACGGAGTTGCCCACGTACTACACCAGCAAGCGAGCTGCACAACAAACTTCAATGAACTTTTCTTAAAAAAACACAGAGGACATGAAACTTAACTGCATGCCACACACAGCCATGGTGTCGCTGCCAGGGGCGAACTACATGGAGACGTTGCGAGCCTTCCTTCTGCAGTAGAGGAAGGAGATGGGTGGCAAGGAGCAGCAGTCACCTCCAACAAAAGGATTCTAGCACATTGCACTACCTGAATACATAGTGGACTGCATCGCTTGTGCCCACAAACAGCAGGGTCTAAACGGGAGGTGCACGAGCAGAAAAATGAAGAGACAAGCTCGGGCCACTGCTCGTTGGAGGCCGACGCCGGCGATGTGGGGCCCCACTAGTGAGGCGCACATCAGAGAAGGTCACACGCATCTAAGTTAGTGGACCTACAGAGTTGGTAGTCGGGAATGGAGGCTCACCGGGCCTAAGAAAAAGGGTGGAGGAAGGGCAGAAGAGGAGGGCGCTGGGCATCCAACCCCCATGACTGCACATCACCACCGCCCTCCCTCCAGCAACCGAGCTGCAGTGGAGCACCACCCGAACCGCTCAAACCTTGCCCTCCCAGTAGCAAGATCTCGTGGGCTATCCAGGGGTGCAGGATGGGCGTGATTCATGCACCCATGCAATTGACTGCACGGCACTGGATTTGGCCGCTACGATGCAGAAAGAGATCACCGAGGCGGGGGTTGTAGCGGCAGTCAACGCCCACGGTGCTCGCGGGCAGGGGCGCGGTGGCGGCCTGGGAAGGGGCGGAGCAGCGCCGGCATAGGAAGGGGCGGCGCGGCAGCTGGCTGTGGAGGGGTGGCGGCAGTGGTCTGGGGAGGGGCGGCCGGGGCCTGGTGGGGAGCGAGGTCGGGATGGGAGGCGTGGGCGAAATCCAGACCGTCGTGTGGCGTTGGGAAGGGAGGGGAGGTGATGCACGGCGCGGGTGGGATGGCTCCCGCGGCGGCCGGCGGAGGGGGGTGCGTGGTGCGCGGCACGGTGGCCGGTGGTGGAGATCCTGGGCGGCGTGGTGGGAGGTTGGTGACGAGAGGAAGATTGCGGAGGGGATCGGGAGGTAGGTGCGGTCGTGGGAGCGGTGTGGGGAGAGGAGGTGGGGGTTCGTGGCCTCGTTGGGCAGAAGCGGTGGGATTTTTTACCACGCAGCTCGGTTGGCTTTTTAGCGGGGTTCGGTTCGGGTCATCGGGGTGTTAGCATAATATGGTGGGATGTGCAGAATAAGGTCTCAAGGAGTGTTATCATAATAGACCCATCCTTTATATATATATATATATATATATATATATTACATCATTTGACCAGTAACATACGGTTCCTCAGCGTTAGACGTTTTCGTTTTTGAGTCAGCTTCTTTCCCTTCTGGTTCGTCGAAGAATAATTGAGCCCCTCATTGTGACTTTGCCTTTTCCATGGAGTACGATTTTTCTTAGGTAATGTAGTATTGATTCTTCTTTTGACGTATACTTCATCATCATCGTCATCTTCCCTCATTGTGTTGCCGCACTGATCATAGTCTTCCTCGTTGGTGACTCCATCCATTTCAATGATGTTCCTTTTGCCTCTCCTCACGACAACACGGCTGGGATTGCGTGGGTCGGTTATGAAGAAGCATTGTGTCACGTGCTTAGCATGTACCCATGGCTCATTTTTTGCGATAGCATTCACGGTAGCGCTCTTGGCGGGTATAGTCATGGTAGTGAAAATCCGGTTTTCTCTTTCGACATTCTTAGCCCATCTGACACGGAACATCGTCATGTTGTGCAGTCCAGAGTAGTCAAGCTCCCAGATCTCCTCGACCCTTCCATAAAATCATTCAGTTGCGCCGTTGTCGCTGCATGTCATGCATTCCATCGTCACCTCTGAGTTCTGATCATCAGTGTCCATATATTTGGCCTCCGTGTAGAACGTGTATCCGTTGATACCATATGCCTGAGAGGTTACAAGGTTGGGCGAGGGGCCATGTGCTAAGGCGTATATGAGCAATCCGTCCTTAGAGCCCTCCTGTGACACTCCAAAATTTTTACCTTGGTTTTCAGCAAAAACTTTGTGGTTTTTGAATAGAGGCCATTTAAAATTTTCCAGAAAACCTTCCTCTTAAGAGACTTTCTTTTCTTTGGCAAGGTTTTTATTCTGGCTTCAAACTTTGGTGTTTGACCCTCCCTTTCCAGGAGGCCAAATCATTGCTGAACATGCCCATTGTGTGATTGTTAATATTTTTCATCTTCGGATCATCCCACAGGTGTTCTATGTTATCATCCCGGTCGGGGAACTTGAATCTCTTGTGCAACTTCGTTAGGAGAAAATGAGAGACGCAGTCTGGAAGATATCCGCAAGCGAAAAAGGGACCAGACTAACCACACTCGCAATCACCGAAGCAAGATAGATTTTAAAAAGGGTGGGACACCCAAATTCTCATCCAATGTCTCACGCCCAATCAAGAATTTTCATGCAAGGGACAAGGAATTCACCTATCGCCCCGGCGTTACTTGTTACGCTTGTGGAGAAGAAGGGCACTATGCCAAACAGTGCCCCAAGCCAAGGAACTCAACCCCAAAGCCGAACTACGACAGCAATAATTCAGCGCCCAAACGAAACAATTTCAATCCCAACAATAACCACAGGAAGGGTCATCTGAACCACGTAACCAAAGAGGAGGCACAAAATGCTTCGGATATCGTACTCGGTACGTTTCCTGTCAACACAATACCTGCAATGGTTTTGTTTGATTCTGGAGCTTCTCACTCTTTCATCTCGAAAAGTTTTGCTTTGCAAAATAATTTTTCGATGCTTCCTTTGGAGAATTCCATAATAATCAAGTCCCCCGGGATTCAGCAAGTTTCTCAGAATTACTGTCAGAATGTGGTCATTGAGTTTGAAGGATTGGAGTTTTACGCAAATCTTATTGTATTGGAAAATAAAGGACTGGATGTCATCCTAGGGATGGATTGGCTAACCACCAATAAAGGTTTTATAGACTGTTTCAACAGGACCGTGATTCTCACACACCACCAAGGGAAGACAATAAGAGTATCAGCCAAGGAAGGAAAAAGACCCCGGCAACCGAGATTAAATAAGGTGGACGTTTCTGAGCTAAACAAGGTTCCAGTAGTGTGTGAATTTCCAGATGTATTCCCTGAAGAGCTGCCAGGCATGCCACCAGATCGAGAAATAGAATTCCGCATTGAACTAGCACCAGGAACCACCCCCATATACAAGAAACCATACAGAATGGCACCATCCGAGTTGATTGAATTGAAGAAGCAGATAAAGGAATTACTGGATAAAGGGTACATTCGGGCCAGCTCCTCACCTTGGGGATCACCAATTTTATTTGCCAAGAAGAAGGATGGAACGCTGAGATTGTGTATCGACTATCGAGCACTTAACATGGTCACAGTCAAAAACAAATACCCGATGCCAAGGATAAATGATTTGTTTGATCAACTTGCTCAGGCCAAGGTATTCTCAAAGATTGACTTAAGGTCAGGATACCATCAATTGAAGGTACGAACGGAAGATATCCCCAAAACAGCCTTCACCTCCAGATATGGACTGTGCGAGTTCACAGTGATGCCATTTGGATTAACTAACGCCCCGGCATATTTTGTTCACCTCATGAACAAAGTATTTATGAAGTTTATGGACAAATTCGTCGTAGTATTCATCGACGATATTCTGCTATACTCCAAAACACCAGAAGAGCACGCAGAACACCTCAGGATTGTACTAGGAGAGCTAAGGAAACACCAATTGTATGCCAAGTTCAGCAAGTGCGAATTTTGGCTAAGACAAGTAGGTTTTCTAGGCCACGTGCTGACTCAAGACGGTATAGCAGTAGACCCAGAGAAAGTCAAGGCCGTACTTGACTGGAAGTCACCAGCCAGCGTAACAGACATACGAAGTTTCTTGGGAATGGCAGGGTATTACCGCAGATTTATTGAAGGATTTTCCACCATATCCAAGCCTATGACACAGTTACTCAAGAAAGATAAGAAGTTTGAATGGACAGAAGCCTGCGAGAAAAGCTTCCAAGAGCTAAAGCGGAAGTTAACAACAGCACCAGTATTAATTGTACCCGATATACACAAGAATTTTGAAGTATTTTGAGACGCATCCAGAAAGGGTCTCGGATGCGTGTTGATGCAAGAAGGCAAGGTTGTCGCCTACGCTTCAAGGCAACTTCGCAAACACGAGGAAAATTATCCCACTCATGATTTAGAAATGGCAGCAGTTATTCATGCACTCAAGGAATGGAGGCATTTTCTACTTGGGAATCGATGTGAGATATATACGGATCACAAAAGCCTCAAATACATTTTTACGCAGCCAGAACTAAATTTACGGCAACGCCGCTGGTTAGAATTGGTAAAGGATTATGATGTTGGTATCCATTACCATCCAGGGAAAGCAAACGTAGTGGCCGATGCCCTGAGTCGGAACCCCAGCTCCGACGGGAACTATCTGCACAGCTTGAGGCCCGAATTCCATCAAGAATTTGTCAAGCTCAACTTGATAATGGTAGATGAAGGCACCATATCAAACTTGGAAATACAACCACACCTTGTGGAGAAAATTAAAGAGGCTCAGTCCGGTCACCCCAGCATTGAAGGAATTAAAAGGAAGTTGAGTATGGGCAAGGCCTCGGAATTCGTCATAGACAATGAAGGAAGATTATGGTACGGAGAAAGGCTATGCGTGCCAAACATAGAAGACCTTAAACAGCAAGTTTTAACTGAAGCACACACCACTCCATATTCGATCCACCCTGGAGGAACCAAAATGTATAAGGATATTCAGGAAAGATTTTGGTGGCACGGTATGAAGAGGGACATAGCCGCTTTCATTGCATGCTGCGACTCGTGTCAACGCATAAAAGCTGAACATCAGAGACCAGCCGAACTACTGCAACCTAACAAAATACCTGAGTGGAAATGGGATGAAATAGGGATGGATTTTATTGTCGGATTACCTCGGTCACGACACGGGAATGATGCCATATGGGTCATCACTGACAGGTTGACCAAAGTAGCACACTTTATTCCAGTGAGGACAACCTACACCACTCAAAGGCTTGCCAGAATTTATCTTTCCCGCATAGTCTGTCTGCACGGTGTCCCGAAGACTATAATTTCCGACAGAGGCACTCAGTTCGTCTCAAGATTTTGGGAGAAATTACAACAGGCTCTGGGAACCCAACTAGCCTTCAGTACCGCATACCATCCTCAGACTGATGGACAAACAGAACGCGCAAACCAAGTTTTAGAAGACATGCTGAGAGCATGTGTCCTCACCTATGGAACCAGTTGGGAGGACAGCCTGCCATATGCCGAGTTCGCATACAACAACAGTTACCAGGCCAGCCTACAAATGGCTCCTTTCGAAGCCCTATATGGAAGGAGATGTCGTACCCCATTAAATTGGTCAGAGACCGGAGACAGCCGCATCTTCAGACCAGATATGCTCAGAGAAGCCGAGGAAAAAGTCAAGTTAATCAGGGACCGACTTAAGACCGCTCAAAGTCGACAGAAAAGTTATTATGATCAGAAACATCGTAGGGTCAGCTTCGAACCCGGTGAATTCGTATACTTGAGAGTATCCCCGATGAGAGGATTGCAATGGTTTAAGATTAAAGGAAAATTAGCACCAAGATTCATTGGACCATTTTGCATAGTGGCATGAAGAGGCACTGTAGCCTACCAGCTAGACTTACCCGAAGACTTGTCCGACATTCACGACGTGTTCCACGTCTCTCAATTAAGGAAGTGCGTAAGCAACCCAGAGAAACAAGTATCTCATCAGAACATTGACATACAGCCAGACCTCACTTATCGAGAACGTCCCATAAGAATATTAGAGGAGTCTGAAAGGAGGACCCGACAGAAAACCATCAAGTTTTTCAAAGTCCAGTGGAGCAATCACACCGACAGTGAAGCAACCTGGGAAAGCGAGGATTTTCTTCGGACAGAGCATCCACACTTATTTAAGGATCAGCTGAAATCTCGGGACGAGATTTTTCCTAAGGGGGTAGGTGTTGTGACACTCCAAAATTTTTACCTTGGTTTTCAGCAGAAACTTTGTGGTTTTTGAATAGAGGCCATTTAAAATTTTCCAGAAAACCTTCCTCTTAAGAGACTTTCTTTTCTTTGGCAAGGTTTTTATTCTGGCTTCAAACTTTGGTGTTTGACCTTTTGAAACTTCTTCTCTGTTGGTTCTCTCTCTAAATTATTTTTGGGAGTTTAATCTTTTTCTTTTGAAAAAAAAGAAACTCCATGAAATTTGGGATTTTCATATCTTGGAACCACCATGACTTGGCATTCTTGCCCATGTGGTAAAACCCCTCCAAAACCTCCCCTACAACTTGTGATCAACCTAAATTCTCTGTCCCAACTAATCCAAACTGGTTTTGGATTTTTATTCCAATTATTTTTCCCTCAATTCAATTCTGAAAATTATTTGGAGCCTGAGAGATTTTCAAAGCAAGTGCCCTATTGCATTTGAGTTTTGACCTCAAACCAATTCTCCTGGATTGTCCTTTGAACCCACAACCCAGAACCATCTTGATCCACTCCTCCTCTTTTCAAATTTTTCAAAATTCAGTCTCTGCAAGTTTGGACCAGATTTGCCAAATTTGGTGAAATTCATATCTACACTCCTCCAAAAATTCCACCAAAATTCAGGCAGCCTATTTGAGCAAGGAGAAGCCACCCCACCAAAAATCAGCTCAAGGAAAAATCACCAGAGGCCAATTTCATTCGGTCGAACACCTTGTGGGCACTGTTGCTGTTCAATGTTCAGAAATTCAGTTTCAGTGTCATCTTCAGTTTCGACAGTTTCAGTCACGCGGCCACAGTGCATTTGGCACGTTGCTCGCGGCCTCGTTTGCTTGTCCGAAGCTTCACACGCGCACTTGGCGCGACCCTGGCGTCGGTGGCGCCCTGGCCCGCCTGCGCCAGCGTGTCTTGCGGCGGCCGGCTCCCCGTAACGGCCGACAGGGAAGAGAACGGCGGCGCAACGCCGTTCGGCACCGCCCAAATCTTCTGGTGGCTCCGCGTGGCCTTCTCCGTGCCAGCGCACGCATGCGGCACCGTCGCCGTGGCGCAGCACGCACGGAGAGCGCTCTCTGCCGCCGACGGGCCCGCGCCACCCCGTTCCGTCGAGCTCGACCCAAACGCCCAAACCCCGGCCAGCTTAGCACAAAAATGGACCCTTTGAACCTCCGTGATGACGCTCGACCCCCTAACCTCCCCGACCGAGCACTGCGCCACCGTAATCGCTCGCCGGAAATCTCCGTTCACGGCAACCGCCTCGGACCGCCTATATAAAGGGGTCCCGAGCTCACTCTCGTGCACGCAGCACCCCCACTACTCACCAACACCCCGCCAGGCCACTGGGAGGACCTCGAGGAGGTCTCCTTCGCCGGCTCCGGCCACCCCGATCCGCCTCGGCCTCCAGCTCGATTCACTTCGGTGAGGCCACCTCCGGCGCCCAAACCTCGTCCGTAGCCCTCTCTTACACCCAGTAGTCTAACCCCCACCCCAATTTAATCTTTGCAGCCCTCTCCGACGAGCTCCATCCACGCCCGAACCACTGTCCGCCGGAGTTGAGACCGCCGTCGACGTGCTGCTCACCGGCGACCAACACCACCACCCACCGTTGCGGAAGGACACGGTGAGCACATTGGTAACCTCTGATCCCCATGCCTCGCCGTGGATCGCCGCCGGCGACCACAGCAGCTCTCGGGTGCCGACGAGCCTCGTCCCTCCCATTTGAAATTTAAACATGACAAGTGGGACCCGCTGTCAGCCTCTCTGTCCTTTCTAAACGAAGCGTTATCTGAAAACGCCTTCTGCCAAATACGTTTTCTCTTCGGGCTGGCGTAATCGCTACCGAAGCATTTTCTGCTTTTATAAACTAGCCCCTGGAAATTTTCTGTTTCATTACAGATAAGTCCCTGGACAAAAACCCTTATAACTTTTAATCAGAAAAGTATTTTTGATTGATTCTTTTTCTGTTCTCTTTAAAATTTTGTCTAGTTTTTTATCAGATTTATTTGAAAAATATTTGGTTTACCTTCTGTGCTCTCCTTGGTATTTACGTTAGCGCATATATCTTCTTTAAACGTAGATACCGAAGGAGGTGACGGAGCCGCGAACTTCACCGAGCTAGGCTCCGACTACTCTGAACCAGGCAAGCATGTTTGAACTTTTGATATGATGAGTGTCTTGGCATGTTTTGCATTTAGTTAGTTTCATGGCATGCCGGTGAGTATACCGATGAACGTTATTTTATGTGATAATGGTGTAAGTGAGTTCGATGATCCATACGTGGATGAATGTGAATATGAATGGCCATGTGTTGGCATGAGGATGGGTACGACGGCAGTGTTGTAGCATGCCAGTCTTACGCCAGACTATGTGACTTCAGTGTCAAACCATATCGGTCCAGTACCTATCATTTCCTTCCTTGTACTACCACATGTTTTCCGCAAGGAATATGGTTTAGTAAGTTCCAAACCGCTTTCATGGTACACACCAAAGAGGAGAGGCCGTGATGATGGTTCCATGGCCCTGGATTAAAGCCAGTCATCCGGTCAGGGAGCATGGGTGTTTCCGGTTGGGACCGAGAGGGGGGCACCCCTTAGAGCGCGCGTATATAAATTTGATCCCATGCTATTCGAGATTGTGATCTCCCCGTCTCAAAAGTTTTTCTTGGACGATGACTAGGGTGATTCCTAGCATCGAGAGGTAGGATGGGTGTGTACCGGTTAGCTGTGTTTTCTTCTGAAATACCGTAAACGGAACTAGTCCTTCGTGACTACGGAAATCCGTTGACTGTGGGAAAATTTTTGTACAAACTCTGCAGAGTCATATATTCCTCCAAATCTTCTCTTCCATGTCAAGTTTCATTCCTTCTTATCCTAATCAATTGTCAGCTTTGATGACAGAGACTCCGGTGAATCGCATGAGTGCTAAGTCCGGTTAAATGATCACTCTTGTGGATGGACTAACCCGTTTGTTTTCATGAATTGAATGTTTATTATGAGTATTATTTACTTGTGAATAAAAGCCCTTTATGTGATGTCGCTCAGACGTCCGACTGTGGCATTTCTTTTAAAACCCTTTTTGTTATGTCGCTCAGACGTCCGACTGTGGCATTTCTTTTTTTTTAAAAGCCCTTTATGTGATGTCGCTCAGACATCCGACTGTGGCATTTCTTTTAAAGCCCTTTTTGTGATGTCGCTCAG
>LT934114.1:761833629-761856789 GCA_900231445.1 Triticum turgidum subsp. durum
AAAAGAGAAAGGAGATGCATTAATGGAGATGGTGTAGTTAGGTAGGAGTAATGAAGAGAGAGAAAGGTAGGTAGAAGAGGGAGAGTAATGGGGGAGAAGTGTTGAGAAAGAAGAAGAGTGAGAGTGGGAGGATGTGGGAGGTAGGGGAAAGGGAAGAGAGGAGGGGGAGGGGAGGGGACGGGTGGGAAAAAGGTGGTGGGTTGGTGCGGATTAGCAGTAGCGCGGGACGTAAAATGCGTTGCTGATAAGAAAGTAGCAGCAGCGTGCTTTTGACAGAAGCGCTACTGCTAATCGGGACAAAAAGTGTGTCCAATTTGAAAATTAGCAGCAGCGACCTTAGAAAAACTGCGCTACTACTAAAGCTTTAGCAGTAGCGCGGCACGCGACACTGCGCTGCTGCTAAATGGAGCTTGAGGGGCACTGTCGGTCGATATTTGTAGCAGCGCGGGTAACACCAACCGCGCTACTGCTAAACGCTTGTCAGTAGCGGGTTTTACACACCCGCGCTACCGCTAATTAGCAGCAGTGCTCCTTTTTGGGTCGCGCTGCTGCTAAGATTCTGTGTATAGGGTTTTTCCTAGTAGTGGAAGAAGCGGCGGCGCGGGGATAGGCCGGGGAAGCGTCGGAACGGTCGCGGGAAAAATGGGGTCGTGCGGGTGGCGGCGGCTGCGCCGCTGGATGTAGTAGGTGGAGTTGCGAGTAGGCGCTCGAGTGTCTAGCGCGCGGGAGTGGGCACAATAAATAAACGGTGCGATGGCATTTTCGCGCCCGCGCTGAACTACTTATGCTCCGCGCGCGGTTTTTGCGCCTTCGCTGGAGCGCCTGGAGCAGTAGCGCGCACGCGAAAAGGACTAATTTTTCAGCGCAACGCTTGTTTAGCGCGTATGTTGAAGATGCTCTAAGAAAAAAAATACTACTCCCTCTAAATTAATTGACACGGCCTCTATACAAGCTCTATATAATGTTCTATAGAGGATGCGTCGATTAATTCGGATAGAAGGAAGTACCTAATTTGCAAAAAATGACGTCTTGCATGAAACATACTTGTGTAGGTGCACCACTATCTCTTGTGTGTATGTGACTGATCTTTTTTATTCCCTGCAAAAGAAAAAGATTGAAATGTCAGTAACATTACATTTTTACAATCAACGTCTTTATCGAGAATCTTGGTGAGGTTGTTGTCATTGTCTGTCGGAACAAAGAGGCGGGTACGGTTTTCGTGTAAATGCCATGGTTGCAGCTAGCTGGCTCCCCTCGCCACCTGACGGCTTATAACGCCTGCGAGGTGGGAGGGGAGTGGGAGCATAGTCTGGGTTGATCATCGTTGTCATCATTATTATAGTTACACTACACGGAATTTTCCTAAAGGGGGTGCTCCTAAATCTCCTTTTATGTGAAAAAGAAAGCCAAATCTTTCGCCTTTCGAGCTCCCCATCATAAATCTATCAATAAATGTTACTCCTACAAAGATGTACTCCCACCGTCTCAAAATAAATGACTCAACTTTGTACTAATTTTATATTAAACTTAGTAAAAAGTTGAGTCACTTATTTTGAAACGAAAGGAGTACTTACTAACACAAACTATCATCGAATGGTCACTAAACATTTCAAAGTCAAAATGGCCGGTGAGTCAAAAGAAAATGCAAGTCCATTTTAAATGTCGAAATATGTGCCCTGAGGTGAGAAAAAACAAAGCAAGTCCGGTTTGGCATCTCGGCCGAAATTGCACGAGCAAGCAAGTGGAATCCAAGTTGGATTATCCAACCAACCTACACCGCTAATCAGACTACCTGTCAGTCAGCTCTGTATACACGTTGGAAACAGGGAATGACCGGTAGCTCCTGTCAGACTACCTGTCAGTCAACCTACCACTAATCAGACCACTAATCAGACTACCTGTCAGTCAACCTACCATAAATCAGACTACCTGACCGGTAGCTCCAACTATCCTTTAGCGACTGTATACGGGACTGACTACCAGTCAGTGGATTGAATCAGATTTGGGCAGAAATCACATATTTGACCTGAAGGCAAAATCAAATCACAAACTGACCTGGTTACTAAAAAAATTCACCCTACTGACCTTTTAAAGTGGCACCCGACAGCTAGGCGCCGCACCCTACAGTGCAGCGCTTCTGTCTTAGGCGTCGCACCTCCTGCCAGCGTGGCAGCCCGAAGCCAGGTGCGGCCCCACACACAGCTGTGCAGCGCCTAAGCCCTAGGCGCCACACTTGTAATGTGCAGCGCCTAGGCCTTAGGCGCTGCACAGTGACTTAAGCGCATCGGCCCAGCCCGACTAGGCAGTTCTTCCCCCTCTCCCCTCTCTGGACAGAGAGCAGCGGCGGCGCCCCCATCGAATCCCCCCCCCC
Organism: Triticum turgidum subsp. durum; assembly: GCA_900231445.1. Taxonomy (NCBI): domain Eukaryota; kingdom Viridiplantae; phylum Streptophyta; class Magnoliopsida; order Poales; family Poaceae; genus Triticum; species Triticum turgidum. Next base: position 761,836,001 of record LT934114.1, read on the forward strand.
CTCACATCCCTCTCAGATCTAAGATTTGATCCGTGGATTCGATCTCCAATCCATCCTACTAGGTAAACTCCTCCGTTCCTTTTCTTCTCCTCCGTAAATTTGTTGCCATTTTAGAGATTTGTCCAAGTTTTGATGGAACCCTTGATTTGCTTGATTTAGGATGTGTGGTAGTACCGTAGTGTTGTTGATTAGTTCACAATATATGATTCTTGTTAGTGAAACCCTAGATTGTTTAGTTTTTTTAGAATTGTATGAGATGCCTATTTTTATAGATAACTATGAGATGTTGAGTTTTGTAGACATATATGAGATGTTTGTTTAGATATATATTAGATGTTGAGTTTATTTGAAATATGAGAGTTGAGTTTATTTGAACACATATGACATATTTATTGTCTGAGAAGGAGATGTTGAGATTCTTGTAGTTGAACACATACTAGATGTTTAGTGTATACCGATATTTGAGATGAAGATGAATTCATATATGTTTATTGTTTGAAATTGGTAAGGATGGTTTGGCTTCTGGACGATGAGTACGACACGAAACACCGGGCCTACATGATGCGTGAGAAGGAGAAGGTAATAACTAGTAATCTAAATATTTTGCAAATTTGCCTTTAGTTGAAATTTACATGCCCTAAGATTTTTCATTACTTGTTTTTTGCAGAAGCTTGAACCTCTGAAGATTCAGTATCACGGGGTCTCTGGTCCTGCCATGCCTTACGATGATCGGTACACACCGTACATCAAGCAGACAGGACTACTCCTGTGGATTCAGTTGGTCAGCCGGTCCACGCCGAATCTGAACGCTCCACTGGTGTCCGCTCTTGTTGATCGGTGGAGGCCGGAGACGCACAGTTTCCATCTTCGGACTGAGATGACCGTGACGCTCGAAGATGTCTCGTTGATCACCGGTCTTGCTATCGACAGGAGGCCTCTCTGTATGAGCATCGATTCTGATGGATGGCGCGAGCAGGTGGTTGCTCTTATCGGTATGGCTCCTACCGAGGCTGAGGCTGATGTAGAGGAGGGAGAACAGAAGAAGAAAATGGAAAGGAAAGCAGCCGGAGCTGCTTTCACGTGGATTCAAAATAACTTTGTGACGTGCCCTCCGGATGCCACTGATGATGTGATCCAGACACATGCTCGTGTGTATATGTGGTACGTTGTGTTGAGGACTTTGTTTCCTGACTCCACTGGCAAGAACGCTCCATGGATGTGGCTGAAGGCGTTGACCGTCTTCGATAGCAAATGGAGCTGGGGTTCAGCGACTCTTGCCTACTTGTACCGACAGGTAGTTGCTCTGTTTTGTGATCAACTCATTTCTTCATTAGCAATGCAAGCTTGCTGTCAAGTTAACATTGTTTTTCTTTCATATGCAGCTGGACGATGCGTGTTGCAGGATCACAGATAGTGCATGCATTGGTGGTAATCCGCTTCTACTTTCTGTATGGAGCTGAGAGCGTCTGCCTGTTGGACGCCGCAGTTTTAATCCTTGGTATGAAGATGTACATGACGAATTACGGCGCCCCACTTGGGCTTACAAGTGGGATATGGTTTCCGAGATGACGAACAATGTCAATCTCATGTACCAAAAGTACATTGCCGAGTTGGACACGATTACCCTGAGCAGGTAAGGAGGTCATTACTTCAGTCCTTTCTCATGCCTGCTTGAAAAATAGTCATCAATTTTGCATTGTTGCCCTATTCATAGGTGGTATGGAGATCAACTTCATTGTCATCCTACTCGTACTCATCATTCTCCTCTTCAAAAGCTTCATTTTGGTTGTTTGGAGTCGGGCTCAATGTTGGCCAATCTTGTTGCGTGAAATGAGGTTCACTCATTTGATCTTGGTTCATGGGTGCGGGAGTGCTAACAACCAACGAGGAGGGGTTCCGGTTCAAGTCCAAATTCAAAGTAGACTCAACCGTCTTGGAGGCAAATAACTCAAGAGTCTTGTCTAGAGATTCGGCAACCGTCTCCTTGTATGCAACCCAATGTTGCTCGGAGTTCACAATCATTGTCTTCCAACGGATGTGCATTCCAAAACCAACATTATGCCTTTTCTCGAACTCAACAACATCACTTGGATCCATCCAATTCAAATCATTCCTCACTTGTTCCAAGAGCTTATTTTTAGTAGCACTAAAAAATAAAATAAAATAAAAAATAATTTAAACAAGAAAAACAACTTACACAGAATTGCATTTTTTATTATATGCCAGAATAAATATATAATTTTGTGTTTGTATTTTCTTTAAGAAGAAATAACATTTATAACATAACTGACGCACAACTTTGCACAGAAATTGTATTTTGTCATAATATACAAAAATAATCATATAATTACAAAATTTTGGCACATATTATATAGTATTTGTATGTATATAATTACACCCAGACGGAAACCCAAAAAACAAAATATAACCGATAAAGGCAAGAGAGAAAAAGACGTGGTTGGGTCTGCTTTGCATGAACACACTACATGGAATTTTCCTAAAGAAAGGTGCTCCTAAATCTCCTTTTATGTGGAAAAAGAAAGCCAAATTTTTCGGGCTCCCCGTCTTAGGCCCACACTATCATAATTCTATGAATAAATGCTACACACCTACAAAGATTTACTACAAACTACTCCATCCGTTCGAAAATACTTGTCAGAGCATGGTTAATAGTATAGGCAGCTGCTGGCTATAAGCCAGTGCCATGTCATCTACAACCCATCTTATAGCCAACATGTATAATAGTAGATCAAAAGAGTGTACTACTTTTTCATTATGTGGCCCACCTTTCATTCTCACAAAGTGCCTAGAAGCACGTGCTAGAGCTGGCTCTTCACGAAAAGCCCGCTTACCTTCTCTCTCCTCTTCTCTTTCCTCCAACTAAGCAAAAATATACTAGTTTATTCCATATAGCCTGCTGACTCATCTCTATTATACTTGCTCCCAAAGAAATGAATGTATCTAGACATATTTTAGTTTTTAATGCATTCATATTTATTCATTTCAACGACAAGTATTTCCGGACGGAGGGAGTATCATCGAATGGTCAATAACATTTCAAAGTCAAAACGGCCAGTGAGTCAAAAGAGATTTCAAGTACATATAAAGTGTTGAAATGTCTGCCAGGAGGGGAGAAAAAACAGAGCAAGTCCGGTTTGGGCGTCTAGATGGCACGAGCGAGCGAGTGGAATCCAAGTTGGATTATCCAGCCAACCAACCACTAATCAAACTGCGTGTCAGTCAGCTCCAACTATCCTATAGCGACTATACATACACACGTTGACTAACTCACGTCTCTCAAAAAATTCAGATATAAGAAACGGCATCATGGCCCCGCTGGAAATTAGCCGCGCCTGTTGACTCCATTTCGGCCGTCGGTTCCCCATCGGGCGTCTCGCGTAGCGCCTCGCTTCCTCTTCTTATGCCGTGGCAGTCTGGCAGAGGCCAAGCCTCGTGTCACTTGCTCTGCTCTTCTTCCGTCCCCCCCAACAACCACGAGATAGGCGCCGGCGGTCGCAGGCGACTGAAGCTAGCCTCCGCGTCCGATCCGGCGGCCATGGAGAAGCTCGGCGCGAACCCGGCGAACTCCTGCCCGCTCACGCCGCTCGGCTTCCTGGAGCGCGCCGCCACCGTGTACGGCGACTGCCCCTCCGTCGTGTACGGCGGCACCGTCTTCACCTGGTCCCAGACCCACCGCCGCTGCCTCCGCCTCGCCTCCGCGCTCGCCTCCCTCGGCGTCTCCCGCCGCGACGTCGTAAGCACCCACCCGTCCGTCCGTCCCCTAGCTTAATTCTTGATTGCCGCCTCCGTCGTCGATCCCGCCGCGGCAAGGTGAATTTAATTGGATTGAATTGGGCTGGTGCGTGATGATCGATGCCGTGAATCAACCGCTGCAGGTGTCCGTGCTGCTGCCGAACGTGCCGGCCATGTACGAGGCGCACTTCGGGGTGCCCATGAGCGGCGCCGTGCTCAACAGCATCAACACGCGCCTCGACGCGCGCACGGTGTCGGTCCTGCTCCGTCACTCGGGGTCCAGGCTCATCCTCGTCGACCCGGCGCTGGTGCCGGTGCTCGACGAGGCGCTCCGGCTCCTCCCGCCGGGCCACCCGGCGCCGCGCGTCGTGCTCGTCGAGGACCCCCAGGAGAAGGACTTCTCTCCCGCCCCCGCGGCGGCCCTGACGTACGAGAAGCTGCTGGAGATGGGCGACCCGGAGTTCAAATGGGTCCGGCCGGCCAGCGAGTGGGACCCGATGATACTCAACTACACCTCCGGCACCACGTCGGCGCCCAAGGGCGTCGTGCACTGCCACCGCGGCATCTTCGTGGTCACCATGGACTCGCTCGTCTCCTGGTCCGTGCCGGAGCAGCCGACGTACCTGTGGACGCTCCCCATGTTCCACGCCAACGGCTGGAGCTTCCCGTGGGGGATGGCCGTGGTGGGCGGCACCAACGTCTGCCTGCGCCGCGTGGACGCCGCCGAGGTCTACGACACCATCGCCCGCCGCGGGGTCACGCACCTCTGCGGCGCGCCCGTCGTTCTCAACATGCTGGCCAACGCGCCCGAGGGCGTGCGGAGGCCGCTCCCGGGGAAGGTGCAGATCCTCACAGCCGGCGCGCCGCCGCCGGCCGCAGTGCTGGGCCGCACGGAGGCCATCGGGTTCGACGTCAGCCACGGGTACGGGCTGACCGAGACTGCGGGGCTGGTGCTGTTGTGCGCGTGGAAGGGCGAGTGGAACAAGCTGCCGGCGTCGGAGCGCGCGCGGCTCAAGGCGAGGCAGGGCGTGCGCACCCCCGGCATGGCCGAGGTGGACATCGTGGACGGCGAGACCGGCCGCAGCGTGCCGCGGGACGGCGCCACCATGGGCGAGATCGTGCTCCGCGGCGGGTGCGTCACCATGGGCTACTTCAAGGACGAGGACGCCACCCGGGCGGCGATCCGGGACGACGGGTGGTTCTACACGGGGGACGTGGGCGTGATGCACCCGGACGGGTACCTCGAGATCCGCGACCGGTCCAAGGACGTGATCATCAGCGGCGGCGAGAACATCAGCAGCGTGGAGGTGGAGTCGCTGCTCTACGGCCACCCGGCGGTGAACGAGGCGGCGGTGGTGGCGCGGCCGGACGAGTTCTGGGGCGAGACGCCGTGCGCGTTCGTGAGCCTCAAGGAGGGCGCGTCCGGCGCGGTGACCGCGGCCGAAGTGATCGCCTGGAGCCGGGAGCGCATGCCAGGGTACATGGTGCCCAAGACCGTAGTGTTCCGCGCCGAGCTGCCCAAGACGTCCACCGGCAAGATCCAGAAGTACGTGCTCCGGAACCTCGCCAAGGAGATGGGGCCGACCCGCAGGGGCGTCGGCACCACCACCAGCAAGATGTAGAAGTATATCCAGATAGTGTCGTGGTCATCCTCCTCCTTGGCTTGGATCGGGTGCCCTTTTTAATTGCCGTAGAAATTCAGGGTTGTGTCGTCTTGCTTCGCTTGATCTGCAGCGCCATGGCAAATCGCGTTGGCATGTCTGCTCTGCAGATCAGCAAGCCTGTCTGCTGCAGCTGCAAGATTCTATTATGTGCATGCATGATGCATATCTCCCTGCTGGTTATGTGAAAAATGAGACCACCCTTGTGACTGAAAGTCTGAAACTGACGGTGCGCAGGAAGATGCCAATGATAGCCACTGGACTGAGAATTCATTCCAGGGTAGGCCGCCGTCGTTTCGGTAATCTTTCGGAAAAGTGATTTCTTACACTGCAATCATTCATTGGTTAGAAACTTTTTAAGTGGAAGAAACGGGGAGAAAGGTGAATCGGTGCTTCAAGGAATTTGCAGCGCCTTTTTCTTCATCTCTGCTTGGGGTTCAGTTGGATTTGCTTATGCTAATACTTTCGCCGTGTCTCTGTAATTCGCTCATGTCACCGAACCTGAAAAATTCAACTCCATTTCGAAAAGTAAAAAATATCATCCCCATCACGTGTTGCAAAGTAAAAACCAAAAGTTACTGAATGACGTCAAAGACCCCAATGCGGCGACGCCTGCTTGCATCCTTCCGCCTTTCATATCCAGATTTACATTTTCTCAGCCACTTATATTTGAAAAGTTCATGATTTTAAGAGAGTATTCACGAATTAAAAAACGTGAATTAAAAAAGTTGTTGAATTGAAAAATGTTTGTGAATTTTAAAAAATGTTTGTGGATTCAAACAATATCAATATAATTTCTTCTTTGAAATTTGGAAAATATGTACAATCCACAAGTATATCATAAATTTTTAAAATGTTCACAAAAAAAATTCTGCAAATTCTAAAAGTGCATGAATATTTAAAATAGTCATGAGACTTGGATTCAGAAGAGGATGCACACTTAATAAAATCATGAATTTGAAAAATGGTTGCAAATTTGGAAAACTTTTGGAAAATTTATAAATTTGGTGACCTCAAAAAATTTCATGAATTCAAAAATTTCTTGTGAATTTCAAAATGTTTACAAACCGAAAAATGTTCTTGACTTAAAAACATATCCATAAATTCAAAAAATGATACACAAAGTTAAAATAAAAAAGAAGAAGCCAAGCGAAAGCTATAGAAAACAGAGAAAGAGAAGAAAAAACAAAAGATTATATAACCTTCTCAAAACCATGAGAACCTTTTTTTAATTGAGCTGTAATAGCAATGGGGACCAAATGACAAACATGTCGGCCAATATAAGTGGCACGAGCGTACAGGAGGGTGTGTCCATGTGCGCTATCCAACGAGCTAGGCCCATAATAGGAATCATCAGAATCGATGGAACAGACGGGTGAATGCGAATGCATTGCAAATGAACCGATTGAAAAGTTGTTGAACCGTTACGTGCACTCTGTTTATTCATTTTTGTTTGGAACTTGTGTCATTCCTTATGAATGTAAATGTTTCTTTTTTATTCCTTTTTGCATGTAAATGTGCCCCTTTTCTTACGGGCGATGATAAGCGCCGGTGCGCCGGCCGAAACTTTCGGCCGGTCCTATCGCGCACGTACGATCTGGATGGTTGTAGCTGCACGATCTTCGTCGCTGTAAGTGCTTCGTTCAGCAAAACAGGACAAAGAAAAATCCATGGGGCCTGTCACACCCGCGTCCATGTCGTGATCCTTCAATGCGCCAGCCAGCTCGCCGGCCGTCCTCGCCCTCTTGCCACCCTCGTCGCCGGCGGCCGTCCTCGCAGCACCATCCTCCCTGGTTCCTGAACAAAGAAGACGGCACCAACCTTCCCGGTTCCTCGCAGCACCAACCGCCGGCGGTTCCAGCAAGGATGGGTCGCTCCTGTAGCAAATCGTCGCCGCCTTCTAGTATGCTTGCCGTCTCTGTAGTTGCAGCTCCTAGCCGCCGCCATCGTAGCACGTTCGTCGCCGCACAACCATGCTGCCGGCCGTAGTCCTCAACATCGTCATTCGCACAAAAATCAGAACGCCGGTTGAAGCTTTTTCTCACGCAATGGAAGCTTTTTTTCCACGCCGGTTGAAGCTTTTTACATAGAGTGGAAGCTTTTCCTGAAGCCGACTGAAGCTTTTTTCATCACGGGTTGAAGCTTTTCTTAATCCATTTGAAACTTTTTTCCATTGTTGAAGCTTTTTTTTTCACGTCCATCGGCGCGCGTCGCCCACCTGTTTGCAGCACCGCCGCGCACCGGTTGTATCAACTCCGTATGTCGCTTACAACATTGTAGGGTCGTCGGTTGACGCTTTCGTATAAGAGTATGATTGTAGCTTTTTTAGTTCCCGGTGGTTCGATTGGGACTTTTTCAAACTATAATTGAAACTTTTCATATAAACGGTTGTAGCTCTTCGGTCGCAGAGTTGTCCAGTTGAAGCTTTGTATACTGTCGGTTGAAGCTTTTGAATTAAACGGTGGAAGCTTTTCTCAAGAATGGTTGTAGCATCGTCTCAGCTATCAGACGCCATGGCTGGTCGTGACTCATGAGACATCGACGGTTAACAGCGTCGTGCGCAAAACTCTTGCAACTCCCCTCGTGGCGGCTTCTCCGGCCCTCGTCGTCTTCTTCGCCCCTCGTGGCTTGCCCTAACAGCAAGGGGGCGTCATGCCTGTGCGTGGGGTGCGGAGATGAAGGAAAAGAACGGTTCCAACTAACCCCACATCGTGAGGAAGAAGAGGTGCAAGAGAAGGAAAAAACGATTCGGAGAAGTAATGCTCGTGGCCTGTATGACGCACGATCCAGACGGATCGCAAGGCTCGGGTGCGACCGACCCAATCTTCGGCCGGCGCCCCGGCTCGAAACGTTATCCTTTTCTTACACCTCTCAGAGAAAGCTACTTTTTTGAGACCATGCAAATTGCATGACTTAACTTTATAGTAGGAAGAGGATAAAATACAAGAAAGAGATTCTGCCACATTCCGGTGAAAAGCAGGTGGATCTTCGACACGAAGGCATACAATACAACAAGAACACACAAGAAAAACATGTTCTAACTTAACCAAACAAAGCCACATCTCAACCAATGTCGGTCACCTTCAAAGAGCAACAACTTCAAAATAACTATCGTTGCCTACACACCAATCACCGTTGAGAACCTCAAAGAGCTGGCGGATGGGTGGCGGTACTCGGATAGTCACAAGAAAGTCGTCATCTTGGACTCACCCGTGACAGCCTGCATAGCGCCCTAGAAACCAAGCCAGAAAAGCGAGGAGCACCAAGGAACACGAAAAGGGCGTCCAAGCCATGTCTCCAAAATGATGCTCCTGACAGAGGAATGACAGCAAGGAAGCCGCCATCGTCGATCCGGATTTGAACCAAGACTTTCGCCAGAGACTAAGGTGGATAGTGGCGCTATCTGGTAAGGAAAAAAGCGACAAGGAGGATAGTGGCGCTATCTGCTATAGTTGTCTTAGTGGCACGGTAGGCTGTCGTTTAAATGACATGACCCACTATTTTAAAACCTTGAGTGTAACATCTACCTCAAACCGACTATCCAAAAACTGTTAAGTCCCCCACCGTAAAAAGACAATAGAACCAACGCTGGATAACATTGTGATCAGTTTAGATGAAACAAAGCCATATCGAAACATGAATTGTTAGAGATGGTCGGCATAAACACGATCGTCCCCAATATTTTTGAGATGGCTCCGCCGATCACTCATCTCAGATGGTTTAGCGTTGAGAACCCAATGCTTCACATCTAGCGTGAATACGCTTTGCTACTTCCCAACTATTGTGCCGTATCTAACTCGTGGCCGACGCCCTACACCGGTCACACATTTGCAGATAACTCTACCAGGCTCACCCAGCATCGCTGTCTCCGTCCCGCTGCCATGGCGCTTCGATTCCACTTTCTTTTTTTTTGCATGCGCGGTCCGTGTCATATTGTACCCTACGCTGGACTGCAAAAGGTGTCCAGAGCTAAAGCCCGACCCAAAAAAATATGCTTGGTGCGCTCCATGCATTGGTGCTTCTTTTTACGCTTTTGGTGCTGCTTTTGGGGACGCCCTATTTGAGGCGTGGTGTGTCTGTGAACGCGTACTTCCCCCAAGCACCATTTGCGGGGCTGGACGCCCCTGTTTTTTCTTTCCTTTTACTTTTCTGTTTTTGTTTTATTCCTTGTTAAAATAATTTGGGATTACAAAAAAGGTTCTAAAATTTTAAAAAATTGTGAATTGTGAAAACAAATGTTCAAGAAATCCTAAATGTTCACGGATGCAAAAATGTTTGTGATTTTTCTAATTTTTAAAATATATTTAAAAATTGTTAAAGAAATTTAAAAATGTTCAAAATTTGAAATAATGTCCATGTATTAAATAAGTTCATCGTTTCATATAAATATGGTAAGTAAAAAAATTATCGTCAATTCGAAAAAATGTTCACAAATTAAAATTTGGTTCTCAAAGTTTCTAAAAAATGTTCACAAGTTTCAGAAAAATGTTTTTCTATTCAAAAAGAGATTCACAGTTTCAGAAAATGCTTGTGAATTTGATTTGTTTTTCATAATATTAACAAATGGTCGGGGATTTAGAAAAAATATTGCAAAATTTGAAAAAAAAATCACAAAAATCAAAAAGTGCTCACAGATACAAAAAGTATTCCTGAACGGAAAAAATGTTTGGCACATTTTTTTTTCTTTAATTTCGGTAGTTCTTCCAAAATTAAAAAAATGTTCAGCGGTTCAAAACATTGTTCACGTGTTCCAAAAATGTACGCAATTTTAATAAGGTTTATGAATTCGAAAAATGTTCACGCATTTGTAAAAAATATTCAAAGAATGTTCCTGGTTTTAAAAAAATGAGTCTTTGAAAAATGTTCATTGTTTGAAGACACGGATTTCAAAGATGTTCACAAATTGAAATGAAAAGAAATAAAAAATAAAAAATGAAGAATGAAAAAAAAGTAAGAAAAAGAAAAATAAAAGGGAAAAGGAAAAGAAGAAAAAAGGGAAAAAAGAAAGAGAGAGAAGAAAAACCGTTTCAGTGAAGTGTCGTCCGGTCACATCACGCGACATCAATGCCAATCGATGTGGGCTTTGGACCGGCACCGATGCGGCACAGGAAGCGGCACGTGCATTGGAAGGAAAGCGGGAGAGAGGTGGGTCGGGTTGTTTGATGGGCCAGGACAGTCAAAAGCGGATGTGGTAGTGGTCCGGACCTGCAAGGCCCCCCTAGTTTGTCTTCGGTTTTCGAGAAATAGTGCGTCCGGACTGCCAAGCGGACAGATACAATACCACGTTGGATGGCATAACATGTCTGGACCACGCGGTCTGGACGTTTGCGGGCGTTTTGAGAGTCGACGTTGGAGATGCCCTTAGCTTCGTATATAGTGTGGTGAAATATGCACATTATGTTCCGCATAAACTCATCAGAGACTGCTTTACTAACAAAGCAAATCATCCCGTAAACATCTGCTTCAGCAGGCAACATGCCAATGACATCCCAGTTGTTTGGGAACTTCAGTGGGTTGCAGAATTTGCTAGGTAGAGGTGTCACTTCTGGTTCCAGAAAAAGACTGTTATTATTTCCACCAGTAGTATACTTGCTCATTATCATCGCCCCAAGGCCTAACCAGGGGCGGATCTAGTGGGCCTGCCGTGGGTCCCATGGCATCCCCTCCAAAATTGTAAAAGAAATTTTACTATGTACCTAATACTAAATATCCATCAAGTTGTTGCTATTCTTCGGCCATTTCATACGTCTGAAGGGTGCGTGTTCGATATTTTTCTTTCCTTTTTTCTGTTCTTATTTTTTACTTGAAAAATACACGAACAAATTTTCGAATGTCCGTGCACTTTTTTCCTTTTAAAATGTACATGAACATCTTCTTAAAAATCACAAACACTTTTTAAGTTACATAAAACATTTTCAAATACAAGCATTTTTTGATGATGTAAGTGCACTTTTCTCCTTTTAAAATGTCAATGAGCATTTCTTGAAAAAATGCATAAGCACGTTTTATTACACTACAAAACATTTTCACATCCATGATAAACATTTTTATTACACTGCAAACATTTTTTAAGTACAGAATGAACATTTTTACATACATGATGAACAACATTTAGATATGGCGCAGCATTTTTTCAGCTCATGATGAATATCTTTTTTAATATGCGCCAAACATTTTTCAAAAAGTGATAGATATTTTAGTACACGATGATCATGATTCAAAATTTTGAATTACAACACTTCAATATACGGCGAACATTTTTGTGGGTCATGATGAATATTTTTTAATATATGCTAAACATTTTTCAGTATGTGATAGACATTTTTAATACACGACAATCATACGTTAATACATTGTTCACATTTTTAAATACAAGAATATCATTAACTACATGTGGGACTTTTTAACACATCATAAACATATTTTAATATACAATTAATATTGTTAAATACTCAATGAACATATTTTTCAAACAATAATGATGGGGAAAAAAGCCGTTTGGACAAATTTAGAAATAGGCTATTTATATTTTCAAGTACGCAACAAGCTTTTATTTCCGAAAATGGATGATGCACATTTTAAATGCGCAATAAATAATTTGGAAATATACACTATGATCATTTCTAAAAATACAAGATCAGCATGTTTTAAATGCACAATATTTGAAAAATGTGCACAGTAGGCAATGTTTGAACTGTACAATTAACATTTCTAAAATAGAATGACACATACCTTTAAATACATTATGAACACTTTTTCTTAAATGCGCAATCGGTAAGGATCGGCTAAACGTGACGATCTGATGGGCAGAGTGGATGATAAAGACGTCTCATAGATAGCGGCTTCATGTTGCAATGAGGCCGGCGGGCAAACGTTGTACGGGGGACGCGGCCGGATAGATACACTACTCGGTGCTGTCAAGTGTGAATCATTGACGATCACGGACGACAAGAGTCAGTCAAGAAACAGAGAGGGAGCATCTTTGGTTGTGGGGTCTGTGGGGTGCACGCGCACGCGGTGGAGCCCACCAGTGATAGCCATGCCGTGTGCCACGTGCAGACCCAGGGTAGACTCAGACTCTCCGGCTCCGCTCACTGTCACTGGGGAGTGAAAAAGAGGAGAAACCACCGGGCGAAGCAAGGTATCCTTTTGGTTGGGTCGAGGACGACGAGCAGGGAGGAGCGGCCGGAGACGATGCTGCACTTCAGCCATCCGGTGGTGCACCCCTCCCCGCCGGTGGTGGGACAGGGGCAGGCGGAGGTGGAGATGGTGCCGCCGGCCCAGGGGCAGGCGGTGCAGGTGGAGGTGGCGAACGGGGACGGGAACGCGCCTGCTGGGGTGATCATGAGGGACCCGTGGACGCGGTGCGGCCTCGTGTTCCGCCTCCTGCAGGCCGCCTTCGCGGCCGCCGCGCTCGCCGTCATGGCGTCCACCGACGACTTCTCCTCCGTCACCACATTCCGGTGCGTCCTCCAATCCTTTCCTTCTTGGATGGATGATGGATGGATGGGCCGGGCCCCCTTCTTCTCCCCTCCCTTCTCAGCAATTTTCTTCTTAGGAATTCAGAACAAGTGCCCTGTGGGCTGTGGCTCTGTCGTCCAACCAATTTTCAGTTATAGCTACATCTACATCTGCCTTTGGATGACTGCTTTGACCAATTTCAGTGTCCCTCTCTGCAAGACATAATAAGCTTCTCAGTAGAAATCGTGTTATCGAACCTCCTTGATTCCTGTACGATTCGATGATCATGCTCCCTGTGATGTTATCTCAGTTTGGATGCAGCGCAGTGTTTAGCATTTCTGTGAAAATCAGGAGTTCGATTCGATCTTCACATGCGCATGGACAATCTGGAATTCAGAATGGTGTAGTTGTAATGGACAATCATGTGCATAGCATACATTTCCTTCCTTGGAGAAAACATCTGAAGATCTACATCAAGTGCTGGGGTAGTACAGTATATTGAGAACTATGCGAAACAAGTACTAGTATGTTAGTGCACCTTATTTCCGTGACCCAATTAGATGGCGTAAATCGAAGGATTGATGTTGCTGTTACAACTTACAACTCAGAATAGGTGATTTTTATTTGTCTGTTTGCCCTTTTGTAGATGAACTTATTCTTGTTCTTTTGAGCAGCTACCTCGTAGCAGCAGCGAGTGTGCAATGCCTGTGGAGCCTCGCCGTGGCCATTCTGGATGCCTATGCAATTGTTGTCAAACGTTCCTTCCGAACTGCCCGCGCTGTCATCATACTTGCCCTCGGGGACTGGGTAAGTCGTATTTTCTCTGCCGCCTCAAGAAAAACAACAACCCATCTGTCATGCATTGTGTTTTGAATATGCAAATTACTAAGATCATGTGTATCTTTCTTTCTCCTAAAAAGTAAAAACGATCCGCTTTTTGAGATATTTTACGGTACATCATACTACCTGACAAAGTGGGTAGTATTAAGTTGATCCAATGGCTAATATGAGTCGGCTCAGATTTTTGTTCAAGGACAGATTGGTAATTCCTATTAGAGGCTGATTTGTCCTGTTTCAGTCCCAACGCATGCCTCCATCCTCCACGCCTCGCGCCATCCTGGGTACTCCGCCTTCCCTACGCAGCCTGTACGCCTCCGGCAACATGTACGCCTCCGGCAGCCTGCCGCCAGCCGACGCCGCACGCCCTCACCTGTTGTCGCACGCAAGGACGAGCACCCTGTACGCACGCCCTGCCTCAACCCCACAACAAACGGCGCCCTCGTCTCCACAGAGCGTGTACAGGTTATCCATTGCCGCTGGCACATTGCGGAAACTGCCCACCACGCCATGAAGTTGTTGCTGAAGGATCATATTCATATCAGGGTTGCTATGTTTCTTTTCCCTGCATCAGTACAGCAAGTTTGGTCACGGATTCTCTGAACTTTCTTTGAAGACAGCAGTATGCTGAGTTCTATACGAGACTTGCTCCGTTTGTTTTATAGATCAGCTTCAACCTTCATTATTCTAAATTGGCGATAGCAAACTGGATATTATTTTCCTTACGGTTTGCTGTAGGACTATCGAGGTGGCTGCCCCACTCAGGGAGGTAGTGCTCGGCGCCGGCGAACCCTCGCCTCCCGACCAGTGCCACCACCGTGTTCAACCCATCCCGCGGTGCCCCCCTCCCCCCTCCCGGCACCATCCGCCAGCAACGCGATGCGTGCGCCGTGATTCGGCAGCCGCGCGGGGTTGGAGGTTGCACGTCCTTGGGTGCGATAGCCATGGGGGGCAGTGTTGATTAGGACCGTTGATGCTCAGGTGTGGGCAGAGGTTGACTAGTACAGGAAGGTGCCACGGTGCAGGGCGGGCTGATATTCACCGGCGCCGGTAGGCACTGAAGATGGGGACAGTGCGGGATGGGATTCATAACAGCGAATTACCCTAAATGCCCCCTATGCCTCAATATACTACCCGAAATCCGGTGTAGTATTGCAGCATCTGGACCGTTGAACCAAATAAATAAACGGTCCTAATTTACTTGATGTTTTGTCCGTAGGTCACAGGAACATTGATCTTCAGTGCAGCGTGTGGATCAGCAGCCATCACCACTCTCATTTCCAATGATTTCGGAGCTTGCTCGGTAAATCCCTGTGCAAGCTTCATGAACGCTACTGCCATGGCTTTCTTGAGCTGGCTTGCGCGTGCACCGGCCTTTATCGGGAACCTTTGGACGGCGGTCCACCGAATACAAAAATCGTAGTTTGCACAATCCGATCCCTTTTTGTGATCAACTTGGACCCATTGACCGTAGCAGAGCTAACTATAGTGTTACCGGGAAGCAACGGATGGATCCAATGCTTCTGTATAAATTAGGGAGTAGCTTGATGTTTGAAAGGGTGGTTGTGCTGCTCTGGATTTTTCTACTTCTTTTGAGGATAGTATGACTTCTTATTGTATGAGGGTGGACTGCCGGTTCTGTTCTGGTGGGGATGAACTGATGGGTTACTTGTGTAGAGCTCAAGGCTGCTGATATGCTATATCTGTTTATTTTGCTGCTCGTATATTTTGTTATTAATATATGGATGTTAGGTCAGGAGATCGCTCACTTAGTACGATCGCAAAGTTATTGGTTTTTTTTCTAAATAAAAAGGCCTATACAGAGTCTGGCCACCTTAATTAGTTTCTGAAGTATGAACTAGAGACTCCAGCATAATCATTTTGCACCCTGAAGCCGGCAACAATTTGCACCCGAACAAAAGAGGATGCTTATTCAAAAAAGAAGAAAAAAACAGGGCGTACTTGATTCTTGATTGATGCAAATCTTGCAAAGAACAGCTAGCATCCTCATAATTCTTCATACGTTCTAATCAACATTAGTTGGAACAACAAGTTTTCATGTAATCGTCTTAACAGAAGTAACCACAGGTTGTTTGGGAGCAGAGTAGCAGATGCACAAACCCACTCCATACAAGACTATCAGTAGGTTTCTCTGTCCTCATCCAGGAGGAAGTTCTTATCGATCGAGCGAACTCATGTAGTTTGTTCACTTGCGGTAAAGAATGTCATAGGGGCCACGCCTACACAGCAAGGTAAAAGCAAGGGCGCGCCATCGGGTGGTTGCAAGTCGGCCTCGTCGCTTCCTTATTCCTGCATGACAATGTCTCCTGCAGGCTTCTCTCATACAACCATTCAGAATTACAGTTACAAAAGATAAAAGAACTTGTTTGTAAACCAAAATATAACTAACAGGAAATAAGGTTATCTTAAACATATCGTCAGGAAATTACGAAGAATCTCAAGTCAAAACATACACATGCCCTTTTACGACGACATTGAGCAACTGATTGAGCTCCTGAAACAAACAGGAAGACACTAGGTTATGTATGTAATTTGAGCTATATCATGAAGAGAATGTCAAAGTGCTACAGGACCCTATCCCTCTTCCAGCAGTAGTTGCCAAACAACATCATATAAACTCGACAAAAGATCATGCTGACTGATACATAATGCTCAATTATGTTCATAGTGAGCTTAGTGTTAGCACCAAGAAGTTAGAGCTGTTAGATGGTGCCCATAATGCAGCAAAAATATGAACGCAAAACTACAATAATCAAGAATAACATAAAACATGGCAAACAGAAAGTTTTATACAGCTGTGAAAGAATGAACCATTGTAGTGCCCTACCCATGTAGTATTACCAAGCCTAGTTGTATTACACTTCCATGCAGATCTGCAGGGTCGGGTAGTTGGCCTCCTGCAGCAGGCGTGCTTCCCACTCGTGCAGCCAGCGGCGGGCGAAGCCGTTGGCCGCCGCGCCGTCGCCGGGGAACCTCTCCGCCATGGCGAGTGCTTCGACTTGAGCTGTGCGGGCGAGAGAGAAGGCGAGAGAGAAAGGTGGTCGGCTTGAGCTGTGCGGGCGAGAGAGATGGTAGTGTGCGGCGAGGTCGGCTTTTATAGCGGCGAGAGGGCAGAAGCGGTGTGGATGCGTGAGGGGAAAGGGCGGGCCACTCGGCGGCTCGCCATCACTGCACCACCCGTCAATCAATGGAAGGCCGACCGACGACAGCCTTGGCATTGAATCACGCGGGAGCCGAGGTGAGGCAATGAGAACGACGAAGGCTAGTCGTTGACTCAGCGGGCCCACAGGGTGGGAATCTGGCGGGAAGTTTTGGCGCCATTTTTCTTTCTCCCAGTGCCCTCGGTCGCCCCCAGTGCGCTGGGTTCGGCCTGGGTCCGCCGGCGCCGGTTTCGGTCCAAACCGGCGAAATTTGAGCTCCTGGAGGAGGGGCTGGGGCCTTTTTTCCCCGCCGGCGATAAAAATGTGCCTTGAGGGGGGGGGGGTTAGTGTGGAGATGCTCTTATGGACCTCCCCGTCTCACTTCTCGCCGGCGCACACAAATGCACACGAGGTGGTTCAGTTGAGGCACACACAAAACAGAGGAGGACAGAGTAAGCAGAAAGACACACAGTTCTCAGGTAACTGTAACTGAGTTGAGCAACAAATGCTACAACTGACGACTAAGTCTTTTTACCGGTGGCGGGAGCTACCGGCACAGCTCCAGCCAATCACCTCACACCACCGCACACTGTAGTTTATACAACATGCAGTATAACACTGTTTGCTCATATTTACTAAATGTTTGTATTTCACCACCCTAACCCATCACGTGATGTCATCCGCGTGCATGTATGTCAAGAATGTGACAGCTCTCTTCTCTCTTCCCTTACACAATAAATCCGTACTTTTATTCCAGCTTTGCTAATTTAACTTGTCCATATCTTTTAAACCATAATTTTATTATTGAAACTTTATATATATATGAACTCGTGGCGTTCAGACCTTTAAAACAAGATCAATATTGAATATATTTCAAACACGTTTGAATTTCAATGTTTCAATCGATTTATTTCACTTCAACTATTTCAGTCAGTTGAAATTCTGATTTCATTTATTTTAAAAAATATTTTGAATAATTTCAAGCAATCATTTCATATAAAAGATTCACAAATTATTTCACTCGGTTCAAGAATCCGGTTTCATTTTTTCTTACAACCATTTCAATTATTTCAGACGTACTACACTTTTTCAAAATACTATTTCATTTACTTTGGATAAGTCTCCACTGTTTCAAAAAGAATGAGCTAATATATTTCAATAATTCCATAACATATTTCACTTTTTCAAAATACTTTTTGTGGAAACACTATTTTGACACAAACTTATTTCACTACAAACCCTTCACCCATTTCAAAAACACATGTTTCACTCATTCCAAAAAATAATTTCACAAAAAATGAAAACGCATTTCACTCATTGGTCTTGTTCTAAACAGCTCCAAACATCGTATTTACTTCAACTATTTCAAAAAATAGATTCACAAAAAATTTCACTCAATTCAAGAATCCAGTTTCAGTTTTTTCTAAAAACATTTCAAAAAAAAATCCAGACGTATTTCACTCACTTAAAAAATTCCGCTTCTCTCTTTGAAACAATCTATTTCACAATTTTTAAATTGATTTCAATTATTTCACAGATGCATTTCTTTGTTATTTCAATTTGGAAACATATCAGTTTCAAAATTATTTCAAAAAGTAATTTCACTCTACTTTTTTCAAGAAATAGACTGCAGTTCTTTCGAAAACTAATTTTCAATAAGTGATTATATTCATTTTAACAGACTTGTTTCACTCATTTCAAAAAACCAGATTCCGCTCATTCAAAAATGCATTTCACTCATTTTGACAAACATGTTTCACTCATTTCAAAAATCAGATTTCACTCATTCAAATAAACGTATTTCACTCGTTTCAAAAGTTATATTTAACTCATTTCAAAATGGTTGATTTCAATAATTTGAATGAATGATTTCACCCAATTTAACAGGCATATTTCACTAACTTAACAGATTTCACTGATCAATATATAACTGAAATGGAAATATGATTGAAATAACAAAACTCAAAGTAGACAAAATATATTCAATATTGACCTTGTTTTAAAGATCTCCACGCCAGGAGTTCAAATATATAAAAAAATTCAAAATTGTTTTTTATTTAAAAGATATAAATGATTCAAATTAAAAAAGATGAAATAAAAAGATGAATTTGTTGCGTAAGAAAGGAAAGAGACTGCACCAGTATTTTTGCTGTCATGCATGTGTACTGTTGTACGTAAGAGAGGGAGGAGTATGCATACATCTGATTAAACAATAGTTTCAGTAGGGTCCATTCACTGTATTTGGCTAGGTATAGATACTGTATAGCAAAGATTGAAAATTAATGCGTGGCAGTCACACGAATCTTGGCGTAGTCAATGAACGATGGATACCTAACCGGTAGGTACCAGCTCCGGTAAAAAGAGCTTTGCGCAACTCTAATCTTGTGCACACACAGATGCAGCCGACCTGCCCACAATCACACAAGTGCATTCACGTCGCACTAACAATTTGTACTTGTTTGTCTTTGTGATTTCAGCTGACACGGAACTGCTCGACTGAGCACTACGGTGCTATGCACGGTCTTCTACATAGTACATGTACATGTGCTAGTATGAATTTACCAAACACGATTATCACCAGGTCGTGCGGCCATGTCGTCGAGTTCAACACCATCAAGGACATGCGAATCCCTGGAATGCCCTAGTGCCCATGCTAGTTAATTTTACTTCATTAGAGTTCCTGCACAACCAAACATTTAGATTATGGAAAAATACTCTCGTACGGAATCATTTTTTCTTCTTCTCTTCACGTGATGTAAGCTTTGTGGTTGGCATGGATCAAAAGGTATATTGGAAATTCAGTTTAAATTTCTAGACGTTTCAGTCTGTAGACTATAGGTTGGTATAGTATGCAGTAGGATGTCGATGGATGGAGCATAATTGATTTGGTGCCAATAATTAGCATGTCAATGTTTGGCATTGTGCCAAATATTGGATACTAATTGTTTAGTTACTAAATCGTCTTCCTATCTCACATAAGATTGTCAATATTTGAGAATGCCAACATTTGGCTAGCAAAATATTGATAGCAAACCAATCATGCTCGAGGTAGCTGGCTAGCTAGCTACTTTCAGGATCTATGATGTTTGCTTCTATAAAGGTACGTATGTTGCAACCCCTGGGATTTGTAGTTGCTGCATGGTGTCATTAGCGTTTCTCAAAATCAATCACGGGAAATCCATGTACAAATGTAGCTTTTCTTAGCCTCTGTTCTCAGTCAAGGTAGCGGATAAGTGACGGCTTTTTTGGTGAGATGAGTGAGGGACTAGATTCAGACATAAATTGTACACGGTCAACAGTCAACACATGCCATGTTTGGTTGAAATTGGAGAGGAACTTTTAAGATGTCTCGATGGAACAAACACAATGCCATGTTTGATATCTGTTCCATCGGCCCTAAATAAAAGGGTGGTAGTCTCATGGTGATCGTCTCCGCCAGCTCCGACCAAAGACGAGCAGGATTTTCATTCGAACCGTCGTGCACCTCCCACCTCTTATAAGCAGATTGGACCAAGCTGTCGTGGACACGCTGCCGCTACCGCAACACCTCGACATCGTGAACAAGTCGCCACGAAACACCTCGCCATTGCAGAGGTCGGAGATCAGGGGCGAACGAGAGGGATTGTTGGGAGTGAAGTGCAGCACTGGTCGGCCGTCACGATTCCTTGGCCCCCAATGCTCTTCAAGAGTAGCAAACACGCCTTTCCATTTCTGTAAGCCTTGCCTACAGGAAATTTCCTGGCACTAGCACGTCCATCGTCATCGATCCACCGGAGTTCACTTTTAGGCCGCCCTCTCTCCGTCCTCGATCGCCCTCCCCTCCCATGTTTCCATCCTCGCGCCCGCCCTCTTTTTCACCCGCAGATGCACCTGCAAGAACCCGTCTCTCCCACCTCGCAACGGCCATGCCAGCTCG
>LT934114.1:761856961-761899696 GCA_900231445.1 Triticum turgidum subsp. durum
CTGCTCACGAATGGGCAGGGGCAGCAGCTCTACCGCGAGTCCCCCTGACCGCCATGCCCTGGCTGTGCTGGCGAGACAGTGTGTCCTGTGCTGGCGAGACGGCGTGTCCTGCGCTGCCCAACTGCCCCAGCGATCCCTGCACGGTGGTGACCAATGCCAACAACAACACCCAGCAGGCGCCTGACGAGGACGACGACGGTCCGCCACTGGTGAAGGGGAGGTTTCTTGCTCTTGGGAAGGCCAAGAAACCGCAGTCTGATCCTGCCGGCTCCACCACGATGGCGTGTTGCATATGCTCCTGCCATGAGGGCAGTGGCCATGCCCCATGATCAATTGTACAGCTGCAGCCCGACCATGCATCGGCAACGCGACCACCTCCCCGTCGACAAGCGACCACGGCGGCGGCAGACACCGATTCTCTGCCGGTGAGATATGTGCCATGCATGGTCATCAACGGGCAGTAGTCCTCGGGTCGCTGCACCCTCTGTTCTACCGCCTCAAGGACGAGCTCAATCGCCGCCGCCGTTGTCACGGTCACCATCGTGTTCACCGTCGCCGATCGCCGACGCCGTCTTCATCCTCGTCTGCACCATCATCGCCGGAGCGGGTGGAGGACCTGGAGGAGCAGTCCCACGTGGAGGAGCGCCACACCCCCGTGCCAGATGGTTTCCGCATGGTGGCGCCTCCATTCCGCATCTAGGATCCCTACGCCGGCGCCGGCGCCGACGACCAGGCCTGCATGATCATGTAGGTCCTTCGATACTGTCTGAACCGTGATGGCCCGGCACGATGTGCGTACTCCGTAGTTAGTATCATGGTCGCGACTGCATGCATACTAGTTCTCAGGCAACTGTAATGTAGTTGAGCAACAAATGCTACAACTCTAATCTTGCACACACAGAACTGCAGTTAAGTTGCAGCCGACCTGCCCACAATACACAAGAGCGTTCACAATTGTGTAACTACAGTCAGCTGTAAGCTAACAATTTGTACTACTTGCTTGTCTGCTTGATTTCAGCTGACCGGAACTGCTCGACTGAGCACTATGGTATTAAGCACGGCCTTCTACATAGTACATGTACATGTACTAGTATGAATTTACCCAACACAATATCACCAGGTCGTGCGGCAATGTCGTCGAGTTCAACATGATCAAGGACATGCGAATGTTCTCCACCGTTTGTCAGCGTGCTTATAGCTGAGGATTGTAAACCTATAACTTTGCAGTAATAAACCCTATGATTCTTCGCAAAAGAAAAAGGACATGCGAATCACTGGAATGCCCTAGCGCCAATGCTAGTTAATTTTACTTCATTACAGTTCCAGCACAACCAAACATTTAGATTATGGAAAAATACTCTCGTACAGAATCATTTTTTCTTCTCTTCACGTGATGTAAGCTTTATGGTTGGCATGGATCAAAAGGTGTACTAGAAATTCAGTTCAAATTTATGAACGTTTCAGTCTATAGACTGTAGTCTATAGGTTGGTAGTAGTATCCTCTATAACACTAAGCTCTCTAATTTTGAAGACCACACATTCAATTGAGGTCTTCAATTGGGATCGGGTTATCCAATTTTGACCGAGTCAACAATTTCACAAAGAGCTCTCTCATTCAAATATTTTAATTATGCTCCCTAATTTTGGAGTTCTTTTGGAGTCCTCACATTCGATTGAGGTATACAATCTGGGTTAACAATTTCACAAGAAGTTCTCTCGTTCAACTTTTTAATACACTATGCTCCCTAATTTTGGAGCTCTCGCATTCATTGAGGTATACAATTTTAATACCTGATTTTGACTCGGCAATCCTTAGTTGTGGCAATGAAATCTCTAACTTCATTATGCCTCCTAACTTTAAAGCCCCCTCATTCAACCAAGGTCTTCAATTTGGATTGGATAGACGATTCATTGGGTCGTTGACCTAGGCCTCGTGGTGGGATCTCTTGATGAATGGTTCCCTTGGTAAGTGTGTGGAGTATGGGCCTTTGTTGACAAAAAGAAAATATCGCCTATGACATGTTTAGCACTAGCATAACACATGCGGCCAACAACATAGGTAACTTTATCATGTATTTCTATTAATTAAAAGATGCCCTCCAATCACACATTCAATCACTTCCCTGATTTTCATCGTTGGGCCATTATTCCCCTAATCTCCAACCAAAATCGACACATCTATCTCTAGCCATGATTCCTTAAAGTCTATTTGTAGCTGTAGCATCTCTAATAAAAAGAACACACTCCATTGCTTCCCCCAAACGTCAAACCAACTAGGACGTCACTATTTTCAAAACAATGATGGTGTTGAGAGGAGTTCGGTTTGCTGAGGCGGGGCGCCGATTTCTGTTTTGGCAACGATGATGGCTTCGAGAGGAGCTCGGGTCGCGGCGTGGACTTCGGTAGTCGATTCTTCCCCGCGTGTCCGAGGTGCCCTTCCGTTGGTTGCTTGGTTGCTTTGAAGTCGAAACTGCGGTCGAGCGAGTCCAGGTGGTGACGATGACAGACACTCGATGGTCGTTTGGGGAGGCCATGGTCGGTGCAAGTCTTGGATATTCCCCTTGCGGTGCTCATCGTCAAAGTCAGAGTCATCGGTTGCTTGTGTGTGTGGTCATCCGTTGGCATTTGCCGTTGTGGCTTGTGCGGCTATTTGCGGGTTGGCCTCGATGATGGAGCTCTATAGTGAAGTCGGAGTCGCCCGTTCGAGGTAACCGGTGATGACGATGACGCTTGCGACTCCTCGGCGGATGGTTTTCTTCTTTGCAGCTTCGGGTTCCATGTCGGTGGCCAGGTTGGCCGGTGGTGCCCATGTCATATGGGTTGGGTTGTATCGGTTTTAGCCCGGTTTATTGGGCAAATCTCTTATTCTTAATCAATGAAAATGGCAAGTCTTTTGCCTCGTTCAAAAAATAAACAAAAAAAATTCAAAACATAAAAAAATTACCACGTAAAATAAAACATGTACAACCCCAAGAACATAAGTGGTGCAGCAAAGCGCACAATGCCCTTCTAATGTAGTAGAATGTCGATGGATGGATGAGGTAGGTAGGTAGCTAGCTATCTTCGGGCATGGGGGTGCGGGAGCAATCCCTGCCGGTTCTTCCGGCTCCGGCACGGTGACGCAGGTGGGTGCCGCCATTCCTTCCTGGAGGCCGTCGGTGCTACCCATCCCCGCTCCCCTTCTGCGTGCCGGGGAAAACCCTAGCGTTTCGTTTGGATGTACGTATTGGGAGCCTCTGAATTGCATTGGGTCCAATACCAAATCAACCTGTATATTGCAATGAAAACCAATACCAATACAGATGTTTGGATGTACAACATATTGCAAGTTGGAATTTGACAAGCTAGCAATACCAATGTTACGTTTGGATGCCATGCTATGGAATTTACGTTTTTCATGAGCTGCGCCATGAACTCGGCAGAACGGCCGCGAGTAGCACGGGACGAGTCGTCCCCAACGGCGAGCCAACCATCCACGACGGGGACGGAGCCACGCCGGCCAGCTTGTGGGCGAAGCTCGTGTAGGCGCAGCCCCTCGTGTATCGAAACTCCCACAGCCGTGGGATTCAGAGCAGAGCAGGTCCATAGGGACGACGAGCATCCAGGTCGTCATCGACCGCAACGGTAGAGGAGCCCCTGGTGGCGGGCGGCGAGCGTGACGGAGAAGAGCCCCTGGCGGCGGGCGCCAGATCTAGGGTGGTGGGAATTCATTGGCGAGGCGTCCTTTCTATTTTGAGACAAAACAAAGAGGTAAGTTTTGCGGGAGGGTGCGAGTGCGGCCGTTTCCGAGCAACTCGGAGCCCCCTGGCTCGGTATTGCGGGCAGACGTGCGCAAGTGTGCGGAAGTCATGCTCTGTATTGAGGCTCAATTCCATCAGCCAATGCGACCATCCAAACGGCTGAATTAGAGCATATCAATACCAATTCACAATTCGGAGGCTGAATGCGTACATCCAAACGCAGTGTAGGACTTGTCCGGATAGGAGCGTTGTTGGCGTCGCATTCCTTTTTGGAGGTGTTGTTTGGTACGCGCGCGGTCCGGTGCCATGGCAAGTGGTGGGATGAAGATGGAGGGTGTAGCGGTGGTGGACCACCCGTGCTTGTCGAGCTGCCGTTTTTGGCATTTTTGTCTTCTTCTTTTTCCATTTGGGCTTGATGTGTCGTTTGCCCCGGTAATTACCTTGTGATCGTGTTCTTGCTTTATAATATAAAGCGGGGGAAAACCTTATTTTATTGATCTATGACGTTCGCTTCTGTACGTATGTTGCAACCCCTGGGATTTGTAGTTGCTGCATGGTGTCATTAGAGTTTCCCAAAACCAATCACGGGAAATCCATGTACAGATGTAGCTTTTCTTATCCTCTGTTCTCAGTCAAGGTAGCAGATAAGCGACGGCTTTTTTGGTGAGATGAGTGAGGGACTAGATTCACATATAAATTGTACACGGTTAATAGTCAACACACGCCAAGTCTGGTTGAAATTGAAGAGGAACTTTTAAGATGTCTCGATGGAACAAACACAATACCATGTTTGATATTTGTTCCATCGGCTCTAAATAAAGGGTGGTAGTCTCGTGGGGGTCGTCGCCGCCCGCTCCGACCAAAGACGAGGAGGATTTTCATTCGATCCATCGCGCACCTCCCACCACTTATCATCAGATTGGACCAAGCTATCGTGGACACGCTGCCGCTGCCGCAAAACCTCGGCATCGTGAACAAATCACCACGAAACACTTTGCCATCACAGAGGTCGGAGATCAGGGCGAACGAGAGGGATTCTTGGGAGTGAACTACATCACTGGTCGGCCGTCAGGATTCCTTGGCCCAAAATGCTCTTCGAGAGTAGCAGACGTGCCTTACGGTTTCTTTAAGCGTCGCCTACAGGAAATTTCCTGGCACTAGCACGTCCATCGTCATTGATCCACCAGAGTTCACTTTTAGGCCGCCCTCTCTCCCTCCTCGATCGCTCTCCCCTCCCATGTTTCCTTTCTCGCTCCCGCCCTCTTTTTCGCCCATAGCTGCACCTTCAAGAACCCGTCTCTCCCACCTCGCACGCCCATGCCAGCTCGCATGGCGCGCCTGGTTGGCCGGCAGTAGTGCTTGGTGCGAGTGGTAGAGCTAGCACAGACCTGCTGGGGGGCAGAACAAAAAGTATGATTGTTTGGGGGGAGGGGTGGGTAATGATTTTTTTTCTTAAATCTTAGCCCCTAGAAAAAAATTCTTCAGTGTTTTGTCTAATCATAGGGGGGCCATAGCCCCCCCCCCCCGAAATGCACATAGCTCCGCCATTGCTTGTTGCCCACCATGCCCTGGCTACGCTGGCGAGACGACGTGTCCTACACTGCCCAACTGCCGCAGTGATCCCTGCACGGTGGTGACCAACACCAACTGCAACATGCAGCTGGCGCCTAACGAGGATGATGGCGGTCCACCGCTGTTGAAGGGGAGGTTTCCTGCTCCCGGGAAGGCCAAGCAACCGCAGTCTGATCCTGCCGGCTCCACCATGATGGCGTGCTTCATATGCTCCTACCATGAGGGCAGGGGCATACCTTGCCCCATGATCAATTGTACAGATGCTGCCCGGCCATGCACCGGCAACGCGACCACCTCCCCGGCGACCAGCGACCACGGCGGCGACGGACACCGATTCTCCATCGGTGAGATCTCTGCCATGGTCATTAGCGCGGTGGTAGTCCTCTGGTCGCTGAACCCTCTGTTCTACTGCCTCAAGGACGAGCTCAATCGTCGCCGCCTCCGTCACCATCACCGTTGTGTTCATCGTCGCCGATCGCCGCCGCCGTCCTCGTCCTCGTTTGCAGTGGCGGATCTAGGCCCCAGGCCGGGGGTCCGGGGCTTGAGGCCCCACTTCTTTGTATAATGCAGCATAGTCCTGTAGCAAATACTACAGTGTATAAAGGAGGCCCGGGGCGACCCGCTGGGATGGATCCGCCCCTGCTCATCTACGCCTTCATCGCCGGAGCGGGTGGAGGACCTGGAGGAGCAGCCCCACGTGGAGGAGCGCCACATCCCCGTGCCAGAGGGTTTCCGCATGGTGGCGCCTCCCTTCCGCATCTAGGATCCCTACGCACGCACCGGCGCCGACGACCAGGCCTGCATGATCATGTAGGTCCTTCGATCCTATCTGAACTGTGATGGCCTAGCCAGATGTGCGGCCTCGGTAGTTAGTATCATGGTCGCGACTGCATGCATACTAGTACTCCCTCCGTCCCATAATATAAGAACGTTTTTCAAGCTATGTTAACTTGAAAAATGTTCTTATATTATGAGACAGAGCGAGTACTACATATCTACTCGTACGTACTTACGTATCCGTAATTATATTAGTGGCGAACTGAGTCCTTGAAGCTACCTGCATAGTGCGTATCTTACCAAAACATGTAAACAGGCTACCTGCGTACCGTGGTCTGAATCTGATGCTTGTGATGTACTCCAAGAACCGAAGAGTCTGAAGATCAAAGTTTCTACATAAGCTAGTAATGGTTACACGGGGACTATGGTTTTCATTTCTAAAAGCAGCAGCATTTGGTGCTTCCCAGATTTTCCAAAGAATAGGCAGGAGGATCTCTGGCCAGATTGAAGAGTCGAGGTGCACCGTTGTGGGGCTTGCCCACAGGTCTCGGAACCGAGAAGACGGGACGATGGCAAGGCGCTGCCAAATTGCAGCGGCAGCAGCAGGGCACTCATCATGAAGGGAGCAAGAGATAGATCGTCCAATCCCAAGCACACTATCCGGCATAGAGCACAGTTATGTCATATTTGTGCACTCCACCGGACCTTTTTCTGTAGAATGCCTTGATCACATTGGCGAAAACCTTAGCATCTAAAGCGACATCTTTTGCTAGCATGTCATCAAATATACTCAAAGCCTCTCGAACATTTCCACTCCTAACCAACTAGTACCCTAGATGCGCTATGGGCTCCGTAGGGTAGCAAGAATCGATGTGCCTGACCAGATTGTCGGCCTCAGGTCTCCTCCCAGACCTAAAGAGGCAATCGACCCGTGTGTTGTATGTGATTGCGTCTGGGGCAATCACCCCAGCATCGACGTCAAAGAACAAGAACCCAAGATCCTCACCTTTCCAGTGTTGTAGAACTCGTGGATCAGAATGTTACAGGTTACGGTGTCCGCCACAAACCCGTTGCATCTAAACACGGTCTTGGCAAGCTGGAAGCTGCTGGCTCGGCACAGGGATGAGATCGGTATATTGTATGTCTGCGCATTGGGTGTTATGGGCTTCTTGAGCAGATTAGTGAATAGCCTGATGACACGCAGTCACTTCATCTTCTTGGAGAAATGATCCATGACCGTCGACCTCGAAGCCCAGCTCTTCACACCGCTCCAGCACCTCCATGGCCACCCATGTATCTAGATCCTTTGCAGCATGGTCCAGTAGTATGTTCAGGCCAACCACGGTCAGTTGTAGTCCCTTGGCGACCACGATCTCTAGCTGCCAAAACGCGTCCTTGATGTTTCCAAACCGCCGGAGCCCAGCAATGTAGGTGGTGTAGGTCACTACATGTGGCACCCACAACACTGTCGTCGATAACCCGCTGCACGACATGGAAATCCCCGACCCCGGTGTGTACTGAACTTCATACATACTATAGTTATATCCATACAAATCATTAGTACCGTGGTTAGTTCTAGAGCATAATGAGAAAGCAACCGACAAAACTGGCATATTCGAAAATACATGTACTAACTAGTCTTCTTGGGCTGGCAGTCCATCAACGAGCTCAGCAGCTTCCTCGACCACAACATCAATTTCTGCCTCTTCACCGTCGCCAGCCTCATACAACACAGGATCTCGTCTCAACCAACAGAGATTCAATAGAACAAATCTCTATTAGCAAGACAGGTCCTTTGCTGATAAAGCCACGTCTTGCCACTGCTCAACAAGAGGGTATTTGATTTGATTATGCACGGCATACACACTTATGCATGAACTCTATATGCCATCACATGCTTAATAAAAGTGTCTCGGAGAGCATACCGATTAAGATAGTTAGGGCCAAGAGCTTCAGATTTGATATCTTGCCACTGCTTCGCAAGTGCTTCTGCTTCTTGAAGAGACATTAGAATATTAGACTTTAGAATGAATAAGAAACTACAGTTCAAACAAAACTAATCATTAATAATGTAATCTTGCTAAACACAACCAGATGTCTAAATGTCAACAGATGCATAGAATGAACATTTATTTGAAGTTGTTGTGTTGCTCTCATAGAATTGTATGGACTTTATTCTGAACTAAGTTATTTTTCTTATGGTTCTTTTGTGGCCCATGATTCATAAACGCATCAACTTTTATGAAGTACTCCCTCCGTCCCAAAATTCTCATCTTAGATTTGTCTAGATACAGATGTATCAAGTCACGTTTTAGTATTAGATACATCTGTATCTAGAAAAATCTAAGACAAGAATTTTGGGAGGAGGGAGTAACATTTATATTTTTCTAGAACTAACAAGTAACAGTTCCAGCCATCACGAGGAATCAGGGAAGATAATCCAACTATAAAAACATAATTCCTATGAATGTAGACCTTGGCAGCCAAACTTGTGATTCACTATAGGTAAAAACTATCTTAGACAACTGTACCTACAAACTGGATGGCAAAAGGTAGGTGCGATTGCTATATTATTTAATTGGTAAGGGGCTTCAAAGACAATGCGACAACGCACCAAAGCAAACCTTTTGCAACTCGAATTTTGTCTTGAGCTGAACCAGACGTGTTGCCAAAAGATGAAATCATAGCATAAGGTAAAGATGCAGATGCGCCAGAACCTTGCAAAATGAAGACACATGTAAAGATGAATCTCCTGTTAAAATTATATCCAGAGAAAAAAAGATAATATGACACATCAACATAACAGATCATAGTATCTTATTTCTCAGACACTAATTAACAACACCTATAGCCGGACATGATGCCATACTATTCTTTATCCAACAGAATATTACCAATCCATTTCACAAAGGTCACAAGGCGATCTCGCTGGCAAGTGAAACTGAAACCATCTCTTTAGTGGCACATCCTACAACACAATATATGTGCATAGATACTGGGCTGAGCTATACTGCTGAACAATGGACACTAAGTGGGTGAAATCATAATGAACACACTAGTTTTGCACAATGTTATGCAGATTAAGCAATCTAACTTGCAATTCCTGAGATAGTAGCTCTATTAATTTTATCTTTCCGTGATACCAGGAAGCTTGTTGTTGTGGCCTTGGTGGTGCGGGTGGGTGACAAAGTCCAGCCACATAACAAAAATCTGAAGGAAAATTCAGTGAGGAAACTTCATAAGCTGCTGACCAGCCCCACATACCAATGTACCTATCAACAAAAACCAGAACTTTTTGTAGGAAGTGAGGCGACAAATGCAACAAGAGAAGATACCACACACACATACCCAGTAGGGGACATCGTATAGCTTGAGTATCTAAAGAGGCCCCATCACGACGGTGAGTCCAGCGAGGAGGCTAGCCATGGCAAGCCAGCACGTCCTTCTCATTCGACTGGAACAAATTGCTCCATGGGTGGAAATGCGAGCCTGACCTCCCTGGACTGGACTCCTCGACCACTGGACAGGTTGAACAAAAACAGCACGGCCAGCAATCAAATTACCAAATATGTTACCTCATGAGCAAATTAATCAGCAGTAGCAAGTAGAATAAAAAAATCATGTTGGCTTAGTTGGCATCACTAAGTAGAATAGGCACCCGAGCATATGTAACGGTAGTGCGAACAGAAGCTTCCGGGTGGCACTGTCCAGTGCACAGCTTCTCGGGCTGAAACTTGCAGCAGCAATTTATTCAAAACACGATCACACCGAGTTAATCAGATTCCTAGAAAAAAACATTCTCATCCATCTCTGCTTCAGTTAGGAATGCAGATACAACAAAATGAGTAACAAGGATGGGAAAGCAGACATTGCAATAGTCATGGCATGAAACAAACACGTACTGGTTCAATTTCATGGGTGGGAGACTCAGATTGCAATTGGCAGCTGCAAGCGTAGCTCGTAGCGACTGCTGATAGAGAGCGTACCCGAAGCGCTGGGCCTTCTTCTTGCTGCCCCTGCTGCGGGAGATACTGGCGAAGTGGTCGTCGTTGTGGGCAGAGGCGGACCCGCGCGGCCCTGCCCCGGTGTTGTCGGTGTTCTGGATGAGCTTCCGCAGCGCGGTGGTGCCGTCTGGGCAGTTGGCCAGCACCTCGCGGATGAGCCGGAGGTTCTCCAGCAGCATCCCGCCGGCCCAGATCCCTGACGATCGGGTGGGAGGGAGGCATTCGCATTGGCGCGCTAGGGATTGGGATGCCTTGCCCGGGCCGAGGTGGGAGGGGGGTGGTCTTCGGCCAGTGTGTGTTCCGGTTGCGCCGACGGAGAGTGGGCGGTGGAGGAGTGGAGGCGGTGGTACTCTGGTTTGGCTGCTGGAGTGGAAGTGAGAAAGAGGCTGTGCTGGCTGATGGGCGGGACCCGCATGCCGGCGAAATTGATTTCCTCCATTTTTGTTACCAACACATGTCCTCGGTGAATCGGGACGTGTCGGCCTCAGCCGCCAGGATGCATTTCGCTCTACATTTTGGATGGGAGCGTTGCTATTGCGCGCGCGAGCGTGCCAACGCGCGCTTTCCGACGGGCCCGATTTGGAAAGTCTGCACTAGGTTACGTACAGGATTAGGGGAAGCGTTATGGTAATTACTGTGGGTCCCGCACCCGGCCCCACTGAAAATCAGGGGGAGCAGTTTATATGGAAATTAATAGGTGGGTTATGCACGTCTTGACAAGTCTTTGCAATCATGTGGTGGGCCCAGCGAGAAACCAGGGAAGTTGTCGCCAGACTCTCCGTTTCCATCGTTCGATCGCTCCAACGAGCGAGCGCGAAGGAGCTTTTCCGTTTGGATGGTATGTAATAATCAGTTAAAGAATTAGAGTAGAAAATATTCATGTGTCCAAAAACCGTAATAAGAAATATTTATGCTAGTGAAAAATAAAATTGCTTTACCATATACTCCCTTCGTTCATAGATGTAATAATATGTTTAAAACAAACTGATCCGATTCGGATATACACAGACGATTTTAGTGTTGGGGAACGTAGTAATTTCAAAATTTTCCTACGCACACGCAAGATCATGGTGATGGCATAGCAACGAGAGGGGAGAGTATTGTCCACGTACCCTCGTGGACCGTAAGCGGAAGCGTTATGACAACGCGGTTGATGTAGTCGTACGTCTTCACGATCCGACCGATCCAAGTACCAGACGTACGGCACCTCCGAGTTCAGCACACGTTCAGCTCGATGACGATCCCCGGACTCCGATCCAGCAAAGTGTCGGGGATGCGTTCCGTCAGCACGACGGCGTGGTGACGATGATGATGCTCTACCGGCGCAGGGCTTCGCCTAAATTCTGCGACGATATGACCGAGGTGGAATATGGCGGAGAGGGGCACCGCACACGGCTAAGGAACGATCCGTAGATCAACTTGTGTGTCATGGGATGCCCCCTGCCCCCGTATATAAAGGAGCAAGGGGGAGGGGGCCGGCCAAGGGGAGGAGGCCCGCCCAAGGGAGAGAATCCTACTCCAAGTAGGATTCCCCCTCTTTCCTAGTCCAAGTAGGAGAGGGGAAGGAAGGGAAGGAGAAGGAGAAGGAAGGAGAGGGAGGAAAAGGAGGAAAGGGGGGCCGGCCCCCTAGTCCAATTCGGTTTGGGCTAGGGGGGCCGCGCGCCCTGCCTCTTCTCTTCCACCACTTGGCCCATGAGGCCCATTGCTTCTTCCTCGTATTCCCGTAACTCCCCGGTACCCCCGAAAATACCCGAATCACTCAGAACCTTTCCGAACTCCGAATATAGTCGTCCAATATATCGATCTTTACGTCTCGACCATTTCGAGACTCCTTGTCATGTCCCCGATCTCATCCGGGACTCCGAACTCCTTCGGTACATCAAAACTCATAAACTCATAATAAAACTGTCATCGAAACCTTAAGCGTGCGGACCCTACGGGTTCGAGAACTATGTAGACATGACCTAGAACTATTCTCGGTCGATAACCAATAGTGGAACCTGGATGCCCATATTGGCTCCTACATATTCTACGAAGATCTTTATCGGTCAAACCGCATAACAACATACGTTGTTCCCTTTGTCATCGGTATGTTACTTGCCCGAGATTCGATCGTCGGTATCCAATACCTAGTTCAATCTCGTTACCGACAAGTCTCTTTACTCGTTACGTAATGCATCATTCCGTAACTAACTCATTAGCTACATTGCTTGCAAGGCTTATAGTGATGTGCATTACCGAGAGGGCCCAGAGATACCTCTCCGACAATCGGAGTGATAAAACCTAATCTCGAAATACGCCAACCCAACATGTACCTTTGGAGACACATGTAGTACTCCTTTATAATCACCCAGTTACGTTGTGACGTTTGGTAGCACCCAAAGTGTTCCTCCGGTAAACGGGAGTTGCATAATCTCATAGTTACAGGAACATGTATAAGTCATGAAGAAAGCAATAGCAACATACTGAACGATCAAGTGCTAGGCTAACGGAATGGGTCATGTCAATCACATCATTCTCCTAATGATGTGATCCCGTTAATCAAATGACAACTCTTTTGTCCATGGTTAGGAAACTTAACCATCTTTGATTCAACGAGCTAGTCAAGTAGAGGCATACTAGTGACACTATGTTTGTCTATGTATTCACACATGTATTATGTTTCCGGTTAATACAATTCTAGCATGAATAATAAACATTTATCATGATATAAGGAAATAAATAATAACTTTATTATTACCTCTAGGGCATATTTCTTTCAGTATCCCACTTGCACTCACTAGTGCAGAACCGGGCAATAACACCGGTTCGTAAGGCCCTTTAGTGCCGGTTCCATAACCGGCACTAAAGTGTGGGCACTAAAGCCCCCCCCCTTTAGTACCGGTTTAGCACGAACCGGTGCTAAAGGGAAACCACGTGGCACGAGCCTGCTGCAGGGGCCTGGAGCCCTTTAGTACCAGTTGGTAAGACCAACCGGTACTATAAGGTTTGGTTTTTTTAGTTTTATGATTTCTTTTTCATTTAATTTTGTGTTTCCATTTTGATTCTTTTTCATTTGCTGGTATTTTACAATACTACACATTGTACACGTTACGCATATATATATATACATATATATATATATTTACATAAATATAATTTTTAGTAGAACCAATCATGCATATATATATATATCATCAATTAATGTCTCACAAACCATCATATTAATTAATTCACACATACATACATGTATAGCTATATACAATTTCTCCTACATATGCATGTTGCCTTCGGAGCGAGTGGCATTAGCCTAATTGGTGCCTTCGGAGCACGATGACAATTGGAAGTGGTTTTCATGAGGGCGGTAGCGGGTAATAGTATTCTCCCTTCGGATTTATGACCTGGTCGAGCAAAAATCCCGCTATTTCCTCTTGAAGTGCTTCTACGCGCTCCGTTTCTAGGAGCTTCTCCCGCACCTCTCTGAACTGTTAAGAAGGAGATCAATATGCATGTGTATTAGTTGTGTGACTAGATATCGATAATGGTGTAAAAAATGTGAATAGTGTTTTGACAAGTGTAGCCATTCCTGTCTTTGAGATCTGCTCCTTTCGGACGCCATCATGCGAATGTTCTCGCAAACGCAGAATGCACACAGATCAGTCCCCTGCGCCTGCTTCAGGGCCTTTACGAGAATGGAATTTGATCAGATAATAATTAATCAAGCATGATAATTAAAGAGATGGCAGCTAGCTAGCTAGCTAGTACTACTTAATTACTTACCTTGGGTCTTCCCCATTTAAGCTTTTCTTTCCATTCGCCTTCCGTGACGCTGATGAACCTTGCCCAAGCCCTACCCGCCGACAAAGAAAATGAATAAAGGGGTTATTAAATAGTTCATATCATGAAATGACGAACTAAATAGGCCGAGATATATAGTTAATAATGATTAAAATTACCTGTTGACTATCCCAAACAAGATGTTATAGTCAGTTTTTTCTTTGAGTAATGAGTCCAGTATTTCAACTGTTCCGGCGTCAACTTTAATGATACACAAGACCCAGTGATATCTGCATGCACACACGTTTGCATGTCTTAATTAAGCGGGCATATGTAAGCAAAAACATGTAGCTAGCTAGTAGGCAAAAACAAAGAATTTGTAGTACAAGACAGTGTGACTCACTGGAAGTTGTAAGGAAGTAGTATATCTTCATTGTATTTGAGGCGCTTCAAGAACTCTAGCATGCTGTCCTCTACGGCCTTTTGATGACGTGCATCTATTTTCCATGTGTATTCATTAACGGTGTTTGGGTCAATGAACCCAATGCCATAGCGTCCACCTTTTCTCATTTCATACATCTTCATCCTGCATATAATACCACAGAAAAGAATATAGTGAGGATAATTACAGGTAATGATTGATCAAAAGGATCACTACAACTAGCTTAAGACTTAAATTACAGAAAGAAGTAACTTACAGACAATAGCAACTGACGATAGATTTGTCGAGTGCGTCTTGATTGTATAACTGAAACAGTTCAGAATACTCAACGGACACAACTTTCTCATGGTAGTAATGCTCCTTCTTGACATTCACCATGAGGGACAATCGATCGGAAATCTTGGTAATGTTCATGTACCATTGATGCAATTCATACATTCTCGTTGGGAGGTTCTTGACCTTGTCTGGCTCGACCAAAGGTTGGCCCCGGACATATTTCCGTTTTATTTCATCCTCTCTAAGCACAGGCATGGGCTCGATCTCGAGGAGTTGTCCAACAGTGATTTTGAGAACTTCAGCCTGCATTATATGCTCCTCCGTTATTACCACATTGCCCACCTCAGGAACGTAAACTGTTTGCCCACAATAATATTGGGCGCGCATACTGTCACGTGTTGTTGGCACAACAAGCGAGGGGATCGATTGCGCCGCCTGTTCTCCCAGCTGGGGAATGGTTTTCCCGCATTTTTTGACAACTGCTTCTTGTTTGCTCGATCCTGAGCTCGCCTCCTTATGTAGACGTGCTCGATTTAACTTCCTGATGTGGTGCTCATAGTCTGTGTCAACAGGCTTGGGAGCTGGTGGTTGAGCCATACGAATGAAGTGGTCAATCGTTTTCTTAGGCACTTTCTCCCTTGGCGGCGGTGGCGGTTTCGGTGCAAAATGGGCTTCCACCTCGGACTTCGATATGGCTGCGATTTCCTCCTCGGACCTGTCATAAGCCCTCTGCGGAAAAGGCGTGAGGCTTGGACCATATTTATATCGCTTGCCTCCGCCTGTACTTCTTGTACTACCTCGACTCGTACCGCTACGCACCATAGCTGTGGGGTGTCTCTTCTGTGATTGCTGAGGCGGCGGAGACGGCTGACGGGGCTGAGTTGGACGAGGAGGAGTGGCCGCCTGAAGCTGTGTCGGACTTGAAGGAGGAGTGGCCTGAGGTTGTGCCGGACTTGGAGGAGGAGTGGACGTCTGACGCTGTGGCGGACTTGGAGGAGGAGGAGTGGCCTGACACTTTGCCAGACTTGGAGGAGGAGTGGCCTGACATTTTGCCGGACTTGGTGGACTTGCAGGAGCGGGAGACTACTGACTCGGTGGCGGACTTTGACGAGGAGTCGGCTGACGCGGTGTCGGTGGCCTTCGAAAGATGATGCAATCCTTTTTCCATAGGATGATACGATGTTTGGCGTCTCCGAGAAAGCGCTCGTCGTCACCTCCAGGATAGAGTCAAGCTCTAGCTCCGAATATGGGTCCACCACCTCATCAACCAAGACACGAGCATAGCCCGCTGGAATCGGGTTGCAATGGAAGGTTGTCTCGGGGGGATTTGTAAAAGCAACGGCGTCCGCCACCTTCATGGATATGTTCTTCATTTTGACGTGTAGCTCGCAGCTAGTGTTCTCCGTGATGTCAACCACGGGGTATCTACCCAGCATTGCATCGTCCCGGGCGGAACCCACGCTGCTTCTCGGCATGGATGGGGCGGTGCTATCCAATGATGGATCATTCGCTAGCTGCTGCAGCTGCTGAGACCCCCTTTGCTGGGTAAGTGAGTCGATCTGCTCCTGCTGCCGCTGGAATTTGACTACCAATTCCGCTTGACTTGCTTCTAGGCCTTGAAGGCATTCATAGTCCCGCTTCCTCTGCTCCTCCTCCATCTTCCTCTTCTTCTCCTCCACAATCTTATTTCTCGCACGGGTTCTGTAGTCGGTGTTCCAGTCTGAAAACCCCTCATACCACGGAATAGCGCCCTTGCCTCGTGTTCTTCCCGGGTGTTCAGGATTTCCCAGGGCACGCGTAAGATCATCGTTCTCTCTGTTGGGCTGGAACACCCCCATCGTGCCTCTTCTATTGCAACAAGTATCGCATCGTCGGCTCCCTTCAGACTTGCCCTCGTTGAAACATTGCCTGTCTTCGGGTCCAACTCCCCCCCATGCGCATAGAACCAAGTTCTGACCCTGGGGGGCCAGCTCTTAGTAACCAGAGTGGCACCTGGATCCTCCATCTCTTTCTCAGACTTATCCCACTTAGGCATTGCCACCGCATAGCCACCTGGCCCCAGCTTATGGAACTTATCCTTTTTTTCGGCATTCTTCTTGTTTATTCTCGACCATTCCTTAGCTAATTCTGAATCCTTGAATTTCACGAAATCGTCCCAATGAGCACGTTGGTTCTCTAGTGTTCCCTCGAATACTGGAGTCTTCCTTCCTCCCTTGACGTACTTGTCCCATTCACGATTCTTGTGGTTCTTGAATGCAACCGCCATCTTCCTAAGAGCAGCGTCCTTGACTTTCTGTACATCTGCTTCTGTGAAATGATCTGGTAGGGTGAAATGTTCCATGAGAGTATCCCAAAGCAGATCTTTTTGATTCTTGTCGACAAAAGTAACATCTGGACGTGGAGCAGCGTCCTCTTTGCCTTTTTGTCTTTTGTCTTTTGCTGGCTCTCTCCATTCTTGAAGGGAGATCAGGAGTTGGTCCTTCACAAGAACTCCGCACTGACGAACGAACTTGCCCGCAATCTTCTTAGGCGCTAATGGTTCGCCATTAGGTCTGACTGCCTCGATATTGTACTTTACGCCCTCCTTCAACTTTTTGTTCGGGCCTCGTTTCGTCCTTTTGCCTGAAGATTTGCTCGATCCGGATGGCTGAAAGAACAAAGATCGATTCGTTAATATATCTTCAAGTCATTTAAAACATGTGATGATCACCAGATACCTGCTTATATAAATATATATACCTCGCCGGTCTTTGTTGTTTCAGGATCAACATGTTCTTCGTCATCGTCATAATCGTAGTTCATGACTTCATCAATTCGGTCGTCGCGATCGAATATCATATCACCCTCTCCGGTGTTGTTTAGAAATTCGGAGCCGTCATAATCTTCTTCATTTTGATCATCATCTGGCCCGCGTATCATATTGAACATGGTCTGTTCTCCCTCTCTGTCGGTATTGTCTGCCATAGCTTTTATTTAACTAATTCAAAAGAAATATAAAACAATTTAGTATTCAAATTACATCGTCTCGAATAATAGATATAATCTCGAATACTTCGTCTAGAATAATAGATATAATCTTGAATACATCGTCTCGAATAATATATAATATTGAATAGTACATCACCGGCTAGCTAATTAAAGATCGAATACTACAGAAGAATCTAGGACACTCGCGGTTCCTGCGGCGCGGGCGGTGGACACCCAAAGAGAAGGAACCCTCACAGGATCATAGCTGAAGTGAGATCCCCGAAGATACTGCCAGGTATTGGAGAACCTGCCGCCCTCTAACACAACCATGTAGCGATGGACGTGCTCGTCCTCCTCCCTGACACGGCGATGTACCACCTCCGGCGGGGCCGGGTCCCTCCGCACCAAAACTGGCCCACGCGAACGCCACCAAACGAGATCAGGGTCGACGACGGGACCCGGGGCCGGGTTCCTCATCAAGCGGCGCGCCCCTCCAGGCAGCACCTCCCAGTGCCAGCCCGGCGGAGCCCAGTCCCGGACATGGGTCGGCTGGACGTCGTCGCGGACGGTTCGACGGCGAGGATGCGAGCCGGGCATCGTCGAGAACAAATAGTAGCTATATGCCCGCAAAAAGTAACATTTTTTTAATGATTGGATTTTGATAACTAAAATTTCTAACATTTCTATATAACACTAATTATGCTAATCTAAATAATCTAAATAACACTAAAATTTGTAACATTTCTAACATTTCTATATAACACTAATTTCTAACATTTCTATATAACACTAATTTCTAACTGATTAAACACTAATTATATCCATCTAACATGCATTCATACATATATAATAGTGAAAAAATAATAATCTAAATAATCTAAACTAATTAAACATACAAAATACGTGTGTGTGTGTACTAATTAAACACTAATTATCTAAACTAATTAAACATACAAAATAATAATCTAAATAATCTAAACTAATTAAAGACTAATTATCTAAACTAATTAAATATGCTTGTGTGTGTGTGTACGGGCTCGGGGAGGGCTCACAGCGGGCGAGGCGACGGCGAGGCGAGGCGACGGCGAGGCGACGGCCGGGGCGGCGACGGAGATGAGGGCGGCAACGGGGACGGGGGCGGCGATGGGGACGGGGGCGGCAACGGAGACGAGCGGCGACGGAGACGATCGAGGGCGGCGGCGACGGCGATGGAGACGGAAACAGAGGAACGAACAGAGAGGGAAACTGAAATTTTCGTAGCCGTTGTATATATAGAAGGCACCTTTAGTACCGGTTGGAGCCACCAACCGGTACTAAAGGCCTGTTTTGGCCAGACCAAGCGGCGGGAAGCGACCCCCTTTAGTACCGGGTGGTGGCACAAACCGGTACTAAAGGCCCCCCCTTTAGTACCGGTTTGTGCCACGACCCGGTACTAAAGGGGGTGCGCTGGCGCAGGTGCGGTACGACAAGTTTAGTCCCACCTCGCTAGCCGAGGGGCGACCGCACTGGTTTATAAACCCCCGTGCGGTCGCTCTCTCGAGCTCCTCTCCAAAGCAGGCTTACTGGGCCTACGTGTTCTTTGCAGCCCTGTGGGCCCACTTGGCCTTTGCGGGCCTGCATCCTGGCCCAACGACAGGTTGGGTTTCTAGTCGTATGCAGGCCGGTCTGGCCTAGTAGGCGGGCTTTTTTTTATTATTTTTTGCTTTATTTATTTTTGTGTTGTTTTTTGTGTATTTAGAGTTTCTTTGTGAACATTTTTGTTTTAGGTAAAAAAATTACAAACTTTCTGTTAGGGCTTTTTTATTATTTTTTTTGCTTTATTTATTTTTGTGTTTTTTTGTGTATTTAGAGTTTCTTTGTGAACATTTTTGTTTTAGGTACAAAAAATTACAAACTTTCTGTTAGTGCCCGTAGTTTTCAAATTTGAATAGTTTAAATTTTGAATTATTTGAAATTAGTGTGAATCACTAGTTTGTGAATAACTTAACTTTAAAAATCAGTAAAGGCATGAAAGAATTTGTTTGCACATAAAATTTCTTCGCGTTTCAAATGCCAAAACACATAACTACCCTAACTATTACAGAGATTCCCCTCTCGGTGCGAAACACAGAAGAAAGTGATGATAGCTAGTGAAGCCGATCACATCCCAGATCTTTGGGTGTGAAACTTTTTCTTCGCGTGTATCCCTTTGCGCCGTAACCATGGAAAATCTTCATCATTTAACGGGATGCTCGGGTCAATATTCACTGTGAATGGAGCAATTTCATCAAACTTTTCATAATCTTCTGACTTGTCTGTCTTGTCATCCACTCCCACGATGTTTCTCTTCCCAGAAAGAACTATGTGCCGCTTTGGCTCATCGTACGATGCATTCACTTCCTTATCTTTTCTTTTTCTTGGCTTGGTAGACATGTCCTTCACATAGAAAACCTGTGCCACATCATTGGCTAGGACGAATGGTTCGTCTGCATACGCAAGATTGTTGAGATCCACTGTTGTCATTCCGTACTGTGGGTCTTCCGTTACCCCGCCTCGTGTCATATTGACCCATTTGCACCGAAACAAAGGGACCTTTAAACCACGTCGATAGTCAAGTTCCCATATGTCCTGCATATAACCATAATATGTTTCCTTTCCCGTCTTGGTTTCTGCATCAAAGCGGACACCACTGTTTTGGTTGGTGCTCTTCTTATCTTGGGCGATCGTGTAAAATGTATTACCATTTATCTCGTACCCTTTGAAAGTCATTATATTCGAAGATGGTAACTGGGACAACAAGTACAGGTCATCTTCAATAGAGGTGTCATGCATGGTACGTGTCTGCAACTAGCTGGCAAAACTCCTGGTTTGTTCACGTGTAATCCAGTCATCAGACCGCTCCGGGTGTTTGGAGCATAGCAAATTCTTGTGTTCATCCATATACGGAGCCACCAAGGCGGAATTCTGTAGAACTGTGTAGTGTGCTTCAGTGAGAGAATGTCCGTCCATACATATTATTTGTTCCCCTCCTAGCGTGCCTTTTCCATCCAGTCTGCCCTTATGCCGTGATTCAGGAACACCAATCGGCTTAAGGTCAGGAATAAAGTCAATACAAAACTCAACGACCTCCTCATTTTGATGGCCCTTGGAGATGCTTCCTTATGGCCTAGCACGGTTATGAACATATTTCTTTAAGACTCCCATGAACCTCTCAAAAGGGAACATATTGTGTAGAAATACAGGACCCAAAACATTAATCTCTTGGCACAGGTGAACTAGGACGTGTGTCATGATGTTGAAGAAGGATGGTGGGAATACCAACTCGAAACTGACAAGACATTGCACCAAATCATTCTGTAACCTTGGTATGATTTCTGGATCGATTACCTTCTGAGAGATTGCATTGAGAAATGCACATAGCTTCACAATGGCTAATCGAACATTTTCCGGTAGAAGCCCCCTCAATGCAACCGGAAGCAGTTGCGTCATAATCACATGGCAGTCATGAGACTTTAGGTTCTGGAACTTTTTC
This sequence comes from Triticum turgidum subsp. durum, assembly GCA_900231445.1. Taxonomy (NCBI): domain Eukaryota; kingdom Viridiplantae; phylum Streptophyta; class Magnoliopsida; order Poales; family Poaceae; genus Triticum; species Triticum turgidum. The sequence continues at coordinate 761,878,007 of LT934114.1, forward strand.
TCTGCCATGTTTATTATTCCCTTTATATTCGACGAGAAGCCAGACGGTACCTTAATACTGAGCAGGCATTCAAAGAAGATTTCCTTCTCTTCTTTGGTAAGAGCGTAGCTTGCATGACCCTGATGTATGCCGTCTTCTCTGTGCATACGTTGCTGGTCCTCCCGTGCCTCAGGTGTATCTTTTGTCTTCCCATACACGCCCAAGAAGCCAAGCAGGGTCACGCAAAGATTCTTCGTCACGTGCATCACGTCGATTGCGGAGCGGACCTCTAGGTCTTTCCAATATGGCAGGTCCCAAAATATAGATTTCTTCTTCCACATGGGTGCGCGTCCGTCAGCGTCCTTTGGAACAAATTGTCCGCCAGGACCCTTTCCAAATATCACCTTCAAATCCTTGACCATATCATGTACATCAACACCAGTACGGTGGCGAGGCTTCGTCCGGTGATCCGCCTCACCTTTGAAATGCTTGCCTTTCTTTCTTACGGGATGCCTGCTCGGAAGAAATCGACGATGTCCCAGGTACACATTCTTCTTACAACTATTCAAATATATACTATCGGTATCATCCAAACAGTGCATGCATCCGTGGTATCCCTTGTTTGTCTGTCCTGAAAGGTTACTGAGAGCAGGCCAATCATTGATGGTCACGAACAGCAATGCCTTTAGGTCAAATTCTTCCTGTTTGTGCTCATCCCATGCACGTGCACCTGTTCCATTCCACAGCTGTAAGAGTTTTTCAACTAATGGCCTTAGGTACACATCAATGTCGTTGCCGGGTTGTTTAGGGCCTTGGATGAGCACTGGCATCATAATGAACTTCCGCTTCATGCACAACCAAGGAGGAAGGTTATACAAACATAGAGTCACAGGCTAGGTGCTATGGTTGCTGCTCTGCTCCCCAAAAGGATTAATGCCATCTGCGCTTAGACCAAACCATACGCTCCTTGCGTCATCTGCAAACTCCTTCTCGTACTTTCTTTCGATTTTTCTCCACTGCGACCCGTCAGTGGGTAGTCTCAACTTTCCGTCTTTCTTACGGTCTTCTCTGTGCCATCGCATCGCCTTGGCATGCTCTTTGTTTTGGAACAAACGTTTCAACCGTGGTATTATAGGAGAATACCACATCACCTTGGTAGGAATCTTCTTCCTGGGGCGCTCGCCCTCGACATCACCATGCTCATCGCGGCTGATCTTATAGCGCAATGCACCACATACCGGGCAAGCCTTCAAATCCTCGTACTCACTGCGGTAGAGGATGCAATCATTAGGGCATGCATGTATCTTCTGCACCTCTAACCCTAGAGGGCAGACAGCCTTCTTTGCTTCGTACGTACTCTCGGGCAATTCGTTGTCCTTTGGAAGCATATCCTTTATCATTACCAGCAACTTTCCAAATCCCTTGTCAGATACACTATTCTCTGCCTTCCATTGCAGCAATTCCAGTGTGGTGCCTAGCTTTTTCTTGTCACCTACGCAATTCGGGTACAACAATTTTTTGTGATCCTCTAACATGCGCTGCAACTTCTTCTTCTCCAAATCACTTGCGCAGTTTCTCTTTGCATCGGCAATGGCCCAACCTAGATCATCAACGGGCTCATCTGATGCCTCTTCTTCAGCTTCTTCCCGCATTGCCGGCTCAGCTTCTTCCCGCATTACCGGCTCAGCTTCTTCCCTCATTGTTGTATCATCGTATTCAGGAAACCCATGGCCAGGATAGCTGTCGTCGTCCTCTTCTTCTTCATTGTCTTCCATCATAACCCCTCTTTCTCCGTGCTTGGTCCAAACATTATAGTGGGGCATGAAACTGGACTCAAACAGGTGGACGTGAATGGTTCTTGACGTAGAGTAATTGCGACCATTCTTACAGCCAGCACATGGACAAGGCATAAAACCATCCGCCCGCTTGTTTGCCTCAGCCGCAAGCAGAAAAGTATGCACGCCCTCAACGAACTGGGGAGAGCATCGGTCATGGTACATCCATTGCCGGCTCATCTTCATTACACAACACCGAATAGACCAAATTAATACAAGTTCATACATAAAGTTCATACAACACTTAAATGCAACAAAGAAATAACTCTCTAGCTAAAGCATTTAAATGCAACAACAAATGCGATCAAGATCGCAACTAAGGTAACAATTGATCCAACAGCATAATGATACCAAGCCTCACTATCGATGGCATATTTTCTAATCTTTCTAATCTTCAAGCGCATTTTCTCCTTCTTGATCTTGTGATCATCGACGACATCGGCAAAATGCAACTCCAATTCCATCTTCTCCCCCTCAATTCTTTTCAATTTTTCTTTCAAGTACTCGTTTTCTCTTTCAACTAAATTTAACCTCTCGACAATAGGGTCGGTTGGAATTTCTGGTTCACATACCTCCTAGATAAAAATATTTATGTCAACTTGATGGGCATAATTTGTCATAAACACGAAATGCAACAAATAGTTTTAAAAGAGAATATACCACATCCGAATCATAACAAGGACGAGGGCCGACGGGGACGGATATCAAAACCATGGCACTATGTATAACAAATAACGTACGGGTAAGATAATTATTATACGAGTAACTATATATCCAAATCACACAAACATCAATTTTTTATATAAAATTTCATGAACAAGAGACTCACCACAAGGTGGTGCCGGCGACGGGACGGTGCGGGCGATCGACGGTGGTTACGACGGAGATTTAGAAGGCACTAAGTAAACCACACCTACATATGCAAACTAAGTGTTATTTTAACCTCAAATTGCATATAAATCAAATACTAGCACATATATATATATTTCCTCCCAAATTACTAAACTCACAAATTAATAACTATATAAAGCATTGCAAGAGCTAATCTAGCAATGAGAGATGAAAGGACAAAGTTGCTAACCTTTGTGATCATTTGAATGGATGGGGGCCTTCAAATCTTGACAAATTTTGGGCAAAATGTGTGATGAGCTCGAGAGGAAGAGGGGAAGAACAGAGAGGAGAGGGGAAAGGGGAAGAACAGAGCGAGCTCGAGTGGACAAAGGGTTTATGTAGGACGACCTTTAGTACCGGTTCGTGCCACGAACCGGCACTAAAGGTGCTGGAAGGGCCCCACTCTGACAAGATCCTGCCACCACTCTCATTAGCACCGGTTCGTGGCATGATCCGGTGCTAAAGGTTCGCCACGAATCGGTACTAATGAGAGCGGCCCGGCTAGCCGTTGGAACCGGCACTAATGTATACATTTGTGCCGGCTCAAATACAAACCGGCACTAATGTGCTTCACGTTTGACCCTTTTTCTACTAGTGACTAGAGTCAATAATCTAATTCACATCGCCATGTGATTTAACACTAATATTCACATCTGTATGTGATTAATACCCATAGTTCACATCGTCATGTGATCAACACCCAAAGGGTTTACTAGAGTCAATAATGTAGTTCACATCGCTATGTGATTAACACCCAAAGAGTACTAAGGTATGATCATGTTTTGCTTGTGAGAGAAGCTTAATCAACGGGTCTGTCACATTCAGAGCCGTATGTATTTTGCAAATATTCTATGTCTTCAATGCTCTGCATGGAGCTACTCTAGCTTAATTGCGCCCACTTTCAATATGTATCCAGATTGAGACTTAGAGTCATCTGGATTAGTGTAAAAGTTTGCACCGATGTAACTTTTACAACAAACGCTTTTATCACCTCCATAATCGAGAAACATCTCCTTAGTCCTTACTAAGGATATTCTTGACCGCTGTCCAATGATCTATTATTAGATCAAAATTGTATTCCTTTGTCAAACTCAGAGCAAGGTATACAATAGGTCTGGTTCACAGCATAGCGTACTTTATAGAACCTATGACTGAGGCATAGGGAATGACTTTTCATTCTCTTTCTATTTTCTGCCATGGTCGGGTCTTGAGTCTTACTCAACTTCATACCTTTGCATCACAGGCAAGAACTCCTTCTTTGACTGTTCCATTTTGAACTATTTCAAAAATTTATCAAGGTATGTACTCATTGAAAAATCTTATCAAGCGTCTTGATCTATCTATATAGATCTTGATGCTCAATGTGTAAGAAGCTTCACCGAGGTCTTGCTTTGAAAAACTCTTATTCAAGTATCCTTTCATGCTATCCAGAATTTCGATATCATTTCCAATCAACAAGATGTCATTCACATATACTTATCAGAAATGTTGTAGTGCTCCCACTCACTTTCTTGTATATACAGGCTTCACCGCAAGTCTGTATAAAACTATATGCTTTGATCAACTTATCAAAGCGTATATTCCAACTCCGAGATGCTTGCACCAGTCCATAGATGGATTGCTGGAGCTTGCATATTTTGTTAGCACCTTTAGGATTGACAAAACCTTCTGGTTGCATCATATACAACTCTTCTTTAAGAAAACCATTAAGGAATGTAGTTTTGACATCCATTTGCCAGATTTCATAAAATGTGGCAATTGCTAACATGATTCAGACAGACTTAAGCATCGATACAAGTGAGAAAATCTCATCGTATTCAACACCTTGAACTTGTCGAAAACCTTTTGCAACAAGTCAAGCTTTAGTAGATAGTAACATTACTATCAATGTCCGTCTTCCTCTTGAAAATCCATTTATTTAACATGGCTTGCTGATCATTGAGCAAGTCAATCAAAGTCCATACTTTGTTCTCATAGATGGATCTCATCTCAGATTTTATGGCCTCTAGCCATTTTGCGGAATCTGGGCTCATCATCGCTTCCTCATAGTTCGTAGGTTCATCATGGTCAAGTAACATGACTTCCAGAATAGGATTACCGTATCACTCTGGTGCGGATCTTACTCTGGTAGACCTACGAGGTTCAGTTGAAACTTGATATGAAGTTTCATGATCAATATCATTAGCTTCCTCACTAGTTGGTGTAGTTGTCACAGGAACCGGTTCTTGTGATGAACTACTTTCCAATAAGGGAGCAGGTACAGTTACCTCATCAAGTTCTACTTTCCTCCCACTCACTTCTTTCGAGAGAAACTCCTTCTCTAGAAAGGATCCGAATTTAGCAACGAAAATCTTGCCCTCAGATCTGTGATAGAAGGTGTACCCAACAGTTTCTTTTGGGTATCCTATGAAGACACATTTCTCCGATTTGGGTTCGAGCTTATCTGGTTGAAGTTTCTTCACATAAGCATCACAGCCCCAAATTTAAGAAACGACAACTTTGGTTTCTTGCCAAACCACAGTTCATATGCTGTCGTCTCAACGGATTTAGATGGTGCCCTTTTAATGTGAATGCAGCTGTCTCTAATGCATAACCCTAAAACAATAGTGGTAAATCAGTAAGAGACATCATAGATCGCACCATATCCAATAAAGTGCGGTTACGACGTTCGGACACACCATAATGTTGTGGTGTTCCAGGTGGCGTGAGCTGTGAAACTATTCCACATTGTTTTAATTGAAGACCAAACTCGTAACTCAAATATTTGTCTCTGCGATCAAATCGCAGAAACTTTATTTTCTTGTTACGATAATTTTTCCACTTCACTCTGAAATTCTTTGAACCTTTCAACTATTTCAGACTTATGTTTCATCAAGTAGATATACCCATATCTGCTCAAATCATCTTGTGAAGGTCAGAAAATAACGATACTTGCCACGAGCATCAACACTCATTGGATTGCATACATCGGTATGTATTATTTCCAATAAGTCAGTAGCTTGTTCCATTGTTCCGGAGAACGGAGTTTTAGTCATCTTTCCCAAAAGGCACGGTTTGCAAGCATCAAATGATTCATAACCAAGTGATTCCGAAAATCCATGTTTATGGAGTTTCTTCATGCACTTTACACCGATATGACCCAAACGGCAGTGCCACAAATAAGTTGCACTATCACTATTAACTTTGCATCTTTTGGCATCAATATTATGAATATGTGTATCACTACGATCGTGATCCAACAAACTATTTTCATTGGGTGTATAACCATCGAAGGTCTTATTCATGTAGACAGAATAACAATTATTCTTTAACTTCAAATGAATAACTGTATCACAATAAACATGATCAAATCATATTCATGCTCAACGCAAACGCTAAATAATATTTATTTAGGTTTAACACTAATCTCGAAAATATAGGGAGTGTGTGATGATGATCATATCAATCTTCGAACTATTTCCAACACTCATCATCACTTCCCCTCAACTAGTCTCTGTTTATTATGTAACTCCTGTTTCGAGTTACTAATCTTAGCAACCGAACAAGTATTAAATACTCAGGGGTTACTATAAACACTAGTAAGGCACACATCAAACACATGTATATCAAATATACCCTTGTTCACTTTGCCATCCTTCTTATCCACCAAATATTTAGGGCATTTCCGCTTCTAGTGACCATTTCCTTTGCAGTGTAAGCACTCAGTTTCAGGCTATGGTCCAACTTTGGTCTTCTTCACGGGAGTGACAACTTGTTTGCCATTCTACTTGAAGTTTCCCTTTATTTTCCTTTGCCCTTTTCTTGAAACTAGTGGTCTTGTCAATCATCAACACTTGATGTTCTTTCTTGATTTCTACCTTCGTTGATTTCAACATCACGAAGAGCTTGGGAATCATTTTCGTCATCCCTTGCATTATAGTTCATCACGAAGTTCCACTAACTTGGTGTTGGTGACTAGAGAACTCTGCCAATCACTATCTTATCTGGAAGATTAACTCCCACTTGATTCAAGCGATTGAAGTACCCAGACAATCTGAGCACATGCTCACTAGTTGAGCGATTCTCCTCCATCTTTTAGCTATAGAACTTGTTGGAGACTTCATATCTCTCAACTCGGGTATTTTCTTGAAATATTAACTTCAATTCCTGGAACATCTCATATGGTCCATGACGTTCAAAACATCTTTGAAGTCCCGAATCTAAGCCGTTAAGCATGGTGCACTAAACTATCAAGTAGTCATCATATTGAGCTAGCCAAACGTTCATAACGTCTGCATCTGCTCCTAAAATAGGTCTGTCACCTAGCGGTGCATTAAGGACATAATTCTTCTGTGCAGCAATGAGGATAAACCTCAAATCACGGATCCAATCCGTATCATTGCTACTAACATCTTTCAATACAATTTTCTTTAGGAACATATTAAAATAAACATATGAAAGCAACAACGCAAGTTATTGATCTACAACATAATTTGCAAAATACTACCAGGACTAAGTTCATGATAAATTTAAGTTCAATTAATCATATTACTTAAGAACTCCCACTTAGATAGACATCTCTCTAGTCATCTAAGTGATTACGTTATCCAAATCAACTAAACCATGTCCGATCATCACGTGATATGGAGTAGTTTCAATGGTGAACATCACTATGTTGATCATATCTACTATATGATTCACGTTCGACCTTTCAGTCTCCGTGTTCCGAGGCCATATCTGTATATGCTAGGCTCGTCAAGTTTAACCTGAGTATTCCGTGTGTGCAACTGTTTTGCACCCGTTGTATTTGAATGTAGAGCCTATCACACCCGATCATCACGTGGTGTCTCAGCACGAAGAACTTTCGCAACGGTGCATACTCAGGGAGAACACTTCTTGATAATTACTGAGAGATCAACTTAAAATGCTACCATCAATAAAAGCAAGATAAGATGCATAAAGGATAAACATCACATACAATCAATATAAGTGATATGATATGGCCATCATCATCTTGTGCTTGTGATCTCCATCTCCGAAGCACCATCGTGATCACCATCGTCACCGGCGCGACACCTTGATCTCCATCGTAGCATCGTTGTTGTTACGCCATCTATTGCTTCTACGACTATCGCTGCCGCTTAGTGATAAAGTAAAGCAATTACATGGCGTTTGCATTTCATACAATAAAGCGACAACCATATGGCTCCTGCCAGTTGCCGATAACTTCGGTTACAAAACATGATCATCTCATACAATAAAATATAGCATCACGTCTTGACCATATCACATCACAACATGCCCTGCAAAAACAAGTTAGACATCCTCTACTTTGTTGTTGCAAATTTTACGTGGCTGCTACGGGCTAAGCAAGAACCGTTCTTACCTACGCATCAAAACCACAACGATAGTTCGTCAAGTTAGTGCTGTTTTAACCTTCGCAAGGACCGGGCGTAGCCACACTCGGTTCAACTAAAGTTGGAGAAACAGACACCCGCTAGTCACCTGTGTGCAAAGCACGGCGGTAAAACCAGTCTCGCGTAAGCGTACGCGTAATGTCGGTCCGGGCCGCTTCATCCAACAATACCGCCGAACCAAAGTATGACATGCTGGTAAGTAGTATGACTTGTATCGCCCACAACTCACTTGTGTTCTACTCGTGCATATAACATCAACGCATAAAACCTAGGCTCTGATGCCACTGTTGGGGAACGTAGTAATTTCAAAATTTTCCTACGCACACGCAAGATCATGGTGATGGCATAGCAACGAGAGGGGAGAGTATTGTCCACGTACCCTCGTAGACCGTAAGCGGAAGCGTTATGACATCGCGGTTGATGTAGTCGTACGTCTTCACGATCCGACCGATCCAAGTACCGAACGTACGGCACCTCCGAGTTCAGCACATGTTCAGCTCGATGACGATCCCCGAACTCCGATCCAGCAAAGTGTCGGGGATGCGCTCCGTCAGCACGACGGCGTGGTGACGATGATGATGCTCTACCGGCGCAGGGCTTCGCCTAAACTCTGCGACGATATGACCGAGGTGGAATATGGTGGAGGGGGGCACCGCACACGGCTAAGGAATGATCCGTAGATCAACTTGTGTGTCATGGGATGCCCCCCCTGCCCCCGTATATAAAGGAGCAAGGGGGAGGGGGCCGGCCAAGGGGAGGAGGCGCGCCCAAGGGGGAGAATCCTACTCCAAGTAGGATTCCCCCTCTTTCCTAGTCCAAGTAGGAGAGGGGAAGGAAGGGAAGGAGAAGGAGAAGGAAGGAGAGGGAGGAAAAGGAGGAAAGGGGGGCCGGCCCCCTAGTCCAATTCGGTTTGGGCTAGGGGGGGCGCGCGCCCTGCCTCCTCTCTTCCACCACTTGGCCCATGAGGCCCATTGCTTCTTCCTCGTATTCCCGTAACTCCCCGGTACCCCCGAAAATACCCGAATCACTCGGAACCTTTCCGAACTCCGAATATAGTCGTCCAATATATCGATCTTTACGTCTCGACCATTTCGAGACTCCTTGTCATGTCCCCGATCTCATCCGGGACTCCGAACTCCTTCGGTACATCAAAACTCATAAACTCATAATAAAACTGTCATCGAAACCTTAAGCGTGCGGACCCTACGGGTTCGAGAACTATGTAGACATGACCTAAAACTATTCTCGGTCAATAACCAATAGCGGAACCTGGATGTCCATATTGGCTCCTATATATTCTACGAAGATCTTTATCGGTCAAACTGCATAACAACATATGTTGTTCCCTTTGTCATCGGTATGTTACTTGCCCGAGATTCGATCGTCGGTATCCAATACCTAGTTCAATCTCATTACCGGCAAGTCTCTTTACTCGTTACGTAATGCATCATTCCGTAACTAACTCATTAGCTACATTGCTTGCAAGGCTTATAGTGATGTGCATTAACGAGAGGGCCCAGAGATACCTCTCCGACAATCGGAGTGACAAAACCTAATCTCGAAATACGCCAACCCAACATGTACCTTTGGAGACACCTGTAATACTCCTTTATAATCACCCAGTTACGTTGTGACGTTTGGTAGCACCCAAAGTGTTCCTCCGGTAAACGGGAGTTGCATAATCTCATAGTTACAGGAACATGTATAAGTCATGAAGAAAGCAATAGCAACATACTAAACGATCAAGTGCTAGGCTAACAGAATGGGTCATGTCAATCACATCATTCTCCTAATGATGTGATCCCGTTAATCAAATGACAACTCTTTTGTCCATGGCTAGGAAACTTAACCATCTTTGATTCAACGAGCTAGTCAAGTAGAGGCATACTAGTGACACTATGTTTGTCTATGTATTCACACATGTATTATGTTTCCGGTTAATACAATTCTAGCATGAATAATAAACATTTATCATGATATAAGGAAATAAATAATAACTTTATTATTACCCCTTGGGCATATTTCCTTCATTTAGTGTGTTTGTTCACTCATTTTGGCTCGTAACATTGAAACATCCAAAACATCTTACATTTATGAAGGGAGGCAGTAGTATGTATTAATAATGTGAAAAATATGTCGGTGCACATTAAAAACAATGTTCATTAGTGTGTTCAAACACGTTCGCACACCCCGTTCCCTCGGTCTGCCGCCAGCAAGGCCGGTGATTCCCTACCTCCCCGTTTGCTGCTCCTGCGGCGAGAGAGCGAGGAAAGCCCGGATCTAGGCCCCGGCGTGTAGATAGTAGTGTTACTGGTCTTGGTGGCGCCGTTGAGTGGGTGATGACGTGTCCGTTTTGAATAAGTGTGCAGGCGCTCGAACCCCTTCCCAACAAAGCTTTGGGCGGAGTTGGGGAGTGGATGTAGTTGTGTGTTCTCGAATTTGTTGACTCGGTGAGTCTTGGTGGTCAGGGCATGGTTGGTGTGGCGGAGGCAATGACCTGCTTGGTGAGTTTTTGTCCTGTGTCTTCTTCTTCGTCGCAGCGAGGTGGGCTCTAGCTTTGTTGTGGAGGTTCTGGGGTGGTGCCACGGTGCTACAGCGGTCGTTTGATCCGACTGCGTGTATAGGAGTTTCGATCGTTCACATCAGATCAGGGTTTGGCTAGTGATGGCCAGTTTGTCAGGGTGCTGGTCCTTTGGGCCTAAACTCGTTGACTTCCCGCTTGCCATGGAGGATCGAGTGTGGTGATGACGGCGGCGCGCCAGTGACTAATTCTGGTGAGATTAGGTGTGTGGCTCTTTAGGGTCCTTGTTGTGATTGTTTCCTTTGTGGAGTGCTGACTGTAATTGGCTGGGTTCTTCATGAATCTAAGAGACTTGCTCGCAAAAAAAGAGACAATCGTAAATCATAAAAGAGTTGATGTTCCCCAAAAATTAGGCTTTTCAATAAGAAGTATTTGTGTAACTCATAACAAATATTGATGTATTTTCTCGTAACAAAGAAAAAATAGTTTGGTCATATAAGTACCTAAATATAAAAGAAAATAGAAATTAAAAGTGAAAAAATGAAATATAATCAAGAAAGAAAACACAATCTCTTCTTCTAGTACTATCTCTACTATATGTACTTATAAAAGACGCCTATTCCATGGTATCTCTGTTTTTGGCCCAACTTGAAAACCATTTTAACCGCCTCACCTTTTATTTGACTTATCAAATGAAATTGCGCTTGATTTAATAAGGTAATAAGTCTTACAAAATAAATGATTACCAAATAAAATCCTAAAATTTATTTAGGTTCGTAAGTATGGTCAATTGTGATTAATATGGACCGTTAAATCACGAGCTAATTTACTAGAATGTTTATATCTCATTGCAACACATGGACAACCATATAAAAGAACAATAAAACTTGTGGTTTTTCTTGAACACAATACTGACATAGATGTTGATACATACGCACATACACTTACCATATGAACGCACGCACACACACACATCCTACCGATATGAGCACCTCTGAAACACTGAGCCGATACATTATCTTGAGATTTACAAACTCAATGGGGACGTATCCTCCCACTGAACGAACATCGCCAAAAACTTAAAATAAATTAAGGAAAATGCAAGTATCAGTGTCAAGTGTAGGAATCCTGGTGGTCTGGTCCCACCACAAAGAACCTAAGGGCAACTCCAAAACGGGGACACATTTCGTCCGCTCACATAGGCCTGGGTTCGTGTGGACAAAAACCATGGCTAACATGACAACACATTCATGTATTCTATCTATTTCGTGATCGTGGGGATCCAAATTCACCCTCAAATTTGGGCCGGGTTTGCACCCACATGGACAGGAGACGAATGTGTCGCGCATCCACGTGAGCCCAAAACCATCCAGAGTAGTCTGAGGGACGAAAAATATCCGGTTTTAATAATTGAAGGACTAGTTTTTTCTGGTTTTAATAGTTGAAGGACCATTTCTATACTGTCGATAAAGTTTAGGAACGAAAAATATACTTCTCCCTTATATATATTAAGAGCCGATCAAATCAGTCAAGCATGACAGACTAAAATATGTTCTCATGTTACCATCAAACAACAGACTGAGTTGGCAAACTGATCAAAACTTATATCCCGATTTATTTTAGTTATGCTCACATTTTTTGGATGAGAACTTACACCCTCTTTTAGTTTGATTGCTGTAAAAATTCAGGTTTGTGTTGTCTTTGCTTCGGTTGATCTGCAGCAGCATGGCAATGGCAACGGCATTGGCATGTCTGCTCTCTGGAGATCAGCACTCAGCAAGCTTGTCTGCTGTAGCTGCAAAATTCTATTATATGTTCATGATGCATGTCTCCATGATGCATGTTTAATCAACCATAATGTAATAGAACTAGGAATTGCATATACGTGACCGAAACTGACAATGCGCACGAAGATGCCATTGATTGATACTGGACAAAGAATCCATCCCAGGTTAGGCTGCTGTCGTTTTGGTAATCTTAGGTTAAATACTTGAGTGGATGAAATGGGGAGAAAGGTTAACGTGTGTTTGTCCACCTTTCTCTTCATCTCTGTTTGGAATTCAAACCGATTGAGTTTATGCTGTAGATTGACCCTGGATAAATAAACCTTCATTTCTTTTGCTGAACTCTTACACTCAAAATTTTATCATACATCAGTTTAGTAGCTGGGACAGTGGAAAGCAGTAAAATTCACTTTTAAGTTTTAACTGAAATACGTTCATGGCAACTTGGCCACTTGGTTCACAACTACACTTTCAACCATTACGGTCCTTTCCAACCATCAGCATTGCAGAGAAGACAACAACCATATTAAGAAAGCAAGTCAGATGCTATTTAACTGAATCTATTCATGGCAACTTAGCCACTTAGCAACAATTCATTTTCAGAACTACTATATAACAATTCCATATTTCCCTTAGGTCTAAGCAGCTTGCCACGACAGACATCTATCGGAGAGTGGATGGGATTCATCATCTGCAGAGAACACATGAATCATATTGCACTTTTTAATCTCAATCCAGCTTAGCCCAGGTTTCTTCTCAACAATACACGATGCGGTCGGGCACAGCTAGATATGTTCCACGGTTTTCTACAGTAGGTGTTAGTAATTGTGATGGCATATGCCGAAATTCTCAAGCTGATTTATTTTTACAGAAGAGCTAACTCTCAACTCTAACGCTAAAAGAAGATACTTGTTACAAAAGATAAGTTCTTGGATTTTAGGTTCACGTGCTAAACTCTCAAGCCAAGTTGATATAAACGTACGTGCTAAAGAAAGATTTATGTGATTCTGTTTTCAATGTTGCAGTCGTAATTCCTTTATGTTACAAGTGCTACATTGTTCTCTTATCGGTAGAACCGCCATGAGTTGATGTCGTCACCGACGAAACAGCTCATATCTCGGGCCAGGCAAAAACAAGCCCGGTGCTGAAAACCCAGGCCCGAGCCCTGCCCAAGCCTGAAAAAGCCCTACACACGCCGGTCGGCCCGGCTCGAATACGGCTAAATTCCTGTTTTCCGCAGGCGTCGGCTCGGCAGTCAACATCGCGATTGACATCGACATCGGGCCGCACTAGCCGGCACTGGCATCCGCGTCTTGTTCCGCGCAGGGCTCACCCAGAGCTGGTCCAAATCATTTGGGGCCCAGGACGATGTCAAATAACTATTTTTTGTACTGAACTTTTATACATATTCTAAACTAAGTGACCAAATTATAATTTTAATTAATACAATTTTATTACTCAGTCACATAAGAATATTTTCAAATAATATATTCATTACTACACAACTGTAATTAATATGAATCAAAGTTTTGGTTCTACAAAATTTAGATTACATGATTTTCCAAATTTATTTCTTGTTAAAAATTCCTTCAAATTAATTCTCTCATATTGAATAAACTATAGAGTGTATACAAATATATTTGATATATATATATATATATATGTGTGTGTGTGTGTGTGTGTGTGTGTGTGTGTGTGTGTGTGTGTGTCTGTGTGTGTGTGTTTCTTCATATATCTTTTAATATTATTGAATAACATGGTAGATATTTCTAAATCATCCATACATAGCATGCAATAAGTCTACTACAACGATCATGTCGTCCCACATATATTGTTCCTTGAGCTTCATCCAACAGTGCGTGTGCGTAAATGGCCGTCCCTCTATCATGTGATACATCATGGCAGCACGTACGGGCTACATTCTAAATATACTAAACCTGGCCAGGTTTACACTAGTAGAAAACAGAGCTTTAAAACCGGTTTGTAAGAGCCTTTAGTGCCGGTTATGGAACCGACACTAAAGTGTGGGCACTAAAGCCCCCCCCCCCCTTAGTACCGGTTCGGCACGAACCGACGCTAAAGTGCCACCACGTGGCGTGAGCTCGCGCCCTAGTATGGGGGACTAAAGGGTTTTTTTTTGAAAATTTTGGAAAAAAAATTTGATTTTTTTTCGATTTTTATTTTTTCTGAATTATTTGATGATTTAGTCTCTAATCACCTCTCTTAATTGCTCAAGTGTGGATCACTCATTCCAAATCATCTAACTTCCCGACCGATCACCCATCCCTCTCACTACTCCAGCCCGAGCACGCTTAACTTTCAGGTTCTATTCTCCTTCGTTTCCAAGTCTGCACTTGTTGTTTTCCTGACAATAGTAAGATGTCAATCCTATTAACCCTCAAGAGTTTAGCTTGAGCATGAAGTCACACATTTCACCGTTTGAGTTTGAAACTATTATTCTAAAAAAACAGTAATTATTTAGTAACGCTAATATTTCTTGAATAAGTTTGACCATAGTTTGACCATAGTTTGACCAAAATTCAAAAAATTGAAATAATTATTTAGTAACACTAATATTCTTGAATAATTATGTAGTAACATTAATACTTCTTGAATAAGTAGTTTGACCAAATTTAACCAAATGTTTTTTAAAAAACTGAAATTTGACCATATCTTTTTTTCCTTTTTGAATTTGAGGATTCTAAAAAATTTCAAACAGGCCGTTGGCGGTCTCCATCGGATGCGGATTTTCGTGCTGAATTTTTTGATTTTCGTTGATGATTGGTTTCACCAACGTCATTTGTAATTTGGATTCCTTGAAAATTTTGTGATATTATTTGGATATCTTGTTTTCTCCTCTTTTTGAGATATTATTTGGATTCCTTGAAAATTTTGTGGAACTGCCATTTGTAATTCTGGGTATGCTCGGTGGTAGGCTCCATGTGTGCATGTAGCTAGCGTTGTGCGGCATGATTTTTTTTTGTGAAATTGCATTCGGGCGGAAGGAAATTGGTTGCTTCCTTTTTCGTCGCTGCTGAGTTGCATGCGGTGGTCGGCCGTAGATTTCGGGCTGATGTGACTACGTGCATTAGGTTAGTGGTGATGTGCTATGCGCATGGGAACCGAAGATTTTTTCTTTCCTGCAAAAGAAAAAGATTTTTTTTGTTGACCAATGCATGCGGTTTGCTTTTTTGGTTGCATCTAAGCAGCCGCTCGGCCTGGTAGAGAAGTGAGCTTTGTGACTTTTAGTAGGGTTGTATGTTGTGGCAGGTGCTGGCGCACACTCTGCGGTAGGTTTTTTCCTAGCCGTTTTTCTTCCTTCCCTCTGTTTGCATTTATGAGCGTTAGTGGTATTGACACGTATGCATTGTTCTTGACTTGAATCTCTCAACAAATTATCCAAGTGATCTAAAAATTTATCATATTAGTAAAATATGTATTTTCGAATTTTGAAAAAAAATCAAATGTTTCTAGAAACTTTGAAGTTCCTGTCAATTAAAAGTTTGAAAACATAAATCTCTCAAACCAATGGTCCAACCAAACTGAAACTTTCCCAAATCAGTCATATATGTATTCTACAATTTATGAATTTCTTTTCAAATATTTCTAAAAAAACTGGAATTTCTATACAAGTTTCACCACAACACATTCAAAAGGACGCTGGGGCATGGCTGCTGAAAAGTTGGACACTGTGATTAGAATGATGAAGGTGCGAGAGATACAATTACTATGATGTAAGCTAGAAATGAATATACCGCGTTAAGGACGCAGGGGCATGGCTACTGAAAATTTGGACACTGTGATTAGAATGATGAAGGTGAGCAATACAATTACTATGATGTAAGCCATAAATAAATGTACCGCGTTTAATCTTGTTAGCAAAGTGTCAACGTGTACTTCCTGTCATCTCTAAAATGCATCATACATGGTGACAATAAATGTGCCTTTTTCAGTTTGCTTCTATGCATTACCTCCCTTTTTTTGAACACAACATTATCTACATATTCTGTTACTTTGAAATTCATTGCATACAACAAAAACATCACGTATCAATGGACACGGGATTGCACAACTACTACGTCCTTTAAGTCACAAAGGAAAGATTATTTATGGCAAAAGAGAAAGCACAAATCAAACAATGGCAATTCAACATGGCCCGTCAGCAGTTAGCTACACAGGAAAACGAGTTCACAAGGCAAACAATAATTCTAGCAAAAGTATGCAACAGCTTCATTGATGTATTACCACTCCACATGTATCCTCAGCGCCCATACAGTGAGGATCCTATTATCACATACACATGCGCGCACCCTCCTGTCGGACGTGTCCAAGAATTTGCAAAATCACTGTACCACTTTCTCACAGGTACCAATCCTGCAGGAGGTATACTACTATACCAGGATGATCTAATGCATCAGCAACTGCTTCTAGCTTATTTATGTAGTGTGTTTGTGTTTCTATAAACAGTTCTTCTAGCTTATTTATGTAGTGTGTTTGTGTTTCTATAAACAGTTCTCTGCCTACAGTGAACTGTATGTACTTTGAATAACTGCAGTGTGTCACTTTTAATTTGTATCTTTGTATCCCAATATTTACAAAATTTCAATAGCTTCATATGTTCGGTTTCTTTAATACTTCTATATATTATTCTGAGATTAAATGAGTATGCACCAATCCAAATTTTGAATCAACAGATTGCATATTTGCGAGTGATCACCGAGCGCGGCGTGCCGCCGTGCGGGTTAGGCTAGTATGCATACTAGGCCCGTAAGGGTTCTTTTTTCTGGTTTTTTTGAATTTTTTTTACCGCTGTTGTAAAAATGACATGTGTGCTGTTGGTGGAATAGTCTGGACATATCATTGGTTTTGGTGTCCACCGCTTTGACTGTCTCCTGCCGCTTTGACTGCTTGGGGATGTGTTGATTCTGGTTTTCACCAAGTGTCTCCTTGTTTGCCACGTATCAGTTTTGTAGCACGTTCTGATTTCTCGGTTTGCCACGTTAGAGTTTCTAGGTCGGTTCCTTTCGACAGCAGGTTTTCTAGGCTCTTCCAATGGCCTGCGTGTGTGTTTTCTCTTCCTCTTTCCTTACTGTTTTCTACACACGTGGATCACCATCTAGAAGACTCCCCTGAAGTCTCGATCTTCACCGCATACGCAGGCCACTGCTCCACCGCCGTATGGGCCTATAAAGAGGCTCTCTTCCTCCCCTGTACTTTCCTACGTCGCCTCCTCCTAGCCCTCCCCGTCCGACCGCTGAGATTCCATCTCACCTCCCGGCGCTGTTCCTATCCCCATCTCCTCTCCGCGTGACCCAGATGAGGAATCAACGATGAAGGCATGCGGGAAGCGCGCATGGAGGGCACTGCCAAGGCGGCGGCGCTGGGCGTGGAAGCTACCTCTACCGACAACAACACGAATCATCAAGCGGCCGCAGCGCTGCCGTCTCAGCTGTCGACGTCCTCTTCTGCGCCCCGGCCACGGAGGACTGCCACAACTGCTGTGGATTCTCATCGTCCGTGCAGTGCAAGGACGGGGATCGTCCTCTTTGTGCAAGGGCAGCACATCGGGAGCCGGCAAGCCACAACAACTAGCTTGCCTCACCCCTCCTCGTCGACGCCCTTCTATCTGAGCCTGTTGAACGCCGCGGTCATCTACTACATGGGAAGAGCTGCGACATGCTGCTTCACCTCTAATGGCTTTTTGCACCGGTACTTACCCTTCTTTTGTTGCATCAGCATCACTCCCTTCCTGTTCCTGGTCTTGCAATGATCAGATTAACGCAGCAGGGTAGATACATATTGCGAACTGCTTCTACTACCTCGACAGAGTCAGGTTTTTGGTCCCTTTTTTTCTAGAATACAGAGTTTTACCACTCAAGCTCTGAATGTCTGATACTCATATGTGGTAATGTGATTTTTTAGGGTCCCCTTTTACCACTCAAGTTCTGAATGTCTGATACTCATATGTGGTAATGTGAATATGTTGACCATCATCATCATGTATCAAAATGAACAGCTATAACGCCCTCAAGTTTGCTAATATATGTGTTCTCCATTCATTTCATTGAGAAGATCCAATGGCCGTGAACAATTTTTTTAAAAGAAATGATTATATTAACTTCGATCGCTAGCAGCTGCCATTCATGAGTGTTATTTGCATTGGCTTTTTACCGTTCTTGCTATTTATTCTTTGATCCAGGTCAAAAGACTGCAGGCATGCAGAATATATCTCTGAAGGACCTTGCCATGACTATTATTGTTCGACCGTGCATGTGTGAACTCCTAGGATATGGGAATTTGGAAGCCAGGAAACATGGGCACTATTTCAGCTGGATTTTGTTGTAGTAGATCGCCAGGTTAGGCTGAACAAAGGGCAAGTATTTTATAGTGTTTTGCCTTCTGTGAAAAGTTGGTGATCTGAAATACTGAACAAGTTTGTTACTTTGACAGAATAGACAAAGAACATGCTGAAAGAGGGCTCCATCTATCGAATCTGAAATTCTGATGTTCGATTATGTTTGCTTCTTGTGTTTACGGCGATTGGTTTACTTGTTTGGATAGGGAGGGAAAAGGAGTTAAGAGACAAAGAGAAGGCTCAGCAGTCAGCACCTCTATTTGCATGTCAAATCTGAAGTAGAGAGCTGCATCAAGTATCTGAAGGAGAAGACAGAGAAGGATCCCTACAGGAGTACACTGAAATACCCACATTGAACCCTCAAGCTGAGATGATCACTTTGTCATTAGTTAGATTGTTCATGTTAATCTTTTATATACAATAGTTACTTTTTTATTAATTTTACCTCAAGTTAATTGTAGTTTATTCAAATTAGAAGGTCAATAAATATTAAAAACTAAGTTCAAAACTGTAAATTTCAATGTGAAGTACATTTCAGTGGATTTACTAAGCTAGGCAGGGGCTCTCATTCCAAACGGTGACTGAGTGAAGGACCAGAAACTTTTCCGGTCACTAAATGTTCTTTTGTTAATACTATCTACCAGTATATTGTGCTAAAGGCCAACAAAAGAAACTAAGTACACAGTGGTTGTGCGTCCCTAGATGGATAGATAGTAGTTTTTTTGCATTATATTGAGAAATGGAATCTCTGTTGGCTGGAATATGCAACGTAATAGCGTATACGATACCACCAACTCAAATAAATTTTGCATTAAGCGTCATGTCTATCAACTCAAATAAATTTTGCATTAAGCATCATGTCTTCTCTGTAGCAATCTCAATTTGTCATCTTGTGCTTATTTGCTTGAAAACAGTAAATTTGTAATGCTATTTGAAGAAACAGACTGCCATGGGAAGGTAAACAAATTTGCCATGGTCTACATAGTAGGGTCATGGCAAAGTCACTACCTAAATATCATGGGAAAGTTGCCATGGTCTACATGGTAGGGTCATGGCAAGGTCACTACCTAATATGACATGTTTGAGTGTGTAAACAACTTCTATGAATTTTGCCATGTCAATGTTTCAAACATGTGCCGTGTTACTTTACAAATATTTCATGTCGGCAAATGCACATCTCCCTAAAAATGCAACATTTGAGTAGACAAAAAATTCTGAATTTTTGCATAGGATTTTTTAAAAAAATTAGCGCGTCATCTTACAAAAATTACCACATTATTTAGAACATTTCTTTAATTTTGATATGGCCTACCACTAACATTTTCAGAATTTTGCCATGTGTATAAGAAATCAGGGATACACATGGCAAACTTTAACCAATTTGTCCTATGAAAATTTGCCATTCATCGGTGAAGCTCCACATCGGGCATGTATGAATGGAAACAAACAAAGTTTACTAGGATTTGCGACGGCGGATGAGTAGACACTGGACCACATACACAATAGAAGGATTGCTAAAAAATTGCTATGTGCGGGACGCTGGATGGCAAATGAAAATAAAAGGAAGCACATAAGACGGGACGAGGAGGGAAACCTTGTAGTGTTGGGGCATCTGGCTGTTCCCAAGGCCCTTGCGCTTGGTGTGGTGTGGTCGCCGCTATGGCACCCGTGACGCTCCGACCAGTGCGCACATGAACGAGTCGCTGCCGCCACCTGAGGATATATGGTGGCTGTTCCTAGCGAGGACCAACAGCAGCTCCCGCCACGGCGCAAGCTGACCAACCGGCTGTGCTTGCTCGGCCCTAAATTTCCGATTATGACGTCCAGGATAGCGGCGTGGCTCGGCGTCCACCCTCAGTTCCCGGCCTCGGTCATGTCGGAGTGTGGTCGCCTCGGTCATGTCGGAGTGTGGTCGCCGATTCGTCGCCTCATCAGTACAAGGACCCGGAGGGCGACCACGTGCTCCTCTGCGAGGTCAAGAACAAGGCGGTTTTGATATTCTTCGACGAGGACCACCTTGCGCAGGCGCGCGCTGCCAGCCGCTGATGCCGAGCGGCCTACACGCGCCTAGCCCTGCCGCCGCACGTCGAGTCGACACCAGCCATGGCTGCCACTGGTCCCCTTCGTGGCCGCGTTGTCGCTTTCAGAGGAAGGTGGACGAGTTGCGCGTAGCTTGAGCAGGTCGGGCTCTGGGGGATTCGTGCTGCGGTGGCCGACGCGAGTAGATCGGTGTTGCCGCCACATCTCCTCTGACTCTCTGTCACTGGAATGGATAAGAGTAGAGGTTGGGCGAATGGGTGAAGGGGTCGCTAACGTTTTCACAGGCTAATGTGTCAACAAGCATGCATCAAACTCGTAGACCACCTACGCATGTAACAACTAGATGTACATTTTCCTTATATAAATTACTTTACCCCCAACCAAGTCTTGGGACGACTTACAAATTTTACAAAAGAAACTAAATAGCTATTTTATCAATGTGGCGCGGCGTGCCGCCACGCACTACCCGCTAGTAATGTATAGAACAATATGGAGTGAATGAATGGTCCATACAACAAGTTGAACAAGAAGAAACAAAAGTTACGATCTCCTCGCTGCTGCGCGCAATGGCCACCTTGCCTCCAGCATATCAACCGTGTGATAAAACTTGGCAACGGTTGTCTAAATGGCGTACCATTGATAGGATAACGACTTCATATTGCGATCATGGATGATGTGTATGCCGTAGGGCACGATGTGCTCTCGCGCGTGAAACAAATAATCCACACTTTGCCGGAAGCTCCCCGTTATGCTCCTGCCTATGAAATCTATGGATACGGCCAACTTTGCACTGCACAACGACTCATCCTACATGGTCGAGTACCTAGCCATCCTTCGGACTCTAAAAAAGTGACATGGCGCTCAAAATTAAGCTCAATGACGTTTGACC
>LT934114.1:761915196-761928679 GCA_900231445.1 Triticum turgidum subsp. durum
CACCTCACTCCGCCCGCGCGAGGAAGCGCCCTGTGCTGATTAACATGATTAAAAACATTTCTGGGGGTGATTAACATGATTATAGTGCGATAAACATAACAGGACATGCATGGTATACCTAGATAATTTAGCAACAAATGTGTAGCTGGTCCAGTATTTCTTGATTTTCGTTATTGCTTTAAGGCTGTCTGGAACTCAAAAGAGCTTTTGAAGTGATGGTAAACCAATACCTCAAGTACCATTGTTGAGTAGAATTTACTAACTCAACTGTTAAGCAGAATGTGTTTTATTGGGTTATGAACCTGACATGTTTCTTCTTCATGCTGAAACCAAAATGATGCTTATGGGGAAGGACCATATGATTCAGGCAAGAGTGGTCTGGGAATAGCACACTCAAAGAAGACAATGAAGAACGAAATGAAGTGGATTCATGGTTTAGTAAATGATCAACATACAGAAGGGCTTACGAGATGACACACCCAAATCCGTAGAACGGCGAGCGTCCGCATTAAGGTCACGCACATTCCAACAAAGGATATTAATATTATTTCTATCCATAGAATGCTCGACCGAAACGACCAAAAGACCAAGACTCTACACTGCAATGTCTTCCAATGGAGCAGGCACAGTTATCTTGAATAATTTGGCCAACACTTTATTTCCTCAAAAGACAGTTCCTTTTGGAACATTAACTTGAGCTTCTCCAATGCCTCCTTCCACATAGGGATGTCCGTTGTGGTCAACCCCACCCTCTTGGCCATCACTACTTGGGCTCGCCGCTCAGCAGAAAGACCAGCAAGCTGTTGTGGCAATGCTGACCACATCTCTCTTGCTGCACATTTGGCAGAGGGAGAAGTGGAGGCACGATTTCTTTTAGTGCGCGCTTGGAAAATGCAGCGAGAGCTTGTGAATTTGAGCTTGACACACGGCCCCGCGGCGCAGACGAACCAGAATTCCTTTTGCTTTTATTCTGGCCACTATTCTGAGTGCCAACCGGGGTCAAGACTGCATTTTGCACCCGAGAAGGAGACCCTCGTAAAGGACTCAACTGGCCGGCCGAAACTTGGTGCAGCTGGCGGCCTCTCTGTCTCGGAAGAGGTGCTGTTTTCTGGCCCAGTCAACCCTACACGAGGCCCATAATGTATGGGTGATCCCTGTAGCTCAGTTAGGACTACGTGGGCCTCATCCCTGACCTTTCCCATCCCCTCCTGATGGGGCCCTTTCTGTAGCATATCTGATTGAACAACGATCATACCCCTCTCACTGAACTAAACTCTAGATGCTTCCCCCAATAAAGCAGCATCGGTCGCCGAGAAAAACGCATCGGCATCCGCTCTTTGAACGTTGTAACAAGGATCATCAAACGGGCGCGAGATCTCCTCAGGACGGTACGCCGCCGTCCACTGGGAATGGCCAGCGGTCGGGGCCACTAGAGGCACAGTAATTATAGGCGGTAGGCACCAGCTCCACCGAGGGAAATTACTACGCGACCCTTGATTACTTCTGGAGAGTCGGGAAGGATGTTTTCCATCAGTTTCCACCGTCACGATCGAGAAAGGGAAACGTCTAGTCCCTCGCGCTGAGTCCGGCGAGACACTAATGCCCAGATCACTCCTGCCATCTGAGCGGGAGGTAACCGGCGGCAGAGAGAAATCTTCGACCGAATGCAGGTGGACGGTGACCTTAGTACTCCCTCCGTTCCATAATATAGTGCCTATAGATTTTTGCAGAAGTCAAACATTACAAACTTTGACCATATTTATAGAAAAAAGTAGATACATCTAGAATACCAAATGTACATCATTGGATACATCGTGAGTTATATTTTCAGAATGTACATGTTTGATATTCTAGATGTAGACAATTTTCTTTATACATTTGGTCAAAGTTAGCAAAGTTTGACTTTCATAAAAATCTATAGGCACTACATTGTGGAATGGAGGGAGTACTGAAGGGTGTCAATCTTCTCGCAACAACCTATTCTGGCATGCGTTGCGGCATACGCAGGGTCACCTGCCCAAGCTCATCTTCCACTGGTTCAACAAAGCGAGCATATCTGAATTTCAGGACCTTGTACGGATCATCAGTCCAATGCTTCAAGATTTTCCCCTGGAGGCAAATTCTGGATGGATGGACTCAATCTAACAAGATGGAGACAAAATTTCTGCCCCATTGCCCCAGCACCAAGCATGATCCGGCATACTGACTAGGCTGATCACACACCTGTATTGAAGAACCCCGACTGGTAGCTTGAGCTTGACGATTCCAGTTGTTGAACAGCAAATGAACATTTGCCACTTTGATGTCTCCTCTATTCATCACCACAGGTTTGTTCTCACTGAATCAAACATAACCAAGAAACCGTGAAAGCATCCCTATGCAGTCCTCTTTCTCTGACGAGGACCTGGTATACCATCTCTCTGGACATGTAGGGTCGATTCCCACTCACCGTAATGACCAAGGCGCGCTCATCCCCGGCGTAAAGGACAGATAGCAACGTCCCTGTCCGGCCTCAAATCAGGATGACCAGTGGGACATTCCGTTTTGAAGTCGAACATTTGAAATGAGGACATCACGAGTCACGACAGGACAATTGATGCCCAGCCCCGATACCGTAATGAAGCGCACCAACCGGAGGGGGGCCAGGAGGTGGTGGAGACAGCCTCCCTGGGCCATCTCGCTCCCCAGAACGACCATCAAACAATCGAGCTCCTGGGCGCCGCCGACGCATCACAGAGTAAACACAACCTAGCGGCGCATGAACTGCAGCCCTGGACGACTGTTGTTGCACCATCCGCACAGCGTCGGAACCAGTCCTGGTGCCCTGGCCTGAGCGCTCTAACTGAGCATAGGTGCCAGCACCCAGCATCAGCACGCTGATATCCCGGATCCTTCCACTCCGCGGGAGGAGAGCGCTGTGAAACAACCTGAGAAGAAGTTGTTGCCAGCGACTAGGTCTAAAGTTTGTCTGGTATCCTCCTCCAACTTAGAACGACCAGTCATCCTCCGCTGCCTATCAGATTCGGCGGCAGTCGACGTAGGACTGTAAGGCCTCGCACTCGTGCTTCCTGTGCCCAGATTCCCGACACTTAAAACACCTCAGACTCGGAGGGTTGGTGCAATCCACTGCGCGATGCAACTCAGAGAAGCATTTGAAATATAGACCGTGGAGGTCCTCTCGGACTGGCCGGCTGGGTGATCCCTGGTCGGGAAAGGACGGGGCGGGGGTGACCGTTCCTTGGGCGAGCCCCGACCACCTCGCTTGTTCCTCACTTCAATCCATCCGCCCTCCTGCTCCTCCGTCGAGCTTTCGATCGGAGAGGACCGGATTTGGAGCGACCACGATCGAAAAAAGCTTCCAGTCACCACGCGTCCGCCTTGAAGAGAATCCATCCAGATCAATGACGGCCCTCTTACCTTCAGTGTCAGACTCCGAAGCAACCACGGCAGCCAGAGAACACCTACGAGACTCCATCGAATCTGGGCTGGAGAGGACCAAGTCCTTGGCCGCCGAACCGAGCACAACCGTCGCAAAGTCGTAGAATTCCTCCTCAGAGAAGGAAGATGGGGCTTGGGAGGGAGGACTGGGGAGCCATGTGGAGAGAGGTGGCGGCGGGTGCCGAAGTGGCGACCGCCGGTTGGCTTGGAAGGGGCTGGGAGCGGAGAGTCGTCTCTAGTTGTGTATCAACTCGCTAGGTTTCCTTCACAGCACCCCCATGTAGTATTAGCAAGCCTAGTTGTATTACACTTCCATGCAGATCAGGAAAGGAGTACCATCATCATTTGTCTGAAGCCTATCTTGCATTTTGTTGCCGCGCCCGTATATTTTTACTATAAAATAATTGGCACATCTGTAAATATATGAAAGCATCCAACGTGAAGGTTGTGTTCGCATAAAGTGGCATAGAGTGGTGAATTTTGGATTATAGACTAAATGTGGGAGTATTATGGTTAATTGCCTCGCAATTTCGAGAGAATTTGTGAACACTATGGTTGCTTAGGAAATGCTCCCACCGTCGGGTGCTACATACATCCATTTGAGCGACAAGTAATTCCGGACAGAGGTAATATATGAAACCAAGCCATACATTGGTTAGAGAACATAGCATTATTTTGGGTCGAAGAGAGTGGGAGACAAACATCCACAACTGCCATAGTCAGGCAACAATCCTAATGACTCATCCCATGCACAAATACACAGTATAGCAGATTTTATAAATAGCGAAGCCAGATAGAAGCAATTCAGTTATATTATCTTCCAGTGTATAGATGCCAAGCAATCAGATTCACAATCAGTTTAAAGGTAGATTGATCAAAGAAATGTGAAAGTGAATGAACCAGAACAGTTGCACCACGACGATTCCTAAGTTGCGCTTGTAGTTACGAATTGCAAGAGCAGATCCATGGCTAGAGAGCAGGGCATGCAAATATTTAGGCTAGAATTTTCCAGAACGAACACACCAAAAGCCAAAAACCATGGTCCAAGAACTGCCCCAACAAACTGATCAGAATCCAACACTTTAATTTATATAGGACCTTCAAATACGTGAGACAAAGAAAACATCATTAGTTAGGAGTCTGAACAAAATAGAATCAGGTTGGATAAAGGGTCGTAAAGGGAAGAAAAATGAGCAAATAAGCCCAGAAGCATAGTCGCGGAGGCTAACATAAGCATGGAACAAATGTGTTATTCAACAATATCCGAGCGTTAAGTGTAATGTCATAAATTACATAACCAATAAACAAATATTTATATGCCAAAATAGTTGTTTGAATACATAGATACCCAGTCCTGATGCTAGATTATGCACTTTATATCCTAATGGTTTATGGGAAGAAGGAATTAAATAAGGCTTGAAGATTATCATCATTTGGCTGTGGCACTTTAATTCCAGATGTTCTTGAATAGCAGAATGCATGATCAACATATGTCATTTTTCATGATTCATAGATCAGGTATGTATATTCTGTCCGTTCCAACTCAACTTAGACTAATGAGTTTTTTTATTTTTTTGGCTCGAACGATTTTAGAGTGTTGATAGTAATAGTATAGGGAAGAACAAAGCCAAGAAGAGTTATGTAGTCTTACAAAGTATCCAAGGCTTACCAAAGAAACCAATCTTCACCTAATTAGCTTCTAAAGTGTATTTGCATTGTCACCCTCCTGCAGTAAATAATTTCAGCAGTTCATCTAACAAAAATAGGAGAGCTAATCCAGAGGCATGAACAGCTAATAGTGAAAAATTAATTAATATTTCTAATAACTGAACGGAGTATTTCCCCAGTGCAAAACAGCGGTAGCATTGAAGCAATCTATTTTCCAAGGAAAACAATAGACTATATACTAATATGCTGAGGACACTACGGATCTACATGTGGCTTGGATTTAATAGCTTATCAATTTCACAAAGCATGTTAATCAGCTTGCAAGAATTTTGACACGAAGTCTTTTGTTGTACAGAACATATGAATACATCAGACTTAGTGCTCTGCCAAAGGGAGGAAGGTTTAGACAAAGAAAAGAATACACAATAAATGGAACCGAACAAAATTGTAACCTGGGGGTTTCAAATATAACCTGGGGATCAAAGCATAGCATGCATTGGATTTGAATCGAGAGATGGTCTCATCCTCTAAGCATCCACACTTTCAGAACTACATAAAGCACTTTAAGAAAAGTGAATATGAAACGATAAATAATTAAATTTCGATCTCTATGGAACATGAAAATGCTATCCAACTATTCTTTGCCTAAAAGCAGAGCAATGGTAAACTCCTAGACCCGAAACTACATTAATCAAGGGATAACAACATTTACATGTCCAAACAAAGTGTGTCACTGATGGGCTATAGGTTGTGCATAATTGTATATAATTTAAGAAAATCCACTCATCAATATGATTATTCACTCTGTTAACCTGAATGACTTTATTACGGGTGACACAATATACAATGGGTTAGAATTAAGAAATCAAGTGCTTACCTCAGATAGAAATTTCTCATGCTCTATATCATGCTTTGACAGCTTTCTCTCAAGCATGAGCTTCTTTTCCACCACTACTTGATATGAAGGGAAGCATTTTTTTAATATAAAATTCCCCACAGTAAAGATATCAACAATAGTGATCAGTCAAATAAAAATCAATAATCAACATAATATTTGAGTTGACGTCAAGCTGATAATACCAAGCTATGAGCTACATCAAAATTTAATTGTCGCACAAGATATAGTTTAGGGCGTTGGTACCTAGCATACATGTTCTATGCATTGGTATTTTTCACTTGTCAGCCAAAGTGAAGCATAACAGACCTTGGGGCTACACATTTCTCTTCATCTTCCCTATAACAAATGTCCCTAAATAACATTAGGAATACACCGTTGCTACTGTGGTGGCATAAAGTCAGATTAGCCAAGTACCAACTAAAGACTCCCACTGTTGGTTAATGTCTTTGCCAAAAAAAAAAACTTTGCAAACTGCATTGACTCCCTGCAAAAGCATAGAGAAACTCATCTCGGTTCTTTGCAGGCGAAAAGATAAGACACATGTAGTCTACAAAGAAAATAACCGATTGCTGGATAGCAAGGATATTCCTAAATTCATGTGTAATCCTGTATAAAATAAGTTATGTGCCAGCATTGTGGCAGGCAACGTGATTAATCATGTCAAAGAAGAGGCTGTCTGAACGAAAGTGCTATTGTGAGCTCGAGCTCACAGGCACCCTTTGCTACAGTACAAACAAAAAATATATTTAAAAAGTTCAAAAAAATCTGAATTTTTTTGGCATCAAACATTGATATATTTTTCACATGCGTACACATTTTCATGACAAAATGACATTCATGCAGGTCTCAGCAAAAAAAACAAAATCGATGCTCCAAAATGCTTCCAAAAACAGCTTTTTTGGAGCATGATTTTGTTTTTTTGCTGACACCTCCACAAATGTCATTTCATCACGAAAATTGGCACGCATGTAGAAAAAACATCAAAGTTTCTTGACAAAAAAGTTCAGATTTTTTTGAATTTTTTTACTATTTTTTCGGATTTTACTGTTCATCCGGGATCACTGGTGCCCGGGATCAATTCCTCCGCGTCCCTGTCTGAAGTACTTTGCTGCAACCATCTTGTTCAATCAACCATGCGAACATACGCAGTGGAGGAGCGGAGATACAGAGGGCATGAGCCACCACGTCTTTGTAATCTGATTGTTTTAGGGCTCCTCAAGTGTTAATCAGAGCTTCAAATCAACTACTCGCAGATTAAACAGATCTCATTTTCAAATCATCCCAAGGTAGTATGAGGGAATGAGGTGTGGGAAAGTTGTAGCGGAATACCTCTGGCCTCTGGGTACCTACTGGAACAAAATCGCTAAGTGCTGTCGAGCGGGATCCGTAGCCTTGGACAATCACTGGATCTGGAACGGGGGGACAAGCGAGACGATTGGGTGAGTCAGAAGGAGGTGGGAGGGAGGGTGACCTTGCAGGTGCCACGTTGGGGTCGGGCGGTGGCGACGATTCCTGGCTACTATGTCGTTGCAGCTGCGGCGTCGCTGGGGGCGGGAGCTCGACCGCCACGGATACCTAGCAAAGGAGGTGAGGCGGCGCGGGGAGGGCGTCGACTGAAGGGAGGAAAGGGGTGGCTGTTCGATGGTTGTTTTGCCTCGTGACGTTAAAATGGGCTTCGTGCGAGACTGAGGGCCCAACTAACCACAGGCCCCCAATTTTGCCGTGGGAGCAGCTGCCCATTCGAGTTGGCGAAAGTACTGTGCTAGAGTTTGATCGGACGGCCGAAGACGTCCAAAACAGTAGATCCGATGGTCGTGGCGCTGATGGCCTGAGAAGGCTGGATTGGTGCACAGTTTTAATGTTTCTAAATGTTTTGTCCTGTAAAATGGTTGAAGCGTTCCTACTCTCAAACAGAAAAAGCCGCGTGGTATTTATTGATAAGAGGTGGCGGCCGATTGTTTATAGGATGCATACGCTCATAGGAAACATACGACATAATTAAGACCATTAATTCTCACCTCAACCCTTCCCAACTCTGGCAAGAAACCACCATCGACGCTATTTTCTTTATTTCTCCCCGAGCAGCCAGGAAATCTTTGATAGTACGGCGCCTCAACGTCGTTGGATTGTTCCGAGAAAAAAACCCTGAAAGAACTTCAGGTGTTGCATCACCGGTGCGTCGTCTCTGAATGCTTCTGTCGCTACTACTAGGTGCGATCTCCCAGGGAGGCATTTTGATGTCAACTTTATATCTCCTAATTCGCCTCTATTTCTACGGCTGACTGACTGCGGCATTCTGAATTTGCATCCTCTGTTATGAGTTTAATGACTTCAGAATTACCTTGATTTTGAATTTATTTTTAAGAAAACAGTTAGATATCATTCTCCTTATTGAGCTGACCAAAAACATGAATAAAGTTGGTGAAGATTTGATGTCAACTTTATAACAAAATAAAATAAAAACAATCCCTGTTTAACATACAAATAAAAAGTTGTTCAGTGTAAACCAAGCAAAGAACAAAATAGTTTAAGTTACTTTGGCACATAGCTTGGGTTATCACTGACTAAGAATTCAGAGTAAGATGTAGTAGTAGGGATCCTCCTTTGTATCACTAAAGAAAGAGCAGAATGAGAAGTTTCCTCTTGCACGAGCTCCGGTGAAGATTTGAAGTCATGCATGACCGACATGTGCTACGCTGTGTCATGACTGTTCGGTAGGTGCTACCACGGTAGATCTTTCAGAGACTTCAAGATGTGTCGGTTGGTAGTACTTGGCGGCATGGTGCTGCGATGTACCGGTGGCGACTGCAACGTGCTCAGTAGTTTGTGCGCATGGAGGTGGTGCCGTTGGACGCCGTGGTGACGTCGACATATGGCCGGACTGGCAAGGATGATGCGAATCTCTTTTCTGAAGATTGGTTAGCGGTTCGATGATGATGACGGCTTCTAAAACATGTGCATGCGGTGTATGATTTAGCTTTGCTGCACCAGCTATAAGTTTCGATATGTTATGCGGATGGATCGACGACGACACCGGTTTTAGATATAGGGAGTGATAGCACTTCACATTATCGATTTTGTAGGTGTGAGTGGTGGCTTCGGGTGGCTTGATGTATGTTCTTGTGAGACCTTTGTTGAATTATTAATAAAGATTACTGTATACAACGATTGATGCAGAGGCAGGGGGTTTTAACCTCCTTTTTAGAAAAAAAAAAGTTAGATGACTAATAAATATACAACTCTCTCTGTCCAGAAATACTTGTCATCAAAATGGATAAAAGAGGTTGTATCTAAGAAGTAGTAGTATTCTTCCTTCTGTCCTGAAAATAAAGGATTTTAGCCAACTTTTCCAATGATATGCAAAGCGTGTCTTAAATTTGTAGTACATCGGAGGGAGTACCACTTTGCCCACCCACAAAGCAAAACGGATGAAAATTCAGAAACAAGCACTTTGCCCGTTTGCCATGCCGTACACTACATCTTGCTGCTGCTGCTCCCCCTGCGAGTGGGTGTGGGTCCCATCTCCTGAGCGAGCCTCCGTAGCACGTACTTCTGGACCTTGCCGGTGGACGTCTTGGGCAGCTCGGCGCGGAACATGACGGTCTTGGGCCCCATGTACCCCGCCATGTGCTCCCGGCTCCACGAGGTCACCATGCCTGACGCGGCCTCTTTCAGGCTCACGGACGCGCATGGTGTCTCCCCTCCAGAACTCGTCCGGCTGCGCCACCACAGCCGCCTCGCTCACCGCCGGGTGGCCGTAGAGCATGGATTCCACCTCCACGCTGCAGATGTTCTCGCCGCCACTGATGATCACGTACTTGGACCGGTCCCGGATCTCCAGGTACCCATCCGGGTGCATCATGCCCACGTCCCCCGTGTAGAACCACCCATCGTCCCGGATCGCCGCCCTGGTCGGCTCGCCGTCAGTGAGCTACCCAAGCAGGCAAGCATTATGCACCCGCCGCGGAGCACGATCTCGCCCATGGTGGCGCTGTCACGGGCCACGCTGTCACTACAAGAAATATGTCAACTTATGACCACCACTATTGGTCACTGAAAGGTCACAAATTTTCATTTATGACCTTTTTGTGACCAAAAACAGAAGGTCAAAAGCTGGCCGTCGTAAACTGACTATAGCGACCTTTCTTCTGGAATGGTCAAAGATGTTTACGACCAAAATATTCCTACTGTGGCGTTTTGGTCACTAGCAACCTCCCCCAGGCCACGTAGGCATCCAGCGTGGCAAGCTGATGTGGCACAAGATTCAGCCTGGTCCAATTCAGTTTTCTACATGGGCCTAGCCCATTAATTCAGCCTTTCTATATTTTTTTTATCAATTTTTGGTTGACTTCATGGGCCTGGCCCAACATTGCAGCCTTTTTTATTATTGGGCCTTGGCCTTTTCGTCTAAATAATTATAATTTCCTTTTTTTATTAAATGGGTCCATCAGTCAGATGGGTCCTAGTTGTCAGGTTTGGGTCTGGTAAGTGAGTCCCATCTATCAGGCTCAGTTTCTTCATATTTCAACTAGTATTTAACTTGGCAGACAAAAGCACACATGATACTTCAAATAAGAGCAACCAGATCACGTTGCCAATACATATGACCATGTGTAATACAATACTTTACAAGATCTACATGTGTAACGAGCTCTACAAGTGTGATACAATACTGCTTTATAAGAAAATGACGACATGCCGGACTCGCTGGACAACCATAGTCAAGGCTGGGAACAAACAAAACGGCAACATGACTTCCTCTGTCAGGGCTGCCGATGCTGCTCCTTCCCCGCCGCCGCCGCACAGGTCAATTTCCTGCACAAGTATGTAACCAGGATTCAATGAAAATGATGCTTATAATCTTAATGATGCACTAAGCAGACTAACGGAAATATATATGGGAGGTATTCAGAAACATGTTTAATGGAAATATCCAGCTTGGAGATATTCAGAAGCATGATACTCATAAGCATGCTAAATTAATCACATTTTTGTTCTAAAAAATGGAGAGAATAGATGTGCCTCATGAGTAATCCTATGAGATAACTAGAAGAAAAACAGTGAAGGGAATCTGTAGTATAATTCGTTCGGAACAATACTCAAGCCAGTCAGGTTAAGCAACATATGCATGAGTTTCATCTTTAGGATTAATAGAATAGGACAGATAAATTAATGTTTTTCTGAAACTATAAGAGACATAGCAGCACACATAATGTAACTATTCAAGTTTTCAACTATAAGAGGCTATAGACTGTCAAATAAAGAACATCAGTTATAGAACTCTGTATCAGGTAGGCAGTAATCATGCTTAAAAATCACATGGACATACCTATGCATATTTCCCATACTACATAAGTACTAAACAAACTAACAAGTGCTCACTTGAAAACCTTCCATGCACATGATAGTAGCTCTTCCCTCATGTCATAGAAAAAACATTTGCCAAGTAACATCATACTGCTGTTCACATACAGCGAGAGAACCTTCCATGCAAACTCACATTGTTTTAACCCACGGGAGAAAAGAAAGGTCCTTATCATCAGGTCCAAAAGAAGCAGAAACATTCGAACAACTAGAGAAACACAGTACAGCAGCAAAAGCATTGAAAGAGCAGCAGGCTTGGACTGACACATGTCATATCTTATAAAGGCAAGTGCTCTCAGGTTATCCCTAACATCATGCACTAGCTTGGGTAATTAGCATCAAACAATACATATTAGTACAAGGCTAGGCAAGATAATAAAGACTTGGGAAAAGATAGCAGAGTTATAAAAAATGATATGTGCCCTTAAAGAGAGGGCAGTGTCAAGTGCGGCCACATACATAGGCATTAGCCGCACCCACGACCCCTGGACACTCTCACAGCCGAAGAGGAGGTGCCTTGCATATGGTCTCCTTCGAGTCTGCGAGAGAAAGAATGAGGTGAAGGTCAGTACGCATCAAGGATGCTGCTATTCTGGGTTAAGCTAAGTCAAGGGCATAAGAGATTTTAGTAAAAAAAAACATGTGAACATATTATACAAACTACCATCATTTATAAAATATAAAAAACAAATTAGTGAACAGCCGCATCGAATTCAGTTTGGAGCCCAATCCTGAGTAGGGTTGTAAGAATCATAAGACAATTTCGACAGCGAAGTGGATCGCTAAATACTAGTATTAGAGTATCCAGTACAAGCATCTGTTAGATGCATAGTTTGTTTATCTCATACAGCAGTGCAATGTGCAACATAGATTACGAGTGGTAAGACAAATTGGTACTGAATTGAAAGCAATCAGGCAGTTCAGTACATGTGCGCAAAAAGGAATCCTTGTAAAATAGTCCAGGCATCCATTAAAAGCCTCAGATTACTACCATGTGTTTGTTTGGGTGCTGTTCATTTTTAGGATCCGATAAGAATCGCTGGTGCTGGGCCTAGAGTAGAGCAGTCATCTTAACAAAGTAGTCCTACTAGTAGTAGGTATTTGTCATCTGAACTGAAGATAGAGGCCAGTTGATTTGATAATAATAAGATAGCGACACAAGCCTGGCTAGTTGTGTAGTGAATTAAGACTGTCAGCTATTTGTTTGATTGATTGGTAAAAAGAGAAAGAGAGGATCTATATAAATCACGACTGAAATTTAGTGGTGGCCCAACCATGCGAGCGGTCGAGCAGGGGATCGAGCGGGGAGGCGCTGGCGATCTGGCCAGGCAGGGGCGCGGTCAACGCCCTTGACCCCATGCACGTGAGTGCGCTCGATGCGTCTTGGCGAGGGCGATGCTTGATGCAGGGGGACTTGATGCGTTCGAGGAGCGACGGGATGCAGTGGAGGAAGACAACCAGGGAGGTCCAGCGGGCGGCGGGACGCCGGACTTGGGCGGTGGAGCTCGATGCGGCGACGGCCCGCTCGACGCACCTGTCAGTGGCAGGCAACCGATTCAGTGAATTGAATCAGATGGAACTAGGAAGGGAGCAAAGAGGACCAAGGAAAAGATGAGGACTCGTCACCTGCCATCGCGCGACGCTGCCGCCGGCTCCCTCTCCACCGCGCTGTCGTCCAGCTCCGGGACGCGATGGGCGTCACTGCGGGACGCATCGAGGAAGGAGGTGGTGGCGGGACACGCCGCTGCAGGACGGGGAGGAGGTGGCGGCAGCGAGGAGATGAGGGAGGGGGTGGATCTGGCCTCCGCCATGGCCATGGTCGTGCCGTGCGGCTAGATTGGTGGGCGTCGAAGAGGGCGGAGCACAGTCACCGCCGCCGCGCCGGAATTGGTGGGAACGCCACCCTCGAAATCCTAGCCGTGGGAAGGGGTTGGGGATGAGCTACCCGGGACGCAAGAGGCGGATCTGGCCAGAGGGGAGGGAAGAGCGGAGGCAGGGGAGCTCGGATCTGGGCTGCACACCGGCGAGGCCCGCCGGAACACGCCGGAACAAGAGGCGTAGGTGGCGGCAGCAAGGGTTTCAGGGGAGGGATTGTGGGTGCGTGAGGGAACGAGG
>LT934114.1:761937134-761949362 GCA_900231445.1 Triticum turgidum subsp. durum
TTTCTTAAATCTTAGCCCATAGAAAAAATTTCTTCAGTGTGTTGTCTAATCATAGGGGGGCCATAGCCCCCCCCCCAATAGCTCCACCATTGCTTGTCGCACTGCTCACGGGTGGGCAGGGGCAGCAGCTCTACTGCGAGTTCCCTTGCCCGCCGTGCCCTGGCGAGACGGCGTGTCCTGCTGCCCAACTGCCCAAGCGATCCATGCACGATGGTGGCCAATGCCAACATCAACACCCAGCCAGCGCCTGACGAGGACGGTGGCGGTCCACCACTATTGAAGGGAAGGTTTCCTGCTCTCGGGAAGGCCAAGCAACCGCAGTCCGATCCTGCCAGCTCCACCATGATGGCGTGCTGCATATGCTCCTGCCATGAGGGCAGGGGCATACCATGCCCCATGATCAATTGTATAGCTGCAGCCCGACCATGCACCGACAACGCAACCACCTCCCCGGCGACCAGCGACCATGGTGGCGGCGGACACTGATTCTCCGTTGGCAAGATCTGTGCCGTGGTCATCAGCTCGGTGGTAGTCCTCTATTCGTTGCATCCTTGTTCTACTGCCTCAATGGTTGCCGCCGCTGTCACTATCACCGTCATCGATCGCCGCCATTGTCCTCGTCCTCGTCTGAAGTGGCGAATCTAGGCTCCAGGCCGGGGGGCGGGGCGGGGCTTGAGGCCCAACTTCTTTGTATAATGTTGCACAGTCCTGTAGCAAATGCTACAGTGTACAAAGGGGGCCCGGGGCGGCCCGCTAGGCTGGATCCGCCCTTGCTGGTCTGCGCCTTCATAGCCGGAGCGGGTGGAGGACCTGGAGGAGCAGCCCCACATGGAGGAGCGCCACGTCCCCGTGCCAGAGGGTTTCCGCATGGTGGCGCCTCCGTTCTGCATCTAGGATCTCTACGCCGGTGCCGGCGCCGACGACCAGGCCTGCATGATCATGTAGGTCCTTCGATCCTATCCGCACTGTGATGGCCTGGCCTGATGCGTCCTCGGTAGTCAGTATCATGGTCGCGACTGCATGCATACTAGTACTACATATCTACTCATATGTACTTACGTATCCGTAATTATATTAGTGGTGAACCAAGTCCTTGAACTTGAACTTACCTCCATAGTCTATATCCTACCAAAACATGTAAATAAGCTACCTGCCTATCGTGGTCTGAATCTGATGTTTGTGATGCATGTACTCCAAAAACCAAAGAGTCCGAAGATCAAAGTCCCTATAGCTAGTAATGGTTACACGGGGACTATGGTTTTCATTTCTAAAAGCAGCAGCATTTCGTGATTCCCAGATTTTCCAAAGAATAGGCAGGAGGATCTGTAGCCAGATTGAAGAGTCGAGGTGCACCGGTGTGGGGATTGCCCATAGGTCTTGGAACCGAGATGACGGGACGATGGCAAGGCGCTGCCAAATTGCAGCAGTAGTAGTAGGGCACTCATCATGAAGGGAGCAAGAGATGGATCGTCCAATCCCAAGCACACTATCCAGCACAGAGCACAGCTATGTCATATCTGTGTACTCCACTGGACCTTTTTTTGCAGAATGCCTTGATCACACTAGTGAAAACCTTAGCATCTAAAGCGACTCCTTTCGCTAGCATGTCATCAAACAGACTCAAAGCCTCTCGAACGTTTCCACTCCTAGCCAACCGATACGCTAGATGCGGGATCCGCAGGGTAGCCATCGTCGATGTGCCTGACCAGATTGGCAGCCTCGGGTCTCCTCCCAGACCTAAAGAGGCAATCAACCAGTGTGTTGTATGTGATTACGTCTGGGGCAAACTCCCCAACATCAACGTCGAAGAACAAGAACCCGAGCTCCCGACCTTTCCAGTGCCGTAGAGCTCGTGGATCAGAATGTTACAGGTCATGGTGTCCACCACAAACCCGTTGCAGCTGAACACGGTCTTGGCAAGCTGGAAGTTACTGGCTCGACACAGGGATGAGATCGGTATATTGTATGTCTGCGCATTGGGTGTTATGGGCTTCTTGAGCAGATCAGTGAACAGCCTAATGACAAGCAGTCACTTCATCTTCTTGGAGAAATGATCCATGACTGTCAACCTCGAAGCCCAGCTCTTCGCATCGCTCCAGCAACTCCTTGGCCACCCAAGTATCTATATCCTTTGTAGCATGATCCAGCAATATGTTCAAGCCGAGCACGATCAGCTGTAGTCCCTTGGCGAAAATGATCTCCAGCTGCCAAAACACGTTCTCGACGTTTCCAGACCGCCAGAGCCCAGCAATGTAGGTGCTGTAGGTCACCGCGTGTGGCACCCACAATACTGTCGTCGATAACCCTCTACACGGCATGGAAATCCCCGACCCTGGTGTGTACTGAACTTCATACATACTGTAGTTATATCCATACAAATCATCAGTACCATGCTTAGTTCTAGAGCATAATGAGAAAGCAATCGACAGAAATGGCATATTCGAAAATACCTATACTAACTAGGCTTCTTGGGCTGGCAGTCCATCAACGAGCTCAGCAGCTTCCTCGAGCAAAGCATCAATTTCTGCCTCTCATCGTCACCAGCCTCACACAACAGGATCTCGTCTCAACCAACAGAGATTCACCAGAACAAATCTCTAGTAGCATGACAGATCCTTTGTTGATAAAGCCAAGTCTTGCCACTGCTGAACAAGAGGGTATTTGATTTGATTATGCACAACATGCACAATTATGCATGAACTCTATATGCCCTCACATTCTTAATAAAAGTGTCTCAGAGAGCATACAAATTAAGATAGTCAGGGCCAAGAGCTTCAGATTTGATATCTTGCCACTGCTTCGGAAGTACTTCTGCTTCTTGAAGAGACATTAGAATATTAGACTTTAGAATGAATAAGAAACTAAAGTTCAAACAAAACTAATCATTAATAATGTAATTTTGCTAAACACAACCAGATGTCTAAATGTCAACAGATGCATACAATGAACATTTATTCGAAGTTGCTGTGTTGCTCTCTGCGAATTGTATGAACTTTATTCCGAACTAAGTTATTTTTCTTATGGTTCTTTTGTGGCCCATGAATTCATAAACACATCAACTTTTAGGAAGTAACATTTATATTTTTCTATAACTACCAAGTAACAGTTCCAACCATCACGAGGAATCAGGGAAGATAATCCAACTCTTAAAACATAATCCCTATGAATGTAGACCTTGGCAGCCAAACTTGTGATTCACTATAGGTAAAAACTATCTTGGACAACTGTCCCTACAAACTGGATGGCAAAAGGTAGGTGTGATTGCTATATTGTTTTAATGGTAAGAGGCTTCAAAGACAATGCAGCAACGCACCAAAACAAACCTTTTGCAACCCAAATTTTGTCTTGAGCTGAACCAGAAGTGTTGCTAAAGGATGAAATCATAGCATAAGGTAAAGATGCAGATGCGCCAGAACCTTGCAAAATGAAGACAAATATAGATGAATCTCCTGTTCAAATTATACCCAGAGAAAAAAAAGATAATATGACACACCAACACAATAGACCGTAGTATCTCTTATTTCTCAAACACTAATTAACAACACCTATGGCTTGACATGATGCTATACTATTCTTTAGACAACAAAATATTAGCAATCCATTTCACCAAGGTCATAAGGGGATGTCGCTGGCAACTGAAACTAAAACCATCTCTTTAGTGGCACATTCTACAATACAATATATGTGCATAGATACTGGGCTAAGCTATACTACTGAACAATGGACACCAAGTGGGTGAAATAATAATGAACACACTAGTTTTGGCACAATGTTATGCAGATTAAGCAATCTAACTTGCTATTCCTGAGATAGTAGCTCCATTAATTTTACCTTTCTGTGATACCAGGGAAGCTTGTGGTTGTGGCCTTGGTAGTGCAGGTGGGTGACAAAGTCCAGCCACATAACAAAAATCTGCAGGAAAATTCAGTGAGGAAACTTCATAAGCTGCTGACCAGCCCCACAGCCCAATCCACCTGTCAACAAAAATCAGAAGTTTTGGCAGGAAGTGAGGCTACAAATGCAACAAGAGCAGATAGCACACACACATACCCAATAGGGGACGGCGTATAGCTTGAGTATCTAAAGAGGCCCCATCACGACGGTGAGTCCAGCCATGGCAAGCCAACACGTCCTTCTCATTCGGGTGGAACAAATTGCTCCATGGGTGGAAATGCGAGCCTGACCTCGCTGCACTCCTCGACCACTGGACAGGTTGAACAAAAACAACACGGTCAACAATGACATTACCAAATATGTTACATCATGAGCAAATTAATCAGCAGTAGCAAGTAGAATAAAAAGTCATGTTCGCTTATTTGGCATCACTAAGTAGAATAGGTACCCAAACATCATAGGTAACGGTAGCGCGAACGGAAGCTTCCGAGTGGCACTGTCCAGGCTCCTGCACAGCTTCTCGGGAAGCTGAAACTTGCAGCAACAATTGATTCCTAGAAAAAAGCACTCTCATCCCTCTCTACTTCAGTTAGGAATGCAGATACAGCAAAATGAGTAACAAGGAAGGGTGGGAATGCAGACATTGCAGCAGTCATGGCATGAAACAAACACGCACTGGTTCAATTCCACGGGTGGGAGGCTCAGATTGCAATTGGCAGCTGCAAGCATAGCTCAGTAGCGACTGCTGATAGAGAGCGACAGAGAGCATACCCGAAGCGCCCAGACTTCTTCTTGTTGCCCCAGCTGTGGGAGATGCTGGCGAAGTGGTCGTTGCTGTGGGCAGATGCGGACCCGCGCGGCCCTGCCCCGACGTCGTCGGTGTTCTGGATGAGCTTCTGTAGCACGGTGGTGCCGTCTGGGCAGTTAGCCAGCACCTCGCGAATGAGCTGCGAGGTCCTCCAGAAGCATCCCGCCGGCCCGGATCCCCAGCTATGGGGTGGGAGGGAGGCATTCGCATTGATGCGCTAGGGATTGGGATGCCGAGCCGGGGCCGAGGTGGGGGGTTTGGTCTTCGGCCGGTGTGTGTTCCGGTTGCACCGACGGAGAGTGGGAGGTGAAGGAGTGGAGGCAGCGGTACTCTGGTTTGGCTGCTGGAGTGGAAGCGAGAAAGAGCTTGTGCTGGCTGATGGGTGGGACCCCCACGCCGGCGAAATGGCTTTCGTCCATTTTTGTTATTGTTACCAACACATGTTCTCGGTGAATCGGGACGTGTCGGCCTCGGCCACCTGGATGCATTCTGATCTATATTTTGGATGGTACTGTATGTAATCAGTTTAAGAATTATAGAAAATATTCATGTGTTCAAAAACCGTAACAAGAAATATTTATGCTAGAAAAAAATAAAATTGCTTTACCATATACTCCCTGCGTTCATAAATGTAAGATGTTTCAAAAAAATCTGATCTGATTCGAATATAAACATAGGCTTTTAGTTTGTTTGTTCACTCATTTTGGCTCGTATGTAGTCCATATTGAAACATCCAAAACATCTTACATTTATAAACAGAGGGAGTAGTATGTATTAAGAATGCGAAAAAATGTCTGTGTACACTAAAAACAATGTTTATGAGTGTGCTTAGACACGCTCTTACTGTGACAGGGCGACCCCATTCCCTCAGTCTGCCGCCAGCCAGACCGATGATTCCCAACCTCCTGTTTGCTGCTCCGGCGGCAAAAGAGCGAGGGGACCCCGGATTTAAGCCCCGGCGTGTGGATAGTAGGGTTACTGGTCTTGGTGGCACCATTGAGTTGGGGATGACTGTGTCCGTTTTGAATAAGTGTGCCGCCGCTCAAACTCCTTCCCAACAAAGCTTTGTGCGGAGTTGGGGAGTGGTTGTAGTTGTGTGTTCTCGAATTTGTCGACCCAGTGAGTCTTCGTGGTCAGGGCATGGTTGGTGTGGTGGAGGCAACGACCTGCTTGGTGAGTTTTTTTCCCGTGTCTTCTTCGTCACAGCGAGGTGGGCTCTACGTTTGTTGTGGAGGTTCTGGGGTGGTGCCACAGTGCTATAGCGGCCGGCTGATCCGACCGCGTGTGTAGGAGTTTCGAGCCTTCATATTGGATCAGGGTTTGGCTAGTGATGTCCGGTTTGTCAGGGTGCTGGTTGATACATCTCCAACGTATCTATAATTTTTGATTGTTCCATGCTATTATATTACCCGTTTTGGATGTTTATGGGCTTTACTTTACACATTTATATCATTTTGGGACTAACCTACTAACCGGAGGCCCAACCCGTATTGTTGTTTTTTTTGCCTATTTCAGTATTTCAAAGAAAAGGAATAACAAACGGAGTCCAAACAGAATGAAACCTTCGGGAGCATGACTTTTGGAACGAACGTGATCCAGAGGACTTGGAGTGCAAGTCAAGAAGCAGCCGAGGCAGCCACGAGGGTGGAGGGCGCGCCCATTGTTGGGGAACGTTGCAGAAAATGAAAATTTTCTATGCTTCACCAAAATCAATCTATGGAGCCTTCTAGCAACGAGAGAGAGGAGTGCATCTACATACCCTTGTAGATCGCGAGCGGAAGCGTTCAAGAGAACGGGGTTGAGGGAGTCGTACTCGTCGTGATCCAAATCACCGGAGATCCTAGCGC
Source organism: Triticum turgidum subsp. durum (assembly GCA_900231445.1). Lineage (NCBI taxonomy): Eukaryota > Viridiplantae > Streptophyta > Magnoliopsida > Poales > Poaceae > Triticum > Triticum turgidum. The sequence continues at coordinate 761,943,684 of LT934114.1, forward strand.
CGAACGGAAGGCACCTCCGCGTTCAACACACGTACGGTTTGGAAGACGTCTCCTCCTTCTTGATCGAGCAAGGGGGAGGAAGAGGTTGATGGAGATCCAGCAGCACAACGGCGTGGTGGTGGAAGTAGCGGTGATCTCGGCAGGGCTTCGCCAAGCTCAGCGAGAGGGAGAGGTGGTGCGGAGGGAGAGGGAGGCGCCAGGAGCAGGGTTGCGCAGCCCTCCCTCCCCCCTCTTTATATAGGGGCCCTGGGAGGGGAGGGGGGGCGCCGGCCCCCTAGAGATTGGATCTCAAGGGGGGGGCCAAGGGGGTGGCTTGCCCCCCAAGCCAAGTGGGGCGCCCCCACCCCTAGGGTATCCAACCGTAGGCGCAGGGGGAGGCCCAAGGGGGGCGCACCAGCCCACCAGGGGCTGGTTCCCTTCCCCACTTCAGCCCATGGGGCCCTCCGGGATAGGTGGCCTCACCCGGTGGACCCCCGGGACCCTTCCGGTGGTCCCAGTACAATACCGGTGACCCCCGAAACTTTCCCGATGGCCGAAACTGGACTTCCTATATAAAATTCTTTACCTCCGGACCATTTCGGAACTCCTCGTGATGTCCGGGATCTCATCCGGGACTCCGAACAACTTTCGGGTTACCGCGTACTAATATCTCTACAACCCTAGCGTCACCGAACCTTAAGTGTGTAGACCCTACGGGTTCGGGAGACATGCAGACATGACCGAGACGACTCTCCGGTCAATAACCAACAACGGGATCTGGATACCCATGTTGGCTCCCACATGCTCCTCGATGATCTCATCAGATGAACCACGATGTCAAGGATTCAAATAATCCCGTATACAATTCCCTTTGTCAATCGGTACATTACTTGCCCGAGATTCGATCATCGGTATCCCAATACCTCGTTCAATCTCGTTACCGGCAAGTCACTTTACTCGTACCGCAATGCATGATCCCGTGACCAACCACTTAGTCACTTTGAGCTCATTATGATGATGCATTACCGAGTGGTCCCAGAGATACCTCTCCATCATACGGAGTGACAAATCCCAGTCTCGATCCGTGTCTACCCAATAGATACTTTCGGGGATACCTGTAGTATACCTTTAAAGTCACCTAGTTATGTTGTGATGTTTGGTACACCCAAAGCACTCATACGGTATCCGTGGAGTTACACGATCTCATGGTCTAAGGAAATGATACTTGACATTGGAAAATCTCTAGCAAACGAACTACACGATCTTGTGCTATGCTTAGGATTGGGTCTTGTCCATCACATCATTCTCCTAATGATGTGATCCCGTTATCAACGACATCCAATGTCCATAGTCAGGAAACTATGACTATCTGTTGATCAACGAGCTAGTCAACTAGAGGCTTACTAGGGACATGTTGTGGTCTATTTATTCACACATGTATTACAATTTCCGGATAACACAATTATAGCATGAATAATAGACAATTATCATGAACAAGGAAATATAATAATAATCATTTTATTATTGCCTCTAGGGCATATTTCCAACAGTCTCCCACTTGCACTAGAGTCAATAATCTAGTTACATTGTGATGAATCGAACACCCATAGAGTTCTGGTGTTGATCATGTTTTGCTCGTGGAAGAGGTTTAGTCAACAGATCTGCGACATTCAGATCCGTATGCACTTTGCAAATATCTATGTCTCCATCTTGAACATTTTCACGAATGGAGTTGAAGCGACGCTTGATGTGCCTGGTCTTCTTATGAAACCTGGGCTCCTTGGCAAGGGAAATAGCTCCAGTGTTGTCACAGAAGAGGGTGATTGGCCCCGACGCATTGGGTATGACTCCTAGGTCGGTGATGACTCCTTCATCCAGATTGCTTCATGCGCTGCCTCCGAGGCTGCCATGTACTCCGCTTCACATGTAGATCCCGCCACGATGCTCTGCTTGCAACTGCATCAGCTTACTGCCCCTCCATTCAAAATATACATGTATCCGGTTTGTGACTTAGAGTCATCCAGATCTGTGTCAAAGCTAGCGTCGACGTAACCCTTTACGACGAGCCCTTCGTCACCTCCATAAACGAGAAACATATCCTTAGTCCTTTTCAGGTACTTCAGGATATTCTTGACCGCTGTCCAGTGTTCCATGCCGGGATTACTTTCGTACCTTCCTACCAAACTTACGGCAAGGTTTACATCAAGTCTGGTACACAACATGGCATACATGATAGACCCTATGGCTGAGGCATAGGGGATGACACTCATCTTTTCTCTATCTTCTGCTGTGGTCGGACATTGAGCCGAGCTCAATTTCACACCTTGCAACACAGGCAAGAACCCCTTCTTGGACTGATCCATATTGAACTTCTTCAATATCTTATCAAGGTATGTGCTTTGTGAAAGACCTATGAGGCGTCTCAATCTATCTTTATAGATCTTGATGCCTAATATGTAAGTAGCTTCTCCAAGGTCCTTCATTGAAAAACACTTATTCAAGTAGGCCTTAATGCTGTCCAAAAGTTCTATATCATTTCCCATCAAAAGTATGTTATCCACATATAATATGAGAAATGCTACAGAGATCCCACTCACTTTCTTGTAAACGCAGGCTTCTCCATAAGTCTGCATAAACCCAAACACTTTGATCATCTCATCAAAGCGAATGTTCCAACTCTGAGATGCTTGCACCAGCCCATAAATGGATCGCTGGAGCTTGCATACCTTGTTAGCATTCTCAGGATTGACAAAACCTTCCGGTTGCATCATATACAGTTCTTCCTTAAGATAGCCGTTAAGGAATGCCGTTTTGACGTCCATTTGCCATATCTCATAATCATAGTATGCGGCAATTGCTAACATGATTCGGACGGACTTCAGCTTCGCTACGGGAGAGAAAGTCTCATCATAGTCAACCCCTTGAGCTTGTCGATAACCCTTAGCGACAAGTCAAGCTTTATAGATGGTAAAATTACCATCCGCGTCCGTCTTCTTCTTAAAGATCCATTTGTTTTCTATCGCTCGCCGATCATCGGGCAAGTCTGTCAAAGTCCATACTTTGTTTTCATACATGGATCCTATCTCGGATTGCATGGCTTCAAGCCATTTGTTGGAATCTGGGCCCACCATTGCTTCTTCATAGTTTGAAGGTTCATCGTTGTCTAACAACATGTTTTCCAGGACAGGGTTGCCATACCACTCTGGTTTGGAACGTGTTCTCGTGGACCTACGAAGTTCAGTAGTAACTTGATCCGAAGTACCTTGATCATCATCATTAATTTCCTCTCTAGTCGGTGCAGGCACCACGGGAACATCTTCCAGAGCTGCGCTACTTTCCGGTTCAAGAGGTAGTACTTCATTAAGTTCCACTTTCCTCCCACTTACTTCTTTTGAGAGAAACTCTTTCTCCAGAAAGGACCCGTTCTTGGCAACAAAGATCTTGCCTTCGGATCTGAGGTAGAAGGTATACCCAATGGTTTCCTTAGGGTATCCTATGAAGACGCATTTTTCCGACTTGGCACTAGTAGAAAAGGGGGTATTGGTCCAGGCCGGGTCAGCCCATTAGTCCCGGTTCAATCCAGAACCGGGACCAATGGGGGCATTGGACCCGGTTCGTGAGCCCCGGGGGCCGGCCGGGCCACATGGGCCATTGGTCCCGGTTGGTGAGACGAACCGGGACCAATGTGCCTTGCTCCTAGCCCACCACCATTGGTCCCGGTTGGTGGCATGAACCGGGACCAAAGGTTTCCCTTTAGTCCCGGTTCATGTCACCAACCGGGACAAGAGTGTTGGTCCTCGTTGCGGCCAGAGTTTAGTCCCACCTCGCCAACCGAAGGGGGCTCACACCGGTTTATAAGCCCCTCCCTCTCTGCCTTGTTGAACTCCTCTCAAAATGAAAATAGATGCCCTTATACAGGAAATTTGACCTAAATCCATACTGAATTTCTCTGAAGTTAGTAGAAATTTATTATGAATTTAGGTTGAATTTTCTCTATAAGCGCATCTATTCTCATTTCTGAGTAGTTTTTTATATAGTTTTTTTTCTTTTCTGCTATATTTATTTTTTTCTATTTATTTCTGAGTTGTAATAAGTCATTAAAAATAAAAAAGATTTTAGTAAAGTTAATCACAACTATTTTTTCTTCTATTTATTTTTGAGTAGTTTTTTATATAGTTTTTTTTCTTTTCTGCTATATTTATTTTTTCTATTTATTTCTGTGTGGTAATAAGTCATTAAAAATAAAAAAGAGGCGCAATGCTAGTTAATTCGCTTGAAGCCTTTCGGAATAGTGTAAACTGCACTGCACATAGCTCCGTGCAGTCTACCCTATTCCTCAAGGCTTGAAGCGAACCAACGTGCAGGTGAGCATTGAGCCTCTTCTTCATCGTCTCTGCACTCAGGGATTATAACAGCTGTGAGTGCCTCTCGCTTGGCGAGGTGGGACTAAAAAAACAGCTGCAGAAAGAATCAACTAAAAAACAGCTGCAGAAAATAAATAAGTAATTAGACGGGTCCATTGGTACCGGTTGCTGGCTCCAAACGGGACCAATGCCCCTCTTTAGTCCCGGCACATAATGCTTTAATGTCTTATAGTTCGACCCTCGTGATACCATGCCAACTTTCAACTTTCAACTTTTTCTAAAACTAAAAGCAAAAAGAAAATAAATAATGCAGAAAACAAAACAAAAAAAACTAGAAAATAAAATAAAATAAATAAAGCAAAATGAAAACAAAAAAGTGTATTCAAATTTGAAAACTAATGGCACTAAGAGAAAGTTTATAATTTTTCTAAAACTAAAAGAAAAAAGAATTAAAAAATAAAGCAAAAAAACAAAACAAAATAAATAATGCAGAAAACAAAGCAAAAAATCTGGGAAAACAATAAAAATAGCAACAATAAGTATTTTGTTGTAAGTAGAAACAAAATAAAATAAATAAAGCACGAAACAAAACAAAAAAACAAAAAAAGTGTTTTCAAATTTGAGAACTAATGGCATTAACAGAAAGTTTAAAATTGTTCTAAAACTAAAAGCACAAAGAATTAAAAAATAAAGCAAAAAACAAAATAAAATAAATAATGCAGGAAACAAAACAAAAAATCTGGGAAAAAATAAAAATATCAACAATAAGTAAAGAAAAAAAAGTGCCTCCTACTGGCCCCCACGGCCTGAATACGACTAGAAACCCACCATGGGCCAGGATTTAGGCCCGCAGGTGGCCCAGTAGGCCCATCAGGCAACGCAGTAGTAAGTAGGCCCATAAGCCTGCAGTGGAGAGGAGCTCGAGAGGGGTGCGGCAGTGGGGCTTATAAACCACTGCGCGCCCCTCTCAGCTAGCGAGGTGGGACTAAACTTTTGTGCCGCACCATGCCAGCACACGACCATTGGTCCCGGTTCGTGGCACCAACCGGTAGCAATGCCCTCCCTTTAGTCCCGGTTGGTGGCACCAACCGGGACCAAAGCCCTCTGCTTCCCGCCCTTTGGGCTGCTGAAAATTGACCATTGGTCCCGATTGGTGGTACCAACCGGGACTAAAGGGGTCAATGGTCCCGGTTGGTGCCACCAACCGGGACTAAAGGCTTTGCTATATAAGGAAAATTTCAGAACCGCATCCCCACTTCGATCTCTCCTCCTCCTTTCGATCTCTCGACGCCGTGCGCCGTCGCCTGCCGCCACCTCGCCGTCGCCGCCCCGCCCC